>CM076583.1:389396254-390131254 GCA_034641835.2 Pinus albicaulis
TTGCTAAATCCACTTTCAGTGTGTAAGGCAAGGGTGGAGGGCCCCCACACTGAGCTAAGTGCACTTCCTAGTTATTTTTAGTTGCAATTTCTAAACTAGTTTGTTTTATACTTAATTTGTTAATTAGATATATGTTGATGTTTTATAAGAGATGATGAATATTTCTCATTCTTATTCTAAATATGAAATGAAAATCCAATGTTTACGTGAAACATTCTTTGTATCTGATTAAGATCTAGAGCTAGAATTCATCTTTTCATGTTTTTTAATGCTTTTACGAATTTTTGTTTTCCAATGAGGAATGAATCTGTAATGAAGGACAACCAGGATCTCTTTATTTAAGAGTCCCTTTAGTTATTTGTTCATGCATCTTGATCTATTTCTCAATTAGTCGTTTTGGTTTCTAATTTATGAAGTAATTTTGTAAGAGAAGGAAAAACAAGTCTCTTAAGTTAGGAGATTCTTCTGCTGCTGATTACATAATTGAATTTGGAAATTATTTAGTGTAGATTTATATTTTTAATATGCATTTCCTTAATCATTAATAAATCATCTTCTAACTTGATCATTGCTGAAACCCATATATCATGGGGATTCTTCTAAGTCCTATTAGCTCAGATTGATAGTAAATACTTGTATTTGTTTACTCCTTAAACAAACCAACATTTTGGCACCATTACCGAGGAAGCATATTTCAAAGCGGCCAATTATGAAGATTTTATATATATATAAACATTAAAAAAACATAGTTTTTCTTTTAAGTTATGTTTATTTAGAAGTGTATATTTGTGAAACAAAACCCCCCAAAAACTCATCCATCCATAGGACTAACAACACCAGTTGCTGGAAGACATACTATAGAAGAGTTAGGGGAAAAATCATAGATCAAGACAAAGATGAACTTTAGTGGAATGGAAGATTTTGTTAGCCTTGGAGGTAAAAAGAAAACAATCACCTAAAGAACCTCCTTCCTTAGGGAAACAAAATGATACAAGAAAACTAATTTTTGAACAAGTAGAGCAAACTATCCTTGAACAAATAGAAGTAGTGGAAGAAACAAAAAATCAAACTCATATTGAAACACTACATATCTCTGAACAAGAAATGACTAACGAAGGAGAAGGATCAAATAAGCCAATAATGACTCCTGAGAAAATAATTGAATATGGGAGACAATAAAGGGAATGGAAAAGGAAAAGAGAGGAAGAAAGGAGATTGGAAGCATAAAGAAAGGAATTGGAAGACAGAATAACATAAGCACTTATAAGGATAGAAGAAGAAGCAAGAAGAGAAAATCAAAACTGAAGAACACATGAAAATGAATAATAAAATGACAATGATTAGGAAAATACTTTTGGCTTTCTAATATTAGATGCAGGAGAAATATTAGGAGAAGAAGTAAAAATAAAAAACATTTCACCTTCTATATTGCCTAATTTCTATGGAATGTCAACATAAGATCCTGATGCATTCATGTTCAAGTTTGATTTCTTGTGTACAAATTATGGATATATGGATGATACACACAAACTTAAACTCTTTCCTGCTACTCTCAAAGTACCATCATTAAAATGGTTTATGGGTTTAAGAGAAAATACAATAGCTTCTTTGGATGATATGAATAATTTTTTTCTTAAAAAATATCAAGCTTACTGCAGGGCTAGAGACTCCAAGGAAGACATTTTTAGAATGACACAATAGGAAGATGAAGGTTTGGAGGAATATTTGGAAATATTTCTTTACAATTTGGAGCAATCCAAACAACATTCTCTAAATTCTGACTACATTCGTACAATCTTTCTTAAGGGTATCAGAGATTAATAATTATACATCCTTAATGTGATCGGAAAATGAGATATCTCCAATTTACCATTTGAATAAATTTTTGAACTCTGTCAGAATTACTCTATGGGAAGAGAAAAGAGTGGGAAGAGATATATTAAATCAAGAGCTTCCATATCTGCAGCAAGTGTAGTAAAAAGAGCAGAGATAGTAAGTTTACTAGAAAATTTCAAAGCATATCTCTTAAGCACTTTGGGAACATAAGTAGATGTCTTAAAAGCCAAGAAGAAGAAGGAATAACAAGATGAAATCTTAGCAACATTCCATGGAAAGTGTAGGAAAAAATATTCACGTAGGGAATATCCTTTGCAAGGTATACAAGTGTGTGCACTTTGCGTAGAAAATCATGCAACAGAAAAATGTCCTAAATTAAAAGAGTCGAAAATGGAAGAAGTGCAAGGGGTAGATTCTATCTACTATATGGCACCAAGGAGACCTTGGAAACCAAGCATGCCTCAACAGTTCCCTCAACAAAACCCCCTGAATTTTCAATATCCTCAAAATTCATGGAACACTCCAATGCCATGGAAATCTTGGCCTCCACAACAATATCAAAACCAACCTGCATAGGTTTAGAGGGGATATGGTTATGGAAACCGCTCACCTTACCATATGTATCCTCAAAAGTATCAATATCAATAGCCATACCGTCCACAACCATTTCCTCAATACCAACAAATCCAGCAACATCAACCTATGTTAACTCAACCTCAGGAGCTTCATCTACCTACTAACCAACCACCTCCTAGACCAACACAATTTCCATCTTAGCCAATATCTAATTTGAGTAACAAGGTGCATAGACCAACATACCATGTTGAAGAGGCAACATATTATCCTACCTATTCTATTCTTCCCATACAAGATGTCCATTTAAGGTTTGGGAAGGTGTTACAGAAAGACTCTCCTCTGATAATATTAGAACAAACTGAACAAGGAAAACAAAGTCAACAATATCAACTAGAAAAACAAATTCAAAAATGAAAATATATTATGACTTAGACTCCACCATATCTAGAGAGGTTAATACAACAGAAAATCCCAATATCTCTACCTAAATTTGATATTCTAGATGAATTGAAGAACACATATGTTAAAATTCCTTTGTTGAAGGAAATTAAAGATATTTTGATATATGCAAAAACAATAAAGGAATCATGCATCAAGAAATCTAGCAAAAGAAAAAGAGACCCACCTACAATTGAGGTAATTGGAAGTTTAGCTAGTCTCATGTCTACAAATACAACCATTGAAAAATTTGTTGATCCAGGGATTCCTATGGTTACCATTTCCATCAAAAAATGTTCAACACCAAACACTTTAATAGACTTGGGAGGAGCTATAAATGTTATGACTACAAATACTATGAAAGTTTTGAATCTGAACAACATTAGATCTACTACTACAGTCTTAGAACTTGTAGCTAGATCTAAAGTTGTACAAGAAGGTATATTGGAAGATATCATTCTGTCACTGGATTCATCCGATTATCCTATAGACTTCATGATTTTGCAGCCAAAAAAATAAAGTAGGAGGGCATACATTAATTTTTGGCAGACCATGGTTAGCCACTACAAAGGCTTACATTTGATTTAGGCCAAGAAGTATGATCATTGCACATGGAGATCAAAGAAAACGTGTTACATTCTATCCTTCGGCTCAATCTACTTCTTTATTATCATGGCTTGATGGAGAAGAACAACAAGAACTTCACTCTTTTCTTAGTATCTATCAAGTTTATAATTTTAGAGAGGAGGAAGAAAATGAGGACTTATTAGATATTTTCATCTTAGAACCAAACATTTCAGAGCAGCTTAGAATTACTCAATATGAAGTTGCAAGGAACCTTTTAAATCATTGTTTTCAAGAAAATTGTACAATACAATCACTGTAAAATAAATTTGAAAGTATTTTTCCTGTTAAATCAATTAGAAATTCAAAGAGAAAAATCATTAGGATCAGTGCTGGGAAAAACTTTAATATTGGTAATAACTTACAATCATCACAAGAGCAAGAGCTAAGAATATTGTTAAAGAAATAATCAAAATATTTTTCCTAGGATTACACAGACATGCAGGGGATTCATCCAAAAACATGTATCCATCACATTTACACTAATGATCCAATTAAACTTGTAATGCAACCACAAAGAAGGATGAATCCTATGATGAAGGAAATAGTGAAAGAAGAATTGTAGAAAATGTTACAAGTCGGATTTATCTATCCTATTTTTGATAGTTAATGGGTTTCGCCGTTAGTTTTGGTACCTAAGAAAAATGGAAAATGGAGAATTTGTGTATATTACAGAGAGCTAAATAAGGGTACATTAAAATATCATTTTCCTTTACCATTTATTGATCAAGTGCTAGAGTCATTAGCTAGGAAGAAATTATTTTCATTTCTTGATGGATTTAGTGGGTACAATCAAATAACTATAACATTAGAAATCCAAGATAAGACAACATTCACATGCCCATGAGGAACATATGCATACAATGTATTACCCTTTGGTTTATGTAATGCACCTGCTACTTTTCAGATAGCACTGGTTGCAATATTTGATGATTTGATACATGAGAGTGTAGAGGTTTACATGGATGATTTCACTGTGTATGGTAGAACATTTGATGATTGTTTACAAAATCTTGATTTTTTTTTGAAAATATGCATTGACACAAATCTATCACTGAGTAATGAAAAATGTTTTATGATGTTAATTGAGGGAATAGTGTTCGGACACCATATTTCTTCTTCGGGAATTAAGGTGGACCCAACAAAAATTCAAGCCATTGTGAATTTAATACCACCCACAACACAAAAGGAAGTAAGAAATTTCTTAGGTTATGCAGGCTACTATATGATATTTATTGAAAATTTTAGTAAAATAGCTTTGCCATTATTCAAGTTACTTGCCAAAGATGTGGAATTACAATGGACAAATAACTATCAAAATGCATTCGAGAAATTAAAAGAAAATCTGTCAATTGCACCCATTCTTCTAGGACCTAATTGGTCTTTGCCATTTCATATTTCAACTAATGCATTTGACACTACTATAGGAGCATCACCTAGAAAAAAAGAGAATCAGTTTAATTATGCCATATATTTCATAAGAAAAAACTTAACACCAAGAGAATTCAACTATACTGTTACAAAGAAATAAATGTTAGTTGTAGTACATCCAGTTAATCAATTTCGACATTACACAATAGGCTATCAAGTATTCATCCACATGGATCATTCAGGCATAAATATTTAATTAAAAAATCAATTACAAATGGAAGAATAACTAGATGGTTGTTATTGATGTAAGAATTTAACATTACTCTACAAGATCGACTGGGTAAGGATAATCAAGCTGTAGACTTTCTATCAAGACTTCATTCACCTGGTGATGCAAATTCAGTATGAGATAATTTTCCAGATGAACATCTATTTTCTATCAATTTCAAAACTCCATGGTTTGTAGATATAGCCAACTATTATCATCTGGCATCCTATCATCTCATTACACAAATAAACAAAAAATAAGGATAATTATAGAAAGTTCTAGATATAGTTGGGTCAACGGTGACCTCTTTTATACTGGTTCTAATCTAATAATAAGAAAATTTGTTAGATAAGAGGAGATTATTGGTATTTTGAATGCATGTCATGATAATCCTTGTGGTGGTCATTGTGTAGACAAGAGGATGACATAAAAAGTGCTAAAACTTGGCTACTACTGGAAGACCATCTCCAAATACTCGAAGGCCTATGTGAAGAGATGTGATAGCTGCCAAAGAATTGGAAGAATAGTGGCATCAGATGAAATTCCATTAAATCCACAAGTACTTATTGAACCATTTGAGCAGTGGGCTCTATACTTCGTGGGACCAATCAACCCTCCATCAAATGGAAATAAGTTCATCCTGGTATGTATATATTACATAACTAAGTGGGTGGAGGCAAAGGCATTAGCACGGGAAACAGAAGATATTGTTGTATCTTTTCTATTCAAATATATATTTGTAGGGTATGGAGTACCACGATATATAGTAAATGACCAAGGAACACAGTTCCTGTCAAAGCTTGTTCAAGATCTTACAGAGAAGTACAATATCAAACACAGAAAATCAACTCTGTACCATCCCCACACAAACAGACAAGTGGAATCAACAAACAAAGTGCTAGAGAACATCATCACAAAGACTATACAAATGAACAGAAAGGATCAGTCAGAGAAATTAAGAGATGCAGTATGGGTGCATAGGGTAACATGGAAAAACAAAAACTGGTTCAGTCCATATCAGTTGGTGTATGGAAAATAAGTCCTATTACCCATATAATTTCAAATACATACATTCAAGTTAGCAGCAGAGTTAGGGATGTAATTATCTGAGGCACAACAACAAAGAGTCATGGAATTAAATCAACTGGATGAGATACGACAACAAGAAGTAGAGCACACATCTCTTGTGCAAGAACAAAGAATTAAATGGCACAATCGATTCATCAAAAATAAAGTGTTTCAAAAGGGAGATTGGGCACTATTGTTCGACTCCAAATTTAAATATTTCAAGGAAAATTTTATGACTCATTGCCTTGGGAAATATGAGATTGAAGAAATATTTGAAAATGGAGTTGTGAAGATAAAAACAATTGAAGAAGCATCTATTTCATTTGTCATTAATGGACAAAGGCTTAAAGTTTACAATAGGCCTATAAATGAAGAGAACTTTATGAGAAAATTTTCAACATATACTGATGTGGAACTAATGGGACAGCATAGAAATATGCCTCCCTTAATTCCAGAAGAAAAAGAAGAATAAAAAAGAGAGAGAAAAAGAAAAAATATAAAAAATAATAAAAGAGTTTGGTTGTGAAAATCCAAGAAACTGGCACAATACAAACTTGAATTCATATCAAAAAACCAACTTGTTTGGATAATATGAATTACGTTTTTTATTTTATTTTACGTCAGTTTGTTTTCTTTTAGATTTACCCTCTAAGACATGTAAGACTTGAGGATAAGTCTTAACATCAGCAAGGGGGAAACGTGTAGTAAAACTATGTAAATAGTTGAGAATCTTAATTGAAAAAGGAATCTGAATTACAAGTACAAAGGGACCTAATACATCACTGAAAATATTGAGAAGAAGGGACATGATACATCATTAAACATATACAGAAGGGACATGAGTTATCATTAAAAATATTATTCAAAAGGGACCTGTATCATATGATAGAAGAAATTTTAAGCATTGTTGAAAATTATGCAAGGGACCTGAAATGTCAAAATTAAACCTGCAGAAGGGACCTGAAAAAAATCATTTTGAATCAATAATCAGATGCAAAGAAAAAATAATTCTCTACATTTCTACATATTCTGGAACAGCCATCATTATAAAAATACAATTTCGACCATCATTTTACCAAAGGACATCAACGATATCAAACAATTTGAGGAAATACAATTACAGTAAGTGAAGTATTGCTCTTAAAATTTCAAAATTTTAAAAATATTCTAGAATTGTTAAAGCTAATTTAGTACTAGTTATGAATAATCGACCTACATTGCATCACCCAAATTTCACTAGCTTCATATCCTACTCATTGCATTCCTATTCCTATTCATATCCACTATCCTAACCATTTAATAAAAATTCCATAAACCATACTCCTTATCCATACTACATTAACCCTGCTTTTCTTAAATAGGAAGATCATAAACAAAAGGCTCAATTTCAAACCCTTGTTGGACCTATAAGAAGAAATCAAAAGGTTAATTTCATCGTGAATATTTAATTTTAAAATATGACAATTTCATTGGTCATTTTCAAAAATTAAATAAAGGTCAAAACCTAAGTTTAAATCATATGATAGTGCAATATAGAAATATCGAAACAAAATAAGAATGCAAACTATAGTATTAAGAGCACAATCATATATATGATTCCAAGCTATGGTAATGGGCATAAATGAAATCATGAAAAAAACAAAGAAATGAAAATGCAATAAACTAACCTATGTATTAAAATCATGCTATGGAAAGGAAATAAAATGTATGATAATGATGCATATTCAATGGGATCGACAAAAATGTGGAGAGAAGTAATGCATGTATAATGGTTGACCATAAATACGATGAGGAATGGTGCATGTATGATGGGGCATAATGTGTTTTAATGGAGAGATTAATGCGGACATGGTGATTAGCATATGCCATGAGAAGAAAACGTAAGGTGGACTTTGTAATGAATGAAATCCAAGGATGTGAATAGTGGGAGAGTACACCATGGAGCCAACACACCAAGTCAATTATAAAAGATAAGCCAAAAAGGAATCAGTCAAGTGGTCGATGAAGAGTCAAACACATTCAAAAATGCAGTATTACAAATACTATATAAACTAGTAGGAGAGCACCTCTGCCATTCTCAGACCTTATACCACTGAAAAACTGTGTGTTCTTCACCATCTTAGCACTTTGTAGGCTCAGTGAGAGAAAGGAATGCTGTGTAACCAAATAAAGTATCCAAGAAACCCTGTGAAGAAAAAATTGAGAGAGGAAGATGAGGGAGAGTTGTGAATTAAAAAAGGAAATTAAACACAGAAAAGTGAACAGAAGATATAGAAATAAGAAGGATGGAGATATAAGGAGAGTTGGCTAAGATTTAGAACCAAGAAATATGGTATTTGTGTCATTCAAGCACGCTGTCAAGGTGTTGAGATCCCGTGAAGCACGAGGTAAGTGCAAACCCAGATTTTTCTTATTAAAAACAACGGTTATTTATATGAGAAAATCTTTGCATTGTTGAGTAAACTATGAGTTAGAAATGAAGTCCCTCTGCCTCAAGTTTTTAACCTGTCGTGACCATATGATGTGATACTTCCACCATTCACAAACACTCTGCCACCAGTCAACACAAATACTTCGTTGATTTAACTAGTGAATATTTGAGATATTAAGGGATATTTTTTATTAAGATGATGTTGCTTGAAACATAGGAACTCAAGTCAAACTAAGATAAATCATGAATATCACTGCCAAAGAAAGTAAACTCAGAAATTTCTTCATGTGTGGTTCCATATACAGTGTTCAATTTTTATTTAAATACAAATATAGAATGGAATGTTTGATTTGTAACACATAGTGGCTTCATTTTTTTCATTTTCGAATGGTTTGTGTAACACATTCATTCTATTTACATACACAGTGATAAAATTCGAACCAAGATTTATGGTGAATGTTTGGTTTAAAAGGCAGTAAAAACATAGTCAAATTTGTTTTGCATAACATAGAGAAACGTTTTATGAATTTCGAAGACACAGTGAACTCATTTTTCATGATATTTGCGATGAAACAATGAATCATTCACCAAATTTTCCTACACACAGTGACCTAAGATTTAATGTATAATGCATTTTCTTTAGAAGAGAAAGGATTTTGTGTGAAATTGAAGGATTAAAATGCACTTTTGTATCATTTTATTTATTTATTTTTACATAGTCAACAAAAGACAGAGAAATCTACAATTAGAGGCAGAGTATTTTTTTATTTTTTATGAGACCGAGGATCAAATAAGAAGATTATATTAATAAAAACATGATTTTTATGTTTTTATTATGTTTTCTACATCAAATCTTTATTTTTGTAGAAGCGGTAAGTTCACTTCTTTCAAGAAAACATAGGATTTGTTTCACTTACTTGTCAAAGGAATCAAACATAGGTAAGCTTCACTAATATGATGTATATATCAACAAAGATCTAGTACATGAATTTTTGTTTTTTAAAAAATGAGGTTAACGATAGTAGAGGGGTATATTAAATGGTTTTCAGAAAACATGACATCATGAATATATCCTAAAGACTTTCAGATTGAGCATTGGGGTAAAGAAATAGTAGAAAAACTATACCAATCAGGTATGATAGGTTTTCTATAGAATTTCAAAGAGCATAATGAAGACATTACAAGGGAATTCATAAATAACTACAAACAAGATCAAAATATGGTGGGAAGTTTAACCATTCCCTTGACTCTAGAATCAATTTATCAAGCCCTCGAGTTTCCATTATCAGGAGAACATAATCACAAATGATTGCATTTTAAGGATAAGGGATGGACCTTATTCCAAGATGAAAACAGAAAGGTATCCTTTGACAAAACAAAGGGGATTCCTAGAGAATGGTTCAATGAGCCTTGGGCTGAGTTAGTACTGATCATCCAAAAATTCTTCACTTGTGATAGTAGACACAATAGAGTGAACCTATACCACATTAGGTTGCTACAACACATCAAGGGAGACATAAGAATCAACATGAATTAGTTTTTCTATAGAAAATTGATGAGTATGATTTAAAATGTGAAGTCTAAAATCAAAACTAAGGAGACCCAAACTAAGGGCTCATTCAAATCCTTGTTGATTATTATTTGAGAACTAAGGGTATGATTTGGAGATATTTCCTAATTCAGAATCAGTTTGTAGAACAATCCATAGAATACAAACTTAAACCAATGCAAGAAACAAGGAGTCTAGTGAGTTCACCCGTCTATCCAAAGTCAATATCTAAGAAGCAACATGAGACAATAATTATATAAAGAGAGACATTTTTACTAACCATTCCTAGAAGTCAAAGAAGGAATAATTCCATAAATATAAGCATCAAGGAAAGAGAACCAAAAGTGAAAATCATTGAAAAATCCCCCTTTACCAAACAAGGTAAATGAAATTCTTGAAAGATTGCAGAAGGAGGTTTATGAAAACCAAGTAGAGAGAGACTCATATTTTTAAAATGATGAGATTTATGCTACTTTGGTTGCCAAATACACCAAGGAGGAGGAAAAGGACTAAAACCTTAGAAGAATCAAAGAATTAACTAATAATCTGGAAGTAAGCAGGATATTGGAGAGGCACTTGAAGGGAGAAAATGAAACATATGAGAAAAAACATGAAAATTTGATCAAAGAGAATGAGAGGCTGAATGAAGAAGTGAGAAAACTGAAAGGAAATAATAATCTTCTTACCATGCAAGCATTCAGATGGCTTAAGAAGAAAAATTCATGGAAGATCAAATATGAGAAGCAAGAGGTCAAAGCCTCAATCTACAAAAAGAAACGATACAAAGGTATAGACTCTCTTTTGCATGCAGCACATCAGGAAGGTTCAGGGTTAGGTACATGACCAACATTAAAACTCAGGAGGTCTAAAATGAAGAAGCAAGCATGAGGAAATGCTTGAACATTAGCTTGGGAGAGATATTGGCCCTTGTTTTTTTATCTCTCTTTTTTTATGAAATACACTTTATTTTCCATACTATCCATATAGACACCATCATATTCACCCTATTTTTCCCAATAAATATAATTTTAAGTGCATTTTTGGACCAGATAAAAAATTCCTGTAATGGCCTCATGGTTTGCATATTTGTAGGAAACTTGGGCTCGAGATGTATATGTTTATAGAAAGATTGGGAAATAATATTAAATTTACATCTATTGGTTCATTCAAACTAAGCTTTAATGGGCCCGGTTAAAGGTGAGAAAACAAGACATGTTTTTATGGAAGATCCCTAGGAGCTAGGTCAATTTCTTATTTTATGGGATTTTCTAGATTTTGATGGATTTGATGGATGAGCTCAACCTGATTGGATAGGATAAGGATAAAAATGGCTATAGGAGACATTTTAGATGAGTTTGTTTCATATTTTATCTATTTAAGCCAAAGACTTTGAAGGCATTGATACGTAGAAATTGTGTAACTTAACTTTGATAGTTCTAAGACTTTGGAGAGTTAATTGAAAGACCTGTTCTATTTCATTTTTTTTTTGTTATATGGTGAATTTTTGACTGAATTTTTAGTAGCTTAAATCACTTTCAATGTGTGAGGTAAGGGTGGAGTCCCCCCACACCGAGCTAAGTGCACTTCCTAGTTACTTTTAGTTGAAGTTTCTGAACTAGTTTGTTTTATGCTTAATTTGTTAATTAGATATATGTTGATGTTTTATAAGTGTTGATGAATATAATTCTCATCCATATTCTACATATGAAAGGAAAATAAAATGTTTAAGCTAAACATTCTTTCTATCTATTTAATATCTAGAGTTAGAATTCATATTTTCCTTCTTTTCAATGTTTTTATGAATTCTTGTTTTCTAACAATAGTATTATTGATGAATGAATCTGTACTAAAGGACAACCAAGATCTCTTTAGTTAAGAGCCTCTTCAGTTTCTTTTCATGCATCTTGATATATTCCTCAATTAGTGGTTTTGGTTTCTAATTCATGAAGTAATTTTCTAAGAGAAGGACAAACAAGTATCTTAAGTTAGGAGATTCTTCTGTTGCTGATTACATAATTGAATTTAGAAATTACTTAGTTTAGATTTATATTTGTAATATGAATTTCCTTAATCATTAAAAAATCATATTTTAACTTGATCATAGCTAAAACCCATATATCTTGAGGATGCTTTAAGTCCTACT
Source organism: Pinus albicaulis (assembly GCA_034641835.2). Taxonomy (NCBI): domain Eukaryota; kingdom Viridiplantae; phylum Streptophyta; class Pinopsida; order Pinales; family Pinaceae; genus Pinus; species Pinus albicaulis. The sequence continues at coordinate 389,408,559 of CM076583.1, forward strand.
ATCCCGGATTGATAATAAATACTTGTGTTCGTTTACCCGTTAAACAACCCAACACTCCTAGTCACAAACTCTTATTCATTCATTTCGATCTTCCATGCATTTTTACCTTATGCTTCCTTGTGTTTCCGTAACATTTTTTAACACTCCATGGCACATGTTGGTACACCCTAGCACCTATCTCATCATGGATGTCGCTCTGGCCTCTAGAATGCCTTAACATTGGCTATCATACCTTATCATACCCTCCTTATCACACCTATAACTTAATGACACTTCCAATAAAAAAATTTTATGTGTTCATTTCCATGGATTTTGATATATTTCTCCCTTGTGTTTTCGTGGCAATCCTAGTTAACACTTCCTTGCACGCATTGGCACATATTGGCCGCATGCTACCCTAACATTCTAACATTCCTTAGCACTACCAAGAATTCGTCGTCACTCCTCCTAAACACACTTGGAACTCGTTGAAACTCCCTGTGACACACTTTTATTAATTTATTTCCATGAATTATGACATCTTAATTCTCCCTTGTGTTTCTATAGCACTCCATAACACTCCTTGGCACACATTTGCATAACCTGGAGCTTCGCACATATTGGCATGATTTCCTAGCACTCTATCATAATTTGGCACTACCTATCATTCTTTTTCCCTCCCTCCCTATAACTCCTATAAATTTATAACACTCCCTATCAAACACTTCACTCATTCATTTCCATGCAATTGAAACTGCTCCTTCCTTCCATTTCCCTAGCACTCCCTAGAATGCATTGGCATCACACCCTAACACATAACACATCTTGGAATTCCTAACATGTCTTTGAACATTCTAACATGTGTTATAAATTCCTTGGATTCCCTACACACCTTGGAGCTCCATAATTTTCATGCCCTCATATATAACCTTACATTTTTTGCAGCTTGGGAACCCAACCAAGCCATTAAAAAAATAGTGTTGTGTCTAGCCCAAAGTCTCCCTTTGTCTGAAAGTGATTTTTTCCATCCCCTTATCAGAATCTTATTATTTACTGCTAAAAGTCCTATTATGAAATTCTCCTAACACACTTCATCCATGGGACACCTGGATTTTACTTACACTCCCTGGAAGACACTCTTATTCATTCATTTTCATGCACTTTGAACTGGTTATCCCTTGTTATGCCCTGACACTCCCCAAAACTCCTCTACATGCATTGAAACTATGTTCCATGAATTAGCATGCCCTTTCATTCATTGACATGCCTTGGCACTCCTTAACTATCATTTCCTCATAGCTACCCTTATTTTTTTTAGAGTTGGGAACCTAACCAACCCCTGCCTGGAGGACAACAACTTGACCAAGTTTCATTTACTACAACTAGACTATGCCTTGTTCACCTAAGGATGGCTTATAACTCATATTAGGCTACTAATCCAAGTTATTTTACTTGTATATGTCCAAAGGATTACATGAAACATGACATGTTCACCATAAAACTTAAAGTGCACATGAAAGAAGAGAGGAAGAACATGAAAGCATGAAAAGATGACAACAAGTGTTGATAATGGAGTTCGTCCCATTTGGAATATGTCTCCACGCCCTAGTCAATAGTGGGGAGGCCTCCTTTCATTAATTGGAAATAAGAAGAAGAAGAAGTAAAAGTAAAATTACATAAATCACCCTTATACCTCCAATGTGAAAAATGGATGAAAATTGGAGAGCTCTCATGTAGAAAGAGAAATCACCATTGAGTTCTTATTGAGTTGTAAAAATGAAATAAAATTTGTTCAAAACTGACACTAGAATGTTCTGCACCCCAGGGAATATTTCCAATGCCCCCCCAATATTCCCTCGGCATGCTTCTGCCCCTCTTCCCGGTTGTGGTTCCGCTCCGTCGCTTTGCTCTACCTAGCCGCATTGGAAAAATGAAGATTTTTATATTTTATCTGGGCAGATTTCACCACATGAAGTGGTTTGGCATGTTGGGTAAAATGGCAGTTGGTTGAGGAGAGGTTGGGGGATCAAATCTCACCCCTCCAATTTTACATGTGCATTGAATATTAAATTTGTGGGCAGTGGGCGAGTCTTCTCCATGTGGCCCAACCCAACCTATCATCATTGGCGCATTCATGGTAAGTTTTGTTTTGCCATTTTTTTGGGGACTGCTCACTCGGGGGCCAGCCATGTGGGATGAGTGGGTTAAACCGCTACCGGTCCCATATCCTTTGTCACCTCCATGTATTTGATACATGTGGTATGGCAGTGGGTGAGTTCGCTCCATGTGGCGTGACCTAATACGCGCCATCCGTTGTGTTAACTGATGCATGGTGGAAGGTCTGGGGGTGGAGAGGTTGAAAGCCCTCCCCTAACCATTATATACATAAATATATATACATTTATAGTTATGGGGTGGTGGGGGTGGTGGCCCGCCACCTACTTTCTTTTTTTATATTTTTTTAATTTTAAAACTATAGCCTATTTTTGAAAATTCTCGAACATTAGGTTATTAGGAAAATTAAACATCCAACAAATTCGCCCCGCTTCTTGGGTGCTAAGTTCCCTGCTGGTTGATGGTGATTTTATGGGACACTTAAACTTGGCCCACTGCCCAACTTTGACCAAAACTTTGACTCTATCTAACTTGTCCATACAGGCTCAGATTGGAGATTCGTTCACACCATTGGAATCAGGGCGACCAGAACTCCAATATGAACCTAGTTCTGGAGAAATCCAAGCACTTTTAATTTTTACCATTTTTTAGCACTCTTGATCTCCTAATGGTGTCTGGAGCCACCTCGATCAGTTACCCATATCCAATCTTAAGTCATCCCACTTAAAAAGTTACCAGTTCAAGGCTCACATCCAACCATGGCCATAGAAAAGCTAAGAAACATAGTTTACGTCTTGACATGCCATAACACCTGGAATGTCTAACAATCCCTTGGAACTATGTGGCATGTGTTAGCATCCCTTACACTCCTTGGCATACTTTGGAACTCCCTAACACACTCTACCATTCCATGACATGCCCTGCAACTCTCGCATGCCTCGGAATTACCTATCATATAATCTTGTGATCACTCCCTCCTTAGCACACTTGGAACTTGCTATAACTCGCTATCACACACTCTTATCCATTCATTTCCATGAATTTTGAAGTAGTTATACCTTTTGTTTCAGTGGCACTCCCTAACACAACCTGGCACACATTGGAACACCTTGGCACTTGGCACATCTTGCCATGTTGCCCTCCCACTCTAACATTCCTTGGCATTACCTAACATACCTTGTCACTCCCTCCTTATCACACGTGGAACCCACTAACACTTCATGTCACAATCTCGTAATCATTCATTTTCATGCATTATTCTCACCTACTGCTCCCTTGTGTGTCCCTAAGACTCCCTAACACTTCCTAGCATGTGTTGGCACACCCTTTCACCTTGCATATCTTCGTTGCATGCCACTCTAGAACACTAGAAAGGATAACATGTTTTGGCAATAAATAATTGAATTTGGTCATAGAATAATATTTAAAATTGTTTATGTTTGAATAAAAACTTCTTTTCCTTATACACAAGCTAATAACTTAACTAAGTAATAAGAAAAAGTATCTTGCAATAGTGAAAGTCCACCCCTTAATGACATGCCAGTAAACATTTCAAATAATACAATTTTCCTTAAAAAAAATTAATGAATTAGCTCTCACTCTATTTTTCTTATACAATATAATAAAATAAATTACTTAAAAATGACCATTTTCAAATAACTTTCCACAAAATATGGTGATATATTAATAAAAATTATACACTAAATATTTGAGTCCCTTCCATAAAATGAGAGACAAACGCTGATATTTTTTTAACAAAAATGAAACGCTAAAATTTACCTTTTCCCTCCAGAGAGAGCAAGGGATCCCTCTGTGCATGCATCTGCATTTTCCTTGAAGTCAAAAACAAGGAGAAAATGATAGAGAAAGAAATATAAGCATGAGCGAATTCAATTGTTCACCAATATTTCCTAGAATCATTCAAATAGTCCATTCCTCCTCTCCATATCTTATTTCTTGCTTAAGACCCCACTTCAAGTCAACATTTTCACTTGCATAAAATGAAGCATGCATCAAGTTTGAAAATATAAGCAAGTTAGATCTGTGATTTTTCTCTGTTATATCTTCCCTTCTTGTCGGGTTTCTTTTCATGTTTAACACATTTCTAGGTTTCGATTTTGGTTATTAGCGGTGTGATTGAAGAAGGTAGGGGTTTTTTGAAAGGATTCAATCCAGGGCTCCTGCAGGGAAATCTCAATTATACTCGTGGTGTTTTGGAAATCATATGAAATTCATTATTATCATGTTACGTAAAAACAGTGTAAGGACTCTCTGGAATCATCATAAATTATTAAAGTTTAGGTGTTGTTCATGGAAGAGGGAGTTTTACTTGTGAAACCATGGTTACACATAGAGATTTTATCCAACTGCTAGAGGGGTAGTCTCCTTCCATTATCTGTTTAGGGCATCAGTGCAAAAGAGTAGAGTAGAGTTAGACTTTCGGGACCCTCTAACGAGAAGACTGTTGATCGACATTGCTAATGCAACAAAACCTATCAACAATAGTTCATGCACTTGAACCTAAAGTTTGGTGCATGGATGGTTCCCTTACTCTTTCCCATCTTTCCACAAATCGTTTGTATGTGCTTTTTCTAGGAGGTTTGAGCCCCAATCCTTTTTCTCTTTCTTTTTTCTCAGTGCAAAGTTGGTATTGTCAAAAAAAATTTGTTTCCTTTATTCCATGCATGAAAGTATATTTTTCTTCCAAGGGAAAATTTTCCATTTCATTTTAATTATAAAATAAGTTACTTTTCTCATGTGCACTTGCACTACCATAGGTTGAAAAAAAATACTCCTCTTTTCTTTAAAATCACAAAAAGCTACACGTCTTACCATTTAGAGACATAATTTTCATAACAATAAATTATCTGGCACTACACATGAGATCCTCCTAGGACTTCCACCATCTTTAGAAGATATAAGGACAAGCTACTCTGATCAACAACCATACATTTTGAGCATTACTGCACATGACATTAAACATTACATTTAGAAACAAAGATTACTTCATCCTTGTATTCTTCTCATAATTTTACCCCGTGCTACCAATAACCCTTCTCGAGATAGAGCATCTCCTATCACATTGTGCTCCCCAAAGACATGTGATTTAAAAAATTTCGAAATTCCTATTCTAAAGTGAATGTTGCTTTGATACCATGTAAAAAATATAATTTAGAATTGTAACTACTCATGAAATTTTCATCTAAATCACAAGACATAATCCTACTCTACTACTCTATGGAATTCAATTGAAAATTTAGATCATCAATCACAAACATGCAATGAGAAATAAAAAAACATGAACATAGTGTTTTTCCAAGGGAAATAAACTGCTAAAAACCCCTTATGCGTTATTTCATTAAATCAGATGAATTAAGATGTATTATAATTAATTTCTTGCTCTAACCACAACTTGCAAGTGATTAACCTATCTCTCTTCTCAATGAGAAGCTCAGACCAAAACTTAGTCAATTTATGCCTCTGCTTGACCCCTATTTCCCTGTGCAAGTCCTGAGGAATTAGGCCCCTATTATTTAGGAAATTCCTCCAAAATTCTTATGAAATTTCCTAGGGTTGATGACCTTAATAATACAATTTGTCTACACTCAATCTAGTATATAATTAGGCGAATTTTGAGGTCTAAAATGGGCCTCCTAAGGAAATTTAAAAATAATAGTGGAAATAATAAAATTACATCATCAAATTTTAGAGGGAAAAAAGAAAAAACTACTTTTTCAACTCGTATTTTCAACCTATCTCCCAAAGTTTTTACTCAAATTTCGAGCAGGAGTACTCGTTCCATGCAAAATTTAATTCCTTATCCAAGGAGTACCAATTTTGGATACTTTCGATGGACCCTGCTATAATAAAAATGAGAAATACATGGAAAACACGATTGCAATCATGTTTTTTTAATGTATTTCTCACTTTTCATGTAACACGGTGATCAAAAGTATGCAACATCGCTACTCCTTAGACGCGGAATTAAATTTTGCACCCAATGAGTACTCCTGCTCGAAATTTGAGTAAAAAAATTGGGAGATAAGTTGATCTGAATAGAAATATTTTTAATGCTATGCAAAGTATCCATTCTGATATAATTTAGTGTGCAAAGTGTTCTCCAAGAATTGCAGGTTAAACAAAGTAGTTTTGGTTATGTATTTGAGTTTCAGTGTGAGGATTAGTTAAGTAAATTTACTGTTTAACAAGTCACAACAGAAATAAATAGCAAGTAAAATTCACCATCACATAACATAGCAAATTGTTGAGGCATTTCACCCCTCTTGGGCTACATCTGTCGGCTCAAGGCTCCCCAATGGCATGTCCTTGCTCTATTAATTTGCTCAAAATGGTTACATAGGTAAAATTATGCCTCAATAGGAAAAATCAGTTGCAAATTCATCTTTAGAAGATATAAAATATCTAGAAATGGCTTTAGTTTCACAATAAACAGTGAAATATTACCCAATATAATGCCTTATCCATGATCTCTCTGATGGCTCCTTCATCTTCGTCGAAGCCAAAGATGCTTAAGATCACCTCTTTTCAACCTAAAACATATTCCAAACTTCTCAAAATGTTCAAGAAACCCAAAATTGACTATTTTTTCACCTTATTTGGTCGAACATTGAGAGAGTTGTGACTTCTGCAAAAAAATGCCCAATATCGCCCAAAAACCCCACTAAAAGTGGGACAAATTTAGTTAACTCCACTAGAATGGAAAATCCTGCCGAATTTGGTGGTGTGCTCCAGGATTAGAAGAAACAACTGGCAGTTATATTTAATGTCAGGGGGTGGCAGGTCACATGGACCGCCACCCTAGCCACCAGCGGAACTGCAGCATCCATCCCACCAGTCGCATTTAAACTTTGAATGGTGGTCACATGAGGTGTTAATGGCTAACACTTAGTCGTTGAAAAGTTTCCACTACTGTGAAGCCCCAGGTTCTATTATGTTGGTCACCTGAAATGTGGAGGCTGGCCCCCATTTGCCGCCATCCAAATCTGATTTAAACTTCAAGTAGAACCTGTCAACCATACAGGTTAAGTAACACCCATAGCCCGCTTGGTCAGGTGCTCTTTTACGCGGAGGGAGGTCCAAGGTTCAAAACCTGTGGACTCCATAAATTTTATTAGCCCACTTCGACTCTGGCCTGGATCCACATGGCAGCGTCTGGGCAGGCCACGTGTGCCCACTGATAGGCCCTCCAAACTTTAATATAAAAATTGTTTTGCAAAATATAATCTTTTTACAAAATTTTTCCATAAGGTCAAATTGATTCAAAGGTTAATTTTTGGAGTTTAATGGAGATTTCAAAGCTCAATAAATTCTACATACAACCTTGGTTTTTAGAACCATTTGTGGCGCTAGAATCGCAGCAACGAGACCTTTCTGGTCATTAATATTGCAACCATTTCTGATCACTTCCATTTTTCAGAAATTTGCTTAACTTGGTGATGATCTCCTAATCACCTCCCCATTGGGAAGCTTTTAGACCCTAAAAGCCTTCAATTACCTGTTCAGAGGATGAGGGTACATGCCCCTCACCTTTTCCATCTCCATCGATTTTTCCTTACTCGGTTTTCTGCCTTTAAGACCAATCCGAAGATAATCGACACTTCCCCCCTTCAAAGTGTGTCTCCTCCTGTCAAGGATAACATCCTCTTTTAGCTCATCCAAATATTCTAGCGAGAAATCTTCTATGGATGGGAGCTGAATGTCACTCTCTTGATCAGCAATTAAAGGAGGCTCATACAAATGTAAATTTTCCACATTCATAATGGAATACATTTGCATATATGAAGGAAAATCTAGTTGAAAAGCATTATTTCCAAATTGTTTAATAATATTGAATGGATCATAACCAATAGGCTTTAGCTTTTTACATTTTCCTTGCATTATTTCCTTACTAATATTCAGCCATAGCTCATCTCCTTCTTGAAACTTATGATCAAATCTGTGTTTTTCATGCCTCTCCTTATACTTTCCTTGACTCTTTTCAAGTTGTTCTTGAACTTGCTGATTTATCAGCTGAATTAGTTCAATGAATGCGCGATATTTTTTAATGTCACTATGCCCATCAATGGAAACATCCTTCTCAAGAATGAAATCTAAAGGTAATAGGAAATTACCCAAAACAATATTCAAAAGGTGAAGTATTTTAGAAGAGTTCTTGGCCCGGTTATAAGCATGCTGAATGTAATTCAAGTGCTCATCCGAAAGCTTGGGATGCTTGCTGAAATAACCTCTCAAAATATGTACAATGGTTATGTTCACTACCTCTGTTTGGCCATCTGTTTGTGGATGGAAAGCAGTAATTTTTCTCCATTTAGTGTACATCATCTTCCATAAATTAGACCAAAAATTCCCAACAAATCTGGAATCCCTATCACTAACAATAGAAGTAGGCAAGCAATAATGAACCCATACATGTTGAAAATATAAATCAGCATTTTGTTCAGCAATTGTAAATTTCTTACGTGACATAAGAATACACATTTTTTTGAATCTATCAACTACTACATAAAGATAATCATGATGTTTTCTAGACAATGGTAGACCTCCCACAAAATCCATAGAAACACTTTCCCATGGTCTAGAAGGTATCGGTAATGGCATATATAAACCAAGCTTTGTATTGCTAGGCTTGCTTGTAGCACATAATGAAAAACCTCTAATGAAACGCAAAACACTATCTAACCTGCGAGGCCAATAACAATACCTTTGTAAATGTGCCACCGTTTTTCTTATCCTGAAATGTCCAGCAATAAGAGAAGAATGAGCTTCTCTCATGACACTTAGTCTCTCTCCCTGTGGTATGCATAACTTGCCCATATGAAACATAAAATTATCATACAAGTAATAATCATTCTCCATGATAGACATGCGGTACATGCCTATGTTTGGAAGAGGACAATCTTGTTGCCACTGTATTGCATGTTGAATCTCCCTTTTAGGAGGCAAACCTGTTGACTTCTGAAACATCTCATGATGTGCATCAACTACATCATATAAATCTAATTTTGACTTGGAATCACAATTTTCAAATGTCTCATGATTCACATCAACCTTAGGCTTAACCATAAGAAGTACAAAAATCTTACTAGAATTCACTAGCCTTTTTACCTGTCTAGCATTTACCATCGCTATATTTGTATTCTTGCGATGTGCTCTAACAATAAAATCCTTTCCATATTGAAATAGATGATACTTGTTCTCATGGAGATGAAAGATCTCTTTCCTGTCAAATAATTAAGGACTTCCCAAAACAATTCCTGATATATCAAGTGGAACTACATCAAGTTCAATTGTGTCAATGAAATGTGCAGTAATCGCAAAACACAATATGCACTTCCTTGAAACCTTTAAGTTTGCATCCTTGAAAATCAAACCAAGTGGATATGGCTTTAGATGTGGAATGGAATCAAGTTTTAGCTGTTTGAATAAGTCTTCTAATATGAGATTTTCTTGTGACCCACTGTAAAACAATGTGTCAATTTTTGTATGTTTTGAGATTACCCTCACATGGAACAATTCAATTCATTCTTTCTCATTTGGAGCTTGTACATGATAGTTTGAAGTACTAGTGCTTGGTTTAGTTTCAATTTCTCTTCCCTTCATATTCTTCAAACCCATAGCTATAAATTTGGTTTCATCACCTAAATCATCACCTAAGTCTTGTTGTGTAGTTGTAGTAGCTACAGATTTCTTCTTCCCTTTGTTTTTGTTAAACTGAGTTCTTTTTTCAGGATGAAGTTTCCAACAATTTTTCTCTTCATGGCCTTCTCTTGAACTATTTTTACATATCACTTTCTCACCCTCCTTTTTGACAGATGCATTCTTTTTTCCTTTTCCTTTTGACGTTTTATCTTTGTTTTTCCCCTTAAAAGTCATGTTTCTACCCTCATAAAAATTATGTTTCCCTCTAGCCTATCAATGTGTGGCTTGTACGCAAACCTCGTCTAGACTAGTAGGATTGAACATAAGGATAGTATGTCTAAGGTAGTTGTACAAACCACCTATATATTTCAGCAAAGTGTCTTGAATTTGTAAGTCTACCCCTAATACGAGTGCTCTTATCCTAAACTCTTGGGTGTAGTCTTGTACATTTTGTCCCTTAAGTTGTCTGAAATTTTTCCAATTCATGATAGCCTTTTCTAAATGAGCTAATGGAAAAAATTCTTACTTAATTGAAGTAATAAAATTAGCCCATGATAAAGTGATCTTACCATGCTTTCTAATCTCCTCCTTGGTTTTGGCTTCCCACCAAACCAATGCTACACCACGCATCCATTCTCAAAGAAGCTAGCTGAATCTTGGTGTCGTCATCATGAAGGTTCTGTATCCTCAAGTAAACCTCCAACTGCCTTATTCAATTATCAAGTTTTTCTACATTGAATTCACCATTAAACATAGGCAACTCAAACTTAACATCAAGATTTAAAAATGGACTTTTACCAATGTTCTTGGACTTGTGAGATTGGTTCACTGAAGTTGAGGATGATGATGTAGAGGAAGAGGATGAAGATGGGGATGATGGATGACCATTTCCTCGATGTCCTTTATTTTACTTGGATTCACTTTTATTTCCTCCTGAATATCCCTCTCCTTCATTGTGATGTTTATACCTTCTCCTTCAAGCCTTTCATTCCTTTCTTGGTAGAATATCCTCACCATTTCAGTCATGTCTAGGAATTCCTTTCAGAACACCCGTTCTTCTTCTTTGGGATCAATGTCTTCAAGAACTTCTCATTCTCTAGAAGACATGCTTATGGCCTCTTCAGCTTCTCTTGGAGGTGAAATAGAAGGTGGAGATAATGGCATTCTGTCCCTCCTTGGTTGAGGATTACTTTGAGCTCTAACCAATTGTCCTTCCCCTCTCTTGAGCTTAACCCTAGTAAGCATCAAAACGTTGCAAATAGTAAAATAATCCTTTCCACAATAAAAAATGCACATTAAAACTCTAGCTTTGATACCAACTTGATTTGAATGGAAATATCTGTAATGCTATACAAAGTATCCATTCTGATATAATTTAGTGTGCAAATTGTTCTCCATGAATTTCAGGTTTAACAAAGTAGTTTTGGTTATGTATTTAAGTTTTCAGTGTGAGGATTAGTTAATTAAATTTACTGTTTAACATATCACAACATAAATACACAACAAGTAAAATTCACCATCACATAACATAGAAAATTGTTGAGGCAATTCACCCCTCCTGGGCTACATCTGCTGGTCCAAGGCTCCCCAATGGCATGTCCTTTCTCTATTAATTTTTTCAAAATGGTTACACGGGTAAAAATATACCCCAATAGGAAAAACCAATTGTACATTCAACTTCATAAGATGGAAAATAGCTAGAAATGGATTTTTTTTCACACTAAACAGTTAGATATTACCTAATACAGTGTCGTCTACTTGATGGCCCTAATGGCTCCTTCATCTTCCTCAAAGAAAAAGATGTTATAGATCACCTTTGTTCGAACTGAAACCTGTTCCAAACTACTCAAAATATCCAAGAAACCCAAAATTGACTATTTTTGTACCTTTTTTGGTCAAACATTTAGAGAGTTATGACTTCTGCAAAAAAATGCCCAATGTCCCCCAAAAACCCCACTAAAAGTGGGAGAACTTTAGTTAACTCCACCAGAATGGAAAATCCTGCTGGATTTGGTGGCATGCTCTAGGATTGGCAGAAATGGCTGGCTATTATATTTAATGTTAGGGGGTGTCAGGTCACATTGACCACCACCCTAGCTGCCGGCAGAACCACGACATCCAACTCACCAGTCGCATTTAAACTCCGAATGGTGGTCACATGAGGTGTTAATGGCTAACAGTTAGTCATTGCAAATTTTCCACAGGTGTGAAGCCCCCAGTTTGTGTTTTCTGGTCACCTGAAGTGTGGGGGTTGGCCCCGATTTACCGACATCCAAATCCAATTTAAACTTCAAATAGAACCTGTCAACCATACATGTTAAGTAACAGCCATAGCCTGCTTGGTCAGCCGCTCTTATCTAGCATGGGGCCACCTAGAAGCCTCCGGATAGGCCACGTGGCACCCGTTGATACACCCTCTAAACTTTAATATAAAAATTATTTTGCAAAATATATTCTTTTTACAAAATTTTTCCATAGGGTCAAATTGAGTCAAAGGTCAATTTTTGGAGTTTACTGGAGATTTCAAACCTTAATAACTTTCACATATGACCTCAGTTTTGAGAACCATTCACTGTGCCAGAATCACAGCGATGAGACCTTTCCAGTGATTCAAATTGCAACCATTTCTGAGCACTTCCATTTTTGAGCAATTTTCTTAACTTCGACATGATCTCCTGATCATAAGTTGAAAATACGAGTTGAAAAAGTAGTTTTATTATTTTATTATTTTATAATATTTTTACACTTTTACTTAAAAAATGGTGAATCATCCCCTATGGTTGAGATCATCGCCTTGAATCCTATTGGTCCTTATAAATTTTATTTTGGTTGTACATTTTACTTAGGAGGCCCATTTTAGACCTCAAAATTCCCCTAATGCACCACAGATGGGGAACTCAAATTCTCTGCATGCACTAGCTATTTTGGGTTGATTGATCAGTTAATTGGATGAGCACCGAGGTAGACTGAAGTCCCACTACGCAACTGAAATTCCACTAGTTCCTCCAAGAGTTAGAACTAGTTTAACTGAAAGCAACTTGAAATAACTTACCTTGACTGCTACAAATTAGTCATCACACATGCTTAACTGAACTCGAACTCCTCTAACTCGAATATGCTAAGCTAAATTAGTGACAAGAGCCATGTCACCTTACTCAACTTCCTCTAAGTTCTCCATTGATGTGGAAATTCGATTTTTCTCAATTCAACCAAGGCAAAGTCAAATTGAGATTTTCTTGTCGCACTTTTCAACAACAGGCATTTTCCTACTCTAGACAATGTTTTTCCTCAACCAATCATGGTAACAAATGTGTTTTTTGTTTTTGTTGATCATGTTTTTTTTACGAGAATTTTGGCACCCATATAAGAAGTTTATCGAAACAAAATCCACTCATAAGCTCTTCTTCGAGCATATCTTGGTTCATTTTGGGTTGCCAATGACCATATTTCTTGATAGGGATAGTAGGTTCCTTAATTTTTTTTCTAGTTTAACCTTTGGTCCAAGATGGGTATCAAGCTTGACCAAATCCATTTCCTTCCATCTCTAGATTTATAAATAAAAAGTACTCAATATGATTATTGTAGATGTCCTTAGAGTATAAAATTGTGATGATCCACATACACATGCTGAAATCCTTCCATATTTTCAACAGAAATTTGACATAGCTCTTTATATTTCTATTTCCCACAAGCCTTTGCAGGTGTTCTTGCAGTCCCAACAATTGACTCAAATTGATGTAGCTATATTCATGGAATAACACATGAAGATACCTCCCATACTTGGAACGAGGTAAGAAACATAACCAATTTGGAGGAATGTATCTAAAAAATTCAATAATGAGTTCATGATATTTTTATAGAAAGTTTCCAACTCCAAGTACAAGTAGATACACAATCCATTCAGTTCCACATAAGTTTCAGGATGGTGACGAGTTATGGTTGGACTTTCATAAAGAGAAATTGAAAAACTCCCAAAAGAAGATCATACTATTTTGATACAAGCCTTACACCATCACCAAGGCTATGGTTGGGAATTCTTTTGAAGACAGTCATAGGATGATTTATGCTTTATGGGATGCATGTCTAGAAATATTTCCTCTAAGATAATGAAACATATGATCACACCATTACTTACATAAGTAGTTGTGATATCTACCCGAATGACATTAGGTTACTACAAAAGAGATTTTAAAAGTTACATTTTAAAGTTTATTTTTATATCAAGGTATGTGGATCATTTTTTTTTCCATAGCATTTAAATATTACAAAATTTTTTAAATAGAACACCACTCTAAAATATTTCTCTTAAATTATCCTAGGTTATAATTAAAAGCATCATAGGTACTAAAATTCATGAAAATCTTGTTTTTTTCTCTAAATAACTAAAAATTCCAAGTGTGCTACTCTTGATATTCAAACTTGCACTATTGTTAAGACTACTTCCTCTAATTGTTATTGTTCCTCCATAAGTAAGATGACTACGAGGTGGACTTGAAGCATTATTAAAATGATAGTAGTGTTACCTAATTGTATTTAATAATCATAAGGGGCAGGGTTGGTATAAGACCAACTTTGCTATTGTCTAGTGCCATGCCCGATACTAGGTTCTCATCCTCTGTTTCCCTTAGGATATGGTTTCCCATTAGTTCATTTGATTATTTCTAATTTGAAATCTCATCCTACATTGCATCCAACCTGCTACTTTGTAATCACATATCTATTGTAATCCCACTCCAGTGTGTTCATTAGACCTTATTGAGGTGCCTTGACTACTACTCTTTATTGAGCTATATTTTATCATCAAAACTTTGTTTCACAACCATCTACTCACCAACTCACATTTCCCATTGAAATTCTCCAACTCTCTCATCCTCACTTCACTACTCTCTTCCTCATTAATCTTCTTTTCCAACTTCTCATTGCCTTCTTCATCTTATTCATCTTCTCAAATCAGGTTCAACCACCACTCATTAGTTATTTCTACTTCCTCAAAACTTATTCAACTTGCTCTTTAGCTTTTGTGTCCTTCATGGTCATTTAGTCCTGTGATTTCTCATCTTTTCCATACCATTGTAACCCATTACTTAATGCAAATTTTTACACCACCATGATCAAAATGTTGTAACTCATTACTTAATACAAATTTTTACACCACCATGATCAAAAGGTTAAAGGTTAGTAGGTTAATGGTTATGTTTTTCGAATATAATTTTTTTTCATTCCCTCGTGTATTTACCTCGCGTTGTAGGGTTTTTCCAACTAAGGGAGGAGGAAGTGCGCGTCCATGCTATCATACATATGATCCAATTCACTTGGTTGAACTCAAGAAATTGGATTCCTGGTGCCTCCAATCGTAGTGATTTTAGGATTTTAGTTTACACCAATCGTAGTTATTTCACGATTTCATTTTACAGAAGGAATTGGTCAGTGAACTCAAGAAATTGGATTTTAGGTGCCTCCAATCATGGTAAATTCATTTTATAGAAGGAATCTGTCACTTCAAAACTCTTTTACAAAAGTGCAACAAGGCACTCAAGATGTTTTATGTTCAAGATTACAAAGAGGAAGATGAAGTCGAAGGTGTGGGCGATAATCTGTTGAATATTTTGTTGATTCTCCTCTATTCATGAGCTATTCCTACAAAAATGAAGCCATCTTGCAGCATTTATACCATGCCCATAATTTAAAAGTTGATGCTAAGCCAAATGAAATGGGGTTTTTCCAACACAACACATTTTAAAGTGATTTGTAAGAACCGTGGGATAACTATCACCAACTAGTGAATTGATACAGATTATAAATAATTTATGCACATTTTAAACCCTTTCACAATTACAACCTGAGATGTCACGCGTGTTTTTTCCTCTACTACTTTGTTGGTCTTTAAAAATAAATTTGGATTCACCAACTGCAACATAGAATCTCTCTACGACGTTGGGTGATCTACCCAGAAGGGAAAAATTCAAGGAGGCTACATTGGCGAGAAAGGTATTAATTTCTTAAAACCTTTTTTCCTTTCTTATAAAATGTACTCATTTCTTAAAGGAAATTGGGGTGATAGGGAGGATTTTCATTTCTCAACTATATACTATTTAGATAAAATGTAATATCTATTTCTAAACTTGCAGATATTGGGTTTAAAAACTTCGAGGAATGGCTTCTCATATGCAACATGTTATGAAAACAATGTAAATTGGGGTGATTGGGAGCTTTTTCTATCCATGACTATTAATATAAAATTTGCACTAGTTGTCTAAATTTGAAAATCTTGGCTTTAACTGCTTTGGCTCATGGTTGTTTAGATAAAATATGGTATACACACATAATAGAATTGTGGTGATTGGGAGCTTTTTGTAGCCTTGCATTTTTAGATAGAATTTGGTGTGTGCATTTAAATTTATGCAATTTGGGTTTAGGAGCTTTGGTCACGGTCTTTAGATGATGGTCAATATCATCAAGTAGTTACACATAAGAAAAATACCAATATATTAAAAACATTGCCTTCAGAGGCTTCAAGGTAGTGTGAATAGAATATTTCAATTGTGAACTAATCTACATGCTAAAAAATTATAAAACTAACCATGTCTACTTAATATTGCCAATGTGCATTGTTTTATATTGTGCAATATTAGAAAAACATAATGGAAGAATATTTTTAAAATCTTGGTAACCTTGCTTCTGTGATCCATAAAATGTATAAAACATATTTTGGTGATAATCACATCCAAGAATATTTTGTCGACACATTTCAAACCAGCCAATGTGGTTCATCATCAGGAAAAGATGAAAAATTTGATCAGTTGACGCGTTTAAATAGATAGAGGGGCACTCCAACTACTTGTTGTAAAATGATTAGTTTGACTCAGATAGGAAATTTAAAAATTGAATTTATTAACAAATACTATTACTATTATTATTATTATTATTACTACTATTTTATTAATTTATTAATTTTATTTGTTAATTTATTTATTTCCTGCTTTTTCTTTTTCAGTAAATAAAGGAAAACAACATATTAAATTAATTTAAAAATTATTTAATTAGTAGTTGTATATAATTATAATATAAATTATTATAATTATATGTATGCATATTTACTTTTACTTAATAAGAAAATTTAAAAGGATAAATCCTAATTAATAGATATCTCAGTACATTATATATCAAAAAAGAAAAATTAATCAATCAATGTTATAATTAGAAAAAATGACATAATTTCAAATTTAATATTAAAAAAAAAAAATAAATAAAATAAATTTAAAAATAAATAAATAAATAAATAAATATCTATATATATATATATAGATAAAGGAAGGGGGGGTTTAAGAAGAGTTGAACGGACAAGAGGGAGAACCAAGTGGGAAGAATCAACAACCAAGAGTGAAGGGTAGGAATCCAACATCTGTTAACACTCCACCAATCAGCTGTGTTAAGGTTTATTGGTCTCTTTTAAGGTTTATATTTTATATTTATTATTATTTATTTGTTTATTTGTTTATTTATTTATTTTAATTTTTTAATATTAAAATTGAAATTATGTCATTCTTGCTAATTATAACTCTGATTGATTCATTGTTTTTTTCTTTTGATATATAATGTATTGAAATATATAATAATTAGTATTTATTCTTTTAAATTTTCTTATTAAGTAAAAATAAATATTAATAAGTATAATTATAATAATATATATTATAATCATATAAAACTACTAATTAATTCAATTTTAAATTAATTAAATATCAAAAAATAAAATAAAGGTAATAAATAAATAAAAAATAAAAAATTAATGTAATAAGTAAATAAATTAACAAATAAAATTAATAAAATAATAAAATAATAATAATAATAATAATAATTGTTAATAAATTCAGTTTTTAAATTTCTTATTTGAGTCAAACTAACCATTTTACAATGGCAATTTGGAGCGTCCGTCTATCTATTTAAACTGGTTAACTGATCAGATTTCTCATCTTGTCTTGATGATGAACCACACTAGCTAGTTCAAAAAGCGTCGAAACAATAACCTTGGATGTGATTACCACTGAAATATTTTTTATACATCCTGTTAACTATCAATATCGCTCAACAAATACCAAAATCAATATGCTTAAGATCATTATAGCCAAACACTTGAAAACAATGAAAATTTCTGCAATAGAATGGCTTCTGTAACAAACCTCCCTGATTAACAAGATAAGAAATAGTAATAGATACAATGTGCATGAGCAGCATTGAACTTTAACAAATCAGTTAATAACACAAACAATAAATCATCATTCACAATGTAGGGAGAGAGAGAGAGTAGACTAATAGCCTTTTATCGATTCTATTACATCAATGATCCTGGAAAAATGACATTCTTGTTAATGCTCTGTGGTGAAAAATGTGGTGAGAAAAAATGGAAAGGAGATAAGATTTAAAGGAATTAACTACTTTTGTGTATTATGTTCTTCGTTACTGTTTTTCATCTATGGGGCCCCATTTTTGGCATAAAAATTTATGTCAGCTTATTTTATGCCCAAAAATGTTTCCTACTCCAAAATCATTTGGAAGCTTCCCTTCCATTTCTGGTTTTCAAAGAATTTACCCTCAGATCGAGAGGAGAAGATGGAAATGTGTTTCATGCCTCAACTTAAGATATTGTTCATCAAAGCTTCAAGAAAATAATGAATTGATGTATTTTAATTATTTAAAAATATGGAAATGTCATTCAATCCTCAATTTACTAGCAATGGTCAAGAATACCCGTGAGTCATATTAGCATATATGTTAGGACTAGGCATACCATAAGTGTCTTCTTTGATAATGCTCCCAACTATGTATTTCACACTCCAAGCAAATATTCTTAGTGCACAACGTGGGATCATGGCACTCTTGTATAGGAGTGCCTTCAGGATTGTTACTTCCAAGGCACTTAAAGTGCTCCCTATTTCTATTTGAACTCCCTCGCTCCCCACATGTTCCAGCATGCTCCTGAACAACTTTGGCCCTAGTCTGGTCCAACTACCTTAGCACTCTCATGGGAATGTTTTATGACCATGCTTTCGAAGCACTAAAGGTTCAAGAAAATAATGAATTGATGTATTTTAATTATTTAAAAATCTAGAAATGTCATCCAATCCTAAATTTAATGACAACATTCAACAAGAATCTTAAGTCATATTAGCATATAGGTAATAACCAGGCATGCCAAAGTGTTATCTTTGAGAATAATCCCACTACGCATTTGAAACTTGTTAGAAATGATGGATTTGTCCATACCTTGGGATTATGGTCTCCTGCATAGGATTACTTTCAGCACTGTTACTTCCAAGGCACTCAAGGTGCTCCCTGCCTCTTTCTCGAATCTGAACTGTTATTTTCCTAACATGTTCCAACATCCTCCAAAATTTTTGTGCCCCCAATCTGGCCCTGCTACCCTTGCACTGTCATGGGAGCATTTTCAAGTTTCACGACCGTGCTCTCTAACCACTAAGGCTGATGCATGCCTCTGTCCAAACCTATCTTCTCCCTACACACTAATGCATTCCCTAACAAGTCAACCCCCACTGTTCTAGTAATATTGCCCTACCCTGCTCCTGCCTCACTATGTCTTAGTACTCACACCTCATGTCATTCCACACTCCCTAACTCCACATAATTGTGGCACAAATTCAAGAAATAAAGTTTCTTTTAGCTTTTTATTATGCAGGGACCATAGGTGGTTACAAAGCTTTGGGTAAACACGTGTGGTAAAGTAAAATTCTTCTCCATAAACATATTTCGTTAGGGGAGCTTTGAGGTCTAAAATGGCCCTCCTAAGGAAATTATAAAATAATAGTGGAAATAATAAAATAAGATTAGATTACATCATCAAATTTTAAAGGGAAAAAAGAAAAAATTGTTTTTTCAACTCGTATTTTCAACATATCTCCCTTTCGGTTTACTCAAATTTCGAGTGGAAGCACTCGTTGGATGCATAATTTGATTCCTAATTCAAGGATTACCATGTTTCATACTTTAGAGGGATCCTACTACGTGAAAAATGAGAAATACATTAATAGCGTGATTGCAATAATGTTTTTTCATGTATTTCTCATTTTTCGTGTAGCAGGGTCCATTGAAAGTATAAACCATGGGTACTCCTTGGATGAGGAATTAAAATTTTCATCCAAAGAGTACTCCTGCTCGAAATTTCAGTAAATACTTAGGGAGATAAGTTGAAAAAGTAGTTTTATTATTTTATTATTTTGTAATCTTTTTACTTTTTTACTCCAAAAAAGGTGAATCAACCCCCATGTTTGACATCATCATATTGAATCCTATTTGTTCTCATAATTTTTATTTTGGTTGTAAATTTTTCTTAGGAGGCCCATTTTAGACCTAAAAATTCCCCTAATGCATCATTCATTAATTTTGTGTGTTTGAGTTTGGAATATTTGGAGTCGTAGTTATGTGGCCATATGGCTTGCAAGTTGATATTAGAGTTGAATGATCAGATGTTGGGTCCTTTTGAGTCTTCGTATTCTAGTAATTTACAATTTCTCCAAGCATATAGATATCTCGCACCATTTCCTTAAAGACATAGTTCAGAAAGGAGTAGTGGTCCTAGATTATGTTCCTTCATATTTGCAGGTTGCAGAGATTTTGACAAAGGTCCTACCTAAGGGGAAGTTTAAAATGTTGAAAGAGAGACTTGGCTTGGTGGATAACACCTTCCTTTCAAAGGTGGTGTGTTAGTTTTCTATAACTATGTTGTTGAATTGTTGTTCTCTTTAGCATCATACAGTCACTAGTTTCATCGGAGCTATAAAACCTTGGTTGTGTCCAGAACTTTGAGAAATGATGATCAATGGTGCTGCAATGGATATGTAGAGATTGAAAGATGTATGAATTTTCTACCTTTAGACAGTTTCCAGCCTTAGAGAATTCCAGTTTCATGATTTTATTTAATTAGAAATTTTTGTCTTATTTTACGTTTAACATTTACAGATTTTGTGAAAGTATATGACTTAGGAAGTCTTCCAGATTTAGAGTAGGCACTATGTTTGAGTTGGTGTCCACATTTAAACCATGGGTGATCTATTCTAAGAGGATTGGCTCTTTATTCTATGTATTCTCTCATGCACGGAGGGTACTTCTCTAGGAAGATATAGAGTTAGAGTTTCACAGTCACTTCTAAATATAATCACACTGCAGGGATATACCTTTTCTGTAAATCAATGGTTTTTTTTAGTGTATAAAACAAAGGTAGGGTTGGGGCCTTAATTCATTAAATTTTGATTCATTGTAGTGTATTTCTTCTCACTGAGTTTATATTAGAGAGGTGTGATCAAGAGTTCATATTTGTGTTTTGTGTCATAATTTTTAGAGTGTTGTGTTTGTAGATCTCATGTTCCTTCATCCAAAGTTACGATAGGTTTTCATTTTTTTTGTTACCTGGGATTTGTATATAGTGCAGATATACCTGTCATGATCCAAGAACAGATATCTAAGATACATTCACCAGAGGACTAGAAATCATCCCTCACGATGTAATACAGATAAGAAGAGTAGCTTTAGTCCATATAAAATGGCCATCCAGGGGCTGTCATGCTCATTCCATTGTCATGCAAAATAATATAATGAAAATGATGTAGTATTCCATTAACGCATATATATCCCAATTAATATATGTACAAATTGAATTCCAGAATACTCAAACAACTACATTTATCAAAATTTCACCAAAACAAGTCCCTTTGAATAAAAATTTATTCATACATATGTGTTCTTCCTTTTCCTTTACCTAACTTGTACAGAAAAATTAAGCCATGGTGTACAGAAAAAATATTAACTAGAGAGTGACACAATGTTGATCAATGCCACACATTGAGTCTTTTAAGCTAGGATTTTTTTTTTTTTAATTTGTTTGGAGTGTCACTGAATTGGTGGAATTCTCATATTCATGAAGTAAATTATGTAGGAACTCTGTTTCTTTTGTTATAGAGGCTAATGTTTGCAAGGATAATATAGTGTTTGTAGGGTCTTAGGGGAAAATAAGTATCAATTTATAGCTCTTTGATAAATTAGAGAGTATGGATTATATGAGTATTTGATATCGATTATACGGCATTGAATCCACCTTGAGATGGAGGTTATTATATGTTAGAGAAATTAATGAGATGTCAGTTAAACAATTTCTCTTATCATGACATTTTATTGTGATGTTTTGTTATTATTTTTTTTTTTTTGCAATTTATCTTTTCTTATCATCGAGATTAATGCCAATCAATACATAGAAGAAGACAAGGATGTAGGCACGTGCTAAGGAAAAACCCCACTCTTTGGGGAAAACCCGGTCAAAATTCTTCCTTCAATAGATTTAAGATGAGAGGACCAAGACCTTTAGACTATATACTTTCTCCATCAAGTCATCCCTTCAATGTGTTAGTACCGATACCTCCATCACACCAAGATCTCCTTTGCTTGCACCTAAACTACATCCTCCTTACCTTGACCAAGTTTGAAATAGCAACATAGCGCCGAGCACCATTACCGAGATAACCAAGCATCATCATAGCATTGAGCATCATAACTGAGATCAATGAGTATCTTCATAGCATTAAGTATCATAACATAGTACTAATTATGTGGTAGATATGCGTTGACACCGAGACACTATTTTTCTGCAACATCATAGCATGGAAGCTACCCAAATTTTGTAATAGGTTCAAGACCTTATCCCCCAACACCAAGCCTGTGATCATGATCTGAACTGTATCCGTGCTTTGAAACTTTAGATATGTCCAAAATAATTTGGTAGAAATGAAAACCTATACCACTATATATATATATATATATATATATATGTTTTCCATATTTATTGAGCCGACATGACAGTGCGAAGTGTTGTGTCTTGATTTGAGCCGACTTGAAGATTGATTGAGTCTGAATTAAGGAGGCAAGTTTGATCACTTGCATCACTTGAGTGGAGGGTTTTATTTGAACTATATTTCAAGGATGATGACCTTGAAGAAGTTTACTTGATGGAGGATCCTTTTGACAACCTAATGTTACATGATTCAAAAGCCTAAGAAATGGATCAATTTAAATATGTAACAACTAACCTAGAGGTAAAAAATTGGGTCGTTAATCTATATATTACCCAAGCATGAAACCCATGCTTTAATAAGTCATTTAATAATAATAATAAGCTTCTTTGAAAAATACAATAATAATGAAGACTGAACCTAGTTACATTCATCAACATTATGACTCCCAGAGCCTCATCCTTCTTCCTATTGATGAAAAACTTTTATTAGTTATCCCTTGGATAAGAACCACCATTTTCGTAAAGCCCTATAACTCTTCACTCTTCAACAATTTTCCCATATCTTGTGCCCTGATTCCGTAATTGTGTCAAGCCTCCTGAAGTATGTAGATAGATTCCTCTCAAGCCTCCTAAAGTATGTAGCTAATAGCCGAAATACATGACAATAAATATATTGATAATTATGATGATATTAGTTTAGGCATTAACGTAGTAAATTGATTTTTTTTCCACTCCAACAAGAATCAAATTTTTAGGTGTAAATGGATTCATGCATTTTTTATTTAAAAGAAAAAATGTTAATAATTTATGTGGATAAACCACACATGCATTCATGTGATTTCAATTTATTCTCATACAATAATGGTGACACTTCTTTTATATGGGGGCAGTGGCCACAGTTAGTTTATAAGGAGAGCTACAATCCTCTGTTGAGAATTGACTAGGGTATCAAGAATAAAAATATCTCTTATTTTAACAAATTACATGTGATGCTCTTTTATATTTTCTTTTTTTTAATATTATGTTCTTATAATCAAAAAATTTCCAAACACTGGAGATCATAAGAAATGAAGAAGGACACAAGATATAGGCTCCAAACTAGGGCAAAACTCATCCAAGGGGAAAACCCATAAATAACTTATCTTCTAATAGAAGAAATTCAAATGAGACTTCCAGCACGTAAGACCAAAACATGAAATCCACCAAGAAGCAAGCCAACAATCAAATAGGTCTTCTCCAAGATAAAACAGAGTCTATAAAGGAAAACTAAGAAAAATCTCTTCAAATCAGTGCTATACTAGCCTTTCAGCCTCCCAAAGAAACTCTGCTACTTTTCTTACAATTCTCAAACATGTAGAATACCTAGAAACACTAATCACTTCGCACGGGTGAGCTGTAATAGAGATAATTTTATAGATTGAACTTTTTTAGGGTTTATTTATCCTTTTATAGGGTTTTCCTTCCCTTCCAAGGCCTTCACATTTCCTTTCCAATTTTCAATCGAATGTGAGATGTGTACATAAAATTTGATTGAAGTTCCAACTTTAAATAGTGTTTTCAAGAGGATCAAATAGCCCTCTCTAGGAAAACTTCATCATAGTTGGATGACTTGGTCTTGGGAGTCCTCTAGACTATTCTAAAGACACAATAATAATTATTTTCTTAATACAAGTGCCCAATAGGGTATTTTACAAAATTTGACTCTTTGAATTACATAAGTCTCATGAGCATTAATAGAATATTTTACATAATTTACAAAAGACTTCAGCATGAAACCCATGCTTTACAAAATAATATTCTTTTTCTTCTTGTGATGCACATGAGTCAAATGATAATTATAAATATCGAAACTAGTTACATCTTCCAACACTCCCTCTTAACTATGGATGTATTCCTGCCTCTTAACTAGGGAGGTTTTCATAATTGTCCAACTGGTACATGGAAAATATTCACTTGAAAAGTTCTCATAAGCAGAATTGGTTACGTAATCCATCTTCAAGCATCAAACTCACAACAAACATCGTCACATGTTATTATTGCAAGGCCTTGACTAACACACTCTATTTCTCCACAAGATAAGAGCGCAATGCCGGAAGGCTTTCCGTGGGACATCAGGCTACCTCTTAAGGCACATACCCCATCAGGATGTTCACAAGGTATGTCCTTCTAGGACTATTCTTGTCTTGAATTCCCAATCCTCGGAGAATATCGATCCTCTTTGAGAACTCTTATCTTGGATACCCTTTTTAATCCTTAAAGAATGTTGGTCTATGAGACTGCTTCCCTATCTTGGAATTCTAATCCTCAAGAAGTATTAGTCTAAGATGCTTACCCAATCCTCTGGACCTCACTCTTTTCATGAAATTCACTATACATGTGACTATTATTCAAATCCTAGTGCATGACACATGGTGTAGAGAACCATATCCACCAACACTCCCTCTTAGGGAGGAATGTCCATCATCACTTCCTCTCAACTAGAGAGGAGATTCTCATTCGCTCTCATACTTAGGGAATATGCTGAATCTCCCTTTAAACTAGGGGGAACTAACCATCACCAACCACTTGTTCTTCAACAGAGATCATATTAGTAGCTACATGGGCTCCTCCTTTCGTGTCATCATGTCATATGTGAACTTCAACATTCCTAAATATCATAGTGTCATCCTTTTTCATAGCTTCTCATTGAGACATGGTTCATCACTTTCCACATCACTTGATTATCATCAACTGTATCCTCTTAATTTAAAAAATGTAGAGCTTAGTCATATCTCTCTCTAAACATCAGGAAAGTGAGCTTCTTTATCAAAACATGATCATCGAGATATCTCATGTCCTGCTATATTACTAACTAGTACAATGTACACATGTTGTCATAATTTTCTTTGGACCATATACCAAAGTCATCAATCAATTCATACATTGAGTCGTGAGTCCTGACCAAAAATTTCCCAAGACAGTTCCCAATTGTTTTATGAATTACTACAACACATCTTTCTAGGTAGAAAAGTCATATTCCAATTAGGAAATCAATACCAAATCAATATTAGTGTTACCATGATAGCTTCTTCATCAAACGTCTTGTTATTTATTTCCTTTTTTTGAACATCCTTCATCAGGGTTATTCTTCATGTTAGAGTACTTTTACTATTTATGAACTGGAATATTTAAGTAAGGCTTCTTCAACTAATTTTTCCACAAATTTTTAGTTTTGGTTGAAATTTTAAAATAGGTTTAAATGAGTTATTTTATATCATGCGACCTCTGAGAATATGAATAAAAAACATTGTTTGTCTTGTAGGTGAATTTGGAATATCTGGGAAGGGTGGTATTTAATACCAATGGTCTACCTTATTTGTATAGTGTTGTTGGAACTGATTCCCACACAACTATGATAGATGGATTAGGTGTTGTTGGTTGGGGAGTTGGATGAATTGATGCAGAAGTTTTTATGGTTGGCCACTGTAATCTGGTTTGAACATATAGATGTTGCCTTTTCCCTGGGAGAAAAATCATATTCTTTTCATATGGAAAGACATTATATACATGAATGATGAATTCCCAACCATCGAAAATAATTTCCAAAAACTTATACTGATAGGACTATCAAAAAATCCTGATGGGACTACCTTGAGAAGGGATAATTTAACCAAAGGCTCAAATACAATTGTTTTACAAAAAACACCTCAACTTCAGTTAAGGCTCTCAAAAAAAAAATCTCAAATTAATGTATACAATGTTGAAAGCATCATCTACAAACCATAATTCCCAAATGGGCCACCATTATACATCATGATATGGTAAACAACAGTAAAAATGAGGTGGTGCACTGCCTACACCATCATAAGTTGTCATCATTCTCTAAAAAGTTAAAATGAGGAGTAACCTTCACATTTGCATCATTACATCAAGAGTAAAAAGGTTATCTACAACCCGGTATGATGGAGATGTTGTTACATATGAGGGTAACATTTACATGTTGACTTAAAAAATATATATAACTTCTAACAAATAATATTAATATTATATTATATTTTCCAGCTTACAATGCCTAAGGAAAATCCTGGAATACTCTCCCTCATTATTTTGAGGATGTTACTCAAGGAAAACCATATAATCTTCAGAGAACAAAGTTGGTTAATCACTGGTGTTGAATCCATCACCACAATATACTCATTAAGACCTCAACATGTCACTTGTGGGAATTGAACCAGGGTGGAGAGGATAACAATCATTACTCCTCTCAACCACCTGAGCTAGACCCAAATGACTAATAATATTATATGCTACATACAAACACACCACTAATGTAAGAAATTGTATATAGGAGATTAAATGAGAGATTAAATTTTACTAAAACAGAAATACCATGAATATGATTTTTACATAGAAACATTTCCATTTTATATTCTTCTTAGCCATCTTAAATGATCAAAATAATTTACACTTAACAATATTTTATACCTCTCAGCACTTGGTATTTCTAGAATTAATATTTATCTATGATGGCATATAGGAAAACCTTCCTCCAAAAAATAGAAAATAATACTATTAGATAACAGTTATCCAATAAACTTCTAGACAAATACTAAGTCTACCCATTTCTCTTGATTTGAGCATAGTCTATGAACTAGCATTCAGAGATAAATCATCTTTGGTAGATGGAGTTTTCATCTTTGTTATTTTCTTTTTACACATGCAAGAAAGAAATGGGCCTCAAGAAAAGATTCAACATCCTACATTCCCCTTTTATCCATTTTATTATTCATAGAATAAAAGTAAATATGAATATGTGAAACTCCTTTTTCAAGAAAAAAAAATTGTAGTAATGTTAAATCTAACCCCATCAAATAATCCCATGCACTATATTTGTCAATAAGATTAGGGGAAATTTTTCTACACAGTTGAATTAGGCAGAGACTTCAGCTGCCAAAGACAAGTTGGTGTTTCCCACACCTTCCAGGTCCATGCTTATTTCTTTAGCTTGGATATAGTCATCCAAATGTGATACAAACACCCCCTTCTAGTCCCAGTAAACCTTGAATCTTCATTCCCTGGGACAAAATTGTAGTGCTACATGCCTTTCTCATGGAATTAATTAGTAAGATTTCTAGACAAACAAGGCATTCCCACACCAATGGTTGTTGTTTTTTGTATGATGTTATCTGTAAAATGGGTTGCTGACATGGAAAATTTTAGGAGCTAATATTCGCAGGTGGGCTAATTTTCCATGGTTTTTTCAAAAAAAATATTCGCCAATTTCCATTTTTTTATAAAAATGACTCGCCCAAATTTTACAATATAAAATTATTTTACATTAAAAATTCCCAAAATTATATAGAGAATATATATAATATCATTATAAAATTGAATAATTTTACAAATACATCAATAAACATTTTATATTTTGCGTATTAGGGATTAGAGAGATTCGCCAATTTTTTAAACTTCAAGATAATTTTCCATCCTTAAAATTATCCCTGGTTGCTGATTTTCAAAATTAAATTTTGAATGAAAAAATATAGTCATGAAAATTTTTTTAACCCATAGAAGTTATGTATGATTCACAGTGTTATTATAACTTCAGTGAATTCTCCATGAATAAATATAGATATGAAAAATGTTTTAACCCACAGAAGTTCTTATCATTTAAAGTGTTGTTTATAAGTTGAGTGAATGAGGGATCTCTTTTCTGAAAATGCATTCAAAGTGTCTTAATATAGGGTATAAATTTGAGAGTATCCATTTTTTCAGAGGAAATCTTACCAAAAACTCGCCATATTACAAAATTAGGGCTTGTACAGTAACTTATTATAATTTATACTGTGGAATAGAGCCATGTCATTTAGAGGATGCATAAGTCTTACTAATTGGCAGTGATAATTAATTCAATTTAAATTTGCACAATTAATGATATATTTCATTTGTGTAATATTAAGTAAGTAAAGGTGTACTCGAGTGTGTTTATGTTGTTCACGTATAGGTCCAAGACTCAGTTAAATGGTTTTTGGAGTCAGTATGTTGTGGAAGTACTTATGAATATTTTTTTATGCATCTGCAACTAATGAGTATGGTTCTTCCTGGTGTTGTTGGTTTCAAATTAACTGGCACTTTGAACAATGGAGTGAAAATTACAAACTTGGTTCTGATGGTAACTCAAAATTTACGAAAGCATGGTGTGGTTGGTAAAATTTTTGTTCTATGGTAGGTTTCACTTGGTGCATATGCACTTTTTATAGTGTTTCTATGGTTGCAAGTTTTTAAAGCTCTATGGTTAGTGCTTGGTATTACTTTGCATAAACTTTGGAATATATTTCTTTTGAGGCTTATTTTTATCATGGTATCAATTTAGGTGATGGTTTTGGTGAATTATCACATTCCAATCAAGAAACTATTGGAAACATGTCTCTAGAGTATGGGGAAACCATGGGATGTTCACCTACAGATCATGTTACTCTATAGTATTTGAGGTTAACAGGTCGTAATGATAAGAATGTGAGTATTTGTAACTCTCTGATTGCATTATAAGTTAATTGCATTTGGAATTCTTATGTGATACTAATACATTTTGGGGCCATTTACAGGTGAAGGTGATTGATGCCTAACGTCGTGAAAAAAAAAAATTTGTGGACTATAATGAGGTGGCTTGCATTGTAGTGTTTAAATTTTTTTATTGAAATTGTGTTTTTCAATTTTAGATGGAGATTGTATTTGTTGATTTTTTTTCATTACATGATTGAATTACAACCACAAGTAGAGAGGACTTATTATTCCTACTTGGAATTGGATCTCTCATCTGTTGAACCTTGTATATCAGAACTAAAACGGTAAATTAATTTGTAAACTTTTAGCTATTGTTTTAAGTACTTGATGTTTGGAAAAAACCAGTGTTGTTTTGTCTTTATTTAAAAAACAAGACATATCTCAAATTAGTTTACAGTGTTATAAAATTTTGATTTGTAATATTGTGTTTTATCTCTCTGGTTTTTTTTTACCTCATCATGATAAGGTTACTCTCAAGGAAAGGAAAGTTGATTGGCATGTTTTCCTAGGCAACATGACTGGGTTTAACGTGAGGTTAATATGTTGGATTTCAATTTTTTACAAGAATTAAAAGGATTTATATGTACTGATGAGCATAGTTATTTCATCATTCAATAAACTCAATTTCCTTAGGCATAGGATTCTTGATGTTTCATAGAATTGAATGCATTTTGTTACTTAATTGAATAAATTAAAAGCCAATTTGGTAAATTTTTCTAAGTTTTACATACTCCTATACATCCACTTATCAATTGTTGAATTTTGCAACATGAAACAATGAAATTGGCATCTAGAAACAACATGAAAGAACCTACACTAATTGTGGGAACATGAGGTCTAAGCAGCACCTATACTAGGTGAGGGACCAAGAGTTCCAAGTAGCACCTACACTAGGTGTGGGACGAGGAAGTCCAGGCAACACCTACACTAGTGTGGGACCACAAGTCTTAGCAACACCTACACTGGTTTAGGATAAATTTGGTGCATGTCTATTTTAGTTATCCCTTAATTAATATGGACTATAAAATTTAATATAACATCAAAATAAATTGTAATAGTTAACTGAGTGTGATAAACTTAGTTAACTCATGGATTTCGAGTTGAGGTTAGTTGTTTAGGCATGCACATTAATTCTAGTTGTAACAGAGTTCGAAGTGCAGTGGTGCATTATTTAATGCAGTTTGTAATTAGTTTAACTTAGTTAAGTGACTTAAACTCAGTTATGCTAGTTTTATCTTTTTGATACACTAGTGAGAGATCGAGTGAATTAAATATTATTTAATTCACAATCAGTGATCTAACATGCAACTGATGATTTATTATTATTATTTGCATGCATTTATTTTCCAGTGGAGATCCAGTTGAGATCTAGGTGAAACGGAAGTGTGACTATCAGTTGTGATATTAGCTGACTGCCCAGATGTAGTTAAAAAACCATGGGATTCCCATGCTACTCAACGCAATTGAGGAAGGCTAAAATTCCTAAAGATTAGGGATTGCATTCATCAAGAATTTCCTGAGCAAGGGAGGCTAGAGACAGGCTAAGAATTGGCTAAGCATTGGCCTAATTTTGTCTGGATAAGTGTGAGATAATAGGTAGATTGAATGAGATTCATGTGATAAGAATTGCATTGTAATGTTTTCATGATTCCTTTTAAAATATACAATATATGATAGAGGTTTTTTGAGCAGTAATCTTTCCCCGGGAAATTATCTGTGTTGTGGTTTGATTAATTATTTTTTTCTTCATGTGATTGACGATTGTGTTTTTAATTCCACAATTGATTTGTAGAAGTGATTCAGTATCTAGCTTTAGTACATTGTTAGATGGGATGGAAACCATGATATACATGTTTTTATATTTTCTACATGGTATCAGAGCACAAGAAATCACAATAATGAAGGAGGAGTTGAATTAGTGACTGAATAGAATACGAATTTGTAGAAATACTTTTTTGGTGCTACAACTGATTGAGGATCGAAATGGCTTTCAATGGTTTGACATCGGAGTATGCACTCGAGATAAACTCTAACTATATTGCTTGTAAGGACATGATGTAAGTAGTACTCAAGAAAATGGCTTGAAAGAAATCATTGACGATGATGTTCCTAAACCCGTTGTGACAGATGCTGCAAATATTGATGCATGGCAAAAGAAGGTGGAAAAGGTGAGGAGGATCCTTCTAGAGGGAGTACGAGACCACATTGTCTCAAGTCTCCATGGTAAAGTGACAAAATATGCAATGTGGAAGGCTTTCATAGTTCTATTTCATAGCAGTAGTAGTCATAGAAAATTGGCACGGAAATATAATCTCAGGAAGATCAAAATGGAGAAAAACAACATTATTCCGATATACTTAACAAAGCTTTCCTAATGTTGGTATGAACTTTGGAGTTAGGAACTACTGTCGTTGATGATGATTTGGTGAGCCTAGCTCTTCTAGGACTTCCCAAGAGTTGGCATAGTTATTAGGATTCTATTAATGGGAGGGAGAAGCTGCCAGATTGGGAATGACTTTGGCTGGATTTGGTGCAGGAGAAGTTTAGATGGAATACTAGAGATGGATCTTCATCTAGGAATGAAGATGAAGAAGATTGTGATTTGGCTGCCAAGGTGAAGAAATGGAAGGGGAATAAATTCCATTCCAAATCTCTGAATAAATATGGCAAGAAGTGAAACATGTCCAGGGTGAAGTGTTTTCACTTTCACGAGCATGGGCATTATGCTACTAACTGTACAAAGAATAGGAAGAAGAAGAAGCCTTCAGAACAAGCCTCACAATTTGAGCTTGAATTTTCATTGATCATATGCATGGTGTCAATTACATGGGTATTTGTGTGATATTTGGATAGTGGTGCTTCCTTTCACATGACGGGAGACATGGAACTTTTCAATAGCTTGGAGGATAAGGATATCTCGATGCATATCAAAATGGGTGATGATGGGTGGTACAGTGCTACTGGGATTATTGCAGTTACTTTCCAAAGACAATCAGGTAAACCATTTTTATTAAAATATGTAATTCATGTACCAAGCTTGAAGGAAAACTTAGTTTCAGTTACCATGTTGGAGGATAGAGGCTATTAAGTTGTTTTCAGTGAAGGAAATTTTTTCCTTTGACACAAAGAAATAGGACAAGCCAAGAATATTGGAATTCATTTGCAGAATCTCTATAAACTTGATGTAGATGTGATTTATACAGAGCTTCCAACCATTAGGAAGTGTGAGAATGCCATGAAATTGAACCTTGAGAGGGAGCTGGATTTTCATGCAGATGAAGAACTCTTGGTTCCAAATAATGAACCTAAAGACGTGGAGCAACCACATGCGAATGATCATGGAGTGGCCGGAATCAATCAAGTAGAGAAATTTCGAGCCAGATGGGCAGAGGGAGTGCATGTAGCTATACCTCCAGGTGTGAGGTGGGGTGATGTGCAAGGATAATCCCAGGAAGAAATTTGTGAAAGGACCTACATATGGTGCATATAATGGATCGAACCTGGCTAGGAGGAGCCCACAGAGAAGTAGTATCAGGATTAGTTATATTGATGCATTTATATGTCAGGAGGACAGAAATCAGAGTGATAGGTGTTAGATATTTGATCACATATCAGAGTTGGCAGCAATGCAGAGTGCATGGATGAAAATTTCAACATCGCAGAGAATCCAATAGACATGTGCAGTAGCTAGTAGGAGTCAGAAAAATTTGATGATAGATGAATTATACTAGTTAAGATATTTAGAGGCTATTAAGTTTTAGAAGTGTTGCATGTGTGAGAAACACTACAGAAGTGTTACGTGCAAGAGTTTAATGTGTGAGGAACACTAAAAGGGTGTTGCATGCAAGAGTTTTATGTCGCATGCAAGGGATGCATGTCGCATGCAAGAGGTGCATGTCGCATACAACGACATTCCTTTCTTGTTGAGAGGGAGTGTTGAAGTTTGCAACAAGAAACAATGAATTTGGCATCCAAAAACAACATGAAATCACCTACATTAACTATGGGACCAGGAGGTCCAAGCAACACTTACAGTAGGTGTGGGACCGAGAGGTCCAAGTAGCACCTACACCAGTGTGGGACCACAGGTCTTAGAAACACCCACAATGGTATGGGCTAAATTTGATGCATGTCTATTTCAGTTATCCCTTAATTAATATGGACAATAAAATGTAATATAATATCAAAATAACTTGCAATATATAACCGAGTGTGATAAAATGAGTTAAATCATGAATTCTGAGTTAAGGGTAGTTGGTGAGGCATGTAGAGAAATTCTAGTTGTAATAGAGTTTCAAGTGCAATGGTGCATTAGTTAATGCAAGTTGTAATCAGTTTAACTCAGTGAAGTGAGTTAAACTCAGTTTTTCTAGTTGTAACTATTTGATACACTAGTGAGAGATCAAGTGAATCAAATATTATTTAATTCAAAATCAGTGATCTAACATGCAACTGATGATTTACTATTATTAGCTACATGCATGTCAGTTCCAGTGGAGACCCAGTTGAGATCTATGTGAAAGGGAAGTGTAACTATCAGTTGTGATATTATTTGACTTCCAAGATGCAGTTAAAACACCACAGGATTCCCATGATACTGAGCGTAGTTGAGGAAGGCTCTAATTCCTAAAGAATAGGGATTTAATTCATCAAGAATTGCATGAGCAGGGTAGGCTGAAGATAGGCTAAGAATTTCCTAATTGTTGGCCCGATTTTATCTAGATCAGTGTGAGACAGTATGCAGACTGCAAGAGATTCTTGTAATAAGAGTTGCATTGTAATTATCTCATGATTCCTTGTGGAATACACAATATATAATAGAGGGGTTTTGAGTAGAAATTTTTCCCCGAGAAATTATTTTTTTTGTGGTTTGATTGATTCTTATTTTCTTCATGTGATTGGCCATTGTGTTTTTAATTCAAAAATTGATTTGTAGAATTGATTTAGTATATAGCCTTAGTACATTGTTATATCAGATTGAATCCATGATATACATGTTTGTATAATTTCTACATCAATGCGGATTTCAAACGAGTCACATCTATCAGAGCTTCTATAATTCCCTCTGAATTTAGTAGTCTTCCATAATTTAAGAGACCATATCAGATGTTGGTCTTCATGCTCAACTATTATGTCTTCAACCAGAATATTCTAAACTTCTAAGAATTTCATGCTTATGCAACCAAGAATATTCCCACAACTTGATCTTCCTATAATAATCTGAAAGCATGAATCAAATTTAATAAAAATAATTCAAATTCATGCATACTTATTTCTTCGGCTAGCCATCTCATCCAAAATTTCTTCTTACCTTGAAGATGAGACTTCCTCCATGTTGAGGAAGGATGAAATTCCTAAAGGATAGGGATTGAGTTCATCGGGAATTTCATGAGAAAGGTAGGCTAAAGATAGGCTGACAGTTTCCTAAGTGTTGGCCCCATTTTGTCTTGATCAGTGTGAGACGATAGGCATATTGTAGGAGATTCTTGTAATAAGAATTGCATTGTAATTGTTTCATGATTCCTCATGGAATATACAATATATAATAGAGGGGTTTCTAGTAGTAAGATTTTCCCAGGAAATTATCTGTGTTGTGGTTTGATTGATTCTTCTTTTCTTCATGTGATTGGCTATTGTGTTTTTAATTCCGCAATTGATTTGTAGAATTGATTTAGTATCTAGATTTAGTACATTTTTATATTGGATTGAATCCATGATACATGTTTTGTATATTTTATACATCAATGTGGATTTCAAAAAAATCACATCTATCAGAGTTTCTATAATTACCTCTGAATTCAGTAGTCTACCATACTTTAAGAGACCATATCAGACGTTGATCTTCATGCACAGCTATCATGTCTTCAACCGGAAAATTCTAAACTTCATAACATATCATTCTTATGCAACCAAGAATATTCCTGCAACTTTCTCTTCCTATAATAACCTGAAAGCATGAATCAACTTTAATAAAAAAACAATTCAAATTCATGCATACCTATTTCTTTAGCTAGCTATCTAGTCCAGAATTTTTTCTTATCTCAAAGATGAGAGTTCCTCCATGTTGAACTGTACCTACAAACTTCTAGGAAGGTTGCGCTCAAATAATATTCCTACCATGTCATTATTATTCTTCTCCTACAAATTGAAAAATGTCTCATGATTTCTTTCTTGTAGAGTATCTTTGAGATCCTCTCTTGCTATGACATGATACAAAGAGTTGATGCATGCATTGGTCCTAATACTATATGAATTATTTTATGAATACTTAAATTCTTCATATTCATATGCTGCTATCTATGATGCCAAAATTAATAATTCTACATGATCTACTCTCCAAACTGCAAACCTAATTATGATGGAGCTAAGAGAAGAGATCCTTGGGTTCTTCAAACTTAAGCTTATTTTCATGTTATTTTATGTCTTCAACTACGTGAGCTCCATCCCTTTCCTTTAAGGATTCTTAGGACAATCTCTCTTGAAGTGTCCATACTCATTTCATTTAAATATTTATCTTCTTTTGATGAGCTTCAAACTTCCCAAACTTCTTTTCCTTCAACTTCTTTACTTTAGCAGCAAAGGCTTGAGAATTACCATTGGGATTGGTGTCATCCTTTTCCTTCAATTTAGTCTCTTCCAAGATGCATTGAGACCACAGATAAGCTTGGAGTGTCCTTCCATGAGTAGATACTAGTTGCAAAAGTGTTCCATTCTAGAGGTAGATCATTGAGCACACAAGTTATCAATTCTGCATCAAAAAAAAATTCTACAAGAGCTTGGAGTTGATTCCTCAACTAAGATGTATTCACTAGGTATGAGGAGATGTCTTCATCAAAGGATATCCTTGCCTTGTACAAGTGACTCCTAAAATATATCTTATGTCTTGAAGTTTTTACTACATATAGCTTAGTCATCCTTTCATAGATGTTTTTTGCCTTATCTAAATCTACAACAGATGGAATAAGGCAATCCTTGATTGATTCAATAAGGATTCTTTGATCCCTTGTTTCATACCCGAAGTATTTTTTATAGTATTTGGTATTTCTCTTATATGGTTCTACAAATTTTCCTAAGACATGGTCCATGACATCATTTTCTATGAGGACAAGATCTATCATGTCCATCCATGCTTGGAAGTTGAATGTCCCATCAAGCTTATTTCTTTCTTTGAATAATGAAGACATATTATTATATTCTTGATACATAGAGAGACATACAAAACTTACTTGAATTTGATGATTCCTTTAAGGTTCAATTCAATTGTAGGATTGTTTTAAATGGTCCCAAGACTAAGATGCAAAGTTTTTGCTCTTTTTTTCTTCTGGTTAGGGTATAATGTAGTTACCACTATATTCTTTCTAACTCAGCCTTATTATGTTCCAAATATTTGTGGATGCCTTCTCATAAACATATATTTATTTCCTTTCTTTAACAATATATTTGGTACTTGTATTAATTATATTAATCTATACAAATACTCTGCAAATTCGGACCTCTAGTTAGGGCTTACAATAGTCACTGCAAAAATCTCGAGACTAGGCTTAAAATTCCACTCCAACCTATAATTTCCTTTTAATTTATAGGTGACTTCTTCCCTGGATTAAAGTTATACTTCTAAGCCATTGTAGACCTTCCAAACTTACAACTACATAACTCACCTTTCTTCACAATCCAGGTTATAAAGCCTTAGACCAGTGCCATAACATGTCTTCTTAGATCCCTCAGAGATATAATTTGGATATGAGTCTCAGCTCAACTTGGATAGGTGATACAACACTCCTTAATAGAGATATAGAGATGAATGCCATAAGAAATACTCTTCAACAAAGAACTGTACCTAATAATAGAGGAGGTTCTGGAAAATTTCTAATACCTGCTTCAAGGACATCTTCACGGAGATACAAAAGTCCTTTATTTGCTGAGGCTTGATCAAACAAAGGCACCATATCCCTCTTGGTCAGATGATCCTTCTCACTGCATAATATATGAAATTGTAAAGAGGATCTCGATCTCTATATCTCATGTCTTCACTCTATCAAGAATTATAAGTTTAGAGAAACTCAGCTCCATGTGAAATATGTTGTAATAGGATTGTTCTCATTGTATGATTTCATACAATGATGAATCCTCTGAGAATATTTCAACCCATGCTCTCGGCCTTATTACAAATCAACATATTCAAGACCTTTTCTTCAAGGAGAAACAATAATATTGGCCTATTCAACCACCCTTGATAGGCTGGATTCTTCAGAAGATAGGGATAAGTTATATATAGTTCATAGATGTTCGACTTTTCTACCACATGAATGTATCATAAGTGGCTTCTTTTTCTAATGGTTCCTCATGAATGAAAACTTTAAGAGTGATACAACTTTTATCCAAGATGCCAAATTCAAAAGCAACTCCATTTTATTTGACTGATAGATCAAAAAATTTTAAAAGGTTACAATTTGGCTATTCCTATTATGGCCTTCTCGCTTTAGACTCTTTCTTGATATATGACTTTAATTTGCTAAAAAAAAAATTCACTGATTAGGGCCTTCAGTTATTCCACAAGTAGATTTGTATAGTCTCAGGGAATCACCCTTGTTAGACAGCTCAAGAAGGATGATCTATAGTCCTTGGTAGCTTCATGAATTTATGCTTTTGAGGCTTGTCATTTATGAAATTACCTCATAGAATTGTGATAAGACACCACAATATAGGGAAAAACTCTTCAACAGATTGGGACAATATATATATAAATTTCCCCATAGGATCAACATCACTATGTTTCTAAAATGATATCTCTACCAGACCTTAAATTTAAGATATATATCTTTGAAATGAAGGGCCGAAAAAGTAATCAAACCTTTGTTCTAAGGAAGACCGGGTGACCTTTAAATCATCATCAAGATATACATTTCAAGAGTACAGAACCAGATGTTCTTGAGATACACCGGCCACTATTTAGGCTGAGGCCGAGTAACCTTCAGTCAGAGATAAATTTTAGCCCACATAGATCCTTGTCACATGGTACAAAATTCTTCCCACTTAAGTTCAAGGGAGGTTGAAGAGTCTTAGTAACCAATTCCAAAATATTTGGAAGTGTCAAATAAACTTTCAAAAATTGACCTCAGAAGGCAACATCAATTATCTCCGGTTGGGATACTATGGTTAGGGCATCAAAAATATCACAAAAGGATACCTTCATATCTGAGTTAGAAACCTACGAGCATGTCTTTAGCAAATATTGCATGGAGATATGCCTTAAATAGGCTATAATTTGTGCCATAAAGAAATTCACTTTTGCAAATATGGTGCCTACATACCATATTCAATAAGGTCTTTAAATCACAGAGAGAATACCCAAAAAATTCACAAACATTTAATCCTTCTAGTTGTAGGGTAATGCATTGTTGTAGGGCTTGAACTCACCTGAGATTGTTGTAGGGCTTGAACTCACCTGAGATTTGCCCAAGTTCAATTATATTTCTTCCACTATAAATCATATGAATCTTTATCACATTGATAGTAATTGACGAAAGAGCATGAATAAAATATACTGAAGACAAACCAAGACAAGAGGACATGGAAATTGGCTCAAGCCAAGGAAAAACCCCAAGATGGGGAAAACACTTGATCAGTTCTTCTTCTTATTACTGTCAAATTTTTAGCACAGAAGAGAGATAGAGAGTACATCCAAATTAAATATTGACTTACTATTGTACCATTGACCAAGTGCCAAAGAAACTGCCCAGAAAAGTATGTGAATTAGCCTTTAATAGTAGCAGAGAAATCCCGCTCTAACTAGAAGTAAATAACTATCAAAGTTTTTGTATAATAGCTCGAACCTGGTTCAATTAATGCAGCCTTCAATGCTGACAAGAATGATCTTAGAACAACCCAATACAGAATAGCCAATACTAGTCAAAGTGATGAGGAACTCTGTAGTGAGAATTCTGCAATTAGGGCTTGTCATCAACGAGTCCAGATTATGCAAAACTTGTGCTAATGACTGCGACCTTCCTTCAAAATCTAGCCACTTCAACTTGCAACTGAATATCCTCCTTTTAGGTCTCTAAACCATCATAATTTATTATTTGTTCAACACATGAGATCTGTGGATTCTGGCTATAATTTCTAGCCCATCAAGCAAGATAAATAAGGAAAATGGCCTAGATGAAAGAGCCCTCAATAAGTTTGGTCTGCTAAGGGGATAAAATAGCCATGAAATAAACCCATAAATCCTCTTTAA
This sequence comes from Pinus albicaulis, assembly GCA_034641835.2. Taxonomy (NCBI): domain Eukaryota; kingdom Viridiplantae; phylum Streptophyta; class Pinopsida; order Pinales; family Pinaceae; genus Pinus; species Pinus albicaulis. Next base: position 389,447,885 of record CM076583.1, read on the forward strand.
GATAGCATCCTTCTACTGCAATCGCTCAAACCTGTATAAGAAACAAAATAACCCAAGACATGCTCGTCAACCTCCTTCCCTGATCTCTAAGGGTTGTGGACAATTTCAGAGAGATAACATGATGATTTAAATGTAGATGAAGACTCGTATTTATATGAAATATGGAGGGAAGGCCAACCATAAATTTTAAAGGAAAATTTGAAATTTAAATTTTCGATTTTTCCCACCTAAAAAAAAATCATAACTTATAGAGTTTATTTTTGAATAAAAAAGTATTTTCCTTGATCAAATTTGACAATATTTAGATCGATTTTTTTCCTCTCAAAAAGGGGGATTCAATGGAATTATTAGATCCACCAATTGAGTAGACCTAAGTGGAATTTGACCTTAGTTTCCAATTTTAACAAGTTGGGTATTTCACCATGAGAAAAAACCTCCCAAAATCACCATGAGCACACAAACTCCCTTGATATGTGAACTCTTGGGTTGAGGGAGTGGATATGTAGGTGTGGGCATCCTTAAGGTGACATATTACCTTGGATATGCATTTTCCTTAAGGAGACACATGACCTTGGAGATGCGTTGGAGCTTAGGACCTTTGGAGGATTGTTGGACCTTGGGGAGTAGTGCTCATGCCATGGAGGCCTTGCTTGTTTATTACTGTCACCTTTGATCCTGACACATGTCACTTAAAGTATAGTGCTTCACATGGGTGGACCTACATGTGTCTTGCAATTTTTCTTGTAGTGGAATAGGTCCAATTGTTATTGTAAAGCCCTTTTACCTCTCATATAAATAGAGGAAGGAGTGGGTTGTTATTATAGTCGACCATGCACTTGTGCATATTCCTTTAAATACTTGGGTTAGTGATGTAAGAGCAGTGATACTCTCTCTCTCTCTCTCATTGAATATTTTTTTTACTTTGTGTTTTTGTCTTAGGGTGCTATGATTTCTTGGAGCATTCACCCGAAAAATTCATATATATAAAAGAAGAAATGAAACCCATGAACACAATCACAACCTAATATATAATTCTCCATTATTTTGAAAACCCTAGATAGGGAAAACCAAGAGAAACCATAGCTCCACCAAAGATACTCCAACAATATAAAATCACCATGAGAAAAACCTCCATGTAGGAGTATATTTTGTGGAGCCACTATAAACCCTAAGTTATTTTGGAATTGTGTTATTTCAAATTTGACTTCCAGCTTACCACTACCTTGCATACCTTTTCAATCCCATAAATGATGTTATTTTGAAGATTTCACTTCCATATTTTCATAAATACAATGTCCTCAATAAGATAGTTGAACACTTCCATAATCATAGTTAGATTATATTCCAAGAATATATACATTTTTTGTACCAACCAGCAATTATCTCATGAAGAGAAATCACGTCACAAGAACAAATAGAACTTGGTTGGAGAGGATATTAATCTATCCTCTCAAGTGCCTGAGATAGATGAAGAAAAATCTATATAATAATACCCAATCACTAAGGATTTTTGATAAATTATCTCTTTATTGGACTCAAATTTTCTCAATTAGGAACAAATAATGATTTTTTAAATCATTCGATACAAACTTCCATTTAGATTTTTATGACCATTTACAATTATCGTGAGTCACTATTAGTGGCTTGCTTGTCATTCCAAGCACTATCATGATTTCACATGAACATAATTACTATTCTCATGTACTGTGATTCCTCTCTTAATATATATATAAAAGGACATTTTTTGGGTTCCAACATGTCCCTAGTTCATATTTTCATTATTTGTTTTAAATTCTCATGCCTTCCACATGAAGAAGAGGAGACACAGTATGACATACACACTAAATATTTTGCGACAATTCTTTGTGATACTTCATTCAAGTTGGAGTTGTATTTATTCATGATAGAATTGATATTTTTCCCCAATCACACATCATAATGTTCTTATTTCAAATTTAGGATATTTTGTTACACATTTTCTTACATCTAAGACACTCCAATTTTCCAATTGGGCATAGTTAAATACTTTTGTAACTCCCATATTACTTATGTATGCAACACTCTCATGAACACAAAAATACCACTTTAACTTTCATGCTATATTTAATTACATCAACTACACCAGTCATCAAATGGTTAACCTCAAAAATGTGAATTAAATCAGAGTTAAATAAAAACCAGATAAAAAAACCGGTTGTCCAAAAATACATAAATGATTCAAATATAGGAAAAAACATATACATTAATGTGCATACATATGAATAAAAACCATTATAGAAAAATATTTCCATTTAACTTGAGCTTTCCTAGGCACGGATTTGGAGGTTTCGCAACATGAAATTCCTATGTTGTCCTGAAGCCTAGTGTGCACCATATCATAGTTAACATATAAAGTCTTTGGCACCCTCAAACTTGGCACTAGTTTGAGAATAGAATACCATACTAAGAGCATGTTTCTGCTAAGAGAGATCACCATGCATTTACAACCACGTTTTTTTCTTAAGGGTGAAATTGGTTCTATGTCTCATAAATTTGTTTGAAGGACAAATGTCCATATCATACAACAGGGGCAAGCTTGAAATTATTGTTTTATAGCTATAAGTATTGTTATGAAATTGTTCACACACCAACACCAAAGATGAAACGTATTGTGTTCACCCTTAGATATCTTTGAGACTACAAGCTAATTGTTTAAATAAATTCATGTATACAACTTATATATTAGCAAAATAACCATCAATATTTTTCTTCTAGCATTTTGGGTTGAATTCACAATAGTATGCTAAAAAGTGTCATTTCAATGTCTGGGAATTAGGATATATAAATGTGAGATGTATACTCTACATATTTGGATATCTGTTTTTCAAATCTGAGATTTTTTAGGCTACATCTTAATTGTTTGAACATTGAACATTGAAAAAATTCCTAAATGGACTTCGTAAATACTCGATATATAGTGGTAATTCATTGGTACCATAAATTGTGTTATTTCAAAGATCGCCAAGGACTTCGTGCAGTGCCTAAACCTACCCACGAACCCTCACCCATCCTCCTACCAATTGGGATGGGTGCAAAAAGAGGGCCCCTGTGTTATAGTCTCACAACACTGTGTTGTGAAATTTTCCATCGGTCCCTTCTATGACACAATGGTGTATGATGTGTCTTCATTGGACTATGCCAATCTCTTGCTAGCTAAGGTGGAAAGGGTCTCTCTCATATATATATATATAGGACACCTATTTACAGAGAAAATTTTTTTCATAAATACATTGTGTTTCTATTAGTTCGTGTAAATAAGTATCTATGTTTAATCATTGGTTTATCTCCTTCTGAAATATCGTGTTTGTTCTATATTCGAGTAGATTTGTTTAAGAAAACAATTTTTATATTCACATTTGTGCATGTTAATTTTATAATTATGTTCGATTTGTTAGTTATTGTCTATCATTTTTCCAAGTTGTCATTCAGAGAGTCTGAGACAATGGGGAGTTTCTCCGTTTAGGTTGTTATTTAGTTACGTGGAGAGACTAACCCCCTTCCAGCTACCTATTTCTCTTTGAATTTAGATACTCATATCCCTTAATTTAGCTCACGGGTAAATAACTCTCTGGTCTAGCATTGATTTCATTTTTGGATTGTTTCATAATGGAACAAATATCTGTGTGGTCGAAGGGTTGTACTTATGTTGATATAGTCCTTTCTTGGTTATAATTAATGTGTTTTCGTTGTTGTTAATAATTTATTTTATGCTTAATTGATGAAAAATGTTGTAAGTGGCTAGCACATGTTTATTTTTTATTTCTAACTGGTCTTTATCAGTTATGGACTCCTCCAAGAATGACATGATTGTCTCTAGGTTGCCAAGATGGCTTGACCAGGAGACTAAGTCCTTATACTATTTGAGCGATAGGTACAACTCTGGTTTAAACATAAAAATTTTATTTCAAACAAAAAATCATGCATCCACATTTATCTGCTAGCTCCCTTTACACTATACTCTGGAAAAATAATACCTCCATGCATGCAAGAACTCGCACTACTTTCAACATTTATCTACTTTTGTCAATATTTATCTATGTAACATAACAATAATATAAATTAGCAAAAAACGCAGTACTTATCTATTACCTAGAAATCCATCATACCTTTCCAAGAAAAATATCGTTTATACTACCCTGCCTTGAGTTCAGTTCTGACTGAGTTTCCCACTTTGCTATTGTCAAAATCATGATTCTCTGTAACAGTAAGCAGCTAATTTCATGTCTCTATCTGGTTCTAACCAGACATAGTCCAGACATCCCTCACTTACCTAAATATGTTTGAAACTTCAGCAAAAATTCCATTACATTCGTTGTCACAACCTTCCCTCTCCTCGGTTACCTCAAGTATCTATACCCTTTTGGTTCCCTCTTTGAGAATTAATTTTCTAGGAGAAGTTAGTCTCTACCCAATGTGACATTTGAGATAAAAATGGCATTATTTCCAAGGTTTCATGACTTAGGTCTATGCAATAGTATCATGTATTTTACTGTGGAAATTAAAATTTATAGATTTCTAGGAGGTGTCACATAAAATTAAAAATATCAAGAAATGTCCTAATAAGAAGGATTAGAGAAATCTATGTAAAATATTTTAATGTCATATATATATATATATATATATGCCTAAAATGTTTGAAGTACTATGAGTTGGTTATTTTTTCGAAATCTAACAAAGTTTTTTTGACTTATACAAATTTAAGGGATGTAATCTATATAGCATTCAAAAATACAATTTAAACAATAAAAATTTACAAATTATATGTATATATATATATATATATATATATATATAGAGAGAGAGAGAGAGAGAGAGAGAGAGAGAGAGAGAGAGAGAGAGAGAGAGAACCACTAGATCTATCAGGGGAGACAATTATTTTGTTTCAAATTTTGCACTTTAAAAGACTTTTTCACCTAAAGAAATTTGATACAGCTCTCCTCATATGGCTCAATTTAAATTTGTGCTTATGATGGATCTATAATGGAAAAATATTTCATAGAGGTTAAATCTCTATCATACACATAATAATTATCGATAAGTAGCCTACATGCATCTTAAACTTGGACCACTAAGAATGATAAAATCTTTAGAGTTGGAAACCTAGATTTTGAGTGTAAAACTTGAGAAATGTTTTCAATACGAGAGATCTGGCTAGGCCCTTGATAAATTCCAAATTAAGATTAATCTCATGTTTAATTTCAATAAATAAAGTGTAAAGTTAAAATGATATCGAAAAAAATATTATAGTATTTTTTAAATATTACCCACCAAAACACAAAACAAAAGTTAGAATTTTTTATTTTTCACCTAATGATACATAAGAAGACATTTACTTGAAGTCTTTCCGCTTTAAATAGACTATATTCCATATGAGTACCACTGTTCCATATTATAGCTTGTCATAAAATTAGAGCTCACCAAATGATATTTACTTGAACTAAATAAGAAAAATAATAAAACATATGCCCCTGATCGGGGTGTACATCTGTCATGAATGTTTTGATAAGCCATGATAGCTGGCTGCTTACCGTCCTTCACATAATTAAGCTTAATAATGGCGCATCTTGCTCCATGTTTAAAGAAGTGTGCGAGTGATCTGCCTTTAATGATTTGGCAGAGTCGACACCCTGTGCTGTCAGACCGACGATGGATTGTTTTCAATAAGGTAAGTTTTTTGTCTCTCTATCCTTACTTTTCCATGCAATGTTCTTTGCTTGCGAACGCTCAGAGGCAGCACAGGAGGAAGTCAGGCACCCTACATTCAATCAGTCAGCTAGCTCTATCGAGGAATGTATTTGTTTTTCTACTCTCACTCATTGTTGATGTCGCCATGGATTCGTATTGCTCATTGCATGATATGGTTTTTTCGCTTATGCTGATGGGTACCAGCTTTGTTGTTCCTCTGTTGAATCCTGTAGAACCCTGCTTTCGTGACCCATGTCAGTTTTTAGGTTGCTTATTTAATTTTGTTGTAATTTCGGTTAGAGTCTACCTACCTTTGTGTTTGGTTAGTGGAGATTTCAATTATCCAAGGTTTATCTAGTATCAATTCTATGTTCAGATGTTGGAAGGATTTTGGGGAATTCCCATTCCTTTGTCTCGTAGCTATGGATGGTTTAATAATTGTCTTTTCTGTGTTCATTCCGCTCATCTGTTTTGTTCTTGCCATTGGGTTTTTCATATTCTATTTCTCGACGATGTCAATGGGTTGGGTTTAAGGTAGTATGTCTGCATGGAGGTATTTTGGGTGGAAGGAATCTTTGTATCCATGTTCTAAATATTGAGTTTTCGACTTACTGTGTTATTGATCTTTTACTGGTTCATTTGCTGGTTACTTCCGTTGCTAGGAAGGCGGGTCTTGCTTGCCTGTTCTTTCTGGGTTGTTCCTACTTTGTTTACCCTGTCTCTTCTCTGTGGGATTGGGTTTATTGCAATTTAAAGTTGCGTCCTCGCATGCGTCACCTCGTTTATGTTCATCTCGACATTCTCTGCCAGCCCACCAGTAACATTCCAACAGTTACCAAGGTTTTAATTATTCATTCATGTTTGTATTTGTTCATACATAGGCCTCTCTCCATCATGGGGAAGCGTCAATCTTCTCATCTCTCTGCTAAAGGAAAACAACAGGCCCAGCCTGAGACTAGTTCAAAAAAACGTGGTCGCAAGTCCCGCTAGGAGGTTTTAGAAACCCTCATAGCCAACTATGTTCTTGGTAACTCCCCCACTATTCGGTAGGAGATTCGAGGCTGGGAACGGGAAAGTAATACTGACCCAGAAGATAATGAAGTGGAAGCAGAAATAATGGATTTTATTATCGATCCTAGTAATACTAGGGGTTGTCTAACATTGTTCCATCAAACTGTCCATACCTACTGGATAGTCAAGTGCCTTTTGGCAAAGGCAATGCAGATTTTTCCTCCTACTTCAGCAAATATTGATCCAAAAATTGTGGATTTGCTTCAGGACATTCAGAACCAGCTGAATCACATCAAAATCACTCAGTATTAGGCTACTGATCGTATAAGCCGAATTGATGATCGTGTGGGTAGAATGGAAAAAAAACTTCAGCAGCTGCAGTAAGTGGATATCCCTGGTCCCACTGTCAAGGATCCTGCTCCTGTTTCTTCCTCTGATGGCTAGTTTGATTCCTAATTTTCTTATGGTTTTTAGATGCATTTTGGTTTTTTGTATGGACATCTTTTAATTCCCCAACTTGTAGATAATTGTTTAATAGGGCAGTCAGCTAAGGAGTCTTCTAGACAAATGAAATAGTTTCAATTTTGGCTTGCGTTTAATGCTTTAAGGTGTCCAACAGACCTGCTTTCCTATGGGCAGGTTGAAGCTATAGTCTGGATTTTTATTTTTTGCAACCTACTTTCAAATTATAAATAGAAAATAGTGAGGCACTACCAAATTTACAAAATGATAATAATAATAATAATAAAACATATGTAAAAATTCAAAAATAAATTAATAAAAAATCTTATAAATATAAAATTAATATATAAATGAAAATTTTAAAAATAGAGCTAATACGCATTTGGGAATAATCCAATTTAGATTCAATTGTTTTTTGTATTTTTTATTTTTTCTTTTAATTTTAATTATATTTATAAAATAAATCAAACTTTTTTAGTTTTAAACATTCATAATTATATATTTTTTATTTTAGTTACAAAATTAAGGGTAAAGCAACATAAACATAAATACTTTTATTTAACATAACGGTATGTTTAAATACCAGGTTAAATAGACATAACATTGTGTTTCTAGACAAGCCTATAAACATAAAAAATTATTTAAGCGATCATTTACACTATCATCAAATATCCTTAATCAAAATAAATAAATAAAATTTGAGATAGAAAATTTACATTGCCAGAAATATATAACTTTAAAAATAACTTTGTGCCTCCTTTTCATTCATTCCAAGAAAAACCATGTGCAAGAAGCCGCAGCTCTGAAAACGATGAATTCGACTTTGAATCGGAGGATTGCGCAACTCTTGGAATATCATTTGTTCCCGCCAGGAATCATCCGAGTTATCCACGCCATTTATTGTTATTAGTAAGGTGATAGCGGCGACAGTGACAACCTCACAAGTGATCGGAGCTCCATATGCTACACAATAAGTTTCAAAGGGCCCTCCCTGCCCCACATTCAGATGCAGTTGCATGTGGCGGCAAAATTCTCTCGGTTTAGAGCCTATGGAGGCTGAACCGGAGAGCCAGACTTTACAGAATCCTTCTGATTTGCTTACTGTTTGCGCTTTTGTAATTTGCTGAGCTGCTTCTTAGATGGAACAGCCTTCTGGATGCGGGCAAGAACCGGCATGGAGGGCAGGTTTCCAGCGAAAATATTTGAGGCGCCTCCTACCTATGCAGCAATTTGGATCTAGAAATTGGATTCGGTTAGCTTGCACACTGACAGGTTCTCTGTAATCTTATATTGCTAGGTAATCTAAGGCTGCTTGTTAGCTGTAATTTCTACTCCTTAAAACATAAAAATCTGTCTATCGTTGTTACGCAATTTCGCAATCTGCTTTTGACTTCTGTATACCGCTAGCAGCTAGGTACAAGATGAATCTGAAAAATGCCTTTTGACTCTATGTGGTTACATTTTCTGTTTGAATGTTTATTTTCGTAAACTCTACGCTTTCCATCGATGATTCCAGAATATTCCAGAATACGTCACGTTCACCGAACGTTGCACTGTATTCTTCGCTTGCTTTCTGTTTCTAATTTCTTGAAAGTGATCGACTCCACGTTCGACGTTGTTATGGCAAGTCGGCTGAAATTTGTCCCACATGAGATATAAGTCTTGGTGTTGTGTGTAGTTTAGTTTTTATTGGTATTTTATGGGAAAGGTTAACATAGAAGGGAAATAAATTATATTAACGGCAGAGAGAAATTATTAAAAGTTTTTTTTATTGAAATTGGAATTTATAATGATGGTCTTTAGGTTGAAATAAGGTTTATAGAAATTAATTAATTAGGTGGAGTATACAATCTCTTTGTAAAATATTTTATTTTGTAATATGACTTATAAATTTTTAATTTAATTATTAATAATTATTAGGTGGATAATAGCGATTTATTTTTTCAAAATATTATTAGTAGGCTTATACACAAACCTAAAGTTGAGATTTATCTTCAAAGTAGTCATGTGTTTTTTTGTCATATGAACAAGTGCCATATGAAACAACTTATGGTTTTTTTAGGCATATAGTATCTCATAAGTTATGGTATTGTAACAAAGTCTAAAAATCTCCATGATAAAAATGGGGTAAATCTCACCATTAAGAATATTGTTACATTTTTTTTTAAATACACATCTGTTTAACAATTTTTTTTTTCTAATTATTAATAAAAAGAATCATTTAAATAGACATCATTTAGTTAATTTTTATGCTTTTTCAAATTTTAACAATATGAGATGTATGGTGAAATAAGGGTTTGCATGTTTATCATTGATTAATTCATATAGATATATTAGTTTAGATTTTATTAAGATAAATTATGTTAACCATTAAAAAAAGTTAGTATAATATTCATAACATTATATTATGAATTCGATGGTTTTTTTATTCAAAGTTAGGATTTTATATAATTTTAGTAATGACATCTCATTACTGACCAAATTAATTTTCCACTCATATATATATAGATAAAGTCACATTTCTTTTCAGAATCTCACAATAATTTTTTTAGCAAGATTGTGACTTCTTATTCTTTAAAGTGCACTTTTAAATATATAAATAGATTATGCGCACAACAAACCTTTTGAAACCATTTAAATTTTCAAATTAAATAACTTAAATTTATACTTCTTAAAAAAAAACTACCAGATATAAGCCAAAATTGACCAAAAAAACAAAAAAACCATCTGATATATATATATATATATATATATATATATATATATATATATATATATATGTTATTTCTCATTTCTTTCCAAAATAAAATTTTACTAAACTAAAAATTCATATTTACAAAACTTCCAATAAAATGAAAAATATTTAATAAACAATAATTATCTCTCGCAACAATTTTTATTTAAATAAATACATATTATTTTAAAACATTATATTATTAATTATATGAATCTGGATTTAAAATTTTAAGGTTTATACATCTTCATCAACCGTCTTAAAATCAAATTTAAATAAAATAAAGTATTTATCCTTTCATTAATAAACAATCATTATCTCTCGCAACAATTCTTATTTAAATAAATATATATTATTTTAAAATATTATATTTAGGCCGATAGGCTTTCTATTTTGAATTAATACAGGTGCTTTCTCGTCAACCAATTCATTTTGAAAAATCATAAAATCATACTGAGTTTTCATTTCTAATTTGGGTAATATGATTTTTACTCCATTTAATGATGGGTGCAGACTGTTAAATCGAACCCATTGCAAGGGTTTCAGGCACACAAATCTTGCTCATTTTACTGGGTATATGCTAGGATTGTATATGCAGCGCTCCTAGATTATTCTCCTCTGCATCGCCTGCTTTCTGAGTTTGCTCTATGTCTTCGCCACGCCTCTCTTGCTGTTGATCAAGCAAGAGAAGGAAATAGCAGAGCTGACGGGCACATTTGCTCTGTGGATGCTCCTGAATCATGGCACATGATGAATTAGCGTCAAAGCTGCAAATGGTAACAATGCTTAGGGAAAAAAAAAAGCTGACAAACACCGCACGCAAGGAGTTGAGGAAAAGTATTTTGAAGACTATCTCTGAGTTGCAAATGGTAACAATGCTATAAGAAAAAAAAGAACTCTGACAAACACGACAAGCAAGGAGCCAAGGAAAAGTATTTTACAAAGAGTCTTAGCTATAAGCAATTTCAGAAACATTCTTCAATACACAGAAATAAATCTGAGAATCTCGGCTATGGAGACGTTCATTTTTTCCATCAAGAAAACACGCAATTTTCCTTTCAAGGAATTCCCATCGGAATTCATCACTGGGACAAATGGAGTGTTAGGATGGACAACAGTTTCGTAATCTGCAACAGATGTTGATGGAGTAAATGCGGTTAACCGGATTCCGGTGGCCAGAGTTCAAATCATGAAAATTTTCTGTCGGATCTGCTCTTTGTTTTTTCTACCTATATATATTTGTCACTCGAGGTTGATTCAAAGGGCTTTGGAGATTTTGACCATTCCAGATATCGAACCCTAGCTGCAGCGATGCAACATGACCAAAGCCGAAAGGTGTGTTTTCTATTTTTATTCCCTCCTCTCAATTGCTCTTAGTTGTAAAATTTATGAAAATTTTAAAGCTGGGAAGATTAGATAAAGACCCAGGTATTCCTTGCTCTTAGTTGTAAAATTTATAAAAATTTTAAAACTGGGAAGATTAGATAAAAATCCAGGTATTCTTATAGCTCATGGGAATCGACGTTCTGACCACTTACATTCCGAAACGCTGGGAAAAACCCCCCATTGTGTCATTGTGTAATCCAAAGCCATTGTTTCATGCACTTGTACGATTTAATTTGATTAGATGTCTCAGCGTTTAACGGTTTTGCTCAACCTTGCGACAAATTTGTTTATTATTTGGAAATTTTATAAAAAAAATTCAAAATTTTCATTTTTGTAAGAGGAGATTGCCCGGATGCCTGCCTTCAACAACGTATCGTTAGGAAATATTTCTAATTTCAGAAAACATGTATTTCTATGTTTAAAGTAGGTTAATTATTGTAATAATAAAGATTTTCATAAATGTTTAATGAAAATTATGTAAACCTTCATAATAATGTTAGAATAAATTTTAACCAAAATTTTATTTAGAAATTGAACGTTTTAAAGCTGAGATAAATTTAAGAGTCTTTCAATTAGGTTTTGAGTTACATACTTTAAAGTTTAAAATAAATTTAATTTGATTTTAGTTCATTGTAATTGTGTGAAAATATTGTTATATATTAAAAAAATTATATTATTAAATTTATATATTTATGTATAGAGAAATCTTTTGGAGCAATGTTGTTCTTGTATCTTTGTATCTTACAACTTGACATGAATTCATTAGAAGATTAATTATAAGAAACAACTTCTCGACAGTTTGATGATTTGAAACAACTTCAGGACCTTTTAATCATTTCAATGATTTGTTTCGATTATTAAAAGTCCATAACAAAATTCAGACCACAAATTATTCATTTTTAGGAATTTTCCCTCATAACTCATTTTTTTGAATTACTTGATCATAAAAATCATAAAATATAATAGTTCCAAAAATAAAATAATACTATACCTTTATCATAAAAATCATAAAAGATAACCGTTCAAAAAAACAAAGAAATATACCTTCATCATATATATATAAAGTTAAAAAAAAGCATAAGAACATGATAACTTTTTACCAAAAATGAGACTAGTTTCCATTTCTAATTTGGGTAATATGATTTATGCATTGATATAATTACTGAGTCTATTATTTATAAATAGATATTTATATTAAAAATTTTACTATTTAAATATATTTAATAATAATAAATATCTGTTTTTAAAAAGAATATATGTTTTTAGAATATATTTATGTTTTTAAAAAGAATATATGTTTTTAAAATGAATTCAATATTTGTTATTATCTAACCACTTACCTTGGTCTAATTCAATATTATTGACATTAAGATTTTGAAGAATTTCTAAAATTCCTAGATGTATATTTTCTACCTTTTTGAATTTGAACTTTTAACTTTTTACAAGAAGGGATGCATTCTTCATTATTAGAATTATTAGAACCACTCCAACACATATTTAGAATAGGTGTAGTCTAAATAAAATAGTTATTTTTCGTTGTAATCTAACAATACAATTTTTAACCACATTATAATTTTTTTTAATAGATCATTTAGCATGCATAAATGTGTCTTTGACAAACTCAATTTTTGTAAACATAATCAATTTAATATTTAATATTCTAGCATCTTGTTGACATTCATGAATATTTTAGTTACATATTATAAACTTAACAAATAAATTTAAGTTTAGCGTCTCAATTGTTATTATTATTTTCTTGTACAACTTTTTTTATTTCAAAATCTTATCGGCCTCTTTTTACACTTTTGGGGCAACTGCTAGTATTAATTATATGAAATTGGATTTAAAAGTTTAACGTTTATACATCTTTATCAAAATTCTTAAATTCAAATTTAAAGAGAATAATAGTCAAATAGATATTAATAGTCAAATTACTATATTAAAAATAAAAGTAAATCTCTTATTTTGTCCCCTAACAAAATGGCATACATCAATAATATTAAAAAAATCTCTTATTAGTATAATATTCTTAATCACATTATCATAATTATTTTGAATATTTTTTTGGGACGCCTCTACATTCATCTGTTCATCACCGTTACATCCATCTTTTCATCACAGTTATCGTAAATGAATGATATCATTTCGAAAACTAATACTTATTATTTAAAAAATACCTTCGATTTTTATATTCGAAATAACGTTTCATATTTCTATATTTCAACAAATTTTTATGATATAATAGTTCTAAATTTTCAAATTTCAATTATTATTTAACACTATGTTAGAACTCTAAAATAAAGGGCAATAGATATTAAGGACAGAATATAAAGTGATAACAGGAACATTGAATATTGAAATTATTAATTAGATGCTAGTTTGGTATTTGGAAATTTAAGGATTTTCATTGATATTCAAAATAGTTACGGTATTCTTGTTAAAAATATAAATAAAGTTAATCGATAATATTTACTTAATTGAAAAGATGTTTTTGGTTATATAAGTATTTGTAAATATATTTTAGTTATATAAATATTTGTAAATAATAAATTTTATTGTTGTTTGATTTTTTTATTATTTTTCACTCTTTAAATCTTGATTTGTGAGACTATTTTTCATTTTTTAATTCACTTCTTGTTTTGAAGATGGGTCTCCGTTGTGATTCTAAATGTCGACCATTGTTTTATGATACTGTGGATAATCTGGATTCTCGGAATTAACAACAACTACAGAAGTTTAAAAACCATAATAAGTAAAAAATATTTGTTATTAAATTGAATATATTTAAGAGATATATTTCGAAAGTGTTTTTATAATAGAAATAGTTTTTTAGATTTTTTAAAATTTTAAATAAGTGTTGAGAATGAGAAATTTTCTCAAGCTACAAATCTTTTTTGAGTGTAAGATTGAAGAAAAATTTAGTACAAGAGATTTGATCTTTCTTGACACATGATAAATTTGGAGTTCGGATGTCTTTATGTTAGTTTTAGTCATATGTGACCACACAAAATTTGTAAAACATATGATTAATCTAGTCATTTTAAATATGTCAAATATGCCTAAGGTAATTTGATAAGTTCCTTACTTTCTAAATTTTACACACGTTGGGCCTATATCTGTACTAAATACTTAAATTGCAACATAAAACTCCTCATATAAATGAAACATTTGAACTTGAGCTAATCGATAAATCCTATTAAGAAGTACAATATCCATATCAATGATAGTTTGTGCATAAATATATTTTAAGCATCTATTTTTTTATAAAATTTTATGTTGCACAATTTACTATATTGATTTGGTTGAATATTGTTTTATTTGTTCGTATGCTCTTTATTGTTCAACTTATTCTTTCCTCTATTCTTCATGCTCTTCAATTATCATTCCCTTTGACATTTTTTTCTCAATTTCCTCTTTGTTGTGCATTTTTTTTTATTCTTTCCTTTTGACAAGTCTATTCTGATGTCATTTGTTCTGCCTTTTTTTTTATATGATCTTTGACATGCTCTTTCTCATTCAATTTTTTCTTTCATTTATTCTTGTTGTTGTTCAATATTTATTTTTTGTGATTGTCTTTTTTGATCTATTATTTGATTCTCCCTTTGTTGTTGACATTACTCAATTGTCATTTCTTGTGCCTCTCTCTATAAACTTGCTCTTTTTTGTTCATTTCTATTTTAGATGGATCTAATTCTATTGTGGAGATGGATCTAGGATCTTTGCTGTTCAATTCTATTTAAGATGAATATAGGCTAATGATTATCGTAGCACAACAAATAATATGTGTTGTCAATAATTACTTTGTGCATACATTAAAATTAATTTACAATATTGACTTAATTGGTTTGAAATCAATGCACATCTTTCATCTATTCACATTATATTAAAAATTAACATTTACACTAAAATCATTACCTGTGCACTCAATCAAATAGGATTAAAAAATAATGTCTAAATTAGAATCAATACATTTATGCTAGAAGAAAAAGAGAATATTAGTGTCAACGCAATCTAAAGTCGAGTTACCATCTCACATACTCCATTACCCCTTTTATTTAATAAAACTTTAATAATTTTTGGTATTTTGTTTTTAATATGATTTTTAGACACTCATGGCTTTATAAAATCAAAAATAAAGGATTACTTTCACTTCCTCTCGGATTAATAATGTTGAATATTATATAATAATATATAACTTTAAACATGATATTATATGATAGTATGTTAAATATTATATTTTTAAGCACTATAATATAATGTTTCACATTACAATATTATAATATTTTTTTTAATATAATGTTATATAATATAAATATCTAATATTATAATATTAAAGAAAATTTTAGGGGTGAAATTTTAGTAATTGGCTTTTTTTGGACATAAAAAAATATCTGCACATTTGATTAAAAAATCACTTATATTATATATATATGATTAAATAGACAATATTTGCCAAAAATTATCAATTTTAACAGTAAATTACATGTTTTTTTATTGAATATTTGCGTTCATTCTATATGTATGAATTTTCAAGCCAGAGTAGTCACCTATAATAGTATAAATATTAACAATATTTTGAATCCTTGAAAAATGCCCTGTATAATGTAATATTATATTATATTATATCTAGTGAGCCTAATGCATTGGAAAATATTATAATATATTGAAGCTAGCATTATATCAAATCTTTTTATATTATTTAGAACTTAAACTTGCAACTATTTCTCACGTTACAATAACGAAAAATTGGATAGAATAATATTTAGCTCCTTTTCTAACATTTGGAAGTTTATATGTGACAAACTCTTTATGAATTCCATGATATAATCATCACCTCTGCCTTCCATTCTCTACATACAACAATCATATCTCACTTAAAAATCTTAATAGGATGAAATATATCTATCTTATTATGATGTAATATATGAAACTTATATTAAATCTATTATCATATAATTATAATATAATAATACTAAAAAAATAATTGTTATATAATGATAAGAAACTTCATGAAAATGTGATTTCTTTTCTTTTATATTTCAATTATACAATTAGCAATTATTATTATGTATTTTATATTTGACCGAGTCGGGAGGCTAATATTTTAGGAATTCATCATGAAAATCTGATAATTCCCATTCCTAGGTTGCAAAAGTGGAGGAGCAAGAGGATTCTGGGCAGGTTGGGCGGCCACATATCCTTGGTGGGGGAACAGATTGGTAAGCGCTGTCAGATTCCTACAAGGAGGAGGTGTTTGATTGATGGGTTGCATCATTCTAGAGGAAACTTCATGAGCTTCCCATATTTGATGCATATGAGGGAGAAGGAGACATTCAAGAGTGTAATAGCCATAAGTACTGCAACAAGAACATGGTATATTTGTCCTAAGAGCCTTTTTCTGCTTCGGTTTTTACCTTGTTGCTAGACTGTGGGAATGGATTGATCACCCTTATTAGCATTAGGTTGTATGCCTTAGTTGCCTTGATTCACCTAAGATGGTTGATTATGGTTATCCTTCCCCTTGTTCCTTCTCTTGGTGTTGGACGAAATGGGAGAACTCTACTGAACATATAATTATCGTTATGGAGGTATTTTTTGTTGCAGTAGAGGATTTTGAAATATAGAAGGTTCAGGTGTTGGTTCCATTGGGGCTGGAACACCAGGCGATGAAAATAGATAATAGGGGTTTGTGGTAACAATTTGGTAACACGGTTGAGAAAAAACTGGTCGTGGCATCAACTGATATGAATGGGAGAATGTGTATGATGTGATTTTACCATGGTAAGAGTTGATACATGAAGGATCAAGAGGAGGATAAGTGTAGGTGAAATTTCGCACCCCCCCCCCTTACCAATGGTTGACCATAAGTCATCAGAGTTTGATAATATGGCGATGGGTGAGCATGAGATATGGATCTAATGATATCATCAATGACATGAGATTTCCTCAGCACAGAAGCGTCACCAAGCCCAGCGATATCAGGAAGGATGGTATAAGCATAACCTAATTGTGTGTAAGTAAGATCATATTTCAAATCTATCTAGAGATCTTCATCCTCTATTTGAGGAAAGTGTGAGGTGACATATTTACCTATGGGGGCCGATAGAGTTTTTAAAGACCAATCCATGTAGATGTGATCCTCGAACTTAAGAGCTTTACATAGGCTCCTCCTTCTGTGCCATTCCTGTACATGGTCATAAAGGAAAGTGGAAAACGTTTGATGAAAATAGGTTATTAGTTCAGCACCAATGTTATAGCAAATATGTAATTGGAAATATGAAAGGAAGGCATTGGCAAGAGTCGAAAACATCAAATGAGAGGCATGTGGTTGTTTAAGATAACACTTGGAAGTATCTCTAGTTAGAGTGTGCTGGAAACAGTGAAGATGAATGGACTCCTCAGTGATGGAGTTCGATGAACACTATATGTTGAAAGAGTGAACATGATTGGTAGCGTCTTCTTCAAGATTCCCTTCAAACTTGGGAATGTCTGAGGGAATTTTGGTAGGCGTGGGAGGCCAATTATGGTCATGGAGAAGGGGATCATTGATGAGTTGGATTAAGTGGAGGAGACTCAAAACAATCATGTAAGGAAGTAGTGGTCTATTACCAGCCATACCTAAAGGGGTTCCCATATTACTTCCTTGAGGGTTGCCTTGGTTGGGACCAATGATACTACTTTGGTTTCCACCACCCACATTATTTCCTAATAGGTAGTGGCACAAGGTTGGGGGGATGCAGAATGTGAGGAGGAACTAGATGGATTAGAAGAATTAGAGTCTCTATATGGAATGAATGGAGGACTACGAGGATGGATCCTAACTCAATGTGCAAGGCTGAGAGGGAGTCCTAAGGAAAAATATGGCCATAGTCCATTAATTCTCAATGAAATATGCTTAGGGGGCATAATGGTGTTAACAGAAAAGAGAAATATAAAGGCTAAGGGGTGATGATAGATGAAAAGAGTAAAAAAAAACATGAAAAAACCTAATGCAGTGGTGCCAAGTGTAAACTAACTATAATTGTATGATACTCCAATAAAAAAATACATCCCATCAAAATAAAAAATCACCTCTAGCCCAAACGTTGTATAAATCCTCAAGAAATTCCTACTTCTACTATTTTAGATTGCCTTCCAAAATACTTCTTACTTCACGGGGTCTGATGTCGACAAGCAGAGTTGTGTAAATGAAGGTACGGTAAAGAGATGAGTACTTACCCGCAACCACTCCTATAGGGTGTTTTCCTAATATTGGCCACTAAGGTTACCTAATTCTCTCGAGGGTGACTAAGTCTTGGGCTTCTTGGTAGTTAGTCAACAACGTCAAACCATGAACCATTGATTTGGGTAGCCTCATGGAGAGTCGTACACATTGAGACCTAAGCTTGACCCCCTCTCAAATTGGTCTCTAATGTGCACTGTCTTTGGAACATGGGATTATGAAATATTTTAAGCTCCCTACAACGAGAAGTTTATTGTCTCGGTGTAAGCTATTGATGTGTGTTTTTGGAATCCTATGACTCCAATCCTAAACCTAGCTACAAATATTATTTTTCCCTACTACCGAAGTGGGCTTAATCTATGTGAGTTAAGTTATTATTAATGTGGAGTGTTTCAAGTCTTGTCTTGACAGTTGAGACCAAGCTCAAATTCACTCAGGGTGTGATTTTGCAAAGAAATTTTCAGTTGATGAGTTAATTGAGTTTTTTTTATGATGGAAATGCTACTAAAACTAAAATTCATAAAATTTAAATAATACTGGCAATGAAAAATAAAATAAACAACAAGATCTAGCACAAAACCACCACCTAAAAAGGCTATATAGCAACAAGAAAAATGATGGATGAAAAATAAAATAAAATACAAAATATTACCAAAATATCTAATGCCTAATGGGACTAGGATATTGAAGAAAAACTTTGCTCAAATGAAGTAGAAAGAAACATGCAAAAAAAAAATTAACAGTGCTAGAAAATTGCATAAAATAAGTTGTAAAAATAAAGATGCTCAAGGGGATACTAAAGAGGGAAATAAACACAATTTTATAAGGGAAAAAATTGCCTGAAAATATGCCTAAAAAATACTACAATAATATTAAAAGAGTGCTGGAAGATAGTGGCTGAAAGTTTTGCAAACTAGACTCCTCAATTCAACAAAATTTCTCCAAAATTGGCAGAGGTCTACTCTAAACCATAGGGGGCTTCTTCCTTCCTAAAAATGAGAAATGCACTAACATATTATAGTTCTAGGGGTGACTGATAAAAATATAGAAACCCTTCCCGACACACCATCATAACTCTTCGCAAAAACTGAAAATTCAAAAAATAAAATATGGAAAAAGAGTGGCTCAGGTTCTAATCTATTAAGTGCACACCGATGCCGAAAGTAATCTAAAAAGTGTGTTGTGGGGCATAGTTTTTGGTCCAAAAAGTGTGCTCTGTTTTAGAGGGTTTTATCTTAGCAATTCTGCTACGAATTCTGGCGTCCTTAGCATGGATAGTACCTGTGATTTGGATAAAAGATGTCGAAAATAAAAAAAATAATTAATTTTCTAGAAAATAGCAGAAATCTAAAAATAGAAATGATAATTGAGAGAAAAAATAAAACTTTAAAAATACTGAAATAAGTTGAAACAATAGTCACGAGGGCTTCTAAATCGCTACACCAATGGAGTCGATATTTGTTAATCTAAAGTTTTCCAAGAAGTATAGAAAAATCCTTTACTTAAGTTGTTGGTGACAAGCAACCCTGAAAACAAAATATGACTGATAATATGTTTTCTAAACCTACAAAACAAATATTGAAAACCCTACAACAAATAACATGAAAAAATATAGCAAAACATATAATAGGAAATATATATTAGGAACCTAATGGAAGTAGTAGAAATTTAGGTTTATTATTCAAAATAAGAATCATTACACCTGATGAGGAGATATTGTATACTTGGGCCTGAAAATCCCCCTCCATGGTATGGGTCCTTTTTAGGCCCTATGCTTCAGCAGTGTATTCTCCCTTTCAAATATTATGTAGTAACCAAAAACGAGAAACAAGGATAATGGTCAACTCAAAGTGGGAACTCGGATGTCACGGGATGACAATGGGGATGATGAGAATGTTCATAGTGTAGAATGATGAAAAACCACTCTATTTATAACAAACTATTGAGATAGATTTAGATTTAGAAAATAATTAAATATTATACACTAAATCAAAATATAGAAGTTGTGAATATATTATTATATTTTTTGAGAGGGAAAAAATATTTGAAATAATCAAATATATTTATTTAGAAAATGGTTAAAGTAATTAACAAAAAAAAAAAATATTTATTAATTAATTTATGGTGATTAAATCTAATTTTAAATAGAAACAATTATTAAACAATTATTAAACAGTTATTTAATAATTATTTGAAGAGAGAAATAGGAGATAAATATGGAATAATAAATAAATAATGATTTATTTAATTATTCTCAAATTTTTTCTTGGATTTTAATGAACAATAATTTAGGAAAATGGTTCACTAAATTATTTCCTAAGGTGAAAGTGGGTTTAAATGTGTAAAAACCCATCATACATGGTCTATTTCGATCAACCTGGTATGAAATATTTGGGTGATCATTTTTTGGGTGATAATAGTTAAAATAGATGCCAAGTAAAGAAACCATCAAATTTTCTTCAATTTATATAAAAATGTATTCCACTAACCAATGGTAATTATATTTGGCTACCTGAATAAAAAATTTAAACATATTCCCAACCTTGTGTCTACTATTTCACAAATTAATTATTTGAGAAAATAAAGTATATCATATCCATTAAGAACTGAAGATAATATTACAATTTAGTATTCACTACTGGGAATCAACATTCGAGCTCCAAATTACTATTATTGGTAGGATTCTTATGTGGAATTTTTCACTCTAACCATCACATAAATAGTGTTTGTAGGGTTAATCTGTGGACTTCTCTACTCAAATTATCATGAAAGTAGAGCTACAATCAATGATTAAGGAAATTGTAAGTGGGAATATTTACTAACATATTTTTTGCATGTAATGGGTACAAAGATTAAGTTTTTTAATGAGAATAAAATACACCTACTTTTTATTGGCTATTGAGAATAGGAGAGTCATAAAGCGAGAATTTTTTTTTATGTTGGTTATAACCTAATATGATTTTATTGAGCCTTAACCTGATATTATATACTAAAATTTATGTGTATGTGTGTGTGTGTGTTTGTGTATGTGTGTGTGTATAATTTGGCCAAATTAAATATATCTTCAATGTCTTTTTCATTTTAGTGATGTTGGTGTTAATTTTTTTTTATGTTTTAATTTAATTTAAATCTAGTGATCTAACGTTACATCTCCCTATCACTGATTTACATTTTTCCTAATTATTACTAATAGAAAATAGGAATATATATATATATATATATATATATATATATATATATATATATATATATATATATAGATATGTATGTATGTATATATGTATGTATGTATATGTATGTATATATATATGTATGTATATATATATATCTATGTATGTATATGTATGTATGTATGTATGCATGTATGTATGTATATATGTATGTATGTATGTATGTATATATATATGTATGTATGTATATATATATGTATATATGTATATATGTATGTATATATGTATCTGTATGTATATGTATATGTATATGTATATGTATATAAAATACAACTCTTAGTGTTTAGTGTTTTCCTCCAACCCCTTGACCTTTATCCTCCTCTTGCATACTCAAAAATTAGGCTCATTCATGAAGCATGAGAGAAATTCTCAACAAAAATACTTCAACATAAAAAAGTGTTATAATTAATTTATCTCCCTCTTCCACCATGAAAGGGTCTCATTATATAGGTCATTGTTGGAACTAATAGGAAATATGTAAAAAACTAGGACCAAGAGAAGTTAGGAAACATCCTCACTTATTTATCACAATCCAACTGATGACATATTATTTTGAGTTGATCTTATTGGGAAGGCCAATTTCTCAAAAAATTGATCTTTTTCGCTACTTGAGAGAATGCATGTTAAATAGTTTTAATGGTGAGTGATAATATGTTGAATAACATGGACTGATGGCATATACGATGAAAATGTTTTGGGAGTGATGAGTACCTAACTAGGCACATACTATGAGGACCTAACCCATGGTCCTCTAAAAAAACTAGTTGATCACAACATCTCATAAAAAAGAAACCAATTCATCTCCAATCCAACAACTCAATATATTTAACAATAATATATATGAAGTAACATATTTATCAAATGATATATTTGGTTTACAACCATTCATATGAAGTAAATGAGAAGAAAATACATACCTGATTATGATATGATGCTTGGTTGTGGTTCTCCTACTGGAACAACCCAATTGAATATGCCACCTTACCAACTAGGAAATTCTTTCTAACTTTCTGGCCTAGGAAACCTCCACAAGTTCTCTATCCCTCAATGCCCAAGTCTAACTGTCATTTTAGTGTGTGCAAGTGAGACCTAACACCATCCAACCACAAATTAATCTATGAGTTCTCTCACATGTGATCTTTCCCTCATCTTCAATAACAAAAGATCAAAACCAAAAGAATAATTCATTGTCCATCCTTTCATCTCTGCTTATGCCTCTCCCCTGAAATGAATGCCAACCACCACCCTTCATTTTCACCCACTTTCACCAAGCTCATAACTTCTCTTCCCCCCCCCCCCCCCTCCCCCCCCCCTCCAAATGATTTATCTAGAAATAACTTCAAGGAGACAACTAGCAAAAATGTGGGAAATGAAATAGTAAATAACAATAAAATAATAATATTTAGTCCTAAAATAAATTTGAGGAGAAAACTTGTCATGTTGAGGGGTAATAAGTAATAAAATAATAATATTAAGTCATATGAGTAAATCTTATACATTCACATGGATCTTATCAATTTAATACTAATAATAATATTTAAATATGAATTAATAATTAAAAGAAAATATTTTAAGGTTAACTCAACAATAATCAATATCAAACATTAATAAAGCTTAAAGGTAACCGTAATCTTGATCATTCATTAAAATTACCCATTTATTTAATAGTCTATCATTTAAAGCTTTAGAATACTAGCATATTAATGTGAGGTGTTGGTATGAAGCTAGCATATGCATACCTCATGCATATGCTAATAATACTTATTGGAATCAAGAAAAAAGTAAATCACTCAATATGTAGGCTAATAAATAATGTAACATAATAGGATCAATTACGACATTACATACACCCCTCCTTCATAAAACCTCCGAAGTTGGAGTGAAAAGGATACAAGTAGTCATGAAGTAGTTTGGGAATAAGGCATGCAAAAATAGGGTGAGAGATATAATAGTAAAAATAAGTATGTCAAGAAAAGGTGTCACTTCACATCTAGACTCTCTAGCTAAGTTGTATCCTCCTAACCTCCCTAATGTACTTCCACTCCCTGGCATATCCATCCTTTGCTGAAATATACTATGGCATCGACTATACCAATCTAACCACTGATAGAACCAAGATGGCGAAAGTGTCAACTTTATCTGCCTAACTTCCCCAACAGTAAATTGAAAATAATCATCTCATGTGTAGGTGAGTGTGCGCATCAATGACCTCCCACAATTATAGGCTTGGAGGTTACACAATGGTAAATGCCTCCACCCCTCAAAGAAATACGGTCAATGCCCTAATATGCACCATACGATGATACTTTTTGGATATTTTTGATTGTATAATCCATTTAGGTATTTATTTCATGTTCAAACTCCACCTTACCCCATTTCATAAGAGTTAATATTAATTAATATATAAAATCTAATATAATAATTTACATCATACCATTCCTCATTGGATGTCTCATCATCCTCTAATCACTAGCATGGATCTTGGCTATCACATAGTCCCTTCCAATCTATAGGTGATCATAGTCATCATCTTATTAGGTTTAGTATCCATATACCCAATATTTTTTTTTCAATCAATATCAGCATGTTAGAAGCAAATCTTACATTATATAGATAAAAACTTGGATAAATGATACACTAGATACACCATAGCCAATTAAGTCATACATTGGTTAAACCATATATCGAATAAGTCATACTTAAAATAATTTAATCAACAAAACATAATATATAAAGTGTTTTATATTAGTAAATTCATATTTGCAATTGAAATTCATCAATATTACATAATGTTCATAAATATAGAAAAATGACATATAAATAGAGCCTTAACATAGGTAGTTATTTATGTTAAAATGGGAATTACAAATGGACAAAAATTGAGGGCTAGTCACAACATATAGTTTCTACATCCTCCCACATAGCAGATCATGGGATATACTTTTCCCACTCGAACTTAACCTAGTCCACTAAGTGATGCCTGAGTTTTTTAACCCTAAAGTCCAATACGCATAACGGTTTGACCATTACGATTCCCACGTCAAAGACCTGCAGTCACCTCCTTTCAAGTTTTTTAGATTCATCAAAAACATAATGCGATAAAATAGATACATAAAAAACATAATGAGACTTATGCAAATTTGGTGGTAGTACAAGACGATAAAAAACTAGTCCAATTTTCGCTTTGACTCTCAAAGGTCCTATAAATCAAGGTGACAACTTCATCCCTTTGCTAAACTAAATGGTTTTTTTTTGGGTTGAATATAACTAAACTCTCAGTCTTCAACTTCATAACTTTAATCGATCCTATTTGCATAGACAAATCCCTTATGTCTATATTGTGTTTCCTTTAACCTTTGTTGAATATGTCATACATGTTCCTCTATTTCTTGAACCTATCCTAGCTCAGTTATTCCTATATTCTCCAACCTTTCGTAGATCAATGGTATCTTGCATATCCTGATCCCATATGGAGCTTAAGAAGGAGGCATTTTTTTTAATTTTTGGTAATTGTTATTATAGCAAAACTCTACAAATGTTAGGTACTTTTCCCATTTATTTTGGTTATTCATAGCATATATTTCAAGCATGTATTCCATAACCTAATTTAATATTTTAGTATACCCATTTGTTTCTGGATGATATGCAGGACTTAGGTTCAAATAATATCCCAACGTTGACTACAAACTTGTCCAAAATTTATATTTAAATCAAGAGTCTGTATCAAAAACTATCTTTTTGGGTAGCCCACGTAGCCAAATAAATTCTCTTATTTACATTCGTTCCACATTATTATCATCATAGGTTTCTCTCACTAGGAGGAAATGACTACTTTTGGTCAATTTATCAACTACCACAAATATGGAATTTTCCTTTATGAAGTGAGTGGAAAACCATCAATGAAATCCATAGAAATTACCTCCCATTTAGACATAGGAATTTCATGCAATTGTAGGAGTACTAATCAGTGGTGGTGATTAGCCTTCACTCATTGAAATTCAAGACACTTGGTGACAAGTTGGGCTACACCATTCTTCATGTCTTCCTAAAATAAGAGTTTCTTCATGTCTTCATACATATTCTTCCCATCAGGATGTGCATAGTAGAGTGTTTTATGTTACTCTTTAAGGATGGTTCTTCATATACCCCCTTCCTTAGGGATTAACATTCTCCATTGATATATCAGTATTCCAATTGGTTCAATGAATTAGAACTAAAAGTTTGGTTATATATGCTTGCCACTCTGGAGCCCTGACATAACCTTTATATATCAAATATATTCAAAGAGTTTCTCCAAAACACTCTCCCTCAAATTGAGCATCAAGGGTACCAAGGAGAAGGTTCATGGCCTCATGCTTAGTTGATAAACCATGACATTTTCCTTTCCCTTTATGTAAAAATTCCCAAAATCATACTCACTCATGAATTTTTTCCACTCCCTCTGCCTAGAATTTAGGCCCTTCTACATGAAGAGATACTCAAGAATTTTTGACTCAAAGTTCTTCTGATGAGGATGTGTCTCAATAGTTCAATGACAAGATCACTACTTCTAATTCTAAGTCATGGGTAGCATACAAATCTTTGTGTTTCTTTAATTTCCTAGATGCATAAGTTATTACTCCACGTTTTTGCATCAAAATTTCTCTTAATCCTTGATTCAAAGCATATTTGTAAACTAAGAAATCCTCCTCCATGTTTGACACTCAAAGGATTAGTGCGCCAGTTAGTAATCTCCTTAATTTCGTGAATGCAGTGTCACATTTATCTATAAATTCATACCTAACCCCCTTTTGTTGTAATATTGTGAAGGGTTTCAAAACCTTTGAAAAAAATTCCATGAATCTTTGATAGTAACGTAATAGCCCCATGAAGCTACACACATCGTGAGATTTTTATGGTACCAACCAACCCATTATGGACTTCACCTTTTCCGGGTCACAAAATGAAATCCATTCTCTAGAGATGATGTTCCTCAGGTAATGAATATCCTTCCAAAAAAATTAAAATTTCTAGAGCTTCCCACATAACTGATTTTCTCTTAAGCATGTCAACACAACCCTTAGGTTCCCTTATTGTTCTTTTACATTCTTGTAATACATAAGAATACCATCTAGAAATACTTAAACCAATTAGTCCATATACTTTCATAACATGCCATTCATGAGAGTTGTGAATATTTTTTTTGCATTGGTCAAACTAAATGACACTAATACGAACTCACAAGACTGAAACCAAGTCTAAAAGGTAGACTTTTGGATGTCACTTTCCTTAATCCTAATTTGGTGTTATCCATATCAAATATCATTTTTTGATAAAACCATTAATCCCTTCATTTGGTCAAATAGGTAATATTTTATGGATATCAGGTACCTATTATTTATTTTGGATCAATTCAAGTCATTATAATCTATGAGCAATATTAAGGAACCATATTTCTTCTTGAAAAAAATTACCAATAGACTACAAAGTGAAATACTAGGTCTAAAAAACCCCAAATCTAATAGCTCCTTTGACTGAAACTAAAACTCATAAATTTATAGAGCTGTCATCCTATAGGGCTTCCAGGATATTGGCTCTACATAATGGTTTAGGTCGATTGAGAAATTGATCTCCCTCATAGGGTGTAATCTTGGAATTTTTTCAGGCACAAGTTCTTCGAATTTTGACAAAACTACATGTTCATCTAGGGAGGGGCCCTTATTGTGACTTATGGCCTTGACCAAATTTATCTTATAGCCATTCTAGTGAAAATGTTTTACCTTCATCATGGAGACGAATTGCAGGGACAAACTCTCTTGATACCACAAATTTTAATTTACCTGCCTTAATCATCTAAAACATCAAATTTTTAAAATAGTATACCAAATCTCGACCAACTTTTAGCTAGTACATTCTAATGATTAAATCATGAGTCTCCATTGTTGTGACATATTCCCTCAACATAGTTATACACACCCTAAGATATACCCAAAATTGGTGAACATTAGGACTTAATGCTTTTTTTAACCCATACTCTATAGTGATTTGTTTAAAGTCACCATGCACATAAGCTTCCAACCCACCTTGTCCTATTGAAAATGATGTAATGAAACTATCTATAGCACCATATTCATTCATAATTTTAAATTTTACATGGTTTATCATACAAAAGGTTTTTAAAATGGTGGATTAGTGTTCACCTTGGTGGTTATGAACTGTTGCATATATTTGATGGTGAATTCCAATGAATCACATCGGTTCTTTTGTTTCTCTAACATTGTTACGAAATCTTAACTCAAGACAATCACTATGGTAATGAGGTCCCATGCATCCCCAATAAGTGATGCATGTTAGACTCAAAATAAAAATTTGTGGGGATCCCTAGAGAGAGCTCCTACCCCTAGGACCCTTGACCCTACTTGATGTTCCATGCATTTGACCTCAACTTGCAGGAGTCCCTAAATCTGTTGGTTTATTTGCAATGGAAACCATTGAAACCCATGTTGCCACTATTTTGGGTATGACCTTGTCTCCATATGGAGGTCGCCTCAAACATCCTCCATTAGAGAAGGTCTAATGGGCCTTTCCCACAAATCTCTATTGTTGTGGAAAAATGGTGACGTCTCCTCCTTTCAAGTCCAAGTGTTATTCTACATAGTGAGCATGTTCAATAGCTTCTTCAACTAAGGATGTTTTCCACATCCAAACCATTTCCATAATCCTCATTTTCGATCCATAAATGAAGTGATCCACATGGTGCCAATCAAAATCCATGTAGGAGACATACTTAACCATTTTTGTGAATCTAATCTCATGTTCTTATAAAATGCAGTTTCCATTTACCATAGCATAGAAATATATGACTTTCATATTCTTTGTAATATGCTAGTAGGTACTTCTTCCGGAACCTTTCCTTAAATAAGTCCCACATAACTATGTCAAGGGTGAGGTGTATTTTTCCCTCCATGTTTACCCAATAATTAAGGGAATTATCCATGAGTTGAAATGTCACTATTTTAGACTTCGAAATTGAAGCATACTCTCTTAGTAAGAAACAATTGTTCATTCTCTCCAACTAGGCGCTTAATTTTTTGGATCTCCCTGCTAATGTCCTCTATTGGAGGTCCCTTATTAGAGTTCCTTGAACCTTCAAGGTTTTCTACCCTTGATGGAGGGTGATCTACTTCCACCTCAGTTATTTGGTGCATTATTAAGGTCTCATTAATTGCCTCTATGGAGAGCAAGGTGAGTGCCAACTCTAGTGATGGAAATACGTTATTTGGAGGAGGTAGTCCTTGTCTCAACCCTCCTCAACCTTGATTTCCTCATGTTCTCACCAGTCTGAACTACTCAAATAACTACATGGCACACAAGAGTTATTAATGCAACTTAGGACTTTGTCAGCTCTGAGTGCCTCACACACATATATAAAATGATCGGAAAATATTTTCCTTTTATTATGCTTATAAACGAGCATTATTGATACTAAGCAGATGCTTATGGATCTACTAAATCCTCTAATGTGTGATCTTCATGTAACCTACTAAAATATCTCTCAATGGTAGCTACGTTAGCGCTATAATGCACCTACGAGTCACCCTTGACATTTTCTTAGCTTCCATTCTGCACTCCTAAAACCATTTAAATAAGCCACTTCCATCTTAGATTATAAATTTTTAATTAATTAATTTTTATCAATATTTAACACCTTATCAATATTTAGTATTATATTATACCATCAATGCAGTTAATGGAATAATTAATGTGAGAAGTATTCTTTTTCTTATTATCCCTTTTCTTACCACTAGGTGATTGAATTCAATGATTGCATGGACTACATTGTTTGAATCTTGATGGTTTATCTAGGAGAGGTTTTGGTTTTTAGAATTGGGTGTAGTTGCGTGGGCTTTCAATGTAAAAATTAATTTCCTAACTTAATTATCGAATTACGTCACAAAATCAGTGAAGACAAAAAAAATCATAACTTTGGAGTTTGGTCACGATTTTGAGCATTTTGCACCACTCGATAGGTGAGGAGAATTAAAAATGATATCATACAAAGTACCAGACTATGAATAAATTAATTCAAGATGTTTGAAATTTAAGATGGCTTTCTCGTGTGTAGTTACCCTAACCATATCTACATCCTTTGCAATCCATCGTAGTAAGTGACATGTCACTAATCCTATAACGATATTGGTTAAATCTGATAAGTGACAGATACGGCCTAACACACACACACACACACACACACATATTATAGTTGCCTATTATTTTTGTGCCTGATAATCTGAGTTATGTATGGCATTTAATGTTATTTGGAGGAGTGCGGCGACAGTGACGACCTCACAAGTGATCAGAGCTCCATATGCAACAGAAGTTTCAATAGCTTGCATATTGACAAGTTTTTTGTAATCTTCTATTGCTGGGTAATCTAAGGCTGCTTGTTTAATCTCATTCCCAATCAGGTTTTGTAGGAAAAGACAGTAAATGATACTACCATCCACCAAAAACTTTGAGGAGGATAATAAATTGTAGATGATAATTTGTCATCAAGTTCTATTCGGACATTCCAGTAAATTTTGGTATATAAAAAGATAGTTTAAAGGACATTGGAAGTGACTTTTAGTTATAAATCTAAAATCCAATCAAGAATTTAAATCAAGGCATTTCCTGTTGAAATTTCAAACATACATAATACGATAAATAATAATTGAAATAATGAAAGAATTCCACACTAAATATAATTGAATATTTTTCTAAATTTGTAATTAAATTTATAGAACAAACTCAATTTTCAAATGGAATTATTGTTTCAAATTAATGGTGGATAATTGTGAATTTTTAAGAAAAATTATTAATTTATGAGAAACCAATCATTATGACTCAGTAAAAAGTTTATTTTTCTCCACTTTATTTAAAAATTAATTAATGATCTATAAGTCTTATCCTTTTATATTTTAAAATTCATAATATCATCAGAATAATAATAAACTGAAAACTAAAATTTATAATAAAATCACAACAGTTTATTTTTCCAAAATTCAAAAATTATTATTATTATTATTATTTTTTAAAAACATTTAACGATCTTTACCTAACATCAATACAGGAAAATCTTGTTTTAATTTTGGTTACTCTACCATCAATATCCTTATTTTTTTCACAACTTTAAAAACTTTTAAGCATTTACAATTTTAATATAATTTAAAATTAGTTAATTAAACCTTTAATTTTCCGTATTCTCCTTTTCTCAAGTCCTTTCCTACTCAAAGAAGGCATTAATCATTATTTCCAATATTTTATTTTAAGCTACAACACTTTATACTCATTAGCAAAAAAATAAGTTACATAGTTATCACGTGCATATCCATATCTTCCAAGCTTAACATAAAGAGCAATAAAATCTTGATGGCCCACGAAAAAATAAAGAGGCAGAGCAACAATATGCTCCTCTAGATAGTGACATACAATAACACAGTTTCTTCATCAGTCATTTTCCAACCATCTCAGAGAGGACCAAAATGAAAATAGGATAGTTATTTTTTAGGTCGCTCGTATCCAAGAATAAGAGGCATCTCTAGTACGTCATAACTTCCAATGTTACCCACATACAATACTTAACAATACAACACATATAAATATAATAAAGAAACACATCCAAATTACGCTGCTCAGCAAAAATTCAAGGCCAAGATCTTTATCACACATAGAAGGAAATTTTAACTGTGCTCACACCAACCAATAATGACTTAATTAACATCGACTTAACCAGTTCATATACGCCATTAAAGAATATAACAACATTTGCTGAAACATAATCATAACAATATATTTCGAGGGCTAAATGTAAAACCATCACACGATACATGCCTCAATGGAAATCACAGTTATAAAGTAAAGTGTTGTAGCAACCTGAATGCACCAAGCGATTTTAGGCCAAAAAACAACAAGCATTAAAACACCAACGTGAAATGGAAGGATATACATTAAACTAAAAGCCATGCTCACGCCAAAATGATATAAGGCCCAAAGAGGCCATAGATACGACCTCAAAACCATGCAGAGATACAATAAAACCAACCCAACAAGACTATTTTTGGAAAAATAATAAAACATCTAGAACAGTGTGGAATCATAAAACTGAAAACAAAGACTTCACAAGTTTCTTCATAATAGTGTAGTTGGTATAAAAACAACATGATCCAATGAACTGAGCTTAAAAGCCAAAATATGTTGAGACCGCCATGAAGAGACCATAACTCTAACATGTTTTCCAAAATTATAACAAAAAACATAAGACCGACCTTTGCTAGTCTTGATGAGAGGATATCTGTCATGCTTCCATTTTGTCTAGCTTTATATAACTTTTTCCCCTAAAATCCCTCATACTTTTACTTAGTTTTTATGGTTACTATCATCATTTTATACTTTCTTGGGCTAATTATCTTAAATTGAGGCATGATAAGGTAATTTTTTATTATTTATCATATTTTGTTTGTTTCAATAAAAATTACATGAAATTGTCATTAATGAAGGCATAATTGTGCCTAGGTACCAAATTATCTTAAATTAAGGCATGATAAGGGAAATTTGTTTTATTTATCATATTTCCTTTGCTTCAATAATAATTACATGAAATTGTCATTAATGAAGGCATAATTCTGCCTAGGTATCAAAGATCCTCTACCAGGTTGTGCAATCAAAAGAGAAGGTCATAGGCATGATGGATTGGTATAGATATCATCACTTGGACTTGTTTAATGGATGACTTATGCATGATTATGTGAGGTGAGGTGTGCTCAGCAATATTGTTGCTAGTTCAATTCTTGCGTCCAGAACTATTCTTCCACTCATTTGGGGATTGATATGTTGGCACACTTTTGAGGAAAAACGAACATGGTTTTTCTTAGAAGTGATGTTTTTATGCTCCTACATGAGTCAAAATGCGCCTATAGGTGTGAGCTTCTAAAAGTAAATTATTAAGTCAGCCCCAATTTCACAACAATTTTCACACTGCCAACTTGCTCCAAATTCCCATCATAGGAAATTGAGTCATATGTGGGCCATTTTCCCAAATTTACCTTGGCCTTAGAGACACCCATGGTTCTTTGAGATAAATTTGTTATAAATGCACAATTAGGAGAACATGTTTGTATGTGAATTTAGGTTAAGATAAATTTCAAGTTAACAATTTCTATTAATTAATTGATTTAATTAAAAACTAAAAATGGCAATTGCTTTTCAGATAAATTTCAAGTTTTTATTTGACCAATTATTTACATTATGCTCTAAATATCCATAATCAAGCTAAATTAATTTTTTTTTAAATATGTATTGGGAAAAATAAATGACTCAAGTACTTTTATGAAATATTTTTAATCAAGTAGTTTATTTATTTTTTCTAAAATATGTCATAGAAAAATTACATTAGAGTTGTCTTTAGTGTGACTTTTTGAAAGTTTTTAGGGTGGAATTTTCCGGTCTAATTTTTCTAAAATTTGGCAAAAATTCATTAAATACAGAAGTTTGATGAATAACCTTGCACAATCCAAATGCTCTAGAGATTTTTTAGTATATTGAATCCATATATACAGTAAAAAAATAATTTAAATAACAAAAATAAAGATTCAACTTCAAATTTTTTTACCTGATTCGGAAACTCCAAAAATCCACACTAAAAACAACTCCATTTTTTAGCAAAATAATGTGTTTTCACTTAGAGATACGAATTTCGTGCTCTCTCTCATTCGAAAAACGATAAATTCGATATTTATCAAAACATTACTTTGCCAATATAAATTGAGGTGGCCGAATACGCACAGTTGGCATATCGTTTTAGCATATGGAGTTATCCGTTTATTAATCGGCGGATAGTATACGTCACTAATCCTATAATGATATTGGTTGAATCTGATGAGTGACAGATACAGCCTAGCACACTCTCTCATATATATATATATATATTATAGTTGCCTATCTTTTGTGCCCGATAATCCGAGTTATCTACGGCATTTAATGTTATTGGGAGGAGAGCAGCGACAGTGACGACCTCACAAGTGATCGGAGCTCCATATGCAACAGAAGTTTCAAAGGGCCCTTCCTGCCCCACATTCAGCAGCAGTTGCATGTGGAGGCACAATTCTCTCTCTTTAAAGCCTAGGAGGAACTGAACAGGAGAGCCAGAATTTACAAAATCCTTTTGATTTGCTTGGTGTTTGCGCTTTACTAATTTGCTGAGCTGCTTCTTATATGGAACAGCCTTGCGGATGGAAGGCAGGTTTCCAACGAAAATATTTGAAGCTCCTGCTACCTATGCTTCGCCGCCGTAGAATCGATCAACGCGCGACCAGGCTCTCGGTTCGAAGTGTAGCCGTAAAAGTGGCTGCGGATGTCTCACTGGCGATGACGGCAAGCGGCCGAACCGCATGGCGGCGGGCCATCCTGAGAAAATACCTTTTCAGGCTACACAAATCGGGCTGCCAAAGGCGAGTAGTTAATTCCAGAGTGAAATCCCAGGGCAAAAGGATGTTGGTGTGTGTCAGAGCCAGTCCCTGCGAACAGAACGCTAATCGTAATATTTGTGGTAGGCAACTGCCCCGAGAGGACGCTAGCTGGATTACAGGGGCTGCAAGACTACGGTCACGTGATAATTTCGATGAAGAGGCAGGAGGAAGCGTGGCTTCTCGTATGCAGACTCTGAGGGCGATCGTCCCTGGAAGCCGAGGACTGGATACGCCCATTTTCCTAAAAGAGGCGGCGGATTACATCGTGGCGCTTAAGATGCAGGTCGAGGCCATGCAAGCACTAGGGATTCGGTCGAGATCGAGAAATTAAAGGGTGCCGGGCGTTTAGCATACAGCTTTAGGGAGTATAATATGTATATTTTGGAGAAATTAAAGAACAAACAGTCTTACACCATAGTCTGTAATTTGGATCTGGAAATTGGATTCAATAGCTTGCATATTGACAGGTTCTTTGTAATCTTATATTGCTGGGTAATCTAAGGCTGCTTGTTTACTTTATACTCTATTCTTTAAATGTATAAATCTGTCCATCCTTGTTATGCAATTTGGCAATCTGCTTTCGGGTTCTGTATACAGGTAGCAGCTAGGTACAAAATGAATATGAAATATGCCTTTTAAATTTATGTGGTTACATTTTCACTTCGAATGTATATTCTTCTCATGTGAATCTTCCTTTCGAATTTATGTGGTTAGGGTTTTGAATATCTATTTTGTTCATGTTTATCTTGTAGCAGATATTTTCAAGATGACAGTTCCGTGAGCTCTACGATTTCCATCGATGATGCGATGGCCATGTGGTTTCTAATTTTTTCAAAGTGACCGGCTCCACGTTCAACCATGTTATGGCAAGCGGGCTGAAATTTGTTTCACATTACATATAAATCTGGGTGTTGTGTGTACTTTAGTTCTTATTAGTATTTTATGGAAAAAAAAAACATAAAGGGGAATAAATTAGATTAATAGCCTAAAGAGATTAAGGTAATTTCGATGGCATTATAAATCTTGAAAGTGATTGACTCCACGTTCGACCATGTTACGGCAATCCGGCTGAAATTTGTTTCACATAAGCTATAAATTTGGCGTTGTGTGTAGTTTAGTTTTTAAGTATTATATGGGAAATGTTTTTTTTTTTTCTAAGTTAAACTGATCTATTAACAAGTGGGTAAAATTACATCGAGACTGAAATCAGTGACTACTCCCTTGGAGGCAGAAAATGCAGGAAAAAACAGAGTAGTAGACTGTCGAAACCCACGCAGGGGTGCAGAGCTATATTTTTCCAGGAGATACTTTGACCCATAAGAAACAAAAGAGGGCCATAAAACATCATAGCTTCCAGAACAGAAAAAAACCCAGAAGGTTGGGTGATAGAAATAGAAAAAAAGACCAAGCAACGAACCCATTAGTCTTCCGGAGTCTCCTCCACAATCCTGCACCAGCCGGTGGCGTGCATGTCAGGAGTAGGCTCGTCGTGAGAAGCCGGGGCTCCAGGTTCCGCAGAGAGCATTTCTTCATCCAGAGCAGAATCAACAGGGCAAGACGGAGGTTGCGCCGGGAAACTGCCACCGCCCAGATTGAAATTCGAGAACTGGGTGTCAGGAGCAGCTACATTCGCCTCAGGAGCGGCCGGCTGCGAGCTGGTCTCTCCTTGCACGCTGTCTTCAAGAAAAACCACCGAGAGAATGGCAGTAATCCGAGGGCGGTTGAGATTACTGTTGAAGGTGAACCGAGCAATACCAGTTGTTGGAGCATAGGAGGCTGGAGGGCGATGCGAATGGGGAACCTAGAATAGGCGAAAATCATGAGAGCGCCCCCGACTGCTACGAGTTCTGGGGTAGTGGCTCGGGCCTTCACCGAAGGAGGAAGAGTCCGGAGAAGGGCTGGACAGAGTATGAGAGGGATGGCTCCGAGAGCTTCCTCTTCTACTCCTCAAACGGTGTCGAATCCTCGGCATAGTGAGCTGGAGCAGAGTCCAGAGTGCGTCAAAGACAGCAGTAAAAGCCAGCGAAGGGTGGCCCGAGCTCGGCTGAGGACGCAGCAGTCGCTTAACATTCCCAGGAGAATGAGCCTTCCTCTTCATAAAATGCAACGAGCACTGATAAACCCTCTCCCAATTGTGGATGCAACGACTAACGACACCAAAACAATTCTAAAGGAAATCCGAAAGCAGGTGATATTTAACCTGTTGCGTGCAGTAACCACCCACCTTGCAACAGGACTCTACATGCGCCAAGGCCGTCCTTCCCATACCAAGCCGATCAGATTTCTTAACTGCACCCATGGTGAGAATCCCGCCGGAGCATGCGGAGGAATGGTTCGTCACAGTCGAATTCGAGCGAGAGCAGAGGTTTGTAGTGCCCATGGCGTTGGAAGGAGGGGAGAATAAATGAAACCAGCCGTTGCACAGCTGTCCATTTAACACCTCGTACCAGTGGGGCAGATGGCAGCAAGGCATGCCACCTCTCCATCCCATCCCATTAACGCGCCCTTGAAACACCCGCATCCGGGGGGTTAGCATCCCTTTGGATAAGAGAGTTACATTCCTGTTTGTGAGCATGATTCTGAATAATATCCAGGCTTCCTGAGATAAGAGCTTCGTCATGATTAAATCCTATATTGGCAAGGAGGTCAGCAACCTTCTTGCCTTCACGTTTTACATGATGGAAGATGATGGCACGATTGGTATGAAGCCAATTTTCAATTGCTTCCAATCGAGCTTCCAATCTCCAGCTGTTTGCAGTTTTATGCGCATGGGTCCCGTTGAGGAGTTGGTTGGCCATGCCTATGAGGATTTGGGAATCCCCTTCAACTTCCAAAGGATGGAATCCGTAAAGCCGCGAGAGAAGGAGACCCTACCAAAGACCTTCTAGTTCGGCAGAATTGTTCGTGTCCCAACCAATGTTGCCATAAAATAGAAGCAAAGAATCGCCCTTATGGTTTCTGATTATACCTCCAAAACCAGCTGATCTGGGGTTGCCTTTGGAGGCGCCATCGAAATTGAGTTTGAAGGGGTTTTGAAGGGGAGGACACCAAGCAGTCTTGCTGGTAGAATGGCGTTGAGAAAGTCTATTGCTGAGAATTCGTTGAGGAAGGTGTAAGTTCCAGTTGTCCCAAATGGCTTTTCCTTGGCCAGAGAAGGGCAGTCCTCCAGAGTCCAGGGGTGCAAATCCAGAGTCTCTTTGAGGTTAAGACAGAAGTTGTGCCAAATAATGTCCATTGGGGTGGTTTGGTTTTTGAATATGCGCCTGTTCCTTTCTTTCCAAATAGTCCACAGGAGCAGACCTGGGAGAAGCCTCCATAAATGATTGAGGAGCTCACTTTGATATGGGTGCTGGTCCCAGAGTCGAATGGAGCTAATAATATCTTCGGACCCTCTGTAATTTTTTTGACACCGGAAACTGACTTTCTCCCATAAGTGGGTGGCAAGAGGGCAGGCATACATGAGGTGCTGAAGCGTTTCCTCTTGAGAGCAGCAGTTGGGACACCTGGAAGGGCCATGAATAGTGCGCTTCCAGAGGTTGTCCCAAGTAATAATTTTCCGATGTCCTAAAAGCCACAAGAAGAAGGACACTTTGGGCCAATTCCCTGTCGCCCAAATTTTGCTTCAGATGGGATCCAAAGGTCGCTGGTTATTGCAAATTATTTTATAGGCCTCTTTGGTGGAAAATGAGCCTTTTGGGGTGTACCCCCATCTTAATATATCCTGGCCATCAGAGAATCTTATGCGCCTTTTCTGGAGCTCCCGTTCCAAGGTCTCCTTGACGTGGTTGTTAGCATTCCTGATCAATCTCTCTGTCTGTTTCCATTGCCTGTACCCCTGCTCTGTCTCCTGCGTCCATTGATGTTGTACTGTTTCCTGTTGTTGCTCTTCCCAATCTTGGCTAGGAGGCTGATTGTAAATATTGGCGAGTTTAGGAAGTTGTTGCCAGGCATCCGTCCAGAATCTGGCATAGCTTCCATTCCGTATTTCCCGGAAACTATGATTTTGGATGAGTTGATAGTGCTGTCGGGCCGCATTCCAAATTAAATATCCCTTTTCCGTGGGAGTGAATCTGATGAGCTCAGCAACGGGCCTGTTATTTGCATACTTGGCAGTCCAGAGTGAAGCCCAAGGTTTGTTGTGGGACGAAAGCCAAAGCCACCAAATTTTGGCGCCCATGGTTTCGTTGCTATGCTGGGGGTCCCTTAACCCAATGCCTCCATGTTCCTTGGGCTGGCAGACTGTCGACCACTTGGCAGGTGCCCATTTGTGATGAGTGCCTGTTGATCCCCATAGAAAGTTGCGTTGGAGAGCTCTGATCTTTTTCAGGACCCACTTGGGCGCGGCCAGGATGGAAAAGAGGTAGACATGCATCGCTTGAAGCACTGCTGTGATAAGCACAGATCTGCTAGCAATGTTCAAAGTTCTGTGAGTCCAGAGATTGAGACGGGATTCCAACTTTTCCAAAAGCATACGCCAAGACGTATGCTTGATAGCAGAGTCGATGAGGGGAGCCCCCAGGTGCTTAGAAGGAAGAGAAACAATGGAGAAGCCTAGGATGCGAGCTATGGCTTGCTGAGTGACGGGCGGGGTGTGGAAGAAAAAGAGTTGTGATTTGGCATTATTTATACTTAAACCAGAGGCTTCAGATAAGTTAGACAGAATGGTCTTGAAGACTGTGGCTTCTTGAACAGAGGGATATCCAAAAAACATGTTATCGTCTACAAATTGTTAATGTGTGATGGCAGGGGAGTTATGAACAGAGAGGCCTTTGAGAAGCCAAGAAGAGAGAGCATGCTTGATGAGACGACCCAACCCCTCAGCCATGATGACAAAGAGAAAGGGGGAGAGCGAGTCTCCTTGACGAATGCCTCTGGAAGGTCTAAAAGGTTGAGAGGGGAGACCATTGATAAGAATCGAGAAGAACGAAGAGGAAATTAAGCTAGCAATCCACCTAATCCACATAGGTGAGAAGCCGAAGGCTAAAAGCGTTTTATCTATATAGAGCCAGCTTAACTTGTCAAAGGCCTTGGAGAGGTCAATCTTTAGGAGCATACCTGTTTGCTTGGAGTGCTTGAGAGAGTGAATGACTTCGTGAGTGAGGATGATGCCATCCAATATCTGCCTACCTTCAACATATCCGGATTTTTCCTGAGAAATGAGAATGGGCAGGAGCGGCTTCAACCTGTTTGCAATGACCTTGGATATCACTTTGTAAATAAAATTGCAAAGAGCGATTGGTCGAAACTTGTCCGGAGTTCTAATGTTCGCTTCTTTAGGGATTAGAGTGATGAAGGTAGTGTTTAGAGCTGGCAGAAGCCAGTGCAATGTGTGGGATTCCTCAACCACCTACCATACCTCCTCTTTGATGAGGTCCCAAAAGGAGTGGAAGAAAGTCATGGTAAATCCGTCAGGGCCAGGGGCTTTGGCTTCTTTTAGCTGATGCATCGCTTGCTCTACCTCCTGAAGCAGGACAGGTCGGAGAAGGAGTTGATTGTGTTCCTCTGTTATGAGCTTTGGAACATTTTGAGTGATCTTCTCGATTGTTGGCCTTCTATCCATAGGGTGTTCCTGGTGGACCTCCTTGAAGTGATTGACGAACTCCTATTCGATTTCTGCATGATTTTCCAAGCGCTCTCCTTCGCGATTCTGAATGAAAGAGATGGTGTTGTGCATTCTTCTCTGGACTGTGGTTCTGTGGAAGAATTTAGTGTTCCTTTCACCTTCCTTTAGCCATCTGATGCGTGACTTTTGCTTCCATAGAAGTTCCTCTTGGGCCCTGCACTCCTCTAGTTGACTGTGTATAAACTTTTCCTTTTCCAAAGTCGCTTCAGTGTGGCCCTCATCGATGATCTTTTGCTGGAGCTCTTTCATTTCCTTGTCAAGATCTTGCTGAGCCTGAAATATGTTACCGAAGGTCTCATGATTCCATTTTTTGATTTGGACCTTCAGGTATTTCAGTTTCTGCTGGAACCTAAACATTTTTTATCCCTCTGGCAAAGGGGAGTTTGTCCAGGTGGATCTGATGAGGTCTTTGAAGGCGGGATGTGAAAGCCAAAACCCTTCGAACCTGAAAGGGCGTCTGGAAGAGTTTCCAGGTCTGAGCCATTGGAGTGAGATCGGCCAGTGATCCGACCCAGATAAGGGAAGGATGGAAGCCGTGAGATCCCCTCCGAGATGAATCGCATTGTCCGAGATTGGGAACCTATCGAGTTTGGATGCGATTTGCTGTCTACCAGCCCTACGATTTCTGCAGGTATACGTACCATTATAGAACAACAGATTGATTAGCGAGTTGTTATGGATGAACTCGTTGAAATGACGAATTTCCTGATCCAACCTGGTTCGGCCTCCTTGCTTTTCCTCTAGTTTAGTTATCATATTAAAATCACCTCCTGCAATCCAAAGAGGATGGACTCTGTTAAGATTGAGCAGTTCGATTGTGTCAAGTAAAGCTATTTTGTTGCCTGCC
This sequence comes from Pinus albicaulis, assembly GCA_034641835.2. Classification (NCBI taxonomy): domain Eukaryota; kingdom Viridiplantae; phylum Streptophyta; class Pinopsida; order Pinales; family Pinaceae; genus Pinus; species Pinus albicaulis. Next base: position 389,488,609 of record CM076583.1, read on the forward strand.
TCCTGCGGGAAGTAGACATTGGTTAAATGCCCATGTATATTGGTACCAATAATGTGGAACGTGGCTTGAATAATGTGGTGGGAAGCATGAAAATCCGAGAGTGTGATGGTTTGCTCGTTCCAAGCTATAGAGAGACCTCCCGAAGCGCCAGACGCATCAACAGCTACCGATCGACTACCTGGCCACGCTTTTGAGAGGATCTGACCAAGAGTAGAGCTATTACATTTTGTTTCCTGTAGAAAGAAGATTTGGCGTTGCTCCTGCTTTATCATATTTTTAATCATACGGACCTTGCTGGGGCCATTCAGCCCTCTTAAATTCCATGAAGTGAGCTTCATGGTCCACTGGGGGGGGTTGGCTTGTAGTACTTAGTCAGCTTAGCATATCTGCCTGAGTCCACCAGGATTTTCCCTATTGTAATGGTGCGTTGAAGGTCAGTGTTCCGTCCCCTCTTTTTGGAATCCTTGGGGAAATAGTTTCCGTCCCATTGACTTTCCGGCTGAATGACAAGTTGCTGCTGCTGGTAGGCCCTGGAGATGACTACTTCAAGGGCATTTAGTTGGTGCTATGGAATCTTATCATAATCTTTTATTTTTCACGCTTGTTCCATTCCAAAGATGTCGAGTCCTTTCAGATCAATACTTTCCGGCTCTACCTCCATATGCTGAGGGAGATTGCTTTCTGTAGGAATAAGCGATGAAAGCAGAGAATAACTTGGTATGCAGTAAACATCCATACCATTTGGCTTCCAATCCGGATCCTCAGGAGGCTCCGAGGAGGTGGCAGGACATTTTTCCTGGGAAGGGGAGATGGAGGACGGATGATCCGAAGGTGGAGGGGGCAGGGTAGGAAAGTTCTTCTGAGTGATAGGCGAGGAGTTCGGTGGGGGGTCGGCTGAGTTAGTACCCAGAATCTCAAAGATATTACTGGTGGAGGGGGTTGTGGCTCCAGATTGCATGGGTCTTTTCCCGATGGAGGTTTTTTTGTTGGCTCTTCTTCGATTAGTGACTTTGCTGAATTTTTCCTGGTCTGAGGGATTAGAGGGGACAGAAGGATGAGGGTGAGAGTTCAGTGGGCAGTCCCTGAACAAATGTCCTAGAGCGTGGCATTTGCGACAACGAAAAGGTACATGTTCAAAATCTATGGGATGTATCCATTCAAAGTCATCATGATAAAGACTTACCGAGTCCGGAAGAGGCTTGTCTAGGCGCATGCAGATGCATATGCGAGCATAGGAGGTGTATCTGCGCATTTTTGTTTCTTTTTCTATTTTGAAAAAATCCCCAAGGCCCTTGCCTATGTCCCTCAGCGAATCTTCATCCCAATATTCTAGAGGGAGAGAATACAACCTGATCCATACTGGGGCCCAGCTGAGGTCCTCCTTGTCGGGGTTGAATCTTTCAATCCAATCCCATAAATACAAGCCTGCGGAGTTGAAGAAGTAAGGACCTTCATCCATTACTCTGTTCCTGTCTTCTAAGCAAATGAATGTCGCGGTGAAGAACCCTTTTGGGCCTAGCTGCAGGGTTACATGCCCCTTGGGTTTCCACTTTGCCGCGATCCATGCTTCTAGGGCCTTCTTGGTTGGCCAGAAGCCAACAAACTTTCTTATGAGGGCATGGTCCCTCATATATTGGATTCTTCAGTTAATGCTATGGCTAGGAAGCTCCACCTTGGGTCTTTCCGCGGCAATAGGTTTGCAAGTCGTGAAAGTGGCCTTGGGAATGCCCTCTTGACCAGTCTCAGCTTCCTGCTTATCATTGCTTTTGTCAGGATGGGTAGTAGAGACATTTGTCGCTTCCTGCAGAGGAGTTTTCATGTTGACCTCTTGATCGTGAACAGGGGCGGCAGGTCCTGTCAGATTCGGCGAGGTATTCACAAAGTTCAATGTGGGGGAAGACGCTGCGGCCCCCCCCTGAGGGGCGTCCATGAATGAGACTACAACTCTAGCCGACTTCGAGCAAGCAGGAGGCCTGCGAGAGGAAGCCAAGGCCAAGAGAACCTAGTCGGCGTCGTTGAAGAGTTCGAAGGGTTCGTGAGGAAACCCTAGTTTGCAGACCGAGCGGAGCCGCTCAGGAGAGATTCCAGTTTCCATTATATGGGAAATGTTAAGCATAGAAGGGCAATAAATTATATTAACCGTCGAGTTTAAAATAATTTCGATGACCATATTTTATTTATAATTAAAGGTGTTTTTTTTTTAAATTAGAATTTAACATAATGGTGGTATTTAACCATTATTTGTTTTGAAATAAGGTACATAGAATTTTAATTCAATTATTAATAATAATTAAGTGGTTCGTAAGTATAATTATATAATAGTTTAGAATATTTCTAATGTGTATGTTTGTTTTGTAATATGATTTTTAGAATTTTAATTCAATTATCAATAGTTATTATATAGATGGTAGGGATTTAACTTTTTCAAAATATTTGTAATAGATTTATACAAAAGCCAAAGGTTGAGATTTATCTACAAATTATTTATGTTTTTTTTGTATTTTTAATTAATTTGATTAATTAAAGAAATGTCATAACAAGTGCCATATGAAACAAGGGACAATTATTTTTGACATGTAGTATTTGATAATCCATAGTATTGTAACAAAGTCTAAAAATCTCCATGACAAAAAGGGGGTAAATTTCTTCATTAAGAATATAGTTACATTTTTTTATAAATGTATATATGTAACATTTTTTATTATACTTATTAATAAAAAAAAAAATTTAAGTATACATCATTCAGTTAATTTTCATGATTTTTAAAATTTTAGCAATGTGAGATGTATCATTAAATAAGTGTTTCTATGTTTATCATGCATTAATTCATCTTAAACGATTTTATTTCATATCACAGTCGATGGGGCATCATTGACATTTTTTTTAACTTAATGTCAAGGGCAAGATTAAATCTGCGGAAAGCATGGCTAGAATAAACTTCTTCGGAGTTGCAGAACGATGCCGATGGCACGAGGGAGAGAAAAGCAATGGAAAAAAAAATATTTAGTTTTGTTTGCTGTGAAATTTGGTTGTCGCTCGTATCGTGGAACTCCAGAGTGAAATCGAAGAGTCACCACTTAGAATTTCCAGTTACATGGATCATGGTGAGCCATCATCAAGCCTTAGGATTCGGGAAAAGTGAAGCGATGAACATGGGATATTTCTAGAAGCACAAAGGAGATTCAAAGAGCGTAGAGAGCCATGCACGATGAGATTCACGAGTGCACAAGGTCAAAATTTTGTTGAAGATAATGGAGAAACTATATTAGAGATATCCGGTTGACCAGAACCTTAGATTAGGAGTTTGTTCCTATTTCTTAGGTATTGGTTATAACTTCCCTATTTGCATGTAAAATAAATATTGATTGAGTTGTAGCGAGAATGTAGAGCGACTTGCGGACATAGTCCCTCCCGGTGTAGCCTCTAAGAGTAGAGTTAACCAGTAATGCTTTCATTAATTTTATTATGCCATATTTTATCATTGTATCATAGCTCCACGGTCGAATGACAGCCAAAGTGCTTTGATCCTTGTGAGTATCTAGGCGGTAGAAGAGAAGCCCCTGATGACCTGAGGGTAGCCATGAGTGAGGTTGTCTGAAGTTTTTTTTTTTCTCTTGTAAGTGAAGCCGATAAATACATTCATCTCCCTCAAAGGCGCATCGATCATCGTGGATGCGTGCTACAGAAAAAAATGCTGATCCTCAAAATTGACACGAAACTGATTAGAGAAACCACGATGGTTACGATCAGCATGATTATGGAGCATCGACTAATTAGAGAGGCTGAGAGCTCGTGTTGGAGGAGCTAGAGATCTTTTGCTTTTGGAGCACCGTTGAGCTAGAGAGCTCATGTTTTTGGAGCGCAATTGAGCCAGAGAGCTTGTGTTGAAAGAGCCAGAGAGCTCATGTTGTGGAGCACCGTGGAGCCAGAGAGCTCATGATATGGATCGCCGATTGAAGCCAGAGATTTTTCTTGCCTTTGGTGAGGAACTTGGAAAACCTTCTCGTCATATGGTAGCACAGTTCTTGCAAGAGAACTTTATCGATGACAAACTCAAGCAGTGCTTGTTCTGCCTTGAATGACCTAAAGGCCCTGATGAAAGTACCATCTATGATGGGAAACTAGTTGGCAACCTAGGTTATTGTTTGCATGGCTTGCCTGGACATGCACAAGGCCTCTTTTCCAAACAACGTTTTGTAGAGAACAAGAATGAAATTGTGTGAGAACGACTCTATATCATGTTTGTACTTGGAAGCCCATAGCACATTTAACTGTTTATGGTTTGGTCCGCCATGATCTGCATCTCAGCTATGCAACCATATTTTAAATTGACATCTTCCGCATACCGCGTCCAATAGGTTGGAAGCGATATAAAATTTGGATGTGCACCCTTCTTCAGGTGCTTGTGTTGCTGATATGTTTGACCTCAGGGTTCCTACTATTAGGTTGGCCCAGTTGAAGTGGGTGCCATATATAGTGACAAAATACATGAGAGGGACCCAAGTACCATTGAAAGTAGTGGCATCAGGTCAGCCATACATCCTGCACATCATTGCTGCCACAAACTTGTAGGATTTCCTGAGGCCCTCCATTTTATATTCTTGATATTTTCTAACTCTGAACGTTTCCAGGTCCTCTGACCATCCCTTCAAGGTATCTGTTATAAGAACTGCATGAGTGGCTTCCCATTCACTGTTGAAAGTGTGTTCTCGGGTGGGGAGTGCATAGTAGACTTTTGCATGCCTGCCCTTCATGTTAGAAAATGTTTTCCCCGAGTGATCTCGAATGACCCAAATTCTAGGGTTGACCTTTTGTAGGATCCATTAAATAATCTCTGCACATGGAAATATGGGTGGATGGGCACGTGCATAGTAGAGTTTGGATCTCTTGACCTGAATATACACCTGTCGGTCTGGGAGATCTTCTGGAAACTCAGGCTTTGTGAACTCCTGATATACCTGGTACCAACTCATTTTTTCCCCTTTCCCGACCACACAGGCGGTGTCTCCATAGATAGGGGGAGGGGAAGGGAGGATTTCTTCTTCTGAGAATTCTATTTCCGGACTCTTGTTTCTCTTTCGAACTACCAAGGGCCCCATATTTCTTGAGGCCAAAGAGATGGACACACACTCGAGCTCCACTTTGATGTTACCTGGCATATTCTTGAAACAATCCCATGATACGAGAGATGGCATAATTATAAATATGTTAGGACTAACGAATCTTGCAAATGAATCCTTAGTTTAGGTCGTTGTGACCTCTTGCAAGTATTATCTAAGGAAATTGGTAGACCCACAACTTGGCAACCTTACGACTAGGTCGCTAGGTCGCTAGGTCGCGCCGACATAAAATTTCAAGGAAAAGCGACTTTGCAACTTGGTGACTAGGTCGGAAGGTTGTAAGGTCACGCTAGGGTCGAAATTAGGGGAACCGCAACTTGGAGACTTGGCGACTTGCGACTAGGTTGCTAGGTTGCGAGGGTGTCCAATTATTTGTTATGAGCGACTTGGCGACCTCGCGACTTGGTGACCAAGTAGTGGGATCATGAGGTCACTTAGCCACGGTGTCGCGAGGTCGTAGGGTCACACTAGATCCCTGTTGAAGGATTCCATAGTGATGAATGGTGAGGAAGGTAGAAACATCAAGTGGAATGAACAAATCTGGTTTCTAAGGCTTTGTCAGGTAGCTAGGAACAGTGCTTCAGATAAACTAGGAGGGAGAGGCTTCAGGGAAGGAGATAGAAAGGTGTAAGCCATGAGTGGAGGCGCAGAATATTACCAGGGTTATTGAGGAGCTTAAATGCGTCCAAGGCGAGGATTAATAAGCATGGTAGGGGTAGGCAAGGAAAAATTTAACCAAAAAGGAAATAGGACGAGGAATAGGCAACTTACCCAGGAACAATGCCCTCCAGCTAGCTTATTAGAGGAGTTTTATTGCTCCGTTGCACAGGTGTAATGTGACCTACACGACCCTTTTATTTATAAAAGGGTCACATGTGCGGTCATTTAATGCAAGTTGTAGGGTCGCATATCAGGACTGGTTAAGGAATGTGCAAACTTGTGACCTTGCAGCTTTACGACCTGGAGGTCACAAGGTCGCATGGTCACATGGTCACGAATCTTAAATTTAGACTAACATGTGACCTTGCAACTCCGCGACCTAGGGGTTGCTGGGTCGCATGGTCGCAAAGTTCTTGGTTTTATGAGTTTTCGCGACTTTGCGACTATGCGACTTTTTCTTAAGAGACCAAGTCCTCAATTAGACTTTGAAGGAATAATGCATGGAAAGAAACTTTCTTAAGGCTCTAGGTGTAGGCCACATCAATATTTATCTTTACCAAGAGGTCAAGGACTCAATAATTTTAGATGGGACAAAATTTTGGAGGGTGTTGTAGCGGCTACAACAAATGACAATTCACTGGTAGGACACAAGATTTGTGCCAGTGCTTCATCTTGAGGGGGGTGGGGGGGGGGGGGGGGGTCTTAGCAAGCTACTAATTCCACCCCGTGGTTCCCACTACTTTCATCCTTGGAACTTGCATGTTTGTTCCACCTATTTACCTAGCTCGGGGTGCTAGTTCACCGTGTTTTTATTTCTGGAGACTGGACATAAAGGGTCGAGGTAAATTTAAGGATTTTATGGATTCGGTATGGTTATTTGGTCCCCATTATGTTTCTTTGTTGCCAGCAAACCTAGGGGTCCTGGTGGAGTCACTCCCTAGGAGTCACAGATGTTGCTCCGCTACCATCGAGCCTGGTTAGTACACCGGTGGAGTCATCGTATCACCTCTCTGCGTAGGAAGCATTTATCAATCCTTTACCCTTTATTTCATGTGCTAATAGCACCTATTTAAATGTGCTCTAGGAACTTATTTTGACTATGCTGAAGGAACTTATTTGAAGGTGGCAAGTATTTTCTAGGCGTATGAGGGATCCCGACTTATTTTTCTTGCAAGAGAGGTTGCTCCACTTTGTAGTCTAGGGATTATTCTTCACCAGCAGATATTATGGTACAACATGTCAACTGAGTAACTACTTCGTCTGTCCCTCAACCTAAGGTGCTAAGGGGATGGATCTCCAAGAGCCTGCTCGAAGTAAGACATTTATTGAAACACATAAAACAACAAAAAAAAAGAGAAAAAGAAAACAAAAATATGGTACAGAATATGGTGACAGACCCCTTGGGGCTGTTAGGTGAAATAGTGTTTAAGGTCGTGACAATTTACGGGGAGGACCTTAATCCTCCCTTCTAGGGTATGTAACCTATATGTGTGGGAGCCAACCTTTTCTTTGATCAGGAAGGGACCTGTCCATATGGCTTGGAATTTGGAGTGTTTTCCCTTATCTTCATGAGCTTTGTCCCATTTTAGGACGAAGTCGCCCACCTCAAAAACCTTGTTTCTTGCAGATTTCTTATCGAAACATCATTTTATCAACGCTCTGGTGGTTGGAAAATTTTTCCCGGGCTGTTAGCCTTTCCTCTTCTAGTTTCAACAATGTGTCTATATGGGCCTGCAAGGCAGGACAAGGGGTACCATGGGTTTCTTGTGATAATTAAAGGGCTGGAAGAGACAAGTTGGAAGGAAGAATTTCTTGTTTTCCATATAAAAGAAAAAATGGGGAGGTTCCCAAGGATGGTTTGGGTGTGACATGATCAACGCATAGGGAATTATAAAGTGCCTTATGCCAGTTTCTTTTTTGGGATAGTAGAGTCTTTTTATGATATGGATGGCGTTCTTATTAATTTATTCAGCTAGCCCATTTCCTTGGGGGTTAATAGTTTGTGGAGTGTTTGATCACTATACCATTTTCTAGAAAAAATTCATGTAATTTGAACAATGAAAAATAGGTTGCATTATCAAAAACAAGGGAATTTGGAACGCCAAACCTGGTCATGATGTGCTAAGTAATGAAAGCTATTAACTCTTCATCATTGATTTGACGCAATGGTATTGCTTCAACCCACCTCGTGAAGTAGTCCCTAGCCGTAAGGATGTATCTATGCTGCTTAGCAGAATGTGGCAATATCTCCCTGATCATGTCGAGTCCCCACTGTTGAAATAGTTCTTCCACCACAAGAACCTCAGAACATAAGCATGTGCATATTTGAATAGAGTGGGGTAATATAAACCGGCGCGCATAATTTTTTCAACTGTGCTATCCCCTTCATATTGCCTACCAGTTGGACCATCATGTAGTTCTCTAAATACCTCTTTTTCCTCATCATGTTCTAAGCAGCATAGAAAAACCCCGTTGTGATGTTTTTGGAACAGCTTTTCGTGCACTAGCTAGTAGGATGCAACCTTCAGTCTTATCGACAATTTCTGCTGGGTGGTCAAAGTTGGGTCCATGATGCCACGACCTAGATATTTCCAAAGATCCACATACCATTATGGGCCACTCTGTTGAGGTGTATTGTCAGTATGATACATGTCGATTTCATGGTCCCAACACCCTTCTTCACTACCTCGCAAGTCTGCGACTTCAGCTACCATCTATCATAGCCCTTGGCCCTTGATAGTATGTGTAGTCTTAAATTCCAGGTCATACTCTTAAAGGCACGTCATCCAGTTTCCTTGCCTCTTGCCTAGTTCTTACTACACGAACAATGAGAAAAATGTTGGGTGAGGTACAAACACTATGTCGTGATTCTTGAAAATATACAGCCTGAAATGTTTGACCCCCTTATACACTCCGTAGGATTTCTTTTCAATATCCGGATAATTCAGCTTAGCACCTTACAACCCTGCGCTGATGAATGATATGGGCCGCTTGTCATTAATATCGTATTTTTGGGTGAGGACGTCCACGAAAGATGAGTCTGAGGTGAAGGTGTACAAAATAAATCCTTTGCTAAAATTCAGGCTATGAGGGGTAGGTGCTTTTGTAATGGCTTGTTTGATATTATTGAATGCCTCTTTCTTGGGAGAGCTCCATTTTAATTTTTCATTCTCCTTGATCATACCATGCAGAGGTTTCACTATTTAGGCGAAGTCTCAAATAAATTTTTGCAGGAAGTTGATTTTTCCTAGGAACGAATGCATGGCCTTCTTTCCACTGGGGGGAGGAATCTGGGTGATGGATTTTTCGCATTCAGGATCCAACACTATGCCTTCCTGGGTTATGATGTGTCCCAATATATTTCCTTCGGAGATGATGAAAATTATTTTCTTTTGGTTGAGGGAGATCCTGTATTTTTGGCACCTTTCAAAAATCTACTTGAGGTGGTGTAAATGGTCACATCTACACTTGGAAAATATGGTGATGTCATCAGGGTATACTACCATAATTTACCCCATTAGGCCTCAGAAGACGATGTGCATGGCTCTATGGAAGGTAGCCCCAATGTTGATCAGGCCAAAGGGTATGCATCTGAATGCAAACGTTCCCCATTTAGTTCTAAATGTGGTTTTCAGACGGTCAGGTTCAACCATTAGTACTTGGTTGCAAATTGAAAATCCCTCGAATAATGAGAAAATTTCTGACGCAGATACTAATTGAAGGATCTTTTCAATAGGGGGCACCGGGTAGTTGTCTTTTTCCACAGCTTTGTTCAAATTTCGGAAGTCCACGCATAAATGAATTTCACCAGATTTTTTACAAACCGAGACCAAATTTAACACCCAAGTTGAGTGGGGTGTACCTTTCTCAGTTTCTGATGGAATGGTTTCACTCCATCTTTCATGAGTATGACGTGCTGGATGATTCACGTGTCATAGGTCTGTAGCTCATCATACATCCAGGCGAAAACATTTCAGTATTTCCTTAATAATTCAGTGAAGGATTTCCTTTCCTGAGTGATGCATTATGTAACAAGGTTTATGAACTTGGATTCCTTCTCCATCCTGAGGTTTATCTGTTGGTGCGATAAAGTGGAACTCTACACCTTCGTGTTTGTGGCTCCTCGAAAACAGTTCTGTAAATCAAATAAATTTTCAAGCGACATGACCCCTTTGGGTATGGGATTTTCCTTATGCTTTTCTCATTCGTCTTGCAAAGCCAGGTCATGGTCCCTTTCTTCAATAACTGCATCCTTGAACATGTCCATATTCAGCATGAAATCCAGTACTTGTTGATCATCATTAAAAATGCGCATATTAGTTACATTATCTGGCATGACAGGTTTGTAAATAATTTCAATAGGGAACCCATCTCTTAGTGGGGTAAATCTAGCGGAAACATTGGCGAGGTTATCGGCCGCTGCATTGTGCATTATAAGTACATATTTAATACCAGAAGCATCAAAAGTAGAAATTAAATTCCATTCCTCTTGTTGGTAACATTTCAAATGCAAGGACAAGTAGTGAATGGTATTATGGACCTTCCGAGTGATAATCTCAGAGTCTCCAATTACCTTCAAACATCTGACCTTCAAATCGATTTCTTTCTTGAGCCCAAGGATCAGTGCTTCATATTTAGCTGTATTATTGGTACAATGCAACTCCAGCTTGCAAGAGATCAGGATGTTATTCTTCTGGGGGTATATCAAAATGCAACCTACGCCGGCACCATCATGGGTCTTGGAACCATCATAATATGGGGTCCAAACTTGGTCGTTGGGTTTTGTAAGATCATGTGACCATGCAGGATGTATACTCGAGGTAGAGGCGTCTGATGGTCCTTTTGGTGTGGTCTGATGGAAAGTAGTGGCTGGGAGGAGCTTTGACTGGGCGTCTTGGGTGACTGGGGATTGAGGGGTTTGATAGCAACCGAACGCAGCTTCTTGGAAACACATGCCCAACTCCTATTGCGCAAAGCTGATGGGTTCATTGGTTGCTTCTAGGTTAATGACCATTTGTTTCATGTAAGTTTTGCTCTCGACCTAGATTTTATTTTTCCCACCCTTGTATGGGAGACAGGTGGGACCAGTCAGTGGAAAAGTATCCTTGTAGCTTGCTAGACCAATCTTGGCTTAAGAGAAAACTGTAGGCTTCCGAGATATCAATGATTACTATGTCGATGCACTGATGTACCCTAGAGTCTGACGAGAGGAATATGGGGAAGTTATTCAATTCACCCATGGCGGGGACTTCGTATCTATCAAGTTGAATGATTCTGGCATCATTCTTTTCAGGATGAATGTTTAGTTTCTTGCATACGGATAGGGGCAGAACATTTGTGGATGCACAGGAGTCGACAAGGCAGTTGTGAAAATTGAAGTTGAAGATCTCGAAAGACAGGAGGAAAGGGGGTGCAGATCCTTGGGAATTTGTAATTATAGTGTTCATGATGGACTGAGGGCTTGAAACCTCTTGGGAGGATTTGGAGCTCACGGGTTTGGATGCTGGCGAGTTGGAAAAATATTTTAGAAGAAGATATCACTGGTTAACTATCCGAGCGAGCTCATAGAGGGAAATTTTGGCCCGCGTTTTCTTGATATCTTCGATGATATTATACCCAAAATCTCGGTGTGGTAGAGGTTTATCAAAGGTATTCAGTGAACCTGATGATGATCTAGGCGTTGTGTTTACTCAAGTAGACGTTGGGCTTGATTTTTCTAGAGTTGTGGTTTGTTTTTCTTTATTTTGTGGTTGAATTTTCCTTAGAAAATATTTTTCTTTTTCTTCGAAAGCATTGTCGGGGACCAGGCCTTTGCTTCTTGGGCCGTAGTTCTGAGGGTTTTTTTTTTAAGGGTCATCGGCAAATTTTATTTCTATTGCAAGATAAGGTCCCTCCCCACATACTACCTTGAAGGCCAAGATAGTAGATCCCATATCCTCATCTAGGGGAGAGGCTTCTTCGTTATCTGAACTAGCTTCCTCTTCGAGATCACTCGTGGTTTGATCTTCTAATAGTTTATTTACCACAATGGTCATGTTTTTGATCCACTGAGGGTAGGTTTTCTCTGAGTGGGAGGCTTGGTGAAAAGAGAAAAAAATTTCCTTACCGATTTCTTCTACATTAAGGCCCGTATTTTGGTTATGATGGACGACTAGTGGTGGGGTTTCTCTTCCTAAAGAAAGGTTTTTGTGTTTTGGTGCCTGAGGTGGATTCATTTCTTTTCCTCTTCAAATCAAAGACTTCATTTGTTAAAATCTTGTGAGATTTTGTGATGCTTTCGAAATCGAAGGGGTCTTTGGCCTTGTCTCTAGACTTATGAGTTGAAGATTACGCTATTTTTTGGCCGGCGTTGGGTCATCCTGGCCAACATGATCAATGGCTCCTATTGAGAACATGTCCTTCTCAACTGCAAGGGAGGTGGTGTAATTTTCTGCTAGGGTAGCTCTAGCTTTGCATTTCACAAACACGATGATATCTCGAGGGAGGGCTCTCCTGTAATAATTAATGGTGATAGAATCATCAAAGGCCATGTTTGAGGGAAACTTGTTCAAAATGGTAGCAAAGAACTGGTTTAAGTGTTTTAATTTCTCCTTATTCTGACAATTGAAATTACTCAACTCTATGAGGAGCATGGAAGGAGTTTTGTCTTCCGAAAAATTTTGGAGGAAGGTGCGACGAAATTGCTCCCAAAAGGAAATGGAAGCAACAGGCAAGGAACGGTACCATGTAGCAACCTTATTTTCTATGGTGTGGGGAAAGAGTTAGCATGCTAAATCATTGGATTGCACTCTCATCATTTGTAAGGCCAATTAGAAATTACTGATGTGATCCTCAACCAATGTAACCTTTTCAAGGTCGAACTTAGGGAGGTGCTTCTCCAGATGTCGAGGCATGTCATGAAAGGGACTGTGGAGGCCTAGAGGAGATTTTCCATCCAAGCCAATGGCTACACATTCCTGGCCTGCTGGTGGCAAAAGATGTAGATATGTCCCATTTCATTCTCAGATTCACTTCCCATGTCAGATCTGGAGGCTTCTCCCTCATGTTGAGAGTGCATGTCTTGATTTCCTCGAAGGTTCCCTGTATTCCTAAGATTTATCTAGTTATACAAGAAGGGGAATCTATTTTGTTTCTGTTATGGTGGTGGTGGCTATTATTTTGACCTTTTCCACGGTCTTTATCCCCTCGGCCTCCGTTTCCTTAGCTCCTCCCAGTTCCTCCTCCAGGCGAGTTATCGGCTTGAGTATTATCAGCCAATGGTTGATCGGGTTGGGGTTCGGTTAATTTGGGGCCATCTCGGGTGGGGAGTGCGTAGTAAACTTCCGCATCCGACCCCTTTAGGTTAGCAAATATTTTCCCCAAGTGATGTCGAATGACCCAAATTATAGAGTTGACCTTTTGCAGGAACCGTTCAATAATATCTGCACATGGAAATATGGGCAGATGGGTGCCTACAGAGTGGATTTTGGACCTCTTCACCTGAATATACACCTACTGGTATTAGATATCTTCTAGAAACTCAAGCTTTGTGAACTCCTGATAAATATAGTACCAACTCATCTTGTCCCTTTTCTCGAACACACAGGCGGTGTCTCCATAGATAGGGGGAGGGGAAGGGGGCATTTATTCTTCTGAGATTTCTATTTCCAGACTCATGTTTCTCTTTTGAACTATCAAGGGCCCCATATCACTTGAGGTCGAAGAGATGGACACACACTCGAGATCAGCTTCGATGTTCCCTAGAATATTCATGAAACAATCCAACGATAAGAAAGATGGCATAATTATAAATATTTTATGACTAATGAATATTCCCATTGACTACTCTGTTTAGGTCGATGCGACCTCTTCGAACTAGTATCTAAGGAAATGGATAGACCAGTGACTTGGCAACCTTGCGACTAGGTCTCTAGGTCACTAATTCGCATCAGCATAAACTTTCAAGGAAAAGTGACTTTACGAATTAGTGACTAGGTCGCAAGGTCACGCTGGGGTCAAAATTAGGGGAGCTGTGACTTGGCGACTTGGCAACTTGTGAATAGGTCGCTAGGTCATGAGGGTGGTAGATGATCAGTTATGAGCAACTTGGCGACCTCACAACTCGGCGATCAAGTAGTGGGGTCGCGAGGTCACTTAGCCATGGAGTCACATGATCACAGGGTAATGTTAGGGATATTTTGATTGATTTCACGGTGATGAATGGTGAGGAAGGAAAAAAAATCAAGTGGAATGAAAAAATCTGGTTTATAAGGCTTTTTTAGGTAGCTAAGAATGGTTCTTGAGATAAATTGGGTGATGGAGAGGCTTTAGAGAAGGAGATAGAAAGGTATAAGCCATGAGGGGAGGTGAAAACTTTGACTAGGGTTATTGAGGAGATTAAATGATGCCAAGGAGGGGATAAATACGCAAGGTAGGGGTAGGCAAGGCAACAATTAACCAAAAAGGAAATAGTATGAGGAATAGGAAACTTACTCGGGAAAAATGCACTCCAGCTAGCTTATTAGAAGCATTCTCTTTCTCCGTCACGTAGGTCGAATGTGACCTACACGACCCTTTTATTTATAAAGGGGTTGCACGTGCGGTCATTTAATGTAGGTCGTAGGGTCGCATATCGGGTCTGGTTGAGGAAAGTGTGATCTTGCAACCTTGCGACTTTGTGACATGGAGGTCGCAAGGTCGCATGGTCACATGGTCACGAGTCTTAAATTTTAGACTAACATGTGACCTTGTGACTTCGCGACCTACGGGTCATTGGGTCGCATGGTCGCATGGTCTCAAAGTTCTTGGTTTTATGAGTTTCCACGACTTTGTGACTATGCAACTGGCTATTAAGAGACCAAGTCCTGGATTATACTTCGAAGGAATAATGCATGGAAAGAAACTTTCTTGAGGCTCTAGGCCTAGGCCATATCACACTTTATCTTTACCGAAAGGTCAAGGGCTCAGAAATTTTATATGGGAAAAAATTTTGGATGGTGTTGTAGCAGCTACAAAAAATCTTTGTTAAGGGTTTCTTTATCATTCCCAGACATTGAAAACCATATTCTACCTACACATTACTTCATCAAAGTGCCTATAACTTGCAACTGTGTGGACGGTATCTGGAAATCAATATTAGTTGTCTACAATGTTAAGGTAGTAGATACACTACCCAACATTGCAAATAACGTGTTTGGGGGTCTTGTGACTTCGTACCAATTGAAGGATGAAAATAGCATAACAGATCCTGAAGTTATAGACATTGGACAGTTACTCACCATTCATCTGCCATGTAGTTGCCTCAATGGGACTGATAATGGGCTTTTGAATATTTACTTTTCATATGGTGTGCGGCCTAGGGATATAATGGATGCTCTTCGGATCAAATATGGGACTACGATCATAGATCTAATGAATGTCAATGCAATAGGGACTCCTGCTATTAGCTCCAGAGACATCCTTTTGATGCCTCTGACTGGTTAGTATGAGTTTTTTTTTTTTTTTTGGTATATTGGTTTTGTTTCTCTAAATTAGAATTGTTTGTTTCAAGTATTTTTGGTGGGAAATGAGATTGAAAACCAGATTATGCCTGCAAATTACTTCATTACAGTGCCTAAAAAATGTGGCTCTGTGTGGACGGTATCAATAAATCAATGTAAGTGGTCTACAAGGTTAAGGCATCAGATACATTGGCGGCATTGATAATAACATTTTTGGGGATCTTGTGACTTCAGACCAATTGAAGGATGAAAACATCATAACGGATCCTAACATTATAGACATTGGAGGGTCACTCAACATTCCTCTTCCTTGTAGTTGCTTCAATGGGACTGATAATGGGCTTTCGACTATTTACTTTTCATATGTCTTGTGGCCTGGGGATACAATGGCTACCCTTGGGGCTAGGTATGGGACTAGCGTCACATATCTGATGATTTTCAATGCAATTGGGACCCCTATTATCATCCCCAGAGACATCCTTTTGATACCTCTGGCTACTTAGTAAGAGTTTTTTTGTCTTCTTTGTTTTTGTATATGGGTTTTATTTCTCTGAATTGGAATTTTTTGTTTCAGGTATTGCTGGTGGGCAATAAATGCATGTGTCCCACTAAGTAAAGACTAGACTGGTGTTAGGTATTAGGGGTCACTATTTTTCAAGCCCAGTCTCATTTTTTGATGCCAACTTTGGTAAAATTAAGCTTCCATAGTCTCAAGTGTTAGGTCTGGGACAGTTATTTTGCCGAAATCGCTTGAGATTTACACTCAGGCTCATTACTTTTGATGCCAACTTAGTTTACAATAGACTTTCATTGGCTTGGATGTAGAGGGTTAGATATTTCGCAAAAGTATTCCAGGACTTGTGGTAGGCGTTTCCCCTTTGAAAATCATTGCATGTGGTTGAAGCTAAAACATCAAGGATGGAATATGAGTGGATGGCTTATTACAACATCAGCTTCACCAGTGAATCAGTGCCCCATTGGTTACATATAATGTTTTTATTTGATACCACTGATACAAGTAATATTACTGCCTCACCGAGGCAATATTTCTTTGTGAAATTCTCCGTTGTGTTAACTTGTTAAGTTGAAGCATGTATAAATTCAAATCATGTATCATGGCCCATAACACTTCTTATTGGGCCATCACACATCCGGTTTTTAAAGCTAGCAAACCTCAGGGCTCAATCGAAACACCATGCTTATAAGGAACTGATATTCTGACTATCGTTTGGGACTCGGGAGGTACACATAGACCACATAGGACTTCTCGATCATCCTTATCTAGATGTTTTCAGTTAGGTACTCATCTTTCTACTGAATTCATGATGTCTCTATTGTCAAGTTTCTTCTCGCTAGTTTTAAACTCAACTCTCCAAATTAACTATAGATGTGTTTGGATCAGTATTTTTTTCTCACAGTCAATACAACGAAGGATAGAAAAATTCCTATAAATTTTTTGTTCAACCCATGATTTGTTGAAAGATGCTACTATCGACGCTTCATATAGAATATTGTTGCTATTTTCAAGAGTCTAGGAATCTACATCTTCTGATGAATGGGGGGTACATCGTAGGTTTGAAAGACTAGAAAACAAGCATTGCCACATGTATACATGTTTGGAGAAATTCCTATATGCTTTATTTTTTGAGCTATATGGTACTTGGGAGCATGGGTTTGAACAATAATTTTTTTTTTAAATTAAACCAATGTTATGTTTGGATGTTACGTGTGGTTTCTAAAATAGGTTTTATGATAGTGATGATAATTTGGTGCAGTTGTAAAATTTGTAGAGCAGCCTAAAAAATATCAGAAAAGGAAGAAGATGAAGGATAAATTAAAATTGTGAGCTTGAAATTAAGAGAGAGCGTTGAATTTAATATGGAACTGGGTAAGTGGATTTTATGTTTAACACAAAGGTCCTTAATGATATGCAATTCAACAACAAAAGCATTAGGGGAATTTTGAGGTCTAAAATGGGCCTACTATGAAAAATGTAATTCACCAAATAAATTTTATAAGAACCAATATGATTCAAGATGATAATGTCAACCTGGGGAATGATTCATTATTTTTTAAGAAAAAGGGTAAAAAGGTTAAAAAATAATAAAATAATAAAACAACCTTTTCAATTCGTATTTTCAATTAATCTCTCACAATTTTTTACTAAAATTTCAAGCGGGAGTACTTGTTAGATGCACAATTTATTTCTTGATCCAAGGAGTACCCATGCTGCATACTTTTGATGGACCCTTCTATGAGAAAATGAGAAATACATGAAAACACGTGATTGAAATCACATTTTTCATGTATTTCTCATTTTTCGTTTATAAGGGTCCATCGAAAGTATGCAACATGGGTACTCCTTGGATGAGGAATTAAATTTTTCATCCAATGAGTACTCCCGCTCGAAATTTTAGTAAATAATTTGGGAGATAAGTTGAAAATACAAGTTGAAAAATAATTTTTTTATTTTTTCCCTCTAAAATTTGATGATGTCATTTTCATATTATTTTATTATTTCCACTATTATTTTATAATTTCCTTAGGAGGCCAATTTTAGACCTAAAAATTCCCCTAATGGTAGATTCTATCTCATACCTTAGATATCATCATGCTACTTAGAAGATGAATTTGAATTTTGAACATTGTATATATGCATCCTTACTCACTATCTTGCTTCAGATATGACCAGATCTTTGTCCAAGGAAGTGCCTTTATTCAACCGCTAACTTCTGCTACAAATTTAAACAGATATTACACTTTCGATTAACCCTTCACACTGTGTTTTAATTCTACCTTGTATGTGGACTAATTAGAGGTTTTTGTGGGCCAAACTAGCCTGTGACTAAGGTCGAAAACTAGACCTTACACTACTTCAAATTTTGGCCTAAATTTGTCCTCTTTTGCATCCCAAGGAGACCCCTTTATGTGTTTCCAAACTAACCTAGACTAGGCCCCTAGCTTATGGTTTTACCCTTCTCTTACAACAATTTTCACTGGGGTAATTCGACCCCTTATATGGGCCCAAAACAGACTTCAACCAGAGCTTGGATTCTTCCTTAGAATGGTTGGGAACGTTTATTTTATTTTAAGTAAAATATAATGTGTGGTAAAGGAATTAAGGCATGAAAGTAGTAGTTTTCTTAAAGAAGTGTACAAGAAGATCATATAAAAGATGCAACAAGTTGTTTACAAAAGCCAAAGTGAAGAATGTGTTGAAGTAAAGATGCAAAGTATAAGTGCCATAGAGTAGCAAAAAAAGACTGAGTATGAATAAGATAAAGTAGCATGTGACATGTTACTCATGAATAAGAAACAATTTCAGTTGGAAGAGTTGAAGAAATAGAGTGGAGATGATGCAAAGCAGGAGCATCGTTGAGATGACTGGAGTAGAGGAGTGGTTGTCATGAGAAAAAAGTAAAATGAGGAGATGTTTAGGCACCAAATATTAGCAGTGTTAGTTTAGATAGTTGGTGCAAAAGGAGGGTGGCAAGGGAGTATGTAGTAATATACCCTTAAGTGAAGAAAATTGAGGCAAAAAGAAGAATTGAGTAAGAGGAATTTGGGGCAGTGAACCCCATTAGACAAGTTTTGAAATAGTTAATAGTGGTGGATAGGATGCAGTATGATAGAATAAATAAGGACGTTAATGATGAAGACAATCTAGGGGAAGAAGATGGCAAGATGGAGCATAGATGTGAGAGATTACCTACAGTGGAAAAGTGCAAAGAAAAGAATGGTGAAGAAGAATGAAGAATGGGGAGTAGAGAGTGATGAGTGGAGTAGATAATATACATTTATTACTATCCATCAAAGGACCAAAAATAAATATGGAACTGTTGCTACTCCTAAACTTCCACAACATACAAGGTTGACACCACAACAATTGGAAGAAGAAAGAGAAAAAGGGATTTTCTACAGTTGTGATAACAAATACACTAAAGGTCATAAGTGTGCTGAGAAGAAATTATTTTACATAGATTGTGAAGAGGGGGAAGAAAATGAACAAACTTAAAAAGAAGAGGATATACACCATGAACCAACCCTAGACGAATAATAAATGAGTCCAGCCATATCATGTAATGCATTGGCAGGAATTACCACTCAAAAGCTCAAGATAGAAGGACATGTCAAGAAGAAAAAGGTAATAGTGTTGATTCATTCGGGTAGTAACCATAAATTTATTCATTGTAAGGTAGCTAAGGAATTGAATTGTTTCATATACCCAGTAACAAAATGCCAAGTGATGGTTGCAAATGGAGGAACTACAAATTTCTTTAGAAAATGCCATAATATCAAGTTAACCATGGGGGAATATGTATTTAATAGTCCAATGCTTTCCATTCCAATGGCAGGTGTTGATGTTGTACTAGAAGTACAATGGTTATGATCTTTGGGGACGTTAACTTTTAATTTTCAAGAACTTTTCTTGAAATTTATTTCGGAAGGAAAGGAAATCGAATTATGAGGTATCACAAGGAATCCTAGAAAGATAATAAGCTCTAATGTCATGACAAAGCTTCTGAAGAAAGAACAATGAGGTGTAATTGCACAATTATGCTCACTAAAAGTTCCAACATCAAAATAATCTATTTCTCTAGTTCTCCAAAAATTCTTGGACAATCATTCCAAGGTGTTTGATACACCCAAACGACTCCCACCTATTCATGATCATGATCATGCTATTAATTTGATTCCAGGAAGTGTTCCTTCAAATATCAGGCCTTACATATATCCTTATGTCCAAAAGAGCGAAATTGAACGTATGATTACAGAAATGTTAGAGGCTAGTATATTTCAACCTACTGAAAGTTATTTCTCTCCTCCAGTAGTATCGGTGCACAAGAACTATGGATCATGGTATATTTTTCTAGATTATAGGGAGATCAATAAGCTCACTATTAAACATAAATTTCCCATTCCTGTGATTGATGAATTATTGGATGAATTACATGGCGCTATTTATTTTACCAAGTTGGATCTTTGTTAAGGATATCATCAAATTAGAATCAAGACTGAAGATATTCCAAAAACAACATTTCAAACTCATGAGGGTCCTTATTAATTTTTGGTCATGCCTTTTGGCCTTACCAATGCACGTTCTATATTTCAAGGGTTGATGAATTCCATTTTCAAACCCTTCCTTAGAATTTTTTTTCTAGTATTTTGTGATGACATAGTAATCTAAAGCAGGTCTTGGAAGGATCATGTTCAACATGCTGACAGGGTGCTCAAATTATTGGAGGAGAAACAATGATATGAAAAAACATCCAAATTTTTCTTTGGAGTATAAGAGGTGGAATATATGTTTCATATTGTATGTCACAAGGGTGCTAACATAGACCCTAAAAAAATTAAAGCAATTAAGGAATGGAAACTCCCCACAACCATAAATTAGTTGTGAGGATTTCTCGAGTTAACATAGTATTATCGAAAGTTTGTTAAGAACTATGGGAGAATAGAAGCACCTATAACAACATTATTGAATAAATATGGATTTTCATGGACTCCAAAGGAAACTAAGGCATTTTAACATCTAAAAGAGGAAATTTGTCTGGCACCGGTCTTAGTTACACCAGACTTCACAAAAAACTTTATTGTGGAATGTTACGCCTCAAGAAATGAAATTGGTGTTGTTTTAATGCAAGAAGGAAGACCCATTTCTTTTGAAAGTCGTCCAATCAAAGGAAAGTATTTGCATAAAGCTATTTATGAGAAGGAAATGTTGGCAATAATACATGCACTAAAGAAATGCCGACCTTACCTAATGCAAAGGCACTTCAAGGTAAAAATTGATCATGATAGTCTTAAACACTTTTTGGAACAAAGACTATCTTCAGAAGAGCAGCAAAAATGGGTCACAAAGATGTTGGGCTATGATTTTGAAATCATATACAAAAAATGGAAGCTAAATGTTGGTGTAGATACACTCTCAAGAAAGGAAGAAGAGGCGGATGCATTTCTTTGTGCAATTTATATTATCCAACAAGATTAGATAACCGAAGGAAGGGATGAATGGAAGAAGGACGAAGAAGTGTGGACACCCATTCAAAATTTGAAGCAAGATCCTAGTACATATGATGTATTTAGCTGGAGAAATGATTCATTATGCTACAAGGATCACTTATATCTTTGTAATAATTCCCAACTAAAACAAAATATTCTTTTGGAATTGTAGACTTATCCTTTCGGAATACACTCAGGATTTTTAAAATCTTACCACAGGGTGAAGAAAGAATTTTTTTTGGGATGGCCTTAAATATGATATTCAAAATATTATGATAGAATGTTTTGTTTACCATCAAAATAAAGTTGAGACAATTAAGACCCTGGGTCTTCTACAACCTTTATCCATTCCAAGTCAACATTGGGAAGAGATTTCAATGGATTTTATCATAGGTTTACCTAAGTCTGAAGGAAAGAGTGTCATCATGGTGCTAATTGATAGAGTTACCAAGTATGCACACATTTGTGCATTATCTCATCCATTTAAATAATGTACAGTTGCTAATTCATTTATGGAAACAATTCAAAAGCTACATGGAAACCCAAAGATTATGGTAAGCGATAGAGATCTCATTTTTATTGGAAATTTTTGGACATAATTATTTTCTTGTTGGGGTACTCAACTAGCTCATATCTCATCTTATCATCCTAAATATGATGGTAAAGCTGAGATAATGAAAAAAAAATTGGAAGGATATCTTCGTTCTTTTTTATTTTATAAAAAAGCACAATGGGTCAAGTGGTTACCTCTAGTTGAATGGTGGTATAAAACTTTCTTCCATACTGTAGCAAAAATGACCCCATTTATGGTACTTTATGGATATCATCCACCATCCATCACATCATATTTAAGAGAAAATTCTAAGGTGCAAGCAGTGGAATATCACATTGAGCATCAAGAGCAAGTTCTCCAACTCCTAAAGGATAACCTCAATTTGGCACAAAATCGAATGAAACATCAGGCAGATCGACATTGTAGAGATGGAAGTTTTGATGTAGGAGATTGGTTGTTTTTAAGGCTACAACCATACAAGCAAATGTCCCTCAATCAAGCTAAGAAGGATAACAAATTATCACCAAAATACTATGGTCCTTACAAGCTACTGCAAAATATTGATACTATGGAATACAAATTTGAGATTCCTACTTCTTCACGAGTGCATCTAGTTTTTCATGTTTCATGCTTAAAGAAGGTTATAGGTGACAAACTTCTAGTTCAAACAATATTGCCAAAACTTGATGAGGAAGGAAAAATCATATTGGAACCTAAAACAGTCATGGAAACAAGAACTCGACGGCTAATAAATCGATCAATTTCAGAGTATCTCATCAAGTGGAAGAACTTACCCATTGAATATTCTACATGAGAGGATGAGAATTTTATACAGAAGCATCCAGAGCTACTCAAGCGTTGAGGACAACACTTTTTTAAAGGAGAGAGCCATGTTAGGTTTCCATATTACTAGTGTAGTCCCTTATTCTTATTAGTGTAGCCCCCTTGTTTTTATTGTTGTACCCCTGTAACCCCCATATTGTTATTATTGTTCCCTTACATTATTATTGTTAGGTTAGCTAGGATTATATTGTGTCGCCATGGACCACTATATATAGAAGGAGGTTTTGTCAATTGTATCATCCAAGAATTGTTCATTTATGTAATATATTGGAGGTTTTCCCCTCGAAGTGGTTGATTTATATAGCGTTGATCTCTCTTTTATTCTATTTTTGGAGTTGGTTTCATAACAGACATGTTCATGGGCATCCGTGTCTCTCGCTATAACTCTGAATCTTGAATGATAGGTTGTGGCTCAGGCTTTCTTGAACTGCTATGTCTCTAGTTATAGCTCTGGTCTGGAATGAGAGATTATGGCTCTGGCTCACTTGAACTATTGTGTCTTTGGTTACAACTTTGAATCTCGAAGGATAGGTTGTGGCTCAGGCTCACTTGATGTGGCTTCAAAGCTTGTAGATGACCACCATTTTCCCCCCGTCAAATACAAGGTGAGATGATGGTGAAAACTCAACTGCAAGATTTTTCAATATTCTAGAAGAAGTTATGACATATGACTTAAACATATTCTTGGTTATTGATACCCATTTCCAAGAAGCGATCCATCCCAGATGAATCTTTTCTCTTGAAGGAATCTTGTTTCTAAATCATTTGTGTGAAGAATGGATATGGCAACCACCGTGCTTGTATGGATGAATATCAAAACAATGATATTTCCTATGGCCAACTCGATCGCAGTGTTGGAATATTACATTCTATTGTTGTTGATGTGGAAGAGGAGCAGAATATGGAACAACTGAAGTTGAGCTATGATGAAGAAATATGGAACTCTAAAATCTGATGGGATTGGAATAGTCCAGAATATTTAAGGACACCTCCTTTTTATATCCAATACCTATTTTTTTCTTGTTATGTACAAGCTTTTCCCAAGGTCTGATGATGGGCTTGGGCAGTGCAGGATGGATTTTGACACTTGCATGCATATCTGCAATTGTATTGGGCTCAAAAATCTGAATATTTTCTTGTTGCTTATGACAATTTGTCTCAATGTTCTGAACAATATCAAGTATAGAATGAAAAATATTTTTTGAAGCTCACCTATTTGAAGCTCTGACTCAAGCTGCAAAAAATATATCTTACCTTATGCATTTTGCAGATATATTTGAATTTTAGAGATAGAGTCTTTGCGAATTTGGATTGTGTTGTCAGCAGCTGAGTGTATTAGAGTATTTAGTCAATTTAATACTCCATTAAGTGTGGCCATTTTTAAACCAAATTAGACTCAACAAATAGACAAAAATTTTTATATTGTTATGCTGCCAACAATGAAAAACCTAATGTTGGTCAACAAACTAGGTCAAACTAGTTCAATCATAACCTTCATTTAATGAGAAAAAATATTGATGTCGATGAAAAATATATACAAGACCCAAATGTTCCTCATATCCTTCTTTTTGAGCAGGTGGAATTCAAGGCCCAATGGCACTTCAGAGCTGAAGGGTCAGAAAATGAATTTAACATCGGTAGACTAAGTCTATTAGAGAGAATAAAAAATATAACTTGGAGGAATGGTGCTATATCACATATAGAGATAAATTTTCTCTAGATTCCTCATATATTTACCTGCTTTTCGTGCCTTCCCTTTATTTCTGTATCAAACTCCAATTCTTTTTCATTTTTTTTCTTCTTCCACCCTTAGCTTCCTCTCTCGGCTTCGTGCACCTTCTGTTCTCTGCAAGTCTGAGGGTCGAATCCCTCTAAGAGAATTATAGGCACTCAATCCTCAGTATCGATGCGTATGGAGGGAAGGGAGCACGCGAGATGGGGAGGAGTGCTGATGGGGAGGGAAGATGAGGGGACGACACGTGCGGGAGGGGAGGTGGGGAGAGAAGAGTGAGGGGAGGGGCGGAGGGAGTGATGTGAGTGGGAGTTGAAAGATCCTCGGGGGAGGGGCGAAGGGAGTGAGGTAGAGAAATTCACCAATAGATTCTATTGTAATCCCACATGAGAGAATTGATGCTTTTCCATGGTATGCAATTAATGATGAAGTTACATGTTATCCAAATTGACAAGTTTCTCCACCTGAATTATTAAAAGGAGTGGTAGAGCCTGGTCGTGCTCGTGTCGTCCACGCCAAAAAGCCCTTGGTGAAATTATAAATATCTTTGACACAATCACTCATAACAACAACCAAAACCATATACTCACATAAATAAAATATGAAAATTACTGTGCCATTATTCATGAAGACTTGGTCACTACTCTGATGTAAAAACCCATGAATCCTCGATGGGGAGCTCCGCTATGGTCCCAAATTCTAATGATAAAAACTGTGTTAGAATTCAAGAGGAGGAAGCTAGAACTTTCCCTCTTTCATATGACTTTATGCCACATTACACAACACACTGGCACTTCCAAAAGCCCATATGGGAAATCAATTGGCCTCCATGTACGATTTGGAAACAAACAAATATAATCAACATCAAATCTTGTTTCAACTCTCAATGAATATAGAGTATATGAAAGCAAGAGGGGAGAGACTCGAGGCATGATGGAACGATGCCACAGAGCACGGTGAGAGCGTACGTTGTGTAGTGGTTAGCACTCTAGACATTGAACAGAGCGCAAACATAGGTCATGCAAAGGGTGAGGGACACACACTGTAAGATGAAATACGCAAACATGAGTAGGCAGGGCTTGATGTATACGTGTATCTTTACTTGAGCATGAGTAAGTTTAGAAGAAACCAAGGAAATTGTTGTCTAAAATAGCAATTCGAAAGAGTTTTGGTATTTATCAGCTGAAGAGAGAGATAGAGAGTTGTTATGTTCTCTGATTTTTTTGGATATAGACACAACAATTTGAATGAGAAACAACACACCATTCATAGGGTATCAACGCATAACAGAAGGAGTATTCAATAAAATCGTAGGCACAGATGATACAAAATCACACAGGATGTCAGTTTATGCTAATAAAGGAGCTGACATAATCTAAAAATTCCAGACCTCACCTTCAACTCTGGTACCATGTTAAATAATGGCATGGTGAACACACACAAGGAGAAATATAAGCATGAGTTACTTTACTATTAACCATAGATCTTTATTTATATTACATTGGTGTGACTTTTGGATTCCACATTCCAAGGTTAGTTGGACTCCTCTTTGACTGTTAGGCTTCCACACCTACCCATAGAGGATTAGGTGTCCAACAACATCATTGTTCTAGTGGAGCGTAGCGCATTGACAACCTAATGTAGCACTAGAAAAGATACCTTGACGTGACAAAGAAGAGCTGAAGGTTCAGTGAAGATTGGTACCAAAGTGCAACATCTGGATGGACAAAGGTGACTACTAGCCTGGATGTTTCAATCTCGGGAAGTTGCCAGCCTAGAAAGAAAATTGGATCAGCTTGTGTACATGCAGATGAAGTGAATTTCAGTTGTGTTAGGTGGAATCTCTCCTGAATTCTTTATGTGTTGTCCTATAAAGGACTAAGCGGAAGCTAGTGAGCAGTACAAAAGAGAAGGACCGATAGGACAAGATACAACATTGATTTTGTGCATCTTATTTATCATTGTATCTTGTATTCCATAGATTGTTGTATTATTCAGTTTGGTTTAATATAATGAATATTGTGGTGTACATTATGGCGTAATTTTGTTAAAAATTGTGTATACTTATGCATTTGTTATTTACTTTTTTATATTTTTCATTGTTAAAAATTGTTCTGGTTGAGATTCTTGTTTAGTAGCATCAATGCTTTTAAGAATTTAACCAAGATCCAAGGTCTTGTAAAATAAACATAATTGACCACCTTTACAATAGTGAACCCACTTAGGTTCCAGGAAACCAACATCAAATAGGTTAGCAGAAGATTTTACCTCATACCACCACTCATATTGCAAATAAGGAATTCCCCATATACCCAACAGATTCATACATGCACCACCATAAAGAAAATAGAAATACACCCACCATCAAGGCTGCAAATGACCACCTTCCAAATAGGATGGCTAATCAGGTTCCAAGAGAGCTAACTTGAACAAAAGAGAGCCTAAACACAGAATCAATATGCTTTGCACAAATATTGACGGTGAGCTAATAATTCTCCATGAATGTTGAGCCTTCGAAAACTTGGCCTTAGGTTGAAGCAGAACCCACCATAGAGTTCCTAAAATGACTACATCCCAGATAGGGGAAAAAAGAACGGCCAAAGCCACTGTCAGAAAAAAAACAACACTAATACTAACATAACTCAAGACCCAAAATAAGAAACAATAATAATCCAATAGAATTAAGGAGAAATACAATGGCAAATGCTAGGAATAAAATCAAGAAAACCATTATAGGTACCCAAGTATGGGTTTTCCACTAAGAGATTTTGAATTCAACCCATTTGGACTGAAAATTTGAAAAATATATTTCCAAACATAATTACCTCCCTTTGCCAAGATTTTCCCTACCTGGAGACATGCGTTTGAATACTCCCTAACATCGAGCTTCATGCAGTTAAGTTTAATTTCCATGAGTACCACATGATTCAACTTCTAAAGTAAGACAACCATTCCTTAACATCATCGCTTCATATAAAACATAAGGATTGTCTTAATGGCCCCATAAAATACATCAAATACTACTGCGGTTTTGTTGCCCTATGATCGACACAATCACTAGGTGGGGTGGTGCCATCCCACACTCCCTCTTGCTTGAACATGTCACACCACTTAGGTTTATTCTTTTATTATTCAATAGAATCAAATCCAGTGAATATAATCTCAAAATATCATGAATTATCACTATAACTCTTAATTTTTACAAATACAACCCACAAGCATATAATAAAACAACGAGTAGAAAACAATAGAAAAAAAAAAAAAAAACTTAGTAATATATATCACTCTGTTAAAATTTTATAGTGGATTTTATTTGTCAAATATTTTCGGTGGACTCTACATCAATCATTAGGGAACATAAAGCTTCATGTTTAAATGATTTTTTAGGAGACCTTTTATAGGAAAAATTTTCTCAGTAGAAATTATAATTTATAGAATAATTAATAAATTAATCAAAACCCAGTTCAATGGTCAAATTGAAAATTAATATTAGAAGTTTAGAAAAGTTTATATATATATATATATATATATATATATATATATATATATAATGTTGATCTCGCAGTTGATAAACGTTGAAACTCTTAACCTAATCCATATTTTCCTTGCCTCCTCTTTCATTTCTTTTAAAGGTACCATCTTTGAGCATACCAACAATAAAATTATGGGTTCTTCCTTAACTTTGGTAGTAGAAACAATCACCTTGGAATAATTTGTATCACAAGCCCTTAAATCATGAAATCAAAAACCAAAATATTGGTTCTAATTTATTGATTACACATTTTTCGTTTGGAAACATTGCCTTCTTGTGGTCAATCCTTTCTCTCTCCTCTTAATAGCACATCTCCTGATATTCCATTCACTATGGAAATTGAATCTGAAAAATACCGTTGTTTCATGCATGTCCTTATTTCTTGCCTTCATAATGGTTCTCTCAGCCATTAATTTTATAGAAAACAGGCACATTGATTATTATATTCATGCCCAATATCATCACCACCCATCCCATAAGTTATTCATTCTTAAAACCCTCATCTCCTAAGCCCATAAAATATTTAGGCCCTAATTATCTTCCTCTAAAAAATCCAACCTAATCCAAGCATTCCCAGCCAATGTATATACCTACTCTCATATTAAAAAATCCTTTGAAGACTGTTCTAACCCTAGCTCTAATCATTCTAATTCCTCTCTTTATATCACTAGGTTTCACTCCCATGTATAAAAGGAACTATGGATATCATAGAAAATATATTGACTAACAAGAAAATAAAAACCCTATTTAAAACTTATAAAACCCTTACATAGTTATTCCATCTATACAAATATAAGTTTTACCCCATGCTAAAATCATGAGTCTATGCATTCCCTTATTCTTATGGCAAGTCTTATATTAGCTTCACATGTCATTGATTCAAAGCCCACCTTAAAGAGCTTTATTATTACATAGATCTTCCATATATGAGTTTCAAAGTCCACCATCATTAAGATCTCTTTTAATTCCAAGTACTTTATTTTATTTGATCAATTTAAAATCATAGCTTTTGTTTATTTCTCTGAATCTCGAATTATTCGGGAAGCTCTACATATCGCAAAGTACCTGAATAAATTTAATAACGACAATGATTATAGGTTTATTCAATCTTGGTTGTAAATTATCCATTATCTCACCCATTGGCTTTATAAATCTCTTACCATTCCTATCCATTGCATTTTCCCCCTTTTTTCCCCTTCTTCTCTGAATTTATTTCTTTGTGGTTCCTCTTTAAACACCCATCCTTGTTATATTTTGACCTTGTGTGTGTGTCTATGTAATATTTTAATTCCCTCTATCGATTTGTCTCCCGTTCCATCCTATAATCTATTTTTGGGGTTGATTATTCTTATATATATATATATGAAAATATAAAAATATGGTTTAGATAAAAAAGATATATATAAATGTAAGAAAAATCAACACCAAAAATTAATGGTAGGATGGAAGGGGGCACTATGGATACATGGAACTAAAATATAACACATACACACATGAGGTTAAAATATGATAAGGATGGGGGTTTATAGAAGAACCAAAAAGAGAGGAATTAGGGAAAGAAAATGGAAAATGGTAGGCCCATAGAATTGGTTGGAAATAGATTAAAGACAATGGGTGAGGTCTGGGATGACTCACTTCCAAAATTTTCTAGGACTATAATCATCCTCCCTATTAAATTTATTCAAGTAATTCTTGATATTTAACACTTCCTGAATAATTTTAGAGTTGTAGAAAGGAACAAAGGTTAGAATTTTATATCAATCAGATAAAATAAGGTGCTTGAAATTAAAAGAGTTCTCACTAATGGTGGAATTTGACACTCAGATATGTGTGGTATCTATCTAGCCAATGTAAGACTTGCCTTAGTAACAACGAATTTGGTATACTATTGATCCTAGCATGGGCTCAGACTTATCTTTGTCTAACAGGAATGATTTCCTAAGTGTTATATAGGTTTCAAATATGGTTTTGTATGTCTCTCTTACTAAATATACATTCTATGACACATGTAGTTCCCTCTATGTAAGGGAGTTGAACCTAAAAACATTGGGAAGAGGAATTAGAATGGTTAAACCTAGGGTTAGAGGTAGCTTAAAAGGATTTTTTAATATGAAAGGATGTTTAGCCATTCATTTTGAATGCTTGGATTTGGTGGGGATTTTTAGAGGAAAGGAAATGGGGCCTATATTTTTTAAGGGATCGAGATATTATGGTTTTAAGAATGACCAATTTTTGGGATGGGTAGTGATGAGGTTGGGCACGAAAATAACGATCAATTTGGGTATTTTTTCTATAAAATTCATGGATGAGAGTACCATTAAGAAGGTGGTTAATAAGGAGATCGAGGAAAGAAAGGGATTTTTTGGATTTAATTTCCATGGTGAATTGAATATGAGGAGAAATTTTATTAAGATGGGAGTGAAAGGAATTGAGCATAGGTAGGTTGTGCTTCCAAATGATGAATGTGTCATCAACAAAGTGGACCCAATACTTTGGCTTCTGGTACCATGAATGAAGGGATTTGGATTCAAAGTGTTCCATAAAGATGTTTGGTATGACCAACGATAGGGAAGAACCAAAAGTTGTATTGTGGGTATGCTCATAGATGGTACATTTCAAAGAAAACATATCTGAATTAAGGAAAATTTGGATCAATTTAAGGATTTTAGTGTATATGAACTATGATATCAAACTTATGGCTTTAGAAATTGATATTTTTTTGAAAAGGGAGACCACGTCAAAACTGACTAAGATGTCATGCTCATCAAAATGGATGTTTTTCTTTCAAGAATAAAATCAAAGGAATATTTGATAAAAGATGAAGTAGAACCTGCAAATTATTGAGGTTTGTTGTCTAAATATCATCCCAATGAATTGTTTGGGGCCTTGATAACACTAATTATGGGTCTAAGGGGGACCCCAATTTTTTGTATTTTTGGATGACTATAAATTTTAGGGGTTTAGGGGGTCTGGGAAATAAGTCAATGTTGAATGAATGTGCATATAAAGAATAATTTTCTTCCTTTAGTGATAATTTGAGTAATGAAACTCATGAGTTTCTTGGGAAGAACTTATTCTCAAAACAAAAAACATTCATGTTGATGAACATGACATTTTGGTAAAATTTGATGTGGTTTCCATTTTTACAAAAATTGTGGTCCCTAAAGCCATAAGTTTCATATTGTAGTTGATAGAAATTGAAACCCTCAATATGCTCCAAATATTACTTACCTATATTTTCTTTTCTTGTAAAGGTACCATCTATGAGCACATCAAGCATTAATTGAGCACGTATACCAAATCCAAACTTATGAAATCGGATTAGTGCTTAAACAAGGTTTATGGGTTATAAACCCGTATTAAAATATTAATATCGTGCATAATGTAACTCTGCTCTGCTCCTGGTCGAAGTGGAAAGGTCATGTGGGGATGAGGTCGGCCCCCTCTATTCCCCCGTCGTTCATATGATATGAGTTGAAATATAATCTGCATACCTATATAATCAAGGAACAAGGCTTTGGTATAGTTTTATGTAGAGCGCGTCGTGTGGGGTAGGTTACGGGGTGGAGCTCTGACCTCTACCCAACCCGTGAATAAGAAATTTTCCACCCAATATTATATATGAACTTTGGCATATTGGATAATTTGGATCCATTAATCGGGCTTTAGATAATTTCTCCATAAGGCATGTCTCCAACCTTTAATAATTAAAATTCGAAATGCGATACATGTTCAACATTTGAACTTAGAACAATAAATTTCAGACTTTGATATATATAAAATGCAACAAACTTTGATAATTCAGAAATTGGACCTTGGTATAAAATTGAAGCTTCGAAGGGGGCACATGGTGGCCTTTAGGCTAGCCATGTGTCCTCATACCATTAGTTCTCTCCCAAACCAATCCCAAACCAATCAGAATGCAAAAATTCAACCACTTAGATGACCAACCACATATTAAAACTTGGCATAGTGTCATTGGGTGAAATTGAAGGAATATTCCCAAATTTTTTGCCTTTCACCCTGCTTGAACCTTTTTTTTATATTATCCTCTTTGGCACAATGATCAATGGGTTCTAACTTCCTCACATGGAATTTGTTTTGAGTCAAAATAGTTGTGTTGGATTCCTGACAACGGGCCCAATTCGGTCATTCTGGTTCGGTTCCATTCTGAGCACTTTAAATTTTTGGCAAATTTCAGCCACCAATCCAAATTCTGATCACTCCTTCCCACTGACAGGATTTTGGACTAAAAAAATTTGGTTATATGATAAGATATTAATACTCTTATTTTTCCAAAGCTATCTCAACTTGATTCTAGTTGGAAAATATCCATGAAAACCACTTGGGATCACTGACATGCATTGCCTTGAAAATGGCTTGGTGCTTCGACCAATGTCCTGCTTTAGATTCTGACCCAATCCAACACTTATTGGCTTCTTTCGGAATGATTAAACACTTTTTTGTACCAAAGTGATCCCTTGCTGCTTGGAAAACTGATTGATGGCCTTCCCACTAAGAATCATGTTCCTCCTTTACACAAACATGCATTCGATGCAAGCTTCTCCTTGGAAACCACTTTTCCATGTTAAGCCCATCTGGGTGAGCTACAACAGTGAGTTCCAACATTAGTAATAAAAAAAATAAAAAATTGACCATTATTTTACCTCCATGGTTCCAAACTTCACATTTGGAAGAATGCATTAGCCATGTCTTTTGCTTCTTGATGTCAACACATCAAATGGTCTACAATGGTTGTTTTTTTGGATGAAAAAATTTTGGCATCTTGTCCCTCATTCCATCATCCTCCAGTGTTGGCATGCTATTTATTCCATGATTTTGGAATGAAGGCTAATCATGAGCCTCTTGCTTAAGAGTCGACCTTCCCAAAATCTCGTGACATTGTATCACAAACACAACCATCAATCTGAATAACACATCATGAAAGAAACACAACTTGACGACATATCCTTTTTCTCCTTCAAGGCATAAAATTTCACATCATGTAAACATCTCCATGTACACTTACATCTCAGTTTACAAACCATCTACCAAACACAAGTCGACAAAAAGTTCCTCTTCAAACAACTGACTCTCAAGTCCAACAAAATCATGTGCAAATCGCCATCTTTGTTGCATATAACTGAGTCAACATAAATCTACTTTCACAACATCTTGTTTCATGAAATATGAAACATTTTTCAATAGAAAATAAATGTATTCACTTGGAAAATAGATGCATCAATCATCAAAAGACACACAAGGCCTTAATTGGATAATAAATCTAACCATCTATTACCAAACCATTTCAATGACACTTCTTTCAACTGCACTTCATCATGTGAATCATCATCACCCACATAAATTATGGAGTCCTCTTTTCCATCCTTGTCAATCTCTCTCTCCACATTCTTCAAATGGCATGGATGACTTGTTGGATGCAAAGTCCAACACTTTTCTACAAGATGACCTTTCTTATGGAGATGAGTGCAACAATTCCATCTTCTTTTCAACACGGTTTTCCTTGTTCAATGGACCTTTCGATTTTTTTCTCCTTTGTTTAGAAAATTTCCTATGCATCTATATCTTCTTACAACATCTTGAAATAATATGGTTATTAAAACCACAAAAGAAACTTGTAAAATTTCTCCTAATATTATGTGAAGATTTACCATGTTTATCATAATCTAGAGCAACTGGATTAAAGGCATATTTATACCTTTAACATTCAACTTTGTAGCCTTCTTGAGGAGGTGAATTTGATGAGGTAGTGGCTCTCTTCGGAACACCAAAAATGAATTCAATGACTTTAGAGCTTTCAAAATACTACTGTTTTCCATTCTCATTAGTTGCATGCTTATGAGCATATTCTTGCAAAGTCGGTGTAAAAAAATTTCATTCCTCATGAACAAAAAATTCACAAGCTTGAGGTAATGAACTTGTAATGAAAGTCCTTCTTGGAACACCTTCATGTGCCTCCTTGGATTTGGAACATTCTACATCATGTTTTCCATAACCAAGACCCAAATACTTAGGCCTTTCCTCAACAACAATTCGCTGAACTATGGCTTGTGCATATTTTCCTAATCCTTTACTTCATAGCCCATTTTTATCAATCGTTTGAACCCTATTCCTCTAGTTTGTCTTCCAAAATAACCTACACATTCATATTCAGAAGAAATAGAAGATAAAATTGAATTGCATACCTATTTTTCATGCACATACTTGGCTAAGGTTTATTTGGCTTCATGGAGTTGAGTTTCCATCTCATACAACTTTTCTATGGATTCATTTTCAATACCAGTCTAAGTATCCATCTCATGCATCTTCTCAAGAAGCTCTTGCTTCTCCTCCTTCATGGAAATCAACTGATCTTGAAGTATAATGATATCCCTCTTATCTTCATACATATCTTGCACCATACCATTCATGATGTAGAGCTTCTTCAACATCTCTTTATCAAAGAGTTTTGCTAAGGAAGATTGACTAGAAACAATGCTTCATGAAGCTTCCATCACACTTGCAATGTATAAAAAGCTTCTCTAGTGTGACTTGAGGCGGATCTCTCAATGTTGACCTTATGTTCACACACATAAACTTAAATCCTACAATTAAATTATCCTTGCACAAATACAAAAACAATAGTTAATTCTCTAGCTAACCTTGGAAAAAATCAGCTAAACTATTCTCTAATACGAACTTCATCTGAATATGGGAAAACTAGTTTTTTTGTGCTAACTCCATCATTAGTATTAAAATAATGTGTTTAGGATCATCTCAAATTAGAAATTTGTGAAGGGGTTTATGTGTCAAGTTTTATTTTCTTTTATGAGAAATTCATTAAGTAAATTAGTTTTTAAAAATAGATGTATAACAAGAAAATTATAGAGAAATAACACACAACAAACACATTACACAACAGTTGATAACGAAGTTCACCCCTCCTAGGCCACATCTCCACGGACCTGCTTCAACTTGTTAGGCCCTCTTTGGATTAACAATAAATTCTCTCATTACATGCACCTAGAGGGCTCCAATGTATTTTCAACCTCCTCCATTAGATTCTGAAGACCCAAAAACCTCAAAATAGACTCTTCAAGCTCTGAAAATGGTCTTCAAATGGTCTGGGCATAAAATCCTCTCGTGGTGGACCTAGGATTCTTTAACATTAAAGGTGGAAAATTCAATTACATAAGTGCTCCAATTCCTCTCCAACCTGCACCATCATACTCGGTGCATCAAAATCATCTAGGAATGACTATTATTGAGAAAAAATTGGTCGAAATATGCCAGAGTTATGGCTTCTTCAATTTTCCCTAGGAAAACTCCACTAAAACTAGAACATCTCAAGTTAAGTCCACTAATTTTGGAGGCATCAATGAGACTCGGGATTCCACTAAGCATTTCATTGTATTAAGTTGAGGTTTAATTAAATTAATCATTGTTTAAGCTATGGATAAGTGTGAGTTACCACTAATCGAGCATGTTTACCAAATCCAAATTTATGAAATTGGATTTTAAACAAGTGTTATGGGTTATAAACCCATATAAAAATATTAATCCTGCGCATAATGTAACTCCTCTTCACTCTTGGTCATAGTGGAAAGATCATGCGGGGAGGGGGTTGACCCCCTCCATTCCCTTGCCATTCATATCATATGAGTTTAAATATAATCCACGGGCCTATATAATCAAGGAATAAGGTTGTGGTATAGTGGTATGGAGAGCACGTCGTGTGGGGGAGGTCCTGAGGTCGAGCCCGAACCTCTCCCCATCCCGTGCATAAAAACTTTTCCACCCAATATTATATAGGCACATTGAAATATTTGATAATTCGGATCCATTATCTAGACTTTGGATAATGTCTCCATAAGGCATGTATCCAAAATTTAATAATTAAAATTTAGAATTTGACATAGAAAAATAAAATTTGGACTTTGATATATATAAAATGCGCCGACCTTTGATAATACATAAATTTAACCTTGGCATAAAGTTGAACATTGGAAGGGGGCACATGGCGGCCTTTGTGCTAGCCATGTATCCTCATGCCATTGGTTCTCTCCCAAACCAATAAGAATGAAAAAATTAAATCACTTAGATGACCAACCACAGATTGACACTTGGCATAGTGTCATTGGGCAAAGTTGAAGGAATATTCCCAAATTTTTGGCCTTTCACCCTGTTTGACAGTTTTTTTTTAAATTTTCCTGTTTGGCATGACGATCAGAGGGCTCTAACTTCCTCTTATGGACTCTGTTTTGAGTGAAACAAAGTGCACTAGATTGATTGAGATGGCCCCAATTCAGTTGTTCTAGTTTGGTGAGATTCTGAGAACTTTTAATTTTTACCCCCAATCCAAATTCCGATCAAAAGGTATGCCATAATCGAGAACTATTTTAATTCCAAGCACCTTATTTTATTTTATCAATGTAAAATAATATCCTTTGCTTCTTTCTACAACTCTCAAATTAGTTAGGAAGCTCTAGATATTGAGAAAAACCTAAATAAATTTAATAAGGAATATGGCTATAGGCATAGCCAATATTGGAATTTGATCATCCACAAACTAATCTATTAATTTAACCACTCTCTAGCACTTTTCCCCCTCCTTTACCTGTCCTTGCTCCCTCCCCCTACCATCCTTTCCCCTTTTCTTTCCCTTCTTTACTGTTTTTTTCTCTGTGGTTCCTCTCTAAACCCCCATCCTTGTCGTATTTTAGCCTTTTGTGTGTGTGTGTGTGTGTTACATTTAATTTCCTTGTATCCTTCTGGCTGCCATCCATCAAAGAATACATTTCTTGGGTTCATTACTTTCATATTCATTTTTATATTTTTAACTCATCTATATTTTTATATATTAATATATGTGTGTATGTTTTACATTTAATTTCGATGTATCCCTTAGACCACCTTCGATCAAAGAATCCACTTTTTTGGGTTGATTATTTTCATATTTGTTTTCATGTTTTTAACTAGGCTATATTTTTATGTATTAATATGTATGTGTCTTTTCAAAATTGTCTAAACCTATAATTTAATCCTTAGATCCTCAGCCCACTCTTTTTTTCCCATTATAATTTAATGTTTCTCCTATACTTTAATTTAGATATGCTATTAATTTTGAATTTGACCATTCGGTTGGGTTTTTGATTGATTTCTTGATCTTACCTTTGACATTTGACCCATCTTTTTATTATCCAAAGCATTCGTCCACTATTTCATTCTCTTCGGAAAATAAATTTTAACAATATGAATAATTTTGGTAATCTTCGACTACTTCCATATCAATTTACCAACACTAGAAAGACCATAAAATTTAATTAAATTATAGCTTTATTTTAAATTATTACTATTATTATTATTAATTATGAAAAGAGTCAATATATGAGTAAAATATATATAAATTTAAAAAAAAGTGTAACTATATTTTTAATCATAGATATTTAGGTTGATTTTACCATGATTATTTTTAACCCCATAGACCAATACCATACTACATACTCAAGAAAATCATAGTTCATATTCATATATTACATCTTTGTATAGCATTTTACTTTAATTAATCAATTTAACTAAAAGAAAAAAATATAACTTCTCTTCAAATCATTTTCAACCTTAATTATGCCTGTAAGGCGTCTTTATTTGAAAACAACTCTCCTACTTTCCCATGTGTAGAATTTCTGACTGTCAGATGCGTTGTTAGACGATTGAAGAATGCTCAGCCATAGATAAAATAATAGTTAAAAGAATAAAAAATAAATAAAACATTAAAATGTAACGTTATTATTATTATGCAAGAGTCATCCTCCTACCCGGGCTAATACTCACCTTTGTTGTAGAGGAGGGGCAGCTGGAAAAATCAGAAATCCTTTGCCACTAGAGGAGCAGTAGCAGGAACAACTAGTAGGATCTCATGGTTATTAGTTAGCTCTGGGTAGTTTTCAGATGTTCTTATAAATCTGTTTCTTTCTTTCATTCATCTATATATTGTGTTGTTTTTATCTGTTCTATTATTTCTGTTTCTATTTATTGTTATTGAAGTTTTGTTTTATTATTCTAATGGTGCTATGTATTTTTGTTGGGCGCATTATGGGGATACAAAGATTTTCAAGCTTTGTCAGAATCAATAAAATTTCTTTTTATCATGTGGATGCCGGTGAAGTCACAAAATAATGTTCAGATCATCTCTCACAGAGGAAGGTTGCATCTATATTAAATAACTAGGATGGGATATATTTATGATATAACTATTCATTATACTAGTTTTCTACTTCATTTCTCATTATGAAAAATATCCTCTTTTTTGATCATTTCTCTTTTGGATAGTCATGAAAAATGATTTCTTTCTATTCGTATAATCGGATCTGATGCAGTCTCTTAGAATTAAATGAAAACTGTTAGTAGGTCTGACATTATTTTCCTTCTGGGTTCCTGTGAATTCCCTCTCACTATAAATGTGTTTCTTGTTTATCAATGGAAATTCCATAGAAATAGATCTTCGTAGTATTTTTCATTTTCAAAGATGAGACTCAGAGATTTCATCATTAGTAAGATAGAAATTTCAAAGGTCCTCTTTCAAGACATCACTTTATTTTATCACATAATTTGGTCCAGTGCTTTGAAATTTTTGTCCAAACTAAGCAGCATTCTGTTGTAGAAACTTGATGATCATTGGATACCAAATCTAGCCACAGACTGCAATAATGTCTAATTTTGGGATAAAGAGGCACACCAAGAGAAAAATAAAAGAAATGAAGTAATTCCTCTTCATATAAGTTGTCCAAGATTTATAATATATGGTGAAAAAGGTCATTTTCGTCATGAACTACACACTGTTTTGAATCCTTCCATTTACCCCTAGGTCCATCATATTCATGAAGTCGGGTTATGATTGGAAATTCCATGTGCATTTTGATATGTTTGGCTAGAACATAAAATCCTTTCCCAAACTCGATCACCACTCCCATTTGTTGGAGGGCCCACTTGAAATCATCAATGGTTTTTCGTGGAATAAAATATAAATGAATGGAAGGTCATTTAACTAAAAACTAGGAGATTTCCATTCGAAATTGAATAAAAAAGAGAGACTAGGAGATTTCTAACCCTAATGTGTTTTTAGCCATTTTCCTTCAATTATGCTCCTTTTCAACTTTTTAGGGAAAAAATCAAGGTGGTTTACTGTCAAATACTCTATCTACTGTAAGAGAAAATTGACTTTATTTGTATCAAGAGGAGTGGAAATTCCAGGAAATGCAACATATCGTAGTCTTAGAAATGGAATATCCACTGCTCCAAGCCCATTTATGATAAATGGCTTGAGATTATCTGCCTCTTCCAGCCCATAAGCAGAAAGAGGTCTTTTTAGATAAGCCATTCACATGGAAACTATCTCATGCTCATCCCATGTATTTCTTCCAAATAGCTTTGCCCAATAACTTATGGATGCTGGCACAAGTTTTTCTTTGAAACTCTTCACTACATATCCCAAGTCATTAACTACTCACATATCTACAAATAAACTCTGAAAATCTCTCCAGTTAATTTGTTAGTGTAGGAAAAATACAAAAACTAAGTGACAGTGACAATGAATTTCGTATTTTTTGAAACCTTAGCCCTCTTTATGAGTTTCTTACTGAATCTCAGATTGAATTTTTATACTTATAAAGATTACTTTCAAAATGACCTCGTAGTCTTATAAATATTATCTTTCCATATTTATTAACCTAAAATTCAAACAGAAAACATAGAAATTCGGATAGCTATCTATCATAGAAATTTTTATAGTTATATATATTTGATAAATATATAACTATAAGCATGCCCTTACTCCACACACACCGAGTATGAAGCACATATTCAATAGAACGAGCCAATCAACTCTTCGGCTTCTAAGTATAAACCATTGGAGGCCATCAATATTCTTCATAATTTCATGTTGAGTATATCTCTGGAATGCTTAGACTCTGTTAGCTGACTTTCTAAATTGGCTTCCTTGTTTTTCATATGTAAAACCCAATCTAGCCACATAATTCAATAATGTCCAATTTTGGGATAAAGAGGCACACCAAGAGAATAAGAAAAGGAAGGAATTAATTCCTCTTCATAGAAGTTGTCCATGATTTCTAATCTATGGTGAAAAAGGTCATTTTCATCATGAACCAGACACTACTTTGAATCCTTCCTTTCACCCCTAAGTCCACCATCAAGTAGAATCCTTATTTTAATAGAGCTATTATCAAGATGCTTCCATCCAAAGTTATAAAGATATTTTTTAAGTATGGTTATGTATTCTTCTTAATTTTATGTTGAGTATATCCCTGTAATGCTTAGACTATGTCAACTGACTTTTTAAATTCGCTTCCTTATTTTTCATATGTAAAATGTCTCTTTGTAAAGAAAAAAGACTTCTCCCAGGCAAGGCACGATCTCGTGGTCTTAGAAATGGAATATCCATTGCTCCAAGGACATTTCTTAAAAATGGCTTGATATTATCTTCCTCTTACATCCCATAAACACAGTGAGGTGGTTTTAGATAAGCCATTGGGAGGAAAAATATCTCATGCTCAACATGTGGATTACTTCCAAATAGATTTTCCCACTCACTTATGGATGGTGGCACAAGTTTTGATTTGAAACTCTTCACTACATATCCAGAGTCATTAACTACTATAAAATCTGTAGATAAACTCTCAAAATCTCTCCACTTAATATGGTTGTTGGCGTAGGAAAAATACAAAAACTAAGTGATAGTGCGTGATTTATGATTTTCTTACTAAATCTTACCACATAAAGCTCAGTGATCTGAGTCTAGTCTTTCAACCATTCTTGTAACATTTAAAGTCTTTCGGAATCCAATTTTTCCATCGCCATATTCATGCCACCACGCATGAATTTTAAATTTACCACATGCCCAAATACCCCACTCCATCTTCCCAGCCATGAAATATGCCCCATATCAGAGGAAAAATATTTTATGTCTATTTGATATATGTGATAAACTATCCCAAACCATGTTGTCATCATTAAAAAAATTCAAGAGAAGAAACTTTTGGAGATAAGTTGAAATTCCTTTCTCAGAAGAGATAATTTCCTAAGGCTATATCAGACCAAACATTTTTAATTCATCGTAGTATAAATTTGGAATTTCTCTTCCATTACTTATAGTATTATGGAGAATCTCAATCCATTTAGTCCTTTAAATCAATAGAGACCCAAACAACCCAAAATATTCAGTTGTCAATAAATAATAAAGACTGGGTAATTTCCATCTTGGAGTGCTCATTATCTCTGACTTGGTGATCACTGGACACCCAATCTAGCCATAGACTCCAATAATGTCCAATTTTGGGATCAAGAGAACACAAAAAGAAAGGAATTAATTCCTCTTCATGGAATTTTTCTAGGATTTCTAGTCTACAATGAAAAACGCCATTTTAATCATGATCTAGAGACTTCTTTGAATCCTTCCATTCACCTCTAAGTCCACCATCAAGAAGAATCCTTATTTTAATAGATCTACTATCGACAAAATTCCATTCAAAGTTCTGAAGATATTCAAAAAGTCTAGTTATGATTGGAAATTCCGTGTGCATTTGGATATGTTTGGTGAAAACATCACATCCTTTCCCAAACTCAAACACCACTCCCATCTGATGGAGGGCCCACTTTAAATCATCAATGGGTTTGTCGTGGAATAAAATATCAATGAATGGAATGTCTTTTAACTAAAAACTAATAGATTTCCATTTAGAATTGAATAAAAAATAAAGGCTAGGAGATTGGTACCCCCAATGTATTTTTAGCCATTTTTCTACACTTATGCTCCTTTTGAAATCTTTGAGGGCCATCTAAAGACAATTTACTATCCACTGTAAGAGAAAAATGACTTTCTTTGAATCAAGAGGAGAGGAAAGTCCAGGGAAGGCAAGATTTGGTGGTATTAGAAATGGAATATCCACTTCTCCCAACCCATTCATGGTAAATGAATCGAGATTATACACGTCTTCTATCCCATAAGTACAATGTGGTGGTTTTATATAAGCCATTGATAGGGAAACTATCTCATGCTCAGCCCATGGATTGCTTCCAAATAGCTTTTCCCACTCACTTATGGATTTTGGCACAAGTTTTGTTTTGAAACTATTCACTACATATACAAAGTAATTAACTACTAGAATATCATTGTAAAGCATACCCTTACTCCACACACACTAATTATGAATCACATCTTCAATAGAATGAGCCAATCAACTCTTCGGCTTCTCAGTATAGACCCTTGAAGGCCATCATTATTCTTCTTACTTTTTTGTTGAGTATATCCCTGTAATGCTTGTTGGTGTCACATAGGTGGATTATTATAGGCAACCTTAGTCCTTCTCATTTAATTATCAACCGGAGGTAAGTCTTCTTATTTCAAGAGTGTTATCACAATACATGCAAGTGATATCAACTGATAGTTACTCTATGTTGTTTATGAGAAAGGATTATAGTCTTCTAAATTCAATCAACTTAAAGAGGAATGGTTTGGTAGATTATGGCTAATCATTCTGTCTAGATTAGAAAAGAGAAACCTATGATTGAACACCAACATGGCAGTTTGAACAACAACCTTAATGAATTGAACATCAATCTAAATGAATTGAACAACAATCTAAATAAATTAAACAACAATCTAAATGAAGTTTATAGTAATCACTTATATAATTTAGAAATGGAATTCTCTTTATAAACTAACTAATTGACATTAATCAATAATTGAACAATTGAGTGTGCTGAAAGAACAATTTAATCTGTAAAGACAAGTAACATCAAACAATAACCATTCTATGATTTGTAAATCAATTGCAAAGACATTAGAAGAAACTAGAAACATCTACTGGTGATGAAGAATTATTATAAACTAGAAAATACGAATGCGATTATTCTAAATCAAGGAGCACAAATGCTAAATAGAACTGAAGAAAGAAAAATTGTAACTTTATTGAGTGGAAAAGTACTTTATAACCACATTAGATAATTGGACATTCATTTTGTGACTAAATCATAGTATGGGAATTGGCGTGGAATTTCGAGGTTGGAGTTGAATACAAATACTTTCTGATGAAAGACATAAATATAATTGTTCAAAACATCAAAACTCTTTATTACATCAAGGGATACTCTAGGAATAAAATTAGGAAGTTTGGTTCTGATGCGTTGATTGCAGAGGGAATTTCCTATTCCTATTTGAATCCCTATATAGTTCATCCCTGGTCCTTTTAAAGGAATTTTCAAGCAATGAGATAGTATTTTCCAAAATACAGCCCATTGCGCGTGGCTGTCATTTCAGTTCTCGAGCGTGAATCCATCTGTCTGCCTTCTGCCAACTTTTGGGAGTTACTGAGATTGCATATGTTTGTGTCTGTCGGTTGTCTTCCTTTTACCATTGGTTCAATTTCTCTACCTTCCTACATATGGAGATACAATAAGTCAATTTTCTGTTATAGAAATATTCCTTTTTTCATTAGCCCAATTTCTCTAGTTTTCATAAATATTTTATTTCTTTATTGTTAAAATGAGGAAGAATTCCCAAAATTGTGACATAATTTGAAGTAATTATAGGGTGAAAACATACCTCAATTCAGGCCCAACATACTCCCTTGCTTACCTAATTACATGTCGTCATGAAAACAGATGTTTGAGATGCAACTGCGTTAGGGAGTAGGCAGGGTAGACCTTTTCCTTGTATGCTCTGAAACCTTGTTTTTTTCTCATAATTGCAAAGGAAGTTCTTCTGCATCCTTCTGGTAATTCATAATTATCATTATAGTCCTCAGGGGGATACCAGAGGAGAGGGATTTTGTATCTACATGCTAACCATGTAGGCACCATGATAAAGACCAGGTTATTGTATGAGAGGAATCTAGAGGCAGTAGCCTTGAAATTCCTGTAGCCAAATGGCTCCCTATTCTTTACATTGTTCATGCAGGCCATCCATATTTTCTTAACTGCTGTAAAGGATTCTTCTCGAATGTCCTCAAAGTATTCCTGTCCATTTTCTATGATGTACTTATAGATGGGCCCCAACCTAGTCCTTACACCTTGCCTTAGCATGAAATTTTCGTGCTGGATAAACAGTTGCAAGGGTTTTGTAGGTTCCCCTCTGACCCACAAGTCTAGGCCATGCTCTCTCTTTTGGAAGATGATATAGGCCTTGGCCCACCTAATATAGTTCTTAGCAAATGAGAGGAAGGCTTGGAGCTCAACATCCCCTATAAAGGGACTATGATTGTTGTCTGTGCCTTCTTCTAGAAAGAAATTTTGCATTTAAATTTCACACAGAAGGCATTGGACTTGTTCATGTTAATCATTACACCAGTGGAAAATTTGTTCTATAGTCATGAAAGTTGTAGACTTTCCTGCCCTGACAACATTGACTTTCAACAGTAAATATCATTCTGTTAAGAATAGGGCATAGTTGGTAGCC
Organism: Pinus albicaulis; assembly: GCA_034641835.2. Taxonomy (NCBI): domain Eukaryota; kingdom Viridiplantae; phylum Streptophyta; class Pinopsida; order Pinales; family Pinaceae; genus Pinus; species Pinus albicaulis. The sequence continues at coordinate 389,533,002 of CM076583.1, forward strand.
GGCTCTCTGCATGATAGTGCATCATTATACAGAGAAAAAACTGTAGTGATTTGTTCCTTGGCTTTCTCCAGCTGTTCTTATGCCATTTTCAGATTTTACTATTCCCCTCTAAGCTGGGAAAATGTTTCTTCTTTTGTGGAGGATAGGTCTGTGAATTTATTTAGTAGTGCTTGATATTCTTATGCTAGCACCACCTCCTTCCTACATTGTGCTATCTGATTCTATGCTTGCGCCAGTTCATGATGCAATTTCTGATTGACATATTTCTCTACCAGGTGGGCATAAGAAGTGGCTTCCTCTATTTGGGTCTCCTTCTCTTCTATAAGTTTACACTCACTTTCTGTAGAAGCTTTGATGGTGTTTTCTTGGTTTGTCTGTATCCCAATATCAGTGGTATCGGCTAATTTTGTCTACACCTCAGCCTCTGTAGTAGCTGCCAAGTCGGTTTACAGCTCAGCTTCAATGAGGCCAACTAATTCACTTTGCATCTTGGCTTCAATAATGTTTCTTAGGTTGGCGACTAATTCCATTTGAGTTTCTGTGGTGGTGGTTTCGTTCTTTGGCTTCTGGGCCCTTCTTTCCTCCTTAAGTTGTGTTCTTAGATGTTTCACCATTTTATTTAATCTCCTGTAGGCCTTGCTTAGTTTCTTAATCTTCTTTTCAGCTGAATTTTCACCTGTCCTAATCTCAGTAGGTGGTGGAGCAACAATATTCCAATTTTTAGGAATGGTGTTTCCAACCTCAGGGATGCCTGTGATGGTGTTTATTATTTTCTCTTCAGAGTTTTATTCTGTATGAGGGTCCCGATTAGGTGGGGAAGAGCTACCTCCTGGTGTCAAAGGGATTGTTTCTATGCTTATGTTTTTCTCCACAGGGATAGTGTCACTCGACTAATTTCCTGATTCCATTCTCTCATCTGCCTGCCCTTCGCTATACACCTCATAAATCTCAAGAGGGTACAGAGCCCCATCGTCTTGTCGTTCCTCTTGGTCTGGTAGGACTTCACTGTGACTAGAACTGCTGGCAGTGGTGGACTTCTCTAAAGATTCCCCATTCTCCTCTGTTCCCGATGGCTTTGTAGATTCGTAGTATGTCCTTATTTGTTATAGGACTCGAGCCATTTCTTCCTAGAAGTCTTGCAAGGGTGCATTATGAGGGTGGGATGGTACTGCCTCCTCCATGAGGTCCGAGGTTCCTTAAAGTGTTTTGGACCTTTTTTTCTGCTTGGTTCTGAGGTTACATTTCGGGTTCTTTTTCTTCTCGGTATATTTACCCTGGGGAGCTCAATTTTGGTTTTGTCAGGGTTTATTTCTAGTTCCTGTGCATCAAGGTTAAAAAAATTGTCCTAGGATATTTGTTGCTTATCGAACTCATAAATGATGACTAGTTTAATTAACCCATGGTGACTGACTACCGCTTGGGGATTTTTGGCTCTTCTTCATCGAACAGTAGTATCATGCAATATGGAATTTATGAAAGGAGACAGATTAACTGAAATATTTTGCTTAAGTACAACTAAGATTTTGAGCTGATGAGGTTTTACCACATCCTGACATCTGTCACATGTAATGAATCTTTGGATGAATGTCGTCAGTTCCTACCATGGCTGGTGTATAGAGGTAGGGTTAATCCATTTACCTTTTCACTCCAATGGCTCCTCCGGATCCTAATATGCTGCTACTACCTCTTGTAAGAGGAGATGTCTCTCTGTCTATATTTCTCCTTCTGCTAGTATTCTGGAGTCTCCAACAATAATTTCCTCTCTCACTGGTATAATTCGACCCTTGATTCTAGTCTGACTTTGTTGCAAATTTTGCAGAAAATAAATTGCAATTTATGTATCAAATCCCTGTAATCGGTTTACATATGTCACCTAGCCAACCTGGTGTAGGATGGCACTAGCTACATCTAAAATTGGAAATTTTGCAGGCTCGTTCCGAAGAGAATTTCCTCCCATAACTGATATGATTTCTTCCTCTGATTGTCTCTCTCGACTCTGTTGTTTCAACTGAATTTTGTATGCAAGAGAAAGAGAAATTGTGATTCAGTGTAGGTAACTTCATGCCTTAATTGCAGTGTTCCTCTGGCCTTATCGGTGTTTCTAATGGGATTTGTGCATAAATTTTGCATGCTTGCAAATTTAATACCAATTACACCCCCTCCATCGAAGAAAGGGCACCCACACCCTTAAGTACAAGAGGGATTTGGCCAATCATGAATGCAGACAGTAGAATGTTAGGATTTGGTAATAATGGCCTATACGTGAATGATAAGGTCATGGCTTTCGAGCTTCAGATGGTTGACTAATGATTAGCAAATGCAGTGTAAAGGTCAGATTTGGAAATTTCTCCATAATTGTATCTTGTGCGGAAATGACCGGAAAGGGAGAGGGAATATTATAACCATTATTACTATATGATGTCCTTCTTCATTGAAAAGTTATGATGGAAGAAATACTGAGTCAAGTAATTATTGGTGCTATCATCCTGGGGTTCAAATATGTAAGCATATCTTTGTTAGTTATTCATGTGGTAGATTATAATTATCACTAATTCAAGTAATATGTTATGGAAGAAGAATGGAAGATAAGGTGTAGAAAAGAGTAATTGGCTCTTGATGAAGCATACTTTCAAACCATAAGCAGAGCCACTGTGGTCATTACCCTAGTGTGGTGGCCATTGTGGGCATGTCACTTACTAAGCTCTTATGAACGTGCTAGGTTGGCTCATGGTGAGACCCCCTATTCTCTCTTGAAAATTTGCATGTAAGCGCAATACTTTTTTTTTTTAATCATAACATTTTGATTTATAAGGAGGTCATTGTGCTACTGTGATGGCCAAATAGTCACAATACCATTCACTAGGATTGTAATGGAGTGATCAGGCCGGCTCGTGATGAGACCTCTTGTCCTTCAAGCAGATGAGAATGTCATTACCCTCGAGTGGTAGCCATTGTGGGTATGTCACTTGTTAAATACCTATGATCATGGTAGGATGGCTCGTGATGAGACCCCCTATCCTCTTAAAAATTTGCATGAACACATAATAGTTTCTCTTTATACATGAAGGAAGGCTCATTAACTCCTTAAGAGTTAGGGATGGTGAGAGAAGTGAAAGAATGCCAATACCATTAATACCCTTTATTCCCATTCCTTCATATTGGAGGAAAATATTACTCAAATAGTGCAGAAAGATATACCATCATAAGTTCATTTATTGTATGATAACATATTTGAACTGGGGAGTACTTAGCCTTTCATTTCATGTATGTACAATGTCAGCTTCCTGTTTAAGAATTATAGTGCCAAGGAATCATCATATTGGTAATTTTACAGTTTCCCTCTCTTCTTCAACTGTCATTCCCTACTTGGAGATGCCTTTATAGCTCGAGTGTAGATTAGGGAAGGGGTGCCAGATAAAAGGAATAATAGGATGTAGAAACAAGATTATTCAATTCGAATAGTAGGGAGAAATAAAAATCCAAAACTCAGTTGTTCAATCTGGTCGAACAACAGTCGTTCGAGTATTCAACAACAATTGTTCAATTGGATTGAACAGCAAGAAAAATAAAACCTAAAACATGGTTGTTCAATCCAATTGAATGATAGCCATTCGAGTATTAAACAGCAACCATTCAAATATTGAATAGGTGAAAAAGAGAAATAAAAAATTACATACATGGCTGTTCAATCCAGTTGAATATTAGCCATTCGAGGATTGAACAACGAGGGAGAGAAAACACAACTCATAGCTATTCAATCCAATTGAACAACAAATATACAAGTGAATTGAACAACAGTCATTCAAGGATTGAATAGCGAGAAAAAAACACAGCTCACAGCTGTTTGATCCAATTGAATAGCAGCTATACAATTGAATTGAACAACATTTGTTCAAGGATTCAACAGTGAGAAAAAAAACAAACACATGGCTTGTTTAATCTGATTTAAAAACAGATGTTCAATTGTATTGAATAGAATTCAGTCAGGGATTGAAAAGTGAGAAAGAAAATGAAAACACATTGTTGTTTAATATGATTGAACAACAAATTTTCAATTGGATTGAACATAAGTTGTTCAGGGATTGGATAGCGAGAAAAAAAATACAAACACATGACAGTTTAATATGATTGAACAAAAGTTGTTCAATTCGTTTGAACAACAGTTATTCAATTGGATTGAACAGTAGTTGTTCAGGGATTTAACAGCGAGAAAAAAAGCAAACACATGGTTGTTTAATTCGATTGGACATCAATTTTTTAATTGGATTGAACAGCAGTCGTTCAACAATTGAACAATGATAAAAAAAACGCAACTCTCAAGAGGATGACATTAGAAAAATTGCGAGTATGAAGAATGTACATCAAGGTAAAGAAATTATATACATTATTTACAAATGATGGTATAAAACTTCTCATGTACTTGAGTTTGTGGGGTTATCACCCCCTCGTGCCGCAACATGGATGGTGGGATCGTTTCGTACCTTTTGGAAAAAAGATTATTTCGTGAGAGGTTTGCAATAGAGGTGTACTATGTTCTCGTTGACTTGAAATGTTGAACCAGACCCATCTATGGTGGTCAAAGTGAGTGTGCCATTAATGTGTACTTCCTGAATCTTGTATGGACCAAGTCACCTTGTTTGTAATTTAGCTGGAAAATCTTGGAATCTGGAGTCATAGAGGAGTGCCCAATCTCCTTTTTGAAATATGTTTTTCTTGATAAGGTTGTCATGCCACATAGCTCGTTGTTGTTGGATGACCAATATGCATTACAGGGCTAGTAATCATATTTCGTCTAATTCATTTATTTGTTGGAGTCTTCTAGCTTGAGCTTTTGTTAAGTCCAACCCTACCTCCTGGGCCGTTCTTAGAGTTTTGATTTTGAATTCAATAGGGAAGATAGGTTCAATGCAAAATACTAGCTGATATGGTGATTATCCGTGGTGTTTCGCCAGGTTGTACGATCAAACCATAAGGCTTCTGGTAACCTTGTGGCCCAGTCCCGATATTGTGCTAATACAGTTTTGTTAAGGATTTCTTCTAGAAATTTGTTGGTGCTTTTGACTTGCCCATTTTCCTGCGGGTGGTAAGGAGACGTAACTCTATGGATGATATGGTGATTCCTTAGGGTGGCTGTAATTTTATTACCTATGAATTGTGCCCCCGCATCGGTTATCACTTCTCGTGGAAAATCGTATCGTACGAATAGTTAAAAAATAAACTTAATCACCGATTCCTCCATGACTCTTGACAACGCCACTGCTTCTACCCATTTTGTTACATAATTTGTGGCAACAAATATGTAGAATTTCTAGTTTGATGGTGGGTTGAATGGCCCAATGAAGTCCAGCATCCATCATTTGAATGGTTCTCCCACTAATTGTCGTTGTAGTGGAATTTCATCAACTTGGCCTGGGTGTCCCATTCTTTGGCAACTATCGCAAGCTTGGACATATTTTTTTGTGTCTTTTAAAATTGTAGGCCAATAATAGCCTAATTGTAACACTTTGTGTCATGTTCTACATTCTACGAAATGGCCACCACAAGGTTCATCGTGACAGTCTCGTAAGATTTCATAGATTTCATCCTCTCTGATGCATTTGCGTATGTGCATGTCGACCCCTATATGGAATATGTATCCACCGATCCAGGAGAACCTTGCACTGCATTGTACAATCAGTTTCTGTTCCCTTGATGTTAAATGTCTGGGCAGTTTTCCTATTGCCAAGTAATTTTCAACGTCTGCATACCATGGTGTTTTTACTGCTACAGCAAACAGATGTTCATCAGGGAACTGATCATCGATTACTAGCGTGTCGTCCATATTAGGAACCCTGGACAGGAAGTCTGTGACCACATTTTCCTTTCCTGGATTATATTTTATTGTTATATCGAATTACTGCAATAACAACAACCAACGAGTTATTATCCCGTTCGTGATTGGTTTATTTAATTCAGCTGAAGTGAGGTTTTTTCTGATATAATAAATGGCATAATATTTTTTTTTATTCTTCTTGGCCAAGGACTGCTCCTATTGTTGTGTTGGAGGCATATAAAGAGACGTGAAAATGCAGTTTCCAGTTAGGTCCCCGTAGAATCAGTGTTGTCGAGACTAGTTTCTTCAAATCTACGAAAGCGGTGTCACATTATCAGTCCAATGGAATTCGACATTTCTAGTTAATGCATGCAAAGGTGTGGCTATTTGTGAGAAATTATTTATAAACCTACGATAATATCCTACATATCCCAAAAAATTTCATACCTATATCTATGTACGAGGTGTAGCTAATAGAAGTATTACCTCTATATTAGTTGGATCTACCTGTATTCCAGCTGCAGAAATTTAGTGACCTAGGATCACTCCCTCTGTCATCATCATGTGACATTTTTCATCGCTTAGACATAGCCTAGTAGCAATACGTCTCTCCTACACCTTTTATAACATTTCTAATGCTTGATCGAAGTCCTCCCATTATGGTGTGAAGTCATCCATATAGATTTCAAGCCCTTCATTTATTAAGTCAGAAAAAATGTTGATTATGGCTCTCTAAAATGTTGCTGGGGCATTACATAATCCAAATGGTGAAACTCTCTAAGAAAAAGTACCCCATGGGCAGGTAAAGGTTATCTTATCCTGATCTTCAGGAGCTATTTGAATTTGATTGTCTGAACTTGTTAAGGAAGGAGAAGAACCATTTCCCTGCAAATGTGTCAAGGACATGGTCAATGAAGGGGAGGGGGAAATGGTATTTTTGTGTTGCTTTATTCAATTCTTTGTGATCTACGCATATTATTCATTTCCCATTCCTTTTAGGGATGAATACCAGAGAGGAGACCCATTTTCTGTCTGAAATAGGATAAATGAAATTTAAATCTAATAGCTTTTGTAGCTCCTCTTTTACAATATCTTTTAATTGTTGGTTTAGCCTCCGCTGAGGCTGTATAATGGGACGTTCATGTCTTGTTAATACCAAGAAATTTCCCCTTAATACTTCCGAAGGAAATTTATGAACTTTTTATTTTGGTCATCATCCAAATTTCCATTAATATTCAGAACCTTTCGTGGCTTAATCTCAATACGTGTGCTGTTACGTACAGCGGAAGTGGGAATATGTTGATCCTCAAGGTCTGTCACAGGATTCCCTTCAGCTTTATTTTCAAGGACTATTTTCAACATTTGGCATTTTAAATTTCCATATGTGGGTGAATAATTCATAAAATTATTGATTACATCATCTTCAGTTTTATCCTTAAATTCAAGAGCTTCTACTAGTGTCAGAGGTGGACGAATTTGTTTCTCCTAATATGTAGATGGATGTTTGTGAATTTTTACCGTGGGTAAACCTTGTTTGGCAGGCAGATAAATAATGATATTTTTTCTGGAATATCCTCTAATGATAGTCATGCTACCTACTCGATAGTATATGTAAGCATCTACTGTGGCTAGCGAAGGCCGCCAAAGAATCAATGAGTGCCTGTGCATCCTATTCTTTGGATTAATAACAAAGAAATCAGCTAGGTATTCCCATGAGTCCACAGAGACCAGGATGTCCTGCACTAATCCTTCTGGTCTGATAATAGACCTGTCAGCAAGTTCCAGCAGTGTATCCATAGGTTCTAAAGCTGATATGCGTAGTTTTTCGTAGCCCCTACAATTAGGATGTTAATGGCTGCCCCTAGGTTGACCAATGTGTTTGGAAATCAGTGGCCAGATATTTTTACAGTCAAAATGGGATTTCCTGGGTCTTCATATTTCACGGGTGGTTCCTTACCTAGTAATAAATCAGATAACATCCCTACCACATGAACGGTGGGTGCAACCTTTGTTTTCTTTACTTGTTTTTTTCTACATATCTCTTTAATTATCTTTCCATAGATGGGAATGTCTTGGATGGCCTGGAGAAGAGGAATTTTGATACAGAGGTTTCTCAATTCCCCTAGGATGTCAAAATCTAGAGAGATTATTGGTCTAGGCAGAGTTAATCTTTCAGGGAATGGAGGTGGAGACATCCTATGTTCTTCAGGCCCTCGTTGGTCAATCATTTCCTTATCTTTCCCTACCTCCATCCCTGTTATATTTGCTTGGACAAGCTCTATTGAAGTCTTAGTTCAGGACAGAGGTGGAGTCATGGCTTCTACAGGTAAGATAATATGTCCTGATCTCAACCTTAGTTCTTTGCAATATTTTTGTTCAGTGCCATAATTTGAATTTTCTATGATATGAATTAGTTGAACAGGGCTATTTTTGGGATTAGGATTGGGTTGAGCTAGCAATTGAGGGCGTATGACAAGCTGCGGGTTGTGCTGGACTGTGTATGGTGCTGGTAGCATAGGTTGATTTTGGGTCCCTACTCCCATTGGTAGGTTGGTCATTCCCATGGGTCGCTTCCAATTCCAATTAGTGTTTTGAGGAGGGGGGTTTGGCCACTAGGTTTGATATGGAACATTTTTCCAATAAGGTGGAGAACAAGGAAATTTTGGCCAATTATTCCCTGATGAGGGTTGTGCAGGCTAGGGTGGCATAGGAAACAACTGGTTTGGCCAAGTAGAAAAAGGATTTTGAGTCTGCCAATATGTTCCAAGGGTTTTTTGGTTAAACTGCAGATAATAAAAGAGTTGTGGCAGGTCTTGAGGCATACCTGGTCGTGCCTACCACTTTCGACACTGATTCATTAGGTAGACTGGTTCTGTCTCCTCCTCTGCTTCCTTGTAAACTACTTTCAGCCTGAGAAGTGAACGGCATTGCTCCATAGTATGATCTTTAGTGCAGATGGCACAAGTCTGAACCATGTATAAAGGGCATTCCCTTTGGTTGTGCTTCTTTCGACATCGTGAGAAAAGTATGGCCAAGTTTTGTTCTGGTATAGCTTGTTTCTTCTTGGCTTGTAAAACGTCAAGTTGCATTGTCAAGGTACCCAAAATGTCAGTTTTGAAAAATTCCAAGAGATTTCCAAACTCTGCTCTAGTTATGTTGCCATTAGACTGCTTAAGATATTTTTTTATTGAATCACACCCATTTGGTTAATTGCACACACTACACTGAGATCATATAATTCATAGGTAAATAATCTCATCATATTCTTCCTGGTAAATATCCCCTTTTCCTATTATGTTAAGTGTTTCCACCCATTCTTCTTTCATTCCTTTGATTATTGTGGCTTTTAAGATGCCTTCGCAGAGCGTGGTATATGGAGACCTTTGTAAATTGTGTTGGAATCTTTCTACATACTCTTCTAATGTTTCATTGTATTTTTTAGACATATTGAAGATTTCAACTTTTAGATCTCAAGTTCGGCAGTAGTCTTGGTAATTGGTAAGGAAAATGTTCTTCATTTGGTTCGAGTTATTGATAGTTCCCCCACCTAATCCCATGAACCAGCATAGCGCTGTTCCTTTTAAGGTGGAGGGAAATAGTTTTAGTTTCTAAGGACTAGTCGTGTAGTCATATCCCCTACATAGGACATCAAATTCGAATAGGAATCCATCAGGATATTCCGTGGTCAATCCATGAATGGTGGGAATTTTGTGAAAGGGAATGGCGTTCATAGGGGTGTTTGCAGCATAATCAACAATGGGGTATTCCAATTTTGATGTCTGCCTCTAATTCTGGTTTTTATTATTTTCCATCTAATCAAAGAGGTTCCAGAAATATTCAGGGATTTCTCGATCTGGTGGTGTAATCTTAGTGGGCTTGGGAGGCGAATGCGGTGGAGGTTTTACAACGCTTCCCTAATCTGGGATCCTGAGTACGTCTGTCTCGACCACTCTTTCGGGGGATTTAGGCTTCGATGTTTCTATTTGAATTCCACCATTAGTTTCTCCTTCCCCTTCCTGTAAGTTTAAATAACATCCCTCTATTTAAGGGTCAGTGCCTATATGATCAGTTGTCTGAAGGCTTCGCTCAAATCCTTTTGTCTCACAGTGAATCTCGGCGTAGGCTACAGATGGTGAGGTTTCCCCCTGACGGAGTGTGATAGGACTTTGAATGGAAATAGTTCTGGGTCCTATATATTCCTGAGATTAATCTTTCTTAATGATTTGTTCTATATGTTGTTCTTCCGAGGATCACTGGTCCTTTGGATCGTGAGGATTTTTGCGAATGATTTCGAATTGTTTCTATCTTTTTCTTCCTAGTCATAAGACAAGAGCACTTATTCTACTGGTCTTTGCATGGTTTGATATGGAAGCGGGCTAGAGGGCAAGAATGTTACTTGCCAGTACATGGGTTCTTACCTCTCGTTTTCAATACCCAATTCTTCACAGTAATGGAGAAATATGAATAAAGGATATCACTCTTAACACTCACCCCAACAACGGCGCAAAAAATGTTGGTTTCACAAAGGTGGCTTATTATAAGCAACCTTAGTGCTTCTCATTTAATTATCAACCCGAGGTAAGTCTTATATTTCAATAGTTTCAGCACAATATATGCAAGTGAGATCGACTGATAGTTACTCTATGATGTTTATGAGAAAGGATTATCTAGTCTTATGAATTCAATCAACTTAAAGAGGAATGGTCTGGTAGATTATGGCTATTTTTTTGTCTTTCTTAGAAAAGAGAAACCTGTGATTGAACAAAATAATGATTGTTTGAAAAACAAACTTAATGAATTGAACAACAATCTAAATGAATTGAACAACAATCTAAATAAATTGAACAACAATCTAAATGAAGCAATATAAATGAGGTGTACATCAATCACTTGTATAATTTTTCAATGGAATTCTCTTTGTAAACTAACTAATTGACATTAATAAATAAATGGATGCTTTACTTTGTTGAAAGAACAATTTAATCCACAAAGACAAGTAACATCGAACAATAACCATTCTATGATTTGTAAATCAATTGCAAAGACATTGGAAGAAACTGGAAACATCTACTAGTGTTGAAGCATTATTATAAACCAAAAAATGTGAATGCTATTATTGTAAATCAAGGAACACAAATGCTAAACATCTTTGAAGAAAGAAAAATTGTAACTTTATTGAGTGGAAAAGTACTTTACAACCACATCAGATAACTGGACATTGATTCCGTGACTAACACACAGTAAGGGAATTGGCGAGGAACTTCCAGGGGTTGGGCCCAGACCACTAGAAGCTCTATCGTAGTGAAGACCTCAAAATATAATTGTTCAAAACATCAAAACTGTTTATTACATCAAGGGATACTCCAGGAATACAATTAGACAGTTGTATTCCAATGCGTTTATTACAGAAGGAATTTCCTATTCCTATTCGACTCCCTATCTAGTTCGTCCTTGGTCCTTTTAAAGGAATTTTCACGCAATAAGATAGTATTTTCGAAACGACAGCCCACAATGCATGTCTATCCTTTGAGTTCTCGAGCTTGAATCCGTCTGTCTACCTTTTATGTGCTTCTGGGAGTTACTGAGATCCCATACATTTGTGTCTGTCGGTTGTCTTCTATTTTCCTTTGGTTCAGCTGCTCTTCCTTCCCACATACGGAAATACAATAAGTCAATTTTCTGTTATAGAAACATTCCTTTTGTCGTTAGCCAAATTGCTCTAGTTTTCATAAATATTTTCTTTATTTATTGTTAAGATGAGGAATGATTCCCAAAATTATGCAATAATTTGAAGTAATTATATAGTGAAAACATACCTCAATTTGGGCCCAACAATGCTCAAACTCTATCGGCTGCCATTTTAATTGGCTTCATTGTTTTTCATATGTGAAACTTGTCTTTGTAAAGAACAGATTATTCTCACATAATACAACACAAGGGATAATTTGCTAAGGCTATATCATACCAAACAATTTTAATTCATTGTTACACCATTCTTTGGTCATCTAATCCATTGTTATTAGATGGACCCAAGTACACCAAGTAAGACCAATTTTACCCCAAGTAAAATCGCATTCACTATGAAAAATAACTTAGTAAACCACCATTATTAAGTTTTTTATTGTCTAAATAGGAAACCCCATGACAAAATATTAAATAAATCTATATTTGTTTAGTTTTCATCAAAAAATTAATTAGTTAAAAAGTATTTTGATTAATATTCCTGGTTATATTTAACCCAAAACAAAGAAATTAAATAGATAAATCATTATTTATCTTATTATTTCCTAAAGATTAGTTATTTAAACCTTATTAAATAATATTATTTGTTAAATATAGCTAAATCACTCATAAATAATTAAATAAATCATTATTTATTTGATTATTACTCAACCACATCCTTAAAATGATAAATAAATCATTTATTTATTTATTATTTATAGATAAAGGGATTTGACCCAAGTCAAATTCCTTTTCCCTCCAACAAATATAATAAAATATTCCATAAAATTTGGATCTTGATTTGGTTAATAATATTTTAACTATGCACCAATATCTAGACTAACTCAATATTTTGTGATAAATAGAGGGGTTTTCCCATTTATTTCTCACCTTTTGTTGCCTAAATATCCCACTAGATCTAAAATTTTGAACTGGCTATTGATCCACCATCATAGCCATATTTTTCCATTTGTATCTGGGTTTTCTACACCATCAAGAGAGAGGAATTCTAAATTTGAAGTGCTGAGAACTTACAAGAACCCATCCCATTGACGAGAACCGGGAACACCCTCTTGTGTTTTCCTCCCAGGTGCCATTAATACAAAATTCATATGATATATTCTTGTCTTGCCTATTGGATGCATGGAGTAAATTGTTTTTTCTACTGTTTAATGTCTCTAATGCACAGATCTAGATTTTTTTAGCATTTATCTTGATCACCTAACTGCAGATCTGAAGATACTAGCAATCATTTATGATGTTAGGGCCATTTGTTATGTGCAGCTAAAGTGGTCTTTTTTCATACACTGAGAATTAAGATTCATACTAACAACTGGTGACTCCACGTGGGTTTACGATTATGAATGCTGTCATTTTTCTGATCCTTGCATATTTAGTTGTTTCAAACCGTAGGATTTCTCTTCACCCACTTGTTTTTTCTTTTCTTAATGTTTCTTTTAAACTATAAAACCCTAAAACGATAAAAATTTTGACTTCCGTGTGTTTTCGGACCTATTGCGTAGGTGACAGACATTAGCTGCAGCTGAGACGAAATTTTTTTCTGAAACCGGTCTCTGAGAGTGCCGGAGGTGTAGGTCCCACATTTTTGCCCAGAACCTATGTCCTAGACCTTTAGGGTGCACTTTTCAGCCCAAAAACTGTGACCTCTACTGAAAACAGGTCAGAAATTGCGACCTTGAATTTTTGTAGGGATTTTTTTGAAAGTCTTTTGGGTTTGTCTGAGCCTCTGTTCAGGGTTGTCTGACCTTCGTCTCCTCCCGTTTTGGACCTGTAATTTTCTTTTTAAACTCAACTAAGTGGGAACTTGTCCCCCTAGGGCTTCAGTACCCTCCAATTTTTGTGGAAGAGTTTTTGTTGTTACGGGTTTTCTGAAATTTTAGAGTCTTCAGCCATTTTTTTTCAAATCTGATACCTCACCTTCAGATCCACTTTAGATTGGCTTGTTATCCATCCAAAGCACCTCTTCTGGCTTTTTTTGGGTTTTCCTCTAGGTTTCACTCTATTTCCCTCCTAGAGATAGCCTTTTTCCACCCCTTTTTGCAGCAATTTTTCCTTAGTTCTGTTGTTGTTTCTGCACCACATTCCAACAAATTTGGTCCTTTAGATCCCTGTCCCTCCTGACCTTAGATATCTTCGGTTTTTTAGAGTGTTTTACTCAATTTTTTTCTTACCTATAGACTAACTATTAAGAGGCCCGCCTCCTTGGGTTTATATCATTGCATTATTATTTGTTTTTTTTCTATTTTTGTACACTTATATACTGTCATTTGCATGTTTATTTGTAGCTATATAGAACACTTTTATTTTTCTTTACGAAAATATAGGTTTAAAACTTAAAATTTACACACTTTTACACACACACCCTAACCAAAAAAGAGCTTGGCTAACACTGCCAAGAAAAGACTCTAAAACATTGAAAACAATTGATTCTTCACTTCTCTACCCTTGTTTCGACATTGTAATCAGTTGATCCTACACCTCTCTACCCTTGTCGGTCTCTTTTTCCTTTGTGCTGCATTTGTGTCGTCATCATTGCTCTACCTCCCATGGGCTTTGGTTTTCCTCAGGGGGGGCCAGCACCTCTGGCATTTTTTCCCCTCCTGGTGACACGTATCTAGGATACGGTATGCCTCTTGTCTTTTACCAACCTCCTGTTTACCACACTGTTACCCAACCTCTTCCATCTGGTACCCCTAATTAACAGATTCTCATGATGAAATCTTGTCAACCCTCAATCGTAGACATCAATATTCAGACTCAGTCTCGTCAGTAAAAAAATCCTCCTGCTATGTCTATCCCCGAGCCACCTTCTTCGGTCTCTACAGAGCCTCTTTCGACACATAAGGGTTCCTTTCAGATCCCTCAGCCTAGAGTGGAGGTTCATAGCAAGATCCCTAAGTGACCACTAAACTGAAATGTTGCTTCTGGAAAAGTCGCCCATTCGTATAGCATAGTCGATGATTTGGCACAATCTCCTGCTACCATTTCAACGCTGGAACTCCTCCAGTCATGCCCTTCACAACGAAAAGCTCTGCTATCTGCCGTGGGCACTGTGGATCCTTCCGACAATCGATTGATTATCTTTGATGTTGACCAGTCAAAACATCCTCCTCTCCCTGGTTCTATTTCCTTCCAAATCCCAGTCAAGATCCGAAATGCTAACATTTCCCTATGCATTATTGATGAGGGGGCATCCACCTGCATGATGTCCGCTTTGGTTTTGAAGAAAATCGGATCCCCAGAGTTGGCTCCTTCAAGGATCACTCTCCGAGTGTGGGATGGCCACATCTCAAAGCCCATTGGCTTATTATGTAATTGTCCTATTATTCTTGCGAGCAAGAATATTTCTATTGACATAGAAGTCATAGATTCCTCCTTAGATAACAACATTCTATTAGGTCGTAGCTACACTTATGTGATTTCTGTTGTCCCTTCTGCGGTCCACCGCAAGATGTACTTCCCCCATGATGGAAAGATAGTCACCATTGACTAGCTGACGTATTATGAACTGAAGTCTCAAACCTCCCCTGAGTCCACTATCTCTTCAGTGGCCAATAAGCAAACCGTCAACCCTTTGACCAGTGTCTCACCCAGTGTCTACAAGGATTATTCCTTGATTGGTACATTCCCTGGTCTTCCTCCTCCCATCTTTGATCCTAGCTCATTGAATTTTTGCATGATGAAATCGTCTAGGGCTTCTCTCAAGAGGTCTGCCTTGGCTAGTTAGTAGCCCCCTCGCCCTCCACAGTCGTCTCCTGACCCTTCGATGCAGCCTTTTGGACCTTCTCCTCCTGTCCCTTTATCTGGTACTCATGAGCCTCTTTATCCTCTTAGATCAGTTAATCCAGGCCTTAACCATTTAGGAGCCGTCCCACCTGGCCATTACCCCTCCGGTTAGATACCGTTCCTAGTCCGTCGACCAGGAATCTATACGACACCTGTCATGGCCACCCTCTCTATTCCTAACTTGACCATTGGGATTTCGGTTTTGTACCTTGATCCTCCAAAAGCTACCTCACCAATTAAACCTAAACCTTATCTTGCTTTAACCCTGGTTCAGCCTGTCCCCCTAACTTTTCCCATTGTCACAGTGCCTCAGCCAGCTCAACAGGAACCACCTCCTGTTGCAACCACTTTGGGTAAGAAGGGTAGAGCTCTCAAAAGGGCCTTAAAGGAAAAAGCTGCTTTGACTGACCCTGCACCTCCTCCACCTCCAAAGCCCTGCGCTTTGTGTGATGTCATCGGTCATGCCAGCCATACTTGTCCCCAGTTGGCCCGCATCAAGCCCATGGTTAATGTCGTGTTCCCTGAGTCTATGGTCCCTAAAAACTCTACCTCTTCATCAACCGCAACCAAGAACACCAAGAATATTTCACCAAACACCCATGTGCTTTGTGTGGTCTCCATGGCCATTACTCTCATCATTGTCCCTACCTTACGCATTACCATGCCTCCTTAGAGGTAGTTCAGGAGTACGATATGGAACAGAACCAATCCGCTTCTCTCGTACTTGCATAGTATACTGTAGGCCAGACTGAGGATTTCCCCATTGCTATTGAAATCCCCCCCCTGATGTCAAAATGATAAAGCATGCGGCCACCATCATCTACCTTTCATCATCCTTGAGACCCTCGGTAGAAGCTCCCTCTAAATCTTCTCTTGTTGTTTCGCGTGACCTCCTTTTAGTGATCACCCTGAGCTCAAAATCAGTGGATCCTTTATTTGCTTGTTCTTATGTCATCCCCCACAACAATATGCATGTGAGCCTTCCTTCTCATGATGATGAGTCACGTAGCTTCGCCGCATCACGTGGTATTTCTTCCTCCCATCATTCCACCTTATTTTGTGATGACAACTTCATGGAAGCCATGTCCACCCTTGACTTCATCTTTCCTGCCTATAAATTGGATTCCATCATCCGTACCTTTGGTGACTTACATGGCCTGAGCTCAAGCTACGCTTCCAGTAGCCCCCACACTTCCCCTCCCCGGCAGCATGTGGGTAGTAAACATCCTACCCAGATCACTCCCTTCCGCAGAGTGCGTTTGATTTCTACTTTGCGCTCAGGTTGCTAGCATTATTCATTATTCTCCCATTTATTATCTTGTGGCACCTTTCAGAGGGACCCCCCATCCACATCTTGTATCAGTTTTGCTGATGGTACAAGTCGCTACTCCTGGAACTTAACCACGACAAGTTGGGCCATTTTTATGCCCTTGCATGTGCTTGTTATTTCAAACAGTGTATGCATTTGTACTGCTACCAATAATCAGGCCGAATCTGATGCAGTACGAGGTTTATTAGTCAATTCCATTTCACCTCGCATCCTCCATCTTCATGTTCATTTAGATTCCCTGCTTCTTGTCATGCAATTGAATGGTGTCTATTGTGTGCATAATCCTATCCTTTTCAGAAGATATTTACGAGTGAATCTTTTGATGCTTGAATTTGAAATCATTACTTTCAGTCATGTACCGAGAGAACAAAATCACTATGTAGATATCATTGCAAACCATATTCTAGTTTTGCATTTAACACACACATTTAACACAAGACAGTAACATAAAAATATCAAAACAATAGATAACCATAATATGTCTCGTATAAAATTTTTTAGAGTTCATCAACTCTTATACATATGACATGCCCATAGCATGTTACAAAAACTAAAAACTGGTGGCACCACCTGCCCCAACACACTAATAACTATCTGGATGATCCCGAGCCAATGGCTCTGCCCCCGAAGCTCGTAGATCATGCATACCCTATCCATCCATCACCATGTGCCGCATGACCCCTCGCCATTTTGAGCCAATACATTGATCTATGTACTGGTCATCTAAGTCTTGCTAGCAGAACTCTGAAACACTGGTCAGAAGCCTCCCACATCTATGAAGGATGTCCTCCAGAAAGGCTGCTACATCCTCATTTTGTTGCGCCCTTGATCTGCTAGATCCTACGGCCCCTGATACTACAGTTCATCCCATGTACCCGACCAGTTTTACCGATGCTGTATCTGCATGCCAAAAGTAAAAGAATTGATACCACAGACAATATTCTAGCAACATTACATGCACATAAAAGATTAGAAATTTATCACTTACCATCAGGTCCCCATATACGACCAGGCGGCAATGGCTGATCCGGATCCCCACAATAACTCATCCCACTATAGGGATAGTCGTCTATATACAGCAGCATCTGATCCCAATGGACAAAGAAATCAAGACGGAACACCCATCCAACTGCTCCACCTCCTCCTCTACACAGTAGTCGTCCCCACCGGCGCATCCTAGGCTCTCTCAAGCCCCCATATTGGAGCTATCTGCAAGGTCGAAGTGTCGGGATCTTCTCAAAGAAGAAAGAGCACAAAATTGTACCATATGCACAATCATGGTTCACTTGCTGCTTACATAGTGAAAACTGTCATTTCAATGACGAAAACATCATCTGGGCCCACCCATAGTAGGTCCCACTCAAAACACTCTCCATGAGCATCATTTTCCCCCTAGTGATGTGATGGAGTGCCTACTTTCCCAGGATCCATAGCACGGGTCTCTAACCTCTCCAAATCCCCGATGGGTATTCGAGTCCCCTTAACTAGGAGACCTGGCTGACAATGGCACTCTACAAAATCTATGATATTCCGCCCACACGGTAATACTGGTTGAGTATTCCTTACCATCCTAAGTGGTGGGAGACTAGTTAGGAAATATATATCCTAGACCGTCAACTCGATACAGTGCTCCTGCACTATGAAGACCTCATGGTTCGAGTCCCAATAGCTGAAAATCAGGACCAATAAGGGCTCCCTAGCTCTCATCAAAGGGTTCTCCACAAACTTGAAAACCCCGAACCTGTCCAAAGCACTGCAGACACCTTAATCCTCTTGGATGTCCAACCATAATGCGCCCAGGTATCTCTCTCTCCAGTTGATCCATAATTCTTCCATATATGCACAAAACCATCATAATTATTAGTATACATATAGGAAAGATTGTTTCTCATCACAAAATCCAAGTGCTCAACCAAAAAAAAAACACAGAAAAACCCCTTCCTGACAGGTCACATTTTTCAGGCCCAAACCTGGGTTAGGTCGCACTTTTCTACCCAAAACTTGCTACCCAGGTAACAGTTTTTTCCCCAAAAAGTGTGACCTAGCCAGGAAGAGGAGTAAGGTCCTGTTCCTGAGCCCTAGGGACCTAATCTAAAATTTTAATCTACTTAAAAGAAAGAGTATGGTTAGGCCTCTTACCTCCAACTGACAGATCTTGATTCCAACGGTCGGTTTGTCCATGATGACCGCCGCAAGATTTAGGGCCTTCTCTCCTCTCTACATTCACCATAGCTCCACATGCAAATGAATGAATTTGGAGGAAAATTTCCTTATTAAAAGATAAACCCCTATTTTTTCTTTTTCCTGCTGCGACCCAACCGTAGCTCTGTTTACCAAACCGTCTGCACCATTGGAAAGCTCTCACCGAGCCCTCAAATGGTATCTATTAGTTTTTATTGATTTGATACTTCACCAGGACACATTTTTTCCATCAAGCGTCACTTCACCCCCTCTCTTTTCTTCACTTGCAACACTTGTATTGGGGGCACCAATTTTCCTCCATACTCGTCCATGCTCGTGTTGACTTTCATCATGAGTTACCATCTTGTACTCATGCTTTTATGGTGCCCATTAGACCCTTTTCCTGTGTGGCAGCACCATCGAGTCACCCTTTTTTAGAGCATCCAAGTTGAGTCATCATTTCTTTCATGGAGTCTATTCTGAGTCCCTTTGCATCCTGCTATATTCCTCCATCCTTCATTGCTTGGTCCCTCTCTCGTGTCGTAGATTATGGCCTTTAGCCCCACTATCCCCCATCCCTCATGATGTTGTGTCAGTCGCTGCCAGCTCATCCATACCCTTTATGCTCTAACAAGGGAATTCGTTCGTTTGCTACTCAGTTCCCCCCATTTCACCATCATCATTGGTGTCAGTCTGCTAGTCACTCTACTATTTTATCTCGTGCCTTAGTTGAGGAACCCTTATTCCCTCACCTATGGTGGACCTGCTTATGTCGACATCAGCTCATTCATTCTAGAAAATAGGTCTAGAGGATGGTGTACCTTGGTTCCAACTTCCACTCTTGTTCGGTGCCTCGGATCAGGCAAAGGGACTCCTTCTTGCTCTTTTACTTGATTGTTTCTTAGCTCCAACTCCTTTCAGCATGATCAAGATTCGTATATTGGATGGTTCAGTGATGCAGTGGCTGACATCAGTGATTTCCAGGCGTGCGTGAGATGTCTCAGCCCTCATGAGGGGGTGGCCCTATAGGTATCCCCCCACAAACTCGAATGACCTCTTCATCACAGCCTTCGATGCAACTCCCTACATTTGATGATGTCAACCTCAGCTGCTTGCAGCACCTTGTTGTTTTCATGTATTAGTCAGATTTTAGGAGCCCTTTGCTGTGTTCAGGGGCACCCGGTTTGCATTTATATCTCATGTACTCAGATATTATTGTACAAGTCTTGGCTGTTATACCTGGCACACTATGTATCTAGGATTGATTATCATGTTATTTATCTGGCCCATGTTTATACCATCATATCCTATATTATTCTGTCTCGTGGTTTTCTGGACGCCTTATTTTTTGTACTATTTCCTCAGTAGGCATAGGTATTCCTCCCTTGCCAGCTATAGCAGGTACCCACTCATCAAAGGGACTTATCGCACCTACAAGTCTCGCCTCCTTAGGGTCTAGTTCTTTTAGCACTTTGGTCTACCTTACAATCCTCTCTCTTTGACTTCCCCTTTGATGTCTAGTGATTGAGTTCTTACAATGTACTTTGGTCATATGATTAGCTCCTAACGCTCACATGTTGGGGGGAAACTATTGCACCATTTTTTGGTCATCTAATCCATTGTTATTATATGGACCCAAGTACACCAAGTAAGATCAATTTTACCCCAAGTAAAATTGCATTCACTATGAAAAATAACTTAGTAAACCATGCTTATTAAGTTGTTTATGGTCTAAACAGGAAACCCCATATTAATAAATCTATATTTTTTTAGTTTTCCTCCGAAAATAATTAATTAAACAACAATTTGATTAATATTCATGTTTATATTTAACCCAAAACGAGGAAATTAATTAGATAAATCATTGTTTATCTTATTACTTCATAAAGATTAGTTATTTAAACCTTATTAAATAATATTATTTGTTAAATATAACTAAATCACCCACAAATAATTAAATAAATCATTATTTATTTTATTATTACTCAACCACATCCTTAAAATGATAAATAAATCATTTATTTATTTATTATTTACAAATAAAGGAATTTCACCCAAGTCAAATTCCTTTTCCCTCCAACAAATTTAATAAAATATTCCATAAAATTTGGATCTTGATTTGTTTAATAATATTTTAATTATGCACCAATATATAGACTAACTCAATATTTTTTTATAAATATAAGGGTTTTCCCATTCATTTGTCACATTTTGTTGCCGAAAGATCCCACTAGATCTAAAATTTTGGTCTGGCTATTGATCCACCATCATAGCCATATTTTTCCATTTTTGTCTAGGTTTTCTACACCATCAAGAGAGAATAATTCTAAATCTGAAGTGTTGAGGGCTTCCAAGAACCCATCCCATTGAGGAGAATCGGGAACACCCTCTTGTGTTTTCCTCCCAGGTGCCATTAATACAAAATTCATTTGATATATTCTTGTCTTGTCTATTGGATGCATGGAGTAAATCTTGTTTTTTTGACTGTTTAATTTCTTCTAATGCATAGATCTAGATTTCTGCAGCATTTATCTTGATCACCTAACTGCATATCTGAAGATATTAGCAGTCATTTCTACTACTAAGGTTATTTGTTATGCACAACTAAAGTGGTATTTTTTCGTACACTAGGAATTAAGATTCATACTAACTCTCATTGTAGTATAAATTTGGAATTTCTCTTCCATTACATATAGTATTCGAGAGCATCTCATTTTATTTAGTCCTTTAAATCAATAGAGAACCAAAAAACCCAAAATATTCAGTTGTCAATAAATAATGAAGATTGGCTAATCTCCATCCTGGAGTGCTGATGATCTCTGTATTATAATCTTATATTGACTTTTTGTACTTATAAATATTACTTTCAAAATAACCTATCAGTCTTATAAAGATTATATTTCCATATTTATGAAGCTAAAATTCCAACGAAAATCATAGAAATTATGATAGTTATATATATTTGATAAATATATCACTAGATGCATACCCTTACTCCACACACACTAAGTATGAAGAACATCTTCAATAGAAAAAGCCAATCAACTCTTCTGCTTCTCAGTATAGACCCTTGGAGGCCATCAATATTCTTCTTAATTTTATGTTGAGTATATCCCTGTAATGCTCAGACTCTATCAGCTGATTTTTTAAATTGGCTTCCTTGTTTTTCATATGTAAAACTTATTTGCCAATAATAGAGCATTCTCGCATTAGAAAACACAAGAGCTTATTTCGTAAGGCTATATCAGACCAAAAAATTTTAATTCATCATAGTATAAATATGGAATCTCTCTTCCATTAAATATAGCATTCCAAAGCATCTCAAGGCATTTAGTACTTTAAATCAATAGAGAACCAAACAACCCAAAATATTCAGTTGTCTAGAAATAATGAATATTGGGTAATATCCATCCTGGAGTGCTCATTATCTTTGTATTGTAATCTTCGATTGACTTTTTATACTTATATATATTACTTTGAAAATGACCTCTCAGTCTTACAAAGATTATTATTCCATATTTTAATTTATTAAGATAAAATTCCAACAAAAATCATAGAAATTCTAATAGTTATCTATATATGATAAATATATCACTGTAAGCATACCCTTACTCCACACACACTGAGTATGAAGCACATCTTCAATATAATGAGCCAATCAAATTTTTTTGAATTGTTTTGAAATTATGATGTTTATTGAATTTTTTTATGAAATACTTTACAAGTATATATTACCACTATTATAATAGCTTTTCCAACTCACTTATGGATGTTGGGAAAATTTTTTCTTTGAAACTCTTCACTACATATCCAGGGTCATTAACTACTCACATATCACTGTAAAGCATACCCTTACTCCCAACACACCGAGTATGAAGCACATCTTCAATAGAATGAGCCGATCAAATTTTTCTGAATTGTTTTGAAAATTGTGATGTTTACTGAATTTTTTTATGAAATACTTTACAAGTATACATTACCACTATTATAATAGCTTTTCCCACTAACTTATGGATGTCGACACAATTTTTTATTTGAAACTCTTCACTACATTTCCAGGGTCATTAACTACTCACATATCATTGTAAAGCATAACCTTACTCCACACACAGTGAGTATGAATCACGTATTCAAAAGAACGAGCCAATCAACTATTCTGCTTCTGAGTATAGACCCTTAGAGGCCATCAATATTATTCTTAATTTTATGTTCAGTATATCCCTGAAATGCTCAAACTCTATCAGTTGAAATTTTAAATTAGCTTCGTTGTTTTTAATATGGAAAACTTCTCTTTGTAAAGAACAAAGAATTTTCGAATTATACAACTCTTTGCAAAGAACAAAGAATTATATCATTATACAACGCAAGAGCTAATTTGATAAGGATATATAAGACCAAAAAATTTTAATTCATCGTAGTATAAGTTTGTAATTTATCTTCCATTACTTATAGTATTCTAGAGCATATGAAGGCATTTAGTCCTTTAAATAAATAGAGAACCAAACAACCTAAAATATTCATTTGCCAAGAAATAATGAAGACTGGGTAATCTCTATCATGGAGTGCTCATTATCTCTGTATTGTAATCTCATATTGACTTTTTATACTTATAAAGATTACTTTCAAAATGACCTCTCAGTCTTATAAACTTTATCTTTCAATATTTATTAAGCTAAAATTCCAATAAAAATCTTAGAAATTCTGATAGTTATCTATATTTGATAAATATATCATTGTAGGCATACCCTTACTCCACACACACTGAGTATGAAGCACATAGTCAATAGAACAAGCCAATCAACTCTTCTGCTTCTGAGTATAGACCCTTGGAGATCATCATTATTCTTCTTAATTTTATGTTGATTATATCCCTGTAGTGCTCAGACTCTATTAGTTGGACTTTTAAATTGGCTTCCTTGTTTTTCATATGTAAAACTTCTCTTTGCAAAGAACAGAGAATTCTCGCGTTATACAACACAAGAGACAACTTCCTAACGCTATATCAAACCAAACATTTTTAATTCATCCTTGTATAAATTTGGAATTTCTCTTCCATTACTTATGGTATTCCAAAGCATCTCAAGGAATTTAGTTCTTTAAATCAATAGAGAACCAAACAACCCAAAATATTTAGTTGTCAAGAAATAATGAAGACTGGGTAATATCCATCCTGGAGTGCTCATGATCTCTGCATTGTAATCTCATATTGAATTTTTATAATTATAAATATTACTTTTAAAATGACCTCTCAGTCTTATAAATATTATCTTTCCATATTTTAATTTATTAAGCTAAAATTCCAACAAGAATCATAAATTCCTTGATAATAATCTATATTTGATAAAGATATCATTGTAAGCATACACTTACTGAACACACACTGAGTATGAAGCACATCTTCAATAGAATGAGCCAATCAAATTTTTCTTAATCGATTTGATAAATTATGATGCTTACTGATTTTTGTTATGAAATACTTTACAAGTATATATTACCACTATTATGAAATTTTCTATCATGTTTTTGAGAAACTAGAAATTTCAAATAATGGAAGTGGCTGTTTATTTTTTTAGAATTTTTTGTTATTTAGGATTTAGATCCTAAGTTTTAGGAGTTTATTATGATCTCCCTAAATAAATCTAACCATATAAATACTTGTACTTTTGATTCATTTGATTAATGCTCAGTCTATGGCCAACATTTCACAATAACATGCATTCTTATGGATGGATTATTTTTCATGTGGAGATGTTCTCCTCAAGTGAATTATATGATGCCTCCTTATAACTTAAAGTCATAAATCTTTTTTGTAGCAATTTATTGAAATTATATATCACTAGATTCATGTATCTAAATTTTGTGCTGTATTTAGGTATATAAGTGTGTATATTGAAATTGAGAAAACAAAAATATAGGTAGATTAACAGATAAATTGAATAGTAGTTTTATTTTCCTATTCAATTCTCTTTTTATTAAATTATATAATTTTTGGTAAATGTTAACTTTTACTATTCAATTTTCTTTTTATTAAATTATGTAATTTTTTATAAATATTAACTCTCATAAATTTTTATATTTCAAAGCCTATCAACATTTATATCAATTTTATTTTTTATTCAACATTATTATTAGCTTTAAATTAACTTATATTTACCTACGAATGATCTATAATTTTTATATATTGTCATTTTCACTCATTTAGAAAAACTAACTTTTCAAAAAACAAATTATAGCTTCATCCAATATTTTTGAAAAAAACTTTAGTTTTACATATAGCCATTTTTTTACTCACACAATCATTGTTTTTTAACTTGAATTTACCTATTAATGATCTATTTCAGCTCCCTTTAAATTTTCATGTAGTTCTACAGGAATCGTAGCTATACATATAACTCAAAACCACATATAAGAAATTTTAAACCAATAACCACATCTATGAACTTCGTTCTCTATATTACTTATTCTTTTATCTCTGTTTTTAGAAATGAAAACAAAACTTAATAAGAATGATATTTCTTGAATGTTCTCGGGGAAAAATCATATTCAACCATTGGTACAAGTCATTTAACTTGAGCCTATTACATCAATGCAAATTTCAACAGTACGATATCACACCGCCATCTCCAATGGCACACATATGAAGTGCCTTATTCTTCCAATAACTTTCAATGACCTCGTTGAAGCAAGCTTTCTTAAAAAAGGTTCAATTACACATGTTAAAAGTTGGACTACTTGAACTATTGGTCCATCAATGTAAGTTTGTTACAAGATTCTTGTTTAAACTTTACACATTTCCTTCATATGAATTTCAATTCTAACAATTACTCTTATTACTATCATTTACCATGTAGGTTTACAACGTTATTAGACTTCGAAATGTGTACTACATCTGCACCTTTAATTGGTATTCCAAAAAATTTGAGTATCACGATCACTTCTCAAGAAGGAAATCGATCCTCATCGAACCAACAACCTTCGTTGAAAAGGCACTGCATACTTTCTCACATTCCTACTACATCCATCATGTAATTCAAAATTATGATAAAAGAAATAAACCCTTACCATTCAAACTGGTGCATAAAAGGAATAGTTCAAAGAAAGACACCTCCTCGACAATTTAAAAATCAATACGGACCTAGTTAAGTGCTTAGCTTCAACCACTATGATACACAAGGTGGAGAAATACACATTACATGTCTCAAAATTTTTGTCGATCGTTTATTTGATAAAATCTGAGTTGGAAATATGTACATTGTATCAAAAGGAAATGTAAAAATGGTTAATAAACAATACAACCACTTAAACAATGATCGAGAATTTTTTTTAAATGCTACATATACCATAGATCATAGTGAAAACAAAATAATATCTAACCCAACAGTGAATTTCAACATAAAATCAATCAATAATAGCATAACAACACACGTCAACACAATTTTTGATGTTCTTCGTATTTTTACTAGTATTTCTAATCAATCCACGATACATAAAAAAGACGGCTTAGAAGTTACCAAAGAAACAGTAAATCTTCAAGACATGTCTGGATATAACATGGATGCAACCTTTTGGGGAGGTAATTTTTATGGAGTATCAAAATAAAATTCCAACTTATGTGCTACATGAAATAATCCCATCATAGCAATCAAGTTCGCTAGTGGTGCTGAATTTAATGGAAAAAATGTCGGTACTACAACAAGATTGATTATTCTTGTAGATAATGAAATCGAAGAGGCCCATATGATAAATTCATGGTTTAAAAAAGAAGGTTGCACTAAAAATTCTACACCAGCGACAACAAATATTCACCTTATTTTCGTCATCAACCCAAAAAAATAACAATTGTTGATATTTAAAATATTAAGTCCTCAGAGATACTTGTATTCTATCAAGTTAAGGGCACAATAAAAAAAATAGGGATGGAAAAATTTTACTAACTATCATGCATATCTATTGTTCATAAGAAAAAATGCATGAAGAAACTTATTCCAAAAAATAGAAGCACCTTGTATTGCCCTAAATGAAACACTGAAGTAATTGATTTTGATTACAAATACTTACTAAATATTTATGCACAATATCACACTAGTGAGTTGGTTTGAACAGTTGCTTTCAAAGATGTACCATCTACAATTCTTGGATTTAATGAAAAGGACTTCTATCTATTATTTGAGGATCCTAATCTAATAAAGGAAATTGTCTCTGAAGCACTCTAGACAGATCACATCTTCATTCTATCAGTGAAGACAGAAACATTTAGAGACATACCACACTTGAAATTTGTTATCATCAATGAAGTGAGCTTGCAATTCTCAATAGGATGCAACAATATCATTCAAGCAATAAATAAAATCTCAATATAATAGATAAATATCCTTACAAGTACTCTTGACTTATTCCTGATTTCTATTATTTTAATTTAAAAATACATTTATAGACCATATTCTTTTGTATGCCTTTCCAAAAATATCTCTTATTCTTTATTCTGATATGTTTTCCAAAACAACATATAATTGTATGTAATTTCATTTAAGGTAATTCACATTGCTTTAACTTTTTTCTATTAACAAATCAAGCAACATTACACATTGCAAATCCAATTATCTTCATGTACATCTATAAAATACTTAAATATTCTCTAAAACACATTGTTATCAACACGTTACACATCTTATATATTCCTCTATAGCTAAAAATTACGCAAATATACTTTCAAACACGTTGTTCTAATAATATGTTAACATAAATAAATTGAAAACTTCAATTTTTTATTTCCCCTTTCATATAATAACATGGTTATTCTATCTCCAAAAAAAAATTTCCATTCCGCTGATCTTTCCTATTTGTGCATTAAATTTTCGAAATGTCTACTATTTCTAATGATGAAAACACGCGAATATACTATGTAGTAAATAAAGAATGAATAAATTCACATCAACATGAGGTTTATCATGCTAAAAAAATACCTCAAAGATTCTCAAACAAACAAAAAGAAAAAATAAAACCCAACATTCATCGTCGATAACATATGATGGAAATTCACAATTTCCATCAAGCACTTCCCACTCCAAAAGCAATTCTCTTTTTCGATTTTGAAACCATCTATCTCTTTAGCAAACCAACTAACAATTTTTTTGAGAGTTCATTCGCCCCCACCCTCCATTCCACATGCTTTCAAAAACGTTCACAAAAATTATGCTCAAACAAATTCATCCATAACTCATTCACCTTCTCCCTCCATTACACATGATTTCAACAATGTTCATACTAATGATGCACATCGTGAATTCCATGCAAAAATTGATAAACTTTAACCTAATTCACCATGGTCCATTTGTCTTGAATCATATCTTGGAGTCCATATCCGCATGTCGAGCCAAATGTATTGTTGCTACAAATGCATGTATGAAAGAAAAGGTCATGGTTTCTCATTATCAAACAACATGGACCTTGGTCCTCAACCACCTATCTTAGGTTCTCTTTCAGATATAGAAGAAATTCTCAATGCTAAGGTTAACCATATCCTCCAAGTAACACATGCACGTGGTGGCCAATATAAATACACTGGCCACACAATTTTCTTTCCACAAGACATTACAAAAATAACATGCATGTTAACAAGACATGTTGAAGACTTTCATATTTTAATCGTTACATGTCAAAGTAATGACCATCAAGCTTATGATTTCATTGTAAGTAGACATAATGTTCATTCCGCATTAGAATACAATTTGGCGAATGAACCTTACTATAATAATGATAGCATTGATAACAATGCACTACCATCCTTACCAAAATTCCCCACTGATATCTCATCCTCCCTTAACCATTCCAATACCACAGATCCAAATACCCAACTTTGACTTGAAACTCCACTTTGTTCCACTAAATGTTCCGTAAACCAATACCCACACCATACATCATCATTCATTCCCACTATTCCTAATACAAATACATAAATCCAAGAAATATGGAAATATTTACATGCATACAACCACCATTTTGATACTACAATTGAATGGCCACAAATATGCCTATCCCAAATCAATGAATACAATATATAAGATCTCCTCTCTATGGCTTTCCCAACCCTATTCCCCATAGGAATTGCACTACCAAATCAACCAAGAATAAAGACAATGAATTTATATGAATACACACTTCATCTTCTACATTACCACGATAACAGATTCGACAAGCACCCTTGATTTCTCTACTACATATACAATCTCATGATGCACCATCACATTCAAGAAACAACCTCTTTAAAAGAAAACCGTCGCAGTCAAGAAACAACCTCTGTAAAAAAAAAACATCAAAGATGGCTTTCCAACATCAATCCATGAATTGAACATCCAATTAGAACAATTTCTAGATGACAAACTGGAAAAACAAGTGACATGGTTCGGTAGCTCTCTAGGTGGCTCAAGATGTTTTTGGCACAAATCTAAAAATGAACTGACAAACATGATATCTCAACTCGATTTCCAAACTTTCTTCTTCACATTAAGTGTAGTTGATACAAAGTGGCCCGATCTTCTACAATCATGCTAGGAATTCAACCTCCTGATGTTGTAAAACAATACAAATGGACGAATGATAACACTATCTCTAACCCTCACTTAACATCACTATATATGCACAACAAATTCACTATATTTCATGAATTATCTTCGATACAAAATACAAAATGCTACTGGTATAGGTATGCACTCTACCACATTACTTTCCTAATTATCTATACATAAAACTCCATCTAATTCAAAATTTCCTAACAAAAATACATGTTTTGCAGGTATGACTGGAAACATAGATGATCAACGCAAATCTGTGGCTTCCTATGGATACAAAATGCACCTGATATGGAAAATATTAATTTGGATAACGCAAAATTAGCTGATATTACTAAAAAATTCTTTGACAAATACATATCAGTTTGGAACCATCATCTTTCTACAGTGTCGAACCAATCCCTTTCTCAAAAAAATTTAGAAGACCATTGCTTATTGTCCATATCAGATATACTCGGAAGCAATCCTTTTAATGATTATGTCGAACCCATCAATTGCATTGAGAGACACACAAAATGCACTGAAAAAACATGCCTTAGAAAAAAAGGTTGCTCATTTGAATGTCGATATAAAGCACCTTGGGGATTACATCCACATTCTTCCTTTTCCATTGAATCCAATGGCCAAAAGAAATACACCCCCACTCACAATGATGATGTACTGAATACCCATAACCCTATCATCCTATCTATTTGGCGTGCAAATTTTGATTTCCAACCAGTTCTTTCAATCCATGTCGTTTAGAAATATATTGTGAAATATGCATCGAAAGCATTAAATAAATCTGAAACATTCCATGAAATGCTATGTAGAGTTGTACTCACTTCACCTAATGTTGACTCAGCAACATGTGCATTTCGAGAATTCCTTGTAGAAACTCTTTTCGATCGTGACATAGGAGCGCAAGAAACCTATCATATGATAAAAAAATTACCATTAACATTTTGTAGTCTCTCCTTCTTCCCTTTAAATGTAATGCAACAATTCTATATTTTCCTTCCACAAAATAAAACCCCCACTCCTCCATCACCACACTTCATAGCTACATACATCCATCATTTGTCTACCTTAGAATCCACACCACTTATAGAAATAGCAAGATCCTAGTCATATAATCCCCGTCGTAAGACCACAAATGGAAACAAACACCTGAAAAATTAATTGTTCGTATCATACCATGTTATTCCTCAATACCATCCACAACAGAATCTTGATATGCTAACTTTTGTAGAGTTAAACTTATGCTTTACAAACCATTTCGTCATTTCGCCCAAGACATAGGAAATTCTAGTCGAGAATTCATCACAAACTGGCAAACATTTCGTCTATTCTACGAACCTTGGCATCAACATCACACACTATATGATATCAATCCTCCTGCAAATGATAAATTCACTATTCATCAATTCCATCCTCCCGAGAACATGGACCTAAAATAATGGGAATTACTCTCTCGGTTGCACCCTACAAACGACCTGCTCAGAAATGAGCTTGATATGCTTGGGCTTTGTGGTTTTTATGATAACCATAGTTGAAATCATACCACTATCCCATTTCATATCCAAGAAATAGGCCCACAATTCGTTGAGAGTAATCTCTTTGTCCATCACACTATTCAAGAAAATAAATATACTCTGACGTACCTTAACTCCTTATCTCCAAATAAAAAAAAATCTCTGAATATTATTTCTACTCATTTCACTATGAAGGATATCTTACCTGCTCTACGAATGATAATACAAGGCACTGTTGGAACTAGGAAATCCATTTTTATAAATTGCATCAGAGAAATGCTCATAAAACTTGTGAGTTGAGAACCTTCACCAATCATGCTCCTAGCCCCTACATGTGTTGCAACATTCAACATATAAGAATCAACAATCCATGTCGCCATCCACCTTCCAATAAAAGATCGTATACCATTAGAAGGAAATGCTCTTGAAAAATTCCAAGAAGAACTTAAGCATATCAGGTACATATTAATCGATGAAACGAGCTTCATTGGGCCTAAGCTTCTTAGCCAAATTGATGAACGTCTTTGAGTGGCATTTCTATTAAAGAGAAACATTCCATTCAGCAGTTGTTCCATTATATTAGGTGGTGATCAAGACGAGTTACCGCCTGTCAAAGACATAACACTATATGTAGGCACAAGCTACAGAAGCGCATTGTGGAACACATTCAACACATTCATCACATTAGGAAAAATATTTCATCAACAAGGTGGAAAAATTTCTTAAGTTACTTTCAGAAACATCCTAAAAAACAATAGGAGTGCAAATCCAACAATTGACGACTGTAACATCTTTATGTCGCAAATAGACTCTTTCTTATCAGAATATGAAATACATTCTTTCCATGATTCTATGCATCTATTTCCAACCAATGCTCAAACATTGGATCATAGAAAGAAAATGATAAAATCGTTAAACACTCTAGTTGCAAGATCCATCGTAGAAGACGAAAGCACATATTCCAACTTCTCTTCAGATGATGAGAATGTCGAGTGAATTTACTACCTCTGCAAAGGGAAAAAAGTAATGTTCACTTCCAACCTTTGGGTTTCAACAGAGCTTGTTAATGGCTCCCCTGGGGAAATTATATCCATTTTTTACAAAGAATCAACTACACCTCCACAACTTCCAACATTTTTCATCGTTGAATTTCCCAAATACATCGAGCATGCTTGGGATTAAACAAACCCCACTCACTTTCCTATTCCAGCAATAAAAAGAAACGAACGTACACAAATTCCACTAAAAATGGCTTGGGCATTAACTATACATAAATCTAAGAGTATGAGTCTACCAAAAGAAACGATAGACATTGGAAAAACTGAATGACAAGGTCTCACATTCACATCAATTTCACGACTCCCTTCACTACAAAATCTCTAAATTTTCCCTACATTCTCTTTCGATCATTCATGAAAATGGAAGACAAAAAAAAATTATTTCTTGCAGAAAACAAGGAGAAGAACCTCTCCGTTCAATTTATCCTATAGAAAACCAACTCCATTCCATATCTTAACATCTCCTAAATGTTTTCACATAGTATCAAGTCCAAAATATTTTGATCGCATATCAATTCTACCTATTAACAATAATCTAATTTACTCATTACTAACACATTGTTGAAAATATTACATTCCTGATATAATTCTTAACTAATTACTTATAAAATTTTCTTTCTTTTGAAACAGAAGACATGGACTCAGTGATATCACATCTACACAACTATTGCAATGAAATAGATACAACAATTCATACATTGTACGACATAAAAAAAATATTCCTGACTGTGCCAAATACAAACGTACCGCTTTAAAGACTTCAACCAACTACATAATTATTACTTAAAAAATTAAATATACTCTAAAATGTATGATGCACATACACGAACGAGATAAAATGCGAAAAATAGGAGCAGACTGGGAATCGAGAAATATGCATCTACAATTCAAAATAAATCTCGAGTGGTGTTCAGTTTGGCATATTCTACTGAACATTTTCAATTTCCAATAATATAGGTAACTTAAATTTCATTCAGTACATATTCTTTATGACAGAATTCACATACAACCTCATTATAGTCAATTTGAACAAGTTAATTTATAATTTTCAGAAAATAATATTTCTTCTAATTTTTTGAAACAAAATTTTTCTTTCCATATTGCTTATTACTTCCGGAAATCTCCTAACTCTTAGAAAAGCACAGAAGCAATCATTTTTTTCATGATCTACTTGTAATCTTTTACAAAAACATAAAATTTTATTGCCAAAAATTAAAATGCAATGTGAATTTCAAGCATTGTACTCTCTTCAAATGTAAATTTCAAACATTGTACATTCTCAAAAGGTCACATAATATAAAACTATTGTCATCATCTTCTACCTTTCCATTACATCTTGTAACTATTTCAACAATATAATTATGTATTCTTTTCAATGTCATCTTAATATAGTATTATAATACCTACTAATTAAAGACAACTTCAATAATTCATTTCAATATTTATTTATTTTCATATTTGTTAAAATAATAATATTGTGCACAAAATATTGTTTTAATGTCATCTTAATATAGTATTATAATACCTACTAATTAAAGATAACTTCAATAATTCATTTCAATAATTATTCATTTCCATATTTGTTAAAATAATAATATTGTGCACAAAATATTATTTTACAAGTCCAGGATATTCTCAACAAATTCTATCGTAACTTTCTTTTCAAATATGAAAATGCAATGTCTATTAAAAACACTATACATTCTATATATTTATGCAATGACTTTAAACTATAAATATAAGGCCACATAAAATTACTTACAATTTATTTTTTTTGTAGCTACTTCCTTACAGCTTTTCCTTTGCGAGGTTCTGTGCAATTGCTAATTTGTAACTACTAATAAGAATATTATTTAGTCAAGAGGCGCATTGAGTTGAGATACTAATTCTACAACATTGTATGATGACAATGTGTAATTCCTTAACATGGAGTTTACCTGTGTCCCTCTTAAAATAAAAGTAAAATATTCTCTAAATATAAAAGCAATGTGAGGTATAATAAAATGACAAAATGAATATGCAATGCATGTTTAGTAAAATTGTACAATTTCACACCAAAAGTAATTAGAAGTAAAAAAATTGCATGAGCAAGATCTTTAAACCATATATACAATTTAATTGAAGAAAAATAAAAAATTATGGATAAAACATTTGAAGTCATTTTTTTATAGATTGAATATTTGTTCAAAAACAAACAAAGACTTTTTTGGATCTATACTGGTAAAATATTTCATAGAGGTTAAATCCCTACTATCCACATTATGATTATTGATAACAAACCTAGATGTATCTTAAATTTGGATCACTAACAATGACCAAATATTTACAGTTGGAAACCTAGTTTTTTAGTGTAAATCTTGAGAAAGGTTTTTAACACAAAAGATCTATGTGGGCCATTGATAAATTCTGAATTAACATGAATCTCATGTTTATTTTTTATAAACAAAGTGTAAAGTTAAAATGATATAGAAAAAATTATTATAGTAATTTTTAAAAATTACCTACCAAAACACAAAACAAGAGTTAAAAATTTTGATTTTTCACCCAATAACACATTTACTTGAAGTCTTTACCTTTTAAATAGACTATATTCCACATGAATAGCATAGTTGAATACTATAGCTTATCATAAAATTAAAGCTCAAAAGCCATAAATTACTTGACCAAATGTTATTTATTTGAACTTGGAAAAAAAAAAAAAAAAAAAAATGAGAATAATCCAATTTAGATTCAATTATTTTTTTATTTTTATCTTTATTTTAAATTTTAATTATATTTATAAAAATAAATCAAATTTTATTTTTATTTTATTTTTTAAACGTTAATAATTATATTTTTTATTTATTTTAATTGCGAAATTAAGAATACCGTAACATAAACATAAATAATTTTACTTTACATAACGATATGTTTATAGACCAGGTTAAAAAAACATAGCATTATGTTTATAGACAAGCCTATAAACATAAAAAGATATATACATATATATTTATATATATATTTAAGCAATCATTACCCTATCTTCAAATATCCTTCATCAAAATAAATAAATAAAATCTGCGATAGAAAATTTACATTCCCAAAAATATGTAACTTTTGAAATAACTTTGTGCCGGCTTTTCTTTTTTATTCCCAGAAAAACCATGTGCCCGAAGCCGCAGTTCCGAAAACAACGAGTTCGAGTTTGAATTGGCGGATCGCGCAACTCTTGGAATATCGTTATCCACGCCATTTAGTGTTATTGGTAGGCTCGGTAAGGTGATAGCCGCGACAGTGACGAACTCACAAGTGATCGGAGCTCCATATGGTACACAATAAGTTTGAGAGGGCCCTGCCTGCCCCATATTCAGATGCAGTTCCAT
This sequence comes from Pinus albicaulis, assembly GCA_034641835.2. Taxonomy (NCBI): domain Eukaryota; kingdom Viridiplantae; phylum Streptophyta; class Pinopsida; order Pinales; family Pinaceae; genus Pinus; species Pinus albicaulis. The sequence goes on from CM076583.1 coordinate 389,568,355, forward strand.
GTGGTTGCACAATTATGTCTCTTTAAAGCCTACGAGGGGCTGAACAGGAGAGCCAGGCTGCTTCTTTACTGTAATTTCTACTCCTTAAAATATAAAAATATGTGCATCTTGTTACGCAATTTCGCAATCTGTTTTGACTTGTGTATATAGCTAGGTACAAAATGAATATGAAAAATGCCTTTTGAATTTATGTCGTTAGATTTTCGGTTTAGATATCTATTTTCTTGAACTCTATCTTGTAAGGATATTTTCAAGATGACAGTTTCGTGAACTCTGCGATTTCCATCGATGATGCGATGTCCTTGACTATTCTCTTGAATTCTGTACACAGCACTCTTGTTTTTTTTTTTTTAAAATTAGAATTTCATATAATGATGGTTTTTATGTTGAAATAAGGATTATAGATTAGGTGGATGGTAAGTATACAATTTTTTTTTTAATATTTTAAAATATTTTTAATAACCATGTCTATTTTATAATACTATTTTTAATTTTTAATTTAATTTTCAATAATTGTTATTGGAGTGTAGGGATTTAATTTTTTCAAAATACTCTTAGTAGGTTTATATACAAACATAAGGTTGAGATTTATGTCGAAACTCGTTTTTTTTTTCTTTTTAATTAAATTGATTAATTAAAGAAATGTTATATGAACAAGTGGAACAAAGTCTAAAAATCTCCATGATTAAAATGGGGAAAATCTCACCATTAAAGATATTGTTACATGTTTTTTAAATGAATATTTTTTTGTAATTATTAATAATAATAATCATTTAAATATATATGATTTAGTTAATTTTTATGATTTTTCAAATTTTAACAATATGAGATGTATCATGAAAAGTATTGCATGTTTATCATGGATTAATTCATATAGCTATATTAGTTTACTTTTTATTAAGATAAATGATATTAACAATTAAAAAAATTTAGTATTATGTTGATAACATTATATCATGAATTAAATGGTTTTTTTATTCAAAATCAGCATTTTATATCATTTTAGTAATAACATACCATAAAACCAAATTTTATATATATATATGTGTGTGTGTGTGTGGATTTTTTATGTGTTTAATCTATATATGTATTCAAAAGTGCACTTTAAAGAATAAAATGTCACAATCCTGCTAAAAATTGTATTGTGAGATTTTGACCAAAAATGTGGCTATATATATATATAATAAGAAGTCACAATCTTGCTAAAAATTGTATTGTGATATTTTGACAAAAAATGTAACTTTATATATATATGTAAAGCTACATTTTTTGTCAAAATATCACAATACAATTTTTAGCAAGATTGTGACTTCTCGTTATATATATATATATATATAAAGCCACATGTTTTGTCAGAATATCACAATACAATTTTTAACAAGATTGTGACTTCTTATAATATATATATATATATATATATATATATATAGCCACATTTTTCGTCAGAATCTCACAATACAATTTTTAGCAAGATTGTGACTTCTTATTCTTTAAAGTGCATTTTTCAATATAGAAATAGATTACGCACACAAAAAATAATTTGAGACTCTGTAGATTTGCAAACTAAATAACTTAAATTTATAATTCTTAAAAAAAATACGACATATAAGAAAAACATTTCCATAAAAAAGGTGCAAAAAACACCTTCTCGCAATGAAAACCCTCCCACACAATATCACATCACGTTACTAATGAAAACCCTGCAACACAATATCACATCGTGTTGCTGCCAATGAAAACCTTCCTGGCTGGCATCATCCCCCGCTAAGAATACACAGCAAGTCTCATAGGCTTACGCTTGATGGGCACGCACGGGGTTCAAACCGATGACCTCTACAAACGAGTACCTTAACAGAACACTCAATCACCAACAAGCAACCACCCCATGAGTTATAACTTTTATAATATTATTTCTCATTTATTTTTAAAATAAAAATTCACTAAACTAAAAATGAATATTTAATAAACAATTATTATCTCTCACAACAATTTTTATTTAAATAAATACATATTATTTTAAAACATTAAATTATTAATTATGCGAAAATAGATTTAATGATTTAGGGTTTATATATTTTTATAAAAAAAATCTTAAGTTCAAATTTATTCTTATTTAAATAAATACGTATTATTTTAAAACATTATATTAATTAATTATGTGAAATTAGATTTACTGGCTTAGGATTTATATATTTTCATTAAAAAAAAAATCTTAAATTCAAATTCAGAAAGAATAAAGTATATATCCTTTCATAGATATTAATTAAATTACTATATAAAAAGATAAATCTCTTATTTTTCCAATAACGAAATCTCATACACGAATAAAATAAAAAATATATACAATTATTATAATATTTTTTAGAACATTATCATAACTGTTTTGAATATTTTTTTGGGAAGCCCTTACACTCATCTTTTCATCACTGTTATCGTAAATGAATGATATAATTTGGAAAACTAATACTTATTATTTAAAAAAATACCTTCGGTTTTTAATTTCGAAAATAACGTTTCATATTTCCATATTTGCACAAAATTTTTATTATATAATACTGGGAAACATAAAAGTAAGGGCATTGTCCTAACATGATCGAGACAATATGCCCTGAATAAATATTAAGGACAGAATATAAAGTGATAACATGGAACACCGAATATTGAAATTATTAATTAGATTCTAGTTCGTAATTGGAAATTCAAGGATTTTCAAAATAGTAAATATTTGTAATTAATATATAAGTAAGAAATATTAGTTATTAAATTGAATATATTTAACAGATTTGTTTTGATAGTGTTTTATAATAGAATTAGTTTTTTAGTTTTTTCTTAACTCTAAATTAATCAAAGTATTGATAGAGATAATGTGATAGTTCTACTAAGGATATCTAGTTGTTAACTAGTTAAAAGACCATTTTAATTATTGTTTCAAGAAAAAGACTGGAATTATTATTTATTTATTTTTGAAAAGTTATTTTCACTAGTAATTAATTATGAATAATAAATCAGTTATGAGAATTAACTTCATAAAAGTAAAAGCTGATGGTAAATGTTTTTCAAGAATTGGAAAGTGGTTGGGAACACTTTGAAACAATTACCTACTCGGGTGGGGATAAGACACTGACCCCAGTGAGGAGTAGGGGTTATTTTCTTGGTGGAAGGAAGAGTGTGTATTTTCCAAAGCTCGTAAAGACCATTGGAAAACATTCAGCAATCCTGAAAATAATTTTCGGTACTAACTCGATTGGGCATTCTGAGGTCACTACAGAAATTTCCACTGTTAACCCGTACCATCCAATACTGGAGCTTAGGGGCAAGAGGAGGACGCAATCACCTCTCTTTAAGGTTGAGAAGACCACATCTAAAATCGAAAGATTCAGATAAGTAAACTGTATTGTTTCTGTAATTAAGAATTATGATAACATTGTTTTGTGGTTGTACAGGTATCTATAAAATAGTGGTGTAAACTGTATATAAAATTTAGACAAGTGTTGAGAAAATATACTTCTAATGAGACATACTAGTTATTAGTTGCACCAATTCTGTAATATAGACTGTAAAGTAGAAGTAGAATACGTTATACATTATCATACAGTTTTATTAAAGATATCAGTGTCTGTGCTAAAGAAAGTAAATTATTAGGACAAAATAATGAATATGGAATAAGATTTTTAGATTGCATTTTATTTTAAAATAAAAGAACAGTAGAATACAAGTATATTTAAGGGAAAGATTGGTCGTCAACAAAGAGGGTATTGCAAAATAATGGTAGTGGTAAACATTACAAAACCCTCCGGTCCTTAATAAAACATATACAAATAGTATATGCTAGGGTTTAAAAAAAAAACTAACCATAAGTGACTGTATGTGTTACATACTGTAAGGATTTCATTCATGACCTTTATTTTTCTTTAAAAGTCGAGCAGGCTGTCAGACAAGGGTTCTGGTGAAAACCCAATCCCAATGTCTAGTCGCCTCTGAGGAAATTTTCTATTCTCGGACAGAGTAGTTCGATGGTCCAGACACCTGAGAACTAATACAAAATTCCACACAGTAACCTAAACAATGAGTTATACAGAGAAATATTCTCTACATTAACAGAGGAATTATTCATATTGTAAAGAGGAATTATTCATATTCACATAACAATAGATAGTGGAGAAATCTTTATTTTTCATCAATAACAAAGAAAATGACAGAATATATTCTTAATGTAGCCTCGACCCAAACATTATGGCGAGGAAACAAACAAGTATGCATTATAATTCATATATAATAGTTCGGTGAGAAAATATACACATACTGGAGAAAATACAAGACATAACCATAATTATGTTATCCCATAAAAGGAAAGGAATGAAACTATGCTAGCAGATAATAGTATCAAAGTAGTAACTATAAAAATTCCACAAATTTAAACAGTAATGGTTACAGCCAGAAATCTAGTAGAGTCGTAACATTCACCTTAGAGCTTTAATCTCTCATCGAAAATATAGCTTAAAACTTTACAATATTTCACAGGAGTGAAAGAAATAGTCTAGTACCCTAATTATACATCAATAATGTTCCTTAGAGGAACACTAAACTCTAAAATAGAATAAAGGCCTCCATTTTCGGAAGCTGGAGTAATGCATGAGGAGCTAAACACTTATGCCATCAGATGAAATCTCTTGGAGCATACCCGGAGGAATTATGAGCATAAAAGTTCATATTTTGGGCATTTCTGGAATTAACAAATTGATGCTCTGCAAGGGAGTTGCCAAGACATTTTAAGAGCTTACCTGCATATGAAAGAATATTATAAAACTCTGTGTAAATATTAAAGAAAACACATTCAAGATTATTGCATAGGAAAGCCGAAAATGAAGAAAAGTGTCTGTAGCAATATTATACCTGTGAGAAGAAAAATTTGCTTCTCTTCTGCATGGGTTGGCTATAAATCAACCAGAGATAACAACTGAGAAACTTTTCTCGTGACAGATAATAATATCTAAAGAAAATCTGAACAACAAATGTTGAATTTGTGAATATAAAGGATTGTTACCTTAACTGTGTGGAGATGAAGTTCATCGGGATGGCGCCAGGGTTTAAACTGCTGTTGGAAATGTAGATACCAACCAAATGATGAGGGTGATGCATCAGGCACCTCGACTTCTGTAGTTGACATTTTGTTCACTGAGACAAATTGATAAATGAGAAGTAAACCCTCCATCAGGCAGACTAACCGAGTAAAAAGGAAACTTGATCGTGGAAGCAATAACATATGGGTCACAGCTAGCGTTGGCGTGGATATCCATGCAATTTTTCCCGTCAGAGCCTAAACCATTGATTTCCTTAGATCCAACGAGGGATATTAAGGCAATTACCATGTAAACTTGTGAAAAATATGAACACGATCATACACATGTCAGCCATATTGATGGTTAGGTACTCTGCATTTATCGCCCTACTCCTAATTCGTGCCTGACATGTCTCGGGAGATGTAAACCTGGATGTAAGCCGAAGTGGTGGTGAACCTTAGTTGAAGTTTAATTCATAAATATATATAACCAAGGTGTAATGAAGCCATATATCAAACATATAGATGTATGCATACTAAAGTGGATGTTTATGAGGTAAACCGACAGTTAAAAATATATCAATTCTATAACGTCAAAAACTAAAACATCAATGTTAATTGCTAAGGAATGGAAGAGTAAGTGTGGTGATTAAGATTTTATTCATGAGTAGTTAGTGAGTTTAGTATAATATTAACTTATATAGGTAATGAGTAATATATATATATATATATATATATATATATATATATATATATATATTTTTTTTTTCTTATATCTATGAGCATGACAAGTGGTATTAGAGCAGTGTTTATACACTGGGACCCGAAGGGTTAATTAATGTTAAATTTTTGTGTGTACCGATGTACAGAGTTTAGGAACATCATGAGAAGGGTAAAAACACAAAAAACCCCCCAAGACCCCAAGCTCAACCAGTGATGAACCCAGAAATGTCGGTTTAGTTAAGTGTCCATCAACACCGAAAAACTAGTAGATTGCTGGAGGAACAAAAACACCAAACCATCTTCTTGTTAAACATGATACATCAAATCTAGGAGGAAATGGTGCATGTTTGAAAAGATAAAGAACAATTACTGCAATAGCAAGAAAAGATATTAAAGAGAATGTCAGACAAGAAAAACTAGGAAGAGGAACATCCTAGTACTCACATAGGCATGCAAGAAGATAATGAGAAAAAAACAAGACACAATACCACTGATAGGGTGGAAATAAGCCCATCCCAGAAAAGCAACAAGAACATAAATTATAATGAGGAAGAATATGGAAATTTGTCAAATCAGCAAGAGGTTAAAAAGCAGAAAGTATAACTTGAGGGGGAGTTTCGAAAAACAAAACCACCAACATTTGATGGTGAGATTGAGGAAGTGGCAAAAGCATGGTTAATAAATATGAACAAGTACTTTAAGGTGTATGAGTACAACATCACCTTGAAGGCTAGATTAGTAATATACCAGTTAAGGGAGAAAGCCACTCTGTGGTGGGAGGAAGTAAAAAATGTTCGCAGCATTGAAGAAGAAGATGTCACTTGGGAATCATTCTAGCAATACTTTAAAGACAAGTATCTGAAAAAAAAAAATTCTGATGAGAAAGATAAGGAGTTTCATGACTTGAGGTTGTGACAGATGACTATGGATGAGTACATTACCAAGTTCAGCTCCCTGTTACGTTATGTTCTGTACCTATGAGAGGAAAAGGCTAAGGTGCATAGATTTTTGAGCAGCTTTCCAACACATATGAAAGAAAGAATTGAATTTGTAAATCCCATAACCATGGACGAAGCCATTTGTAAGGCATGAAAGTGCTATCAGCAGTCCAAGGTTAAAGGAGAAGTTTGCAAAATATGGAAGCCAGGGAAAGGTTAGAAAATTAATTCAAATTTCAAAGGCACCAAAAGTAGCAACTTTAAGAATTCTTCACGTAATTCTATCAGCAAACAATTTTGCACAAATAATCAAAGGACCCATTGGCCGCCATAGGATAAGCCTACAGAAGTAAGCCTAAGCAAGGACATGTGACCAAGCCACCTCTACAATGTTGGGGTTGTGGTGAGGCACATTATTACAAACATTGCCCACAGAAAGCTAGAAATGATACAATTACAAATTTGCAGGAGGCCTCTACAGTTGGTGATGTGGCGAGAAACATTCCTCAAATCAACGCAACATTGGAGGATCGACAGGCATATTATTAGCCGAAAATGGTTGAGCTGGAAGGTAAATTAATTTCTCAATCTGTTTATATTTTGGTAGACCCAGGTGCGAGTCTAAGTTATGTTAGTCCCAAAATAGTGGAAATGTGTAAATTGAAAGAACAGAAATTTAAAAACTCGTGGCTGGTACAGCTAGCCACTAGAGAAAAACGAAAGGTAACTGCCAAAATTCCAAACTATACTTTGGAAATTTCAGAACAACAGTTACAATTAGACCTGGACATTCTTCCATTAGGGTCCTATCATTTTTTGTTGGGAATGGGTTGTCTAGAAAATCATTGGACCTTAGTGGAATGAAAGGAAAAGATTATTTATTACAGAATTCACGATGGAAAATGTAAAGAGATTCAAGGAATCAAGAAGCCATTATAGTTACGCCCAATTACATCATCCTAAATGAATAAATGTATAAGGAAGGGATGTCGATTATATGCTATTCACATGGGGTATGCAGATTCCAAGGAAAAATTGCCTATGATTTTAAATATATCTGTGGTGCAAGAATTATTCGATGTCTTTCCAGAAAATATTCCTGGATTACCACCAAGGCGAGACATTGACTTCACAATAGATTTAATGCTAGGAGCCTCCCTCGTGTCAGGGGCTCCTTATAGAATGAGTGTGCTAGAACTAACTGAGCTGAAAATGCAGTTACAGGATCTGTTGGATAAGGGATACATTCATCCAAGTGTGTCCCCTTGGGGAGCACCAGTGTTGTTCGTGAAGAAGAAGGAGGGGACCATGTGAATTTCCACAGACTATAGGTAGCTCAACAAGTTAACAGTGAAGAAAAAATACCCTTTACTAAGGATTGACGATCTATTTGATCAAGTGAAGGGGGCCACGGTGTTTTCCAAGATAGATTTAAGATCTGGATATTGCCATATTCGAATCAAGGATGAAGACATTTGCAAGACAACATTTTGTACTAGGTACAAGCACTATGAATTTGTTGTGTTACCCTTTGGGTTAACAAACGCACCAGCAACCTTTATGAGGTTAATGCATGGAATATTCCATCCTTTCCTGGATAATTTTTTACTTATATTTATAGATGATATTTTGATCTATTTTAACAACTAGGAAGATCATAAGGACAATTTCAGGATTGTGTTGGAAATGCTAAGAAAAAACCAGTTGTATTCTAATTTCAGAAAATGTGAATTCTTCAAAACATAAATCCAGTATTTAGGCCATGTTATTTCAGTAGACGGAATTTTTGTTGATCCAGAGAAGATCAAAACAATAATGGAATGATGAGTACCCCAGAATGTGGCAGACATTCGATCCTTTATGGGATTAGCTAGGTACTACCAAAGATTTATTGAAGGATTTTCCATAATTTCCTTTCCTATTACTTATTTGTAGAGGAAAGGAAAAGTTTGCAAGTGTACTATTCAACGTCAAAACAGTTTTGAAAAGCTGAAAAAAATTTTGACCACTGCACCTGTGTTAAGGGTAGCTGATCCCAACAAAGAATTTGAAGTGTGTGTAGATGCAAGTAAAGAAGTTGTTGGGGCAGTTCTATCTGACGAAGCCAAAGTGGTGGAATATGAATCAAGAAAGTTGAAGGATCGTGAACAAAGGTATTCACCGTATGATATGGAATTAATAGCAACAGTACATGCGCTCCGGGTATGGAGACACTACTTTTTGGGAAAATATTTTGTTTTAAAGACATATCATAGTAGCTCGACTAGTTACTTCAAGCAAGTAGATTTAAACTCAAGACGGGAAAGATGGAATTCCTTCCTAAGTGAGTTTGATATGGATATTCAACACGTGAAGGGAAAAGAAAACTGAGTAGCTGATGCTTTGAGTAGAAAACTACATTGTCTTTATGAGCTTTATTACAATCAACTGGAAATTAGATTTTTGGAGCAAGTTAGAGAGGAAGCACAAAAATATCTAGAATACCAATACCTCTGGTAGCAAATGGAAGAAACTAGAAAGCAAGTACTTTTGAGGATGGATTAAATGAGGATCAGATATTAAATTTAATAGGTAAGGTGTATGTACCAAACTGGATGAACCTAAAATAACTGATAATGAATGAGTACCATCGCAGAAATTACGTAGGTCACCCAGGATACCAGAAAATGTTGACTGGAATTAGAAACGTATCCTTATGGCCTGGTATGCTTCAAAACATTACTGAGTATTTAAGTAAATGTTTGCAATGTCAGTAGGTAAAGGTGGAGCATCGACATCTTGCAGGATTATTGCAGCCCATATCGATACCTAAATGGAAGTGGGACATCATATCCCTAGAATTCATTACAGGCTTACCACAAACAAAAAGGAAAAATGAATCCATCATGGTGCTAGTGAATAGACTGAGTAAATCTACACATTTTATACCTATGGAGTCTACTTACAAGACTCTACAGATAGCGACCATATTCATGAAGGAAATTTTCAGACTGCATGGCATTCTAAAGACGGTTATCTCAGATAGGAATGTTAAGTTTACCTCATCATTTTGGAAGAATCTGTTTACAGGTCTGGAGACCCAAATAAACTTTATTATAGCTTATCATCCCTAGAACGACAATCAAACAAATCTGATAAACCAAGTATTAGAGGACATGCTACGCATGCATGTGATGCAACAACCAACTAAATGGGAATACTATCTGCACTTTTTTGCATTTTCTTACGACAATGGTTATTAGGAGTCCCTCAAGATGAGTCCTTTTGAGGCCCTGTATGGGAGGCAGTGTCGCACACACATAAATTAGAGCAGCCCCAAGACAAAATTAACATTGGGACCCAAAATTCTTGTTGAAATGGGATTAGAAATAAAGAAAATAAGACAAAATATGAAGGTTACACAAGATCAGCACAAGATCTATGAAGATAAAAAGAGGTCTTATCGGGAATTCGAAGTGGGTGACCATTTGTACATGAGGATCATACCTAAGAGGAGTACCTTGCAGTGGATCACTTGTGCCAAATTGTCTCCTAGGTTCTGTGGACCTTTCCAAATTTTGGAAAGGGTAGGACCTGTGGCTTATCAGCTGGTTTTACCCAATCACATTCGAGTACACAATGTGTTTCATGTGTCCCTGTTGAAGCGTTATGTGCATAATTAAAAGCACGTAATTCATTTCCAAAATATAGAGGTAGGATAGAATGAAAAATCCTAACTCGCAATATGATTTCTTTATGAGAATTTGCCAAGACATTTTACTATTTTCAGGTAGAGCCAAATGGTGAGTTCCTGGTCGAGACGCAACACATACTTGACCAGAGGGAAATCATGCTCTGAAAGCGACTCATCACCTAGCTTAAAGTGCAATGGAAGCACTTTGGCCCAGATGAGGCGACTTGGGAGGATGAAATATTTGTGCGGGAAGCTTACCCAGAGCTCTTTTCAAAGATAGAGTGAAAAAAATGAGGACAATGTTACTTCTAGGGGGGGAATTGTGAGAGCTTCATTAAGGACAACTAGTTTTTAACTAGTTAAAATACCATTTTAATTATTGTTTCAAGAAAAAGACTGAAATTATTATTATTATTTTTTTTTTTCTGAAAAGTGATTTTCACTGGTAATTAATTATGAATAATAAATCAGTTATGAGAATTAACTTCATAAAAGTAAAAGATGATGGTAAATGTTTTCCAAGAATTAGAAAGTGGTTAGGGAGTGTTGGAAACAATTAATTTCTCCTCTAGGGCTAAGAGATTGATCCCAGTGAGGAGTAGGGATTATGTTCTTGGTGGAAGGAAGAGTGTGGATTTTCCAGAGTTGGTAGAGACCAGTGGAAAACACTCAAAAATCCTGAAAATAATTTTTGGTACTAACTAGACTAGGCATCGTGAGGTCACAGTAGAAATTTCTACTGCTAACTCGTACCATCCAGGACTGAAGCTCGGGGGCAAGAGGATGATGTAATCACCTCTCTTGAAGGTTGGGTGGACCACAACTAAAATATAAAGATTTAGATAAGTAAACTCTATTATTTATATAATTAAGAATTATGATAATGTTGTTCTGTGGTTTCACAAGCATCTATAAAATGGTGGTGTAAATTGTATATAAACTTTAGACACGTGTTGAGAAAATACACTTCTAATGAGACAGACTAGTTATTAGTTTCACCAATTCTGTAATAAAGAATATAAAGCAGAAGTAGAATACGTTATGTATTATCATACAATTTTATTAAAAATAATACTATCTATGTGAAAGAAAGTAAATTATTAGGAAAAAATAATGAATCTAGGATAAGAGATTTAGATTGCATTTTATTTTAAAATAAAAGAACAATAGAATAAAATTATATTTAAGGTAAATATTGACTGTTAGCAAGAAGGAGTGTATTGCAAAATAATGGTAGTAGTAAACATTACAAAACCCTCCGGTCCTTCATAAAAAATATACAAATAGTATATGCTAGGATTAAAAAAAAAAAAAACTGTAAATGATTGTATGTGCTACATACTGTAAGGATTTCATTCATGACCTTTATGTTTCTTTAAAAATTGAGCAAGCTGTCAAATGAGGGTTCGGGTGAAAACCCAATCCTAATGTCTAGTCGCCTCTCAAGAAATTTTCTATTCTCGGAGAGAGTAGTTCGATGGTCTGGACACCCGTGAACTAATACAAAATTCTGCACATTAATGTCGACAATGAGTTATAAAGAGAAATATTTTCTACATTAACAACAGAACAAACCAAAGATAATCTAATAGATATTGTAAAGAGGAATTCTTCATATTCACATAATAGTAGATAGTAAAGAAATCTTTATTTTTCATCTACAACAAAGAAAATGACAGAATTTCTTCTTAATGTAGACTCGATCCAAAGAGTATGGACAGGAAACAAAAAATTATGCATTATAATTGATACATAATAGTTTAGTGAGAAAATATATGCACATTAGAGAAAATACAGGACATAAATGTAGTTTTTTTATCCCATAAAAAGAAAGGAATGAAACTATACTAGCAGATAATAATATCAAAGGAGTAACTATACAAATTCTGCAAATTTAAACAGTAATGGTTACACCCATAAATCTAGAATAGTTGTAACATCCACCTTATGTCATTGAAAATACCTCTTAAAACTTTACAAGATTTCATAGGAGTGAAAGACATAGTCTAATAACCTAACTATACATAAATAATGTTCTTTAGAGGAATATTAAACTCTGAAATAGAATAAAGGCCTCCATTTTCTAAAGCTAGAGTGAGGAGCTAAACACTTATTCTATCAGACGAAATCTCTCGAAGCATACCTCGAAGAATTTCGAGCGGAAAAGTTCAGAACCTGAGCAGTTCTAGAATTAAGAAATTGACACTGTACAAGGGAGTTGCCAAGAAATTCTAGGATCTTACCAGAATATGACAAAATATTATAAAAATCGGTGTAAATATTGAAGAAAAATCATTCAATATTATTGCAGAGGAAAGTTGAAAATGAAAAAAAGTGCCTATAGAAATATTATACATGTGAGAAGAAAATTATGCTTCTCTTCCGCATGGGTTGGCTGTAAATCAACCAGAGATAACAAGTGAGAAAATTTTCTCGTGACAAATAATAATCTGTGAACAAAATATGAACAACAAAAGTTGAATTTGTGAATAGAAAGGATTGTTACCTTAACTGTGCGGAGATACCATTCAAATGATGAGGGCGAAGCATGAGGCACCTCAAATTCTATAGTTGAGGTTCTATTCACTGAGACAAATAGATAAACTAGAAGTAATCCCTCCATTGGGCAGACTGATGGAGTAAAAAGGAAACCTAATCGCGGAAGCAGTAACATATGGGTGATAGCTAGGGTTGGCATGGATATCTATACAAGTTTTCCTGTCGGAGCCTAAACCGTTGATTTCCTTAGATTTAAGGGGAGTACCATGTAAAATTGCAAAAAATCATAACTCGATCATACACCTGTTAGCTTTATTGATGGTTAGGTATTCTGCATTTATCACCCGACTTCTAATTTATGCCTCACATGTCTCCGGAGATCCAAACCTCAATGTAAGCCGATGTGGCAGTGAACCTTAGTGAAAGTTTAATTCAAAAATATATATAACCAAGGTAATGAAGCCATAGATCAAACATATATATATATATATATATATATATATATATATATATATATATATTCATACTAAAGTGGATGTTTATGGGGTAAATCGAAATTTAAACATATATCAGTTTTATAATGTCAAAAACTAAAACATCAATGTTGATTGCTAAGGAATGGAAGAGTAAGTATGGCGATTAAGATTTTATTCATGAGTAGTTAGTGAATTTATTATAACATTAACTTATATAGGTAGTGAATAAAAATATATATATATTTTTTATATGTATGGGTGTGATAGAAAAATATATTTAAAAAAAAAAAATTGAGTCAAGATTTGAGGAAAATTATGTATTACAAGAGATTTGATCTATTTTTACACCTGATAAAGTGGTAGTTCATATGTGTCTATTATAATTTTAGTCATACATGAACACACAAAATTTTCCAAACATATGATTAACCTAATCACTTTAAATATTTTGAATATGTCTAAAGTAATTTGACAAGTTCCTTCTTTTCTAAATTTTATGCACATTGGGCCTATTCATGTACTAAATACTTGAATTCCAACATATAACTCATAGAAATGACACGTTTGAGCTTGAGCTCATCGATAAATCCTATCATGAAATGTTCAATGTGTAATATCCATATCAACGAGAATTACAGGTTCAGTTTCTGCATAAATATATTTTAAAAATTTATTTTTTATAAAATTTTATTTTTCATAGTGTACTATATTGATTTGATGGAATATTGTTTTCTTTGTTGGTATTTTCTTTATTGTTCAACTTATTCTTTCCTCTATTATTCATTCTCTTCAATTATCATTGCCCTCGACATTATTTTTCTATTTCATTTTTTTTTATCAATTTTTTTGTATTTTTTCCTCTTGATAAGTCTATTCAAATGTGATTTGTTGTTCATTTTTTTGTTGATATGATCCTTGATATACTCTTTCTTGTTCAATTTTTCCTTTCAATTATTATTGTTTTTGTTCAATTTTTATTTGTTGTGATTGTATTTGTTGATCTACTATTTGATTCTCCCTTTGTTGTTGGCATTACTCAATTTTCATTTCCTGTGCCTTTCGCTATAAACTTGGAATTTTTTGTTCATTTATATTTTAGATGGATCTAGGTTTTCTGTGAAGATGGATCTGGGCTCTTCAATTCTATTTAATATCGATATAGGTTAATGATTATTGTAACAAAATAAATAATGTGTGTTGTCAATAATTACTTTGTGCATACACTAAAATTAATCTACAATATTGGCTTACTACGTTGAAACCAATGCACATATTTCATCTATTCACATCATATTAAAAATCGAAATTTACACTAAAATCATTGCATCTAGTGCACTCAATCAAATAGGATTAAAAATTAACATCTAAATTGAAATAAATGCATTTATATTATAAGAAAAATAAAATATTAGTGTCAACGAAATCTAAAATCGAGTTACCACCTCACATATTCCATTACCCCTTTTATTTAACAAAAAAATTAATAACTTTTGGTATTTTGTTTTTAATATGATTTTGAGACACTCATGGCTTTATAAAATCAAACATAATGGATTACTTCATCTTCCTCTCTCATTAATAATGTTGAATATTATATAATACTATATAACATTAAACATGATATTATATAATATTATGTTAAATATTATATAATATTATATATTTTAAGAACTCTAATATAATGTTTAACATTATAATATTTTATTTAATATAATGTTATATAATATGAATATTTTTTAATGGTTGGTTAATATTTAATATTATAATATCAGGGAAAAACTTGGGTGGTGAAATTTTACTATGTAACAACTCCACTTATCAGATTTTTTTTGTTTCTTATTTATAGCTTAAATACTTAAGTTGTCTTCCACTACTATTTATTGATTTGTCACTATTCCAAGACTTTTGTCTTTGTTGTTATTCCTTCATTCTTAGTTTGTCATTATTTGAAGAATTGTGTCGTTAAACTTTTTATTCATATTTAGAATTCATGAATCCAAGTATAACATTCCTGCCACTAATTATCCTTGTCAAACTTGAGTGGTTCATAGTTAGTTTCTTTACCATTTCCATTTGACGCTATCTCGTCATTATTTCATTTTATTACTTCATTATTATATTTTTTTTATTAAAATTGTTATACTTATACTTTTTACACCCTTGATTCAAAGTTAACCTTGTAATAGTATTCTCCACGGAGTAGTCTACCCAGGCAACGTTTTAGCGCGGACGGCAGTTTTTTGCCGGAATCCGGGCAACTTAAATTCAAGAAATCAGGTACTTGAAATGTTTGAAATCCATTTTTGAGGTTGGAAATGGATTCAGCACTACCAAAATCCCTTAGGGCACTCAAAATACTTAAGTTTAACAACTGTAAACATGATTCTGATGAAATCTTTGCCGGATTTTTTAAAAATCTTTGCCGGAGTCCGGGCTAAAACGTTGCCTGAAAACGACAAGCCCATTCTCCACTTATTACATTAATGTCTACTTACTTATATTATGGTATTTTATATTAACATAGTTTATTCATTTCTCATGAATACCTACATATACTCTTTAAATAAAGTTAGAGGTGTTTCAAATCTACATAAAGGATTTCATTCCTTTCTTAATTGAATATACCATTATATTACTATGATTTTCTTACCCTTTTGTAATATCGATTTATATTCCCTATTAACCAATTCGAAATTCGAATACCTATAGTTAGGAAATTTCATATACATTTTTCAGTTGACCATCCACTATTCACACATATCAACATCATATCATTTTAAAATTTCTATGTTAATGGCTAAGTATTCAAACGATACGTTATGAATACAATTTTGGATTTTTCACTTGACACATATATTATTTTAATCTATTAATTAATGAATATATCTGTCACTTATATATTTTATGGATAATCGTATACATGTTTGGTTATTAAGAATTTAAACCCCAAGGTTCTTACTCGTGACTGCGTTTATGTAATTTATGACTTTGGGTTTCGCCATATTAGCGTACGTTCGAATTAATGGAATTCACATGGCTCATTTTCTGTTTTGGGGTTTGGATGGAAGCCACATGTATGGCTTGGATCGGTTCATATCTCCGATGGTATTTTATGACAATAAAATTCTACCCCAGGCTTGTCATTTTTCATTTTGGATCTTTCGACCTTCAGCTTGGAAAAGCCTCGTTGGTTCACGCAGTCGTGGCTTTAGGTCGATTATCTCAACGCTTGCTCTGGTGAAAAACTTCAATGAATGGAAAACTCTGTCATGATACATTGGATTTATCCTCATGGGGCTCTCCCTCTTTCAGGTATCCTTCATTTAAATTTGAAACCAGAGATAAGTGCATTATTTTTTTTTGAAATTCCTATAATATTATCTTTGTGCAATTTATGTTTTTGTTTTCTGTTGAAGGTCATTGAATGGAGTTTTTTCCACAAGTTTTTGTTTATTTGAACCAACTGTTGTTGATGTTTCCTGTAGGCAGTCCTTGGCTGCAAAAAACTACACTAGGAAACCAACTCAACTAGCCTTTACGTTCACGCTGGCCCTTGAACCAAAGGTGGTTGTCTCAGTTCTTATGAGGCCTTTTTTAACACTGTTTACTGTCACTGAATAACAACCTTTGAAGCACAATGGCCAGATTTATGGTTTTAATTGGGGGTGGTTGGCTATTAATGGCAATCCCTATTCATGAATAAATTCCTCCTTCACAGAATCCTTTCTCAAAGTGTCAACTTCCATCTTGACAGAATGAATTGATTTGTATAAGAATTTGATAGAAGAATGTAAGGAGATCCTAATGATGCAGTAGCTAGAATGACTACTTAACAACTAGGGAGATTTGGATGCATGTAGAAGGTTTCTACAACCTCAAAAAAGATATTTAGGAGAAGATAGAAGGATAAACAATAACCAATTTCAAACGGGAGATTGATCAGACACACAATATGACATACTAATCTCTTTAAACAATTATGGTTTTCAGGATCTATGAAAAATATGTTTTCATAATAAAAAAAATATATTCAAGTCATTACAGAAACCTTGTGTAATTTACATTTCAAGAGAAATTTACAATAAAAAAATTTCCCTGTAACTATAAGAAAAAGGCACATTGGTGAGTGGTGAAAATGGTCACCATAATCTCATTAGTGAGGGTCAAAAGAGCCTTCGTCACCAAAAACTAAACGTCACCAAAGGTGGCGTCGCCGAAAGTATAGGTGTTGTGGTGACATTTAAGGCCCATCACCAATAATGATTTATAGTGACAAATAATGACTGTCACCATTTCATATGAGCAATGGTGAACGGCAATAGCCTCCGTCACCAAAAAACTGAATGTCACCAAAGGTGGCGTCGCTAAAAGTATAGGTGTTGTGGTGACATTCAAGGTCTGTCACCAATAATGATTTATAGTGAAGGATAGTGACCGTCACCATTTCATATGAGAAATGGTGATGGTCAATAGCCTCCGTCACCAAAAAACTGAACGTCACCAAAGGTGGCATCACCGAAAGTATGTGTTGTGGTCACATTCAAAGTCCATCATGAATATTGATTATAATGACGGATAGTGACCGTCACTATTTCATATGAATAACAATGATTTTTTGTGATGGTAATTTCATTGCCGTCACTATTGGTGCATATATATGGCAATATTCATTGACCGTCACCATAAACTCATTGGTGACATCAAGGTCCATCACTAATAATGACTATAATGCCAAACAACTACCCTCACCATTTCATATCAACAAAAATGATTTACGATGATATACCTTTAATAGTCATCACTATTGGTGCGTATATATTGTGGTGTTCGTTGAGCGTCACCATTTCATATTTTGGTGATGGTCGAAAAATGTCACCATAAGCTCATTGATGATGGTCAAAAGAGCATTTGTCACCAAAAATTGATCTTCGTCATTCCCTATATATGAATATCAGGGCACGATGGAATCGAACCACCAACCTCCTACTTGTAAAGCAGGTGCTCTTCCATTGAGCTAGCACTTAAATAATTAGACTTTAGACTAGCAATTTCCCCTAAAGGTGAAAAGATATACAAAGGAATAAGAACCAGGAAAACTGAAAGAATTCAGTGTCCTTGTAACTATTTTTATTCTACGACACTCTACAAAGTATGATCTTGATATATGATGTATTTGTGTCGAGTGGTTCTAATTTAATAGTAAATGTTATATTCAGATAAAATAAATGAATAAATAAGAGGCCTTACAAGCTAATTTTTAATCCTTACACCAAAATCTTTGAATATTAAAGTCTATGGAACAACTCGTTCAAAGTTCAAACTGAAGTAGATTTTAAATGGAAAGCCTAAAACCAGTGAAGTAGTTTACAAGTTAACATTTTGGATATAACTGCTGTTCAATTTATATGAAAAGTTATGCCATAACCTTGAAACTAGTTTCTTAGCTAAAAGACTTTCTTAAGAAAACAATGACAAAGAAAGATAGTCATGGCAAGAAAAATTCTCTTGTTTTTTCTAATGAGGGTGCATGTAACATGATAAAGGTTGTATGAGAGTATCAAACCATAAATAGTTTCACTAAAACATGGAAATGACAAAGTCTTGTTAACCAACAAAATTTTAATTGAATATATGAAAAAAATCGAGCTAAATGATATAATTAAGCTAAAAGTAACTGTAAAAAAATGAAATTTCCATCATATACCATCTGGTTTGGTTAGTTCTTCAGAAAGAGAAAGTGAAATTGCATGATCCAGCTCCTCATATTGATTATGTAATGGACCATCCTGAACAAAAATGTCCATAGACAAAAATCAATGTTGTTGTATTGGTAATACTTTTGATATAATCTATCAAAGCATGTACTATGTAGGAGAATAACTGGAAAGCACAACTAAAAATTTGAATCACAACATAACAATATAAAAAAGCATGCAATAGGAAAGGAACAACTCCACAATTTGAGAAACATGCAACATATAATTGCTACTAAAATATAGTCGATAAAATTAAACTAAACTCACCTAACACTAGTAAATTTGGCCCAATTTCTGACGGCCAAAGTGTCGTTATTTCGACACATAGTCATCGCAAGAGTGACAGTTTGACGCTGGAAAAAGCGTGGTTAGCCATAGAGTCACAATTCTAACACTTCAATAAAGCGTCAGAAGAGCGCCACTTGTTCTGACGCTTTATTGAAGTGTCGTCATATCGACGCTTTTAAAGTGTCTCAATACCAACGCATTTAAAGTGTCACAATACCGACGCTTTGCAAAAGTGTTGCAATAATGACGCTTTCCAGAAGTGTCGCAATACCAACGCTAGGAATAAGTGTCGCAATAACGACGAACATTTAAAAATTAAAAAAAATAAAAATAAAACATTGCAATACTGACGAAATTTAAATATTTTTTTTTTAAATGAAACTTTAAAACTAGACTCGCATACAGGCCAGTATGTGCAAGCTGGAAATCCATGCTCTCCACTAATACTTGGAAATTTAGTACACAAGGCATCAAGAGAGCAATAGACTAATACTTGGTACATGATTACAATAATATTTCCCCAATTAGCATCAAGAGAGCAATTAGAACTTGAAAAACAAGAAGGGTAAAAATAATCATGATTACGGAACCACTTCACAACAAAATTTGCATTCAATTAAATTCACTGAAATGGAAATAGGATAAAAAGTCGATATACATTATAACTTCTCGTGTGTTGGTTAATTTCTTTTTTTTTTAAATGAAACTTTAAAACTGGACAGGAAATTGAATAGTACAAGTATTAATCATACTTCAAAAAATAGTGCCACATGAGCTTTTCACGTAATGTGGGAATATCGTTGATCAAGCCTTGACTATAATGGTGAAAATTAGCTTCCGTAATTGTTTCGAATATATAGGCAAAATTTAGATAAACGAACAAAAACTCCCTATCCTACATTAAGTACATGCAGGCAAACTTACCCATATATCGTATGTAATGCAGCCAACACTAACTACTTACAGACTGACATATACATGTTATCATGTTAGCATGGCTAATTTCAAGCATGGATGGAAGAAGGATCAAAGCTTGGAAGACAAATTTTAAAGAGGGATAAAAGGTAAACCAAGGTGTGAACTGAAAAAGATCACTGAAGCCCTCTATCTAAATAGAATCACAGATGTACAAACCCACATATATTCCATGTTATTACTTATTATTGCATGCATCAAATGTTTCCATCAATCATAAAATTGAGGTTAGATGAGCTAAAAATCCTTAAATATTTAGTCACATCACTCAGAGCAAGGAAACGTCTCTAGACCTTTGACACCATAGATTCATCTCTGGCAGGATTGGCATCGTATGACAAAAAGGCAGTTCAGCAGAAAAATTTACACAGATCTGCTGTAGAAGGGAAAATTAATATGGAAATGGATGTGCATGTTATATTAGTGTCATGTCTATCAATGACAATCCAAAACATAGCACTGAAAAAAGGTAAAAACTGAATGTTGCTTTCTTAAGCAGAGACTCTGCACATTCCATGCATGTATTAAAACCTTATTTACTATACACATCTAGATACCCATAGACATTGCATGTTATCTATACACATCTAGACACCCATATGGCATAGACATTGTATGCTATCCAGAACATACATCAAATGCCTTTGTGGATCTCAAGCCTGTGACTAACCTCAATAAACCAAAACTGCTTGGTTATATGGGACCCATGACCTGAAAAAATTAATGTGTTGAGACATGAAAGAAAAATTGAACTTTTGTATGGAAACTTGACATAATAAAACATATGGAAATCCAAAACAGAAGAATTCAGAATTTCAACCACAAATTTACCCTAGTAGGGAACCTGGATATGATTTAATGTAAATGCAACTAGTTTCTACTCTGACACCAGTACTATCTTGAACAGCTGAAAACAAAGGACTGAAGAAAGGTGAAAACAAAATATTAGTTTCTCAAGATAAAGAAATTATATATCCCATCACAGTCAGTTGAAAACTGCTAAAGGTAAGCATTTAAAATAGAATTCCACTTTCTTAAGCAGATTTCATCCATACACGAAAAAAAAAAAAAAACTAACTCCAAAAGAAACCACATACATCTCGACTAGCATACATTCCAATATGTGCAAGCTGGCAATCCATGGTCTCCACTACTACTTGGTAATTTAGTGCACAAGGCATCAAGAGAGCAATAGACTAATACTTGGTACATGATTACAATAATATTTCCTCAATTAGCATCAAGAGAGCAATTAGAACTTGCAAAACGAGAAGGGAAAAAAAATCATGATTACGAAACCACTTCACAACAACATTTGCATTCAATTAAAGTCACTGAAATGGAAACAGGATAAAAAGTGGATATACATTAGAAATTCTCATGTGTTGGTTAAATTTTTTTTTTGAAAATGAAACTTTAAAACTGGACAGGAAATTGAATAGTACAATTATTAATCATACTTAACAAAATAGTGCCACATGATCTTTTCACGTAATGTGGGAATATGGTTGATCAAGCTTTGACTATAATGATCAAAATTAGCTTCCATAATTGTTCCAAATATATAGGGGAAATTTAGAGAAACGAACGAAAACTCCTTATCCTACATTAATTACATGCAGGCAGACTTACCCATATATCATATGTAATGCAGCCAACACTAAGTACTTGCAGACTAACATGTACATGTTATCATGTCAGCATGGCTACTTTCAAGCATGGATGGAAGAAGGATCAAAGCCTGAAAGATGAATTTTAAAGAAGGATAAAAGGTAAACCGAGGTGTGAACTGAAAAAGATCACTGAAACCCTCTTTCTAAACAAAATCATAGATATAAAAACCCACAAATATTGCATGTTATTAGTTATTAGTGCATGCATAAAATGTTTCCATCAATCATAAAACAGAAGTTGGATGAACTAAAACTTCTTAACTATTTAGCCACACCACTAGGAGCAAGGAAAAGTCTCTAGAACTGTAACACCATAGATTCAGCTCCGGCAAGATTGGCATCGTATGAAAAAAAAGCAGTTCAGTAGAAAAATTTACACAGATCTGTTGTAGAAGGGAACTTTGATATGGAAATGGATGTGCATGTTATATTAGTGTCATGACTATTAAGCAGAGACTCTGCACATTCCATGCACGTATTGAAACCTTATTTTCTATACACATCTAGACACCCATAGACATTGCATGCTATCTATACACATCTAGACACCCATATGGCATAGACATTGTATGCTATCTAGAACATACATCAAATGCCTCTGTGGATCTCAAAACTGTGACTAACCTCAATAAACTAAAACTGCTTGGTTATATGGGACCCATGACCTGAACAAATTAACGCGTTGAGACTTGAAAGAAAAATTGAAATTTTTTAGGGAACCTTGACATCATAAAACATATGGAAATCCAAAGCAGAAGAATTCAGAATTTCAACCACAAATTTACCCTAGTAGGGAACTTGGATATGATTTAATGTAAATGCAAGAAGTTTCTTCTATGACACCACTACTATATTGAACAATTGAAAACAAAGGACTGAAGAAAGGTGAAAAATAGAATATTAGTTTCTCAAGCTAAAGAAATTAGAAATCCCATCACAGTCAGCTGAAAAATGCTAAGGTAAAAAGTTAAAACAAAATATTGCTTTCTTAAGCAGAAGACTCCACATGTCATGCATATACCAAAAAAAAAAAACTAACTCCAAAAGAAACCACATACATCTTGACTCGCATACAGGCCAATATGTGCAAGTTGGCAATCCATGCTCTCCACTAATACTTGGTAATTTCGTGCACAAGGCATCAAGAGAGAAATATATTAATACTTGGTACATGATTACAATAATTTTTCCTCAATTAACATCAAGAGAGCAATTAGAACTTGCAAAATGAGAAGGGTAAAAAAAATCATGATTACGGAACCACTTCACAACAACATTTGAATTAAATTAAATTCACTGAAATGGAAATAGGATAAAAAGTGGATATACATTAGAAAGTATCATGTGTTAGTTAAATTTAAAAAAAAAAAATGAAACTTTAAAACTGGACACGAAATTGAATAGTACAAGTATTAATCATACTTAAAAAAATAGTGTCACATAAGATTTTCACATAATGTGGGAATATGGTTGATCAAGTCTTGACTATAAAGATGAAAATTAACTTCTGTAAATGTTCTGAATATATAAGGGAAATTTAGACAAATGAACAAAAACTCCCTATCGTACATGAAGTACATGCAGGCAGACTTACCCATATATCATATGTAATGCAGCCAACACTAAGTACTTGTAGACTGACATATACATGTTATTATGTCAGCATGGCTACTTTCAAGTATGGATGGAAGAAGGATCAAAGCCTAGAAGATGAATTTTAAAGAGGGATAAAAGGTAACTGAGGTGTGAACTGAAAAATATCACTGAAACCCTCTTTCTAAACAGAATGATAGATATACAAACCCATAGATATTGCATGTTATTACTTATTAGTGAATGCATCAAATGTTTCCATCAATCATAAAACTAAGGTTGGATGAACTAAAGCTTTTTAACTATTTAGCCACATCACTCGGAGCAAGGAAAAGTCTCTAGAATTGTAATACCATAGATTTAGCTCTGGCAGGATTGGCATCGTATGACAAAAAAGCAGTTCAGTAGAAAAAATTACACAGATCTATTGTAGAAGGGAACTTTGATATGGAAATGGATGTGCATGTTATATTAGTGTCATTAATTTCAATGACAACCCAAAACAAAGCACTGAAAAAGGTAAAAACAGAATGATGCTTTCTTAAGCAGAGACTCTGCACATTTCATGCAGGTATTGAAACCTTATTTGCTATACACATCTAGACACCCATAGACATTGCATGCTATCTATACACATATAGACACCCATATGGCATAGACATTGTATGCTATCCAACGACTATAAATAGTGCAGCTCGACCTCATTTCAGAGATAGGTTTTCGGGCAAGGTTTGAAGCTAGAAAGTGGTGTGAAATTCATCAAGAAGAAGCCTTATAACAAGTGAGGAGAAGAGAAGGAGGAGCCAAGTCTTTGGCATAGTTTTGGGACTGTTTTGGGTCCAAGTAAACTCCACACATGCAAGATTGCAGACCTTCCTATCGAAGGAAGAAGGCTGAAATATTGCAGTCATCATAAGAGAGTACTTAGGGTGAAGAACAAGGAAGATATCAATCTGAGTTGTCAAGTAAGCAGTCTCAACCTAAAGTGAAGGGAATCAATGTTCCAAAGTTTATTATTCACGCGTGCTAGGGTTTCTAAAGGAAGCCGAGAAGTTGCAGGTCTGAATTAGAGAAAAAGGAAGTTGAAATTTGAAGTATAGCCAAGGTACCAAGGTACAAAGGAAGGGAAGCAAGCAGTTGGACCAAGTGTTGACTTGGGCACGAAACAGAAGTAGTGAAAGGGAACTTGTGTCTTGGTCTTGGAGAGTCAAATAGGTCAAGGGTCTTGGTCTTGGTATTCATCAATTGAAGTCTCTATAAGAAGAATAATTCATTTGGGTTTTCCTCTCAAGTGGGAGAGGTTTTGGCCCTGGTTGATCACCTATATTATGTGTCTTTTGTCTCTTTATGGTTTATGCATTGGTAGTTTTTTAATGAGGAACACTATAATAACCTAAGTAAAAGAAGATCCTAACCTAAAAAGTAAAAAGGCAGTCACAAATAGGTATCTAACCAAGAGAAATCACCTAATCTTGATGCCCTAGATTTCTCAACACAACTAACGATAATCCCCCTCACCAACATCAATGCACTGACATTTCTGACCCCTAAATTTTTGGCTGTTAATGCATTTATCATTTGTGCACCAACTTGACACTTCATGGTCTAGGCATGATCTAAGGCATTTTTGAAAATTCAAATGGCTTGTAATGTCCATTGCTTGTATTCGTGGTGGCTAGTAGCTACACTTGTAGTGCATTTCCTTTATTCTTTAAATGACATGACATATTGCTAAATTTTTAATAGTTTAAAAGAAGCATTTGAATATATATATAGTTTGGTCAATATACCTGTCCCACCAGCTACATCAAGATGATGCATTCCTAGAAATAGACTCAATTTTGAGACAAGTCTGCAAAAGCTAGATCACACAAGAAGAAATAAATTTTTTCATGCATCCAAAGAAAAACTGAGAAGAGATTTGAGGAATTGAAATTCAATGGTTTTAATTATAACAAATAAATATTAACTTATCCTTCCAAAGTCAGTGAAGACCAACACTCATTATGTCATTCATGATGTCATATTTTGAGGCAACACTACTGAAAAAATCTCCAACCATTCTGCTTTTCTCCTCTTCAGGCACATCTTTAAAGCCTGCACATAGAAGCATGAAAAATGCTTCAGCACAATGTAAATTTATAGTTTCCATACCCAAGAACTATAACAAAATAATAATGAGGAGGACATTAAATGGAATTTCACAACAAAAAAATAGATTAGCTGTGCCAATGACATCTAGGCATGACATATATAGTATTTTCGGTAACTGGATCTGAGTCCTCTGTGATTAAAATCACGATGATTGCTATTTAGTGACATCTAGATGAACATTTCTTCCAAATTCCAAGCAATGACACACCTGTTCAATCTAACTGCACCAAGAGCTACATTCCACAGCCCAAGTGTTTATATGTTTCTGACAGTTGGGGTGACATATTTCTTGTATATGTTAATTCTTCTAAAGTATACGTCTATGCTAAGATGGTTGATCTTACACTCATGAAATTGTTAATAAGTAACACAAGCCCATCATAACTAATAATTGGTTATGCCAGAGGTATAAAAAAAGAAAAGGTGCCAATATCAATTCCATGTGTCAATCTCCATGCTGAGGTGTGAAAACAATGAGAATGGAACATCAAGGTTTTTGAAGACTCCTGGCAGATAACAAATCTAGGGTCTTTAGAAAACACGAATGCTAGAACCCTTAACTCTAAACTTCATAAGTTTTACTAAACCAACAAATACCGAGACCACAGTGAAACCTTGGTTGATAGGTGCAGAAAAACAATAAAATTGAACAATAACAAGATTAAAAATATATTGGTCAGAAACAGTGAAAATGTGAATCAATTTAAATCCTGAAAAAACTCAGTACCAGAACAACGAGAAAACATAAAAATCAAAGCGGAAACAAGAAAAATAAATGAGAAGGATATTGCATCTGAATACTTCAAAAGCGGAATGGTTGTTTTGAAATGATAGAATTTATCCATCTTCCCCAACTCTTATTTTTCATTCTATGTTATTGTTTTGAAGACGATCTAGATCAATTTCCTCAAGAGATGCATCAAGCACTCCCTTCTTTAGTGTACCTCGTAAATACTATGTTACCGTGAGTCCCAATTTTTGTGATAACATTAATAGATTCCAATTTCAATCTTGAATTTTCTTCATATTTTCATATTAAAAGAATTTTGACCTGCAAAATGTATTTCATTTGTTTATTGTTCTATTTATTCTTTTTGTATTCCAAGAGAGTATACTTTTTACTAGTGTGTACATGCATGCAAAATATAACTGAACACCTTGAGGCACAGATGAAAGAAAATTATAATTTTTATTTCAAAGTTAGCTGAAGCAAAGGACATACTTGAACATTACTTTCTTCCATGAGAATCTCCTTGGCCTTTTCACACAATCCTCTGGCCTGCAACCATGAGAAAAACATTCTTAAAAAAAAAAATATTTTCCTCAATACAAAATTTAATCCATTATCATAACCCACTATATATCATCTTTATTATTTCAGCACCTAAGCCCAAACATTCTCAATGGTATGTTTTACTACAAAAGAGAGGAGTTATACCCAGACGTCTACATAGACAACTGAACTGTTTCATAACACTATAAAATAATATCTTGACAATTTGTTATTTGAGCATATCAATGATCTCATGGATTAATCATTAATTCATAGAATTCAATATCACGAGAGGCTCTGAAAAATGTTTCAAAAAGGATATATTGTTGAAATTTTCATCCCAACCACATTCCTAGATATCATAGATAACTGAATCCTTTAATATATTTCTTCAATAAAATCTCAACAAGTCATTTTCAAAAGTCTTAACGGTTTGAAGTTTGAACTAATGATCAAACAAACACAACATCTGCAAAAAAATATTTAATATTTAACATCTTCAAAAGTCTTAACAAGTCATAGCAGCCCAAACCAAATGAGTAGTTGTAGTAAACTAAGCTCCCTCCAAAATTAGCATTCTAATACCCTGTACCCTCTTGAAAAAACCATAACAGAAGATAGAACCATAGAAAACAAAATACTTAGGGTATTCGAGGACACGGTCCGCTATGCCTTCAGTTACTTGTCATATATCAAGGGCATCGAGAAGCATACTCTTTTTTCCTACATCAAAAATGTTTTAAAAGTCTAATCACAAGATCAGTAGCGAAGGTGACTCCACACTTGTATAACACTTGTCTAAGACATCTCAATGTATTAATGACTAAACAACCTTTAAATATGCAAGCACCCGATAAAACCAAAGTTTTAAAAGGCTAATCACAATATCATCAGGAAAGGAAAGGATCGATACCCACTTATCCAAGACACTTATAAACCACTACAGACCCCGGGCCACCTGGTATATACATCCCAAAGATTCCACCTAGGCTCCTTTTTCTTGACAATGACGTATCCAACTCTTGAACGCTAAACGGTCTCACACTTAGCCAAACTGAAACGATAAACACAAAGCATTGTGGTAGAAAAATGCAGTTTTCAGGCCATTGAAACACCATTTCCCTTTAAAAAATGGTTTTAAAACCCTTAACACCATAAAGAACAGCAGATCAGATTCTAATACAACAATTTGCACCAAGCATTTTCTCCAATAACCCGAAAATTTTCCCAGTGGGGTTCATATGCCGCTGGATCTCTGTGCTGACACTGTGTACAAAGAACCGTCCCGGCAAAGAGAGGGTGCATTTTCTCAGACCTTTACAAAACCTAGGTTTCGCAACAGAAACTTCTGAAAAAAAATGGATCTCGAACAGAAACTTCATACAAAATGCATAGATTAAAGCAGCGGGTTTAAGGGCTGAAACTACTAGCCTCCTATTCTGAGAGGGGCTTGCACTACATTAGATGTTCAATCTAGGCATCAAGTTAGCCATAACCGCTAGACGATGAGACCGGCTCCGTGCTCATCTTGTTCGGCGTTTAAATTCTCTCCTTTATTTCTCTCCCCTTCTCGCCCCCACCGTCAGTGTGTCTTTTTTCCACTTCCTGAGAATTGAACCCTTGACCCTGTGGTTGCTGTCTGTTGGGCTGCACTAATGCTGTTGCTGCTGCAACTTTCTATCGAACAAAAAAAAATGTTTGGGTGTGCGATATATGCGGCCTTTAACGAATGCCACCCTTTCCTGCTTTGGCCCGGTCAGTCTTTAGTAGAGCGCATTATTGTTATTATTACGATGATTTATTAACTGTTATTATTTTAGTCTAAGCTTTTAATTTTATTTTAATATTTAACTCTCATATTTTTTAAATTGTTTTAATTTTAATTTTGGTATTGTTTTTAATTCTTATGTTTTTTTTATTATTGTTGTAATTTGAATTTTTTTATTAATTTTAATTTCTATATTTTTTTTAGATTATGTTAATTTTAATTTAAGTTTCCACAATCATTTAAATTTATTTATAATCTTCTTATTTTGATGTTATTTTATATTAATTTAAGTTTCACATTATTTTCTATAATATCTTAATTTTAATATGAGTTTCCCTGTATGTCTAATTTTTTGTTTAATGTTATCTTAATTTTAATATGAGTTTTTGCGTATCTCTAATTTGCTTGTTTTCTATGTTTTACCCGACCTAACGATGCCACAAGGGAGCAAACGGAAAATGGGCTACTCGAACATGCACAAGGCACCCGGGCGGTCACAACTTAGTGAAACTAATATAGGCACCCTCGAACGAAACTGCCCGACCCGAACGCGCCCAATCGGGCGACCTCACATGGAATGACACGGCATGCCCAATGAATGATGTGATGCTGGGGCTACCTCACATAACCCCACATTTTCCTCTTTCCTGTGCATATAAATGCATCCCAAAATTTTCACCCCCAATAAATCTCAACAATCTGGGCAACCTCACAATGTTCTATCTTTTGAACTGGAAATTTGAATAACATAGGTGTGGAAGCTATTTACCCTTACTATATGGTTATGAAACCATTCCCTCTATTTTTTATCAATATGTATGCACCTACTTAGTCCTCTTATCTGGAAATTTAGAGTATTACTGTGCGGAAGCTTCTTTTAAAAGGTTATAAAGGCCTCATTGTATACTATGTGCAATTGTAGAAAAACCCACATTACACAGAGGTCCAAAAATCAAATCAGAGGGCGGGAAATATCTAATCAACGCTATGGTTTAGAATATATAATAGGGATTCTTGGTCTCACCATGTTAAATTTGGACAACTAGGTCCAAACTCCATCTTGTGATGCTCATATGAAGATACCAATATTTGTATTGGATTCCTCTTTATGAGAGGTGTAAAATCAATATAAAATTGATTTTAATATGATGAGCAGAACATTTATTTTGAATTTATTATTTGTAATAAATTTTATGTCTAGGTCAACCTTAAGGTTTTACACCACCAGCTGATGTGTCACACACCTCAATGATGGATATAAATACAGTCAACGTTGGAGAGGATTTCTCTCACTCACTCAAACATCAGACATCTTCTCCTCTGATTCTATACGATCATCTGAGAAGAAGTTTCATCTCCCACGCAAAAAAAAAGGACGAAATTTAGCGCAGCAAATTTTCTACAGTTAGAGTTTCTGGACAAGTTTGACCAGTGTTGACTTTGGTCAATACATGGTCCGAATTGGCTGAAATTTGGTGGAGAGTTCGATTTTGGAAGGCCATACTCATTGGCAAAAAAATAAAGGTCAAAAGGTTGACTGAAGTTGGATCTACGTTGACTTTAATGTGCTGCCCTGAGTTGTCTTTTCTGGGGTTGAAGTTGAGTTGACTGGGTGACTGATTTGAGGACTGTTGTGACACATTCTGGGTTGTCCGACCAAGAATACTTTGCTGGTTGAGGCATCCTTCTGACCGTCGTAATGCACCAACACATTCTCCTGTTTCTGCTTTGTCTTCTATAGATCCACTGGTATGTTCTATCAGCATTTTTACTTAACTGTTTATGTGATTGTTGTTATAAAAGTAAAGTTTCATCAAGCATATAACATGTACAAAAGCTTACATGGTATCAGAGTTGAGGTGAAGACAAGCCCTAACTTATAGCAATCACCAAAAGAGAAAAATGGGTTCCACAAGTTATGGCTTCAAGGAGGATGACAAGCTGACTCGAAGGGATGACTTCCATGCTTGGAAGATGATATTAGATCTCAAATTGGAAGACCATGATCTCATGGACTATGTAATGGGTAAGATACAAGAACCTCCATCCACTGCTACTGCTGCTGCTAAAACCAATTATAGGAAGGGGGAGATCAAATCAAAGATAATGATCAGGGAATCCATACATAAAATTCTGGTTTCCTACATATCTGAGCTAGGAACATCCAAAGAGAAGTATGATAAGATGATACAAATGTTCAAAGTAAAAAATGAAAACTAGGTGGTATTCTTCAAGAGTCAATTGAAAAATCTAAAGAAAGGCAGGGATGAATCTGTCCAAACATACTTTCTAAAACTGAACAAGATCGGGAACAATTTGCTGGCTATTGGGAAGACAATATTTGATCATGAGATGGTACTCACCGCACTTGGAGGGCTCCCATATGAATGGAAAGTATTCAACACTACCATTCTCAATAATAATACAATTCCTAACTTTGACGAGATTTTTTCAAGATGCGTGCAAGAAGAGACAAGAATGAAGGAATAATAAAATGACAGAAATGCTGCCTACGCTGCTCATTCTAGAAAAGAAGAACTGTGGTGGTCCAAAGAACAAAGGAAGAGAAGGGGCCCAAGGAAATAAGGGCAAGTGTTTCACTTGTCATAGGCTAGGTCATCATGCTAGAGAATTTCCTTTCAATAAGGATTCTCCCGATAGTGATGACAACAACAACAACCGGAGGAATGGAAATCAAAGAAACAACAGGTCCAAAGGAAAGAGGAAGGCTCCCTCTGGTGGAAACAATCAACCTTTCAAAAGGTCTAGAAACTCCAGGTATGAGGTGTCAAATGTTGTTGATAAAATAAATGAATACATTCTTGTATTTTCCCTCTCTACTGCATCATTGCCTGAAACTATGGATGTCTGGTTGATAGATAGTGGTGCCTCAAGACACATCACTGGGTTCAAGGAAGCACTCTCTAACATGGTTGAGAAGGATACTAATCCGTAAATTATCCTTGGAGATAATGCCACATATCCCGTGAAAGGGATAGGGACTAAGACCCTCCACTTGTCTCAAGGACAAGTCCTACATTTGTAGGATGTACTCTATGTACCAAAATGGAAGAAGAACCTTGTGTCTATATCAACCATGGAAGACAAAGGTTTCAATGTGGCATTCACTAATGGAAAGGTGCGCATGTGGAAGAAGAATCTCAAGGAAGCTATCGTGATTGGTTTTAGAGTTGGAACACTGTACCAGGTTGAAGGAAGTCCACTGGGAGCTATGACATGTGATACTATCTGACAAACTAAACTATGGCACCGGAGGTTTGGACACCTTAATTACAAGGCCCTTCCCGAAGCAAGGAATGTGGTGACAGGGATGCCCGATTTTGGAAATAATCATTAAGGTGTATGTAGGGGTTGTGCCCAAGGAAAGCGTATAAGGGGACCTTTCCCCTCAAGTGTCACAAAGACATCTGATATTTTGCAACTATTCCATTATGATCTATCTGGTATGCTACCCGTGACATCCCTGGGAGGATGTTCTTACTATATGACATTCACTGATGACTTCTCCTACAAAACCTAGATATACTTCTTGAAGAAGAAAGATGAGGCTTTCATCTGGTTCTGTACCTTCAAGGCCTTGGTGGAAAATATGATGGGGAAGAAGATCAAGATTTTGAGGACCGACAATGGCATTGAATATGAGTCAAATGAGTTCAAGGAATTTTGCAAAGAAGCTGGCATTAAGAGGGAGACTACTACTGCCTATACTCCTGAGTAGAATGGCATTGCTGAACAAAAGAATAGGACCATTGTGGAAGCTACCCATGCCATGTTATGTGACCAGGGTCTACCGAAGTTTCTGTGGGGAGAAGCTGCAAATACTGCTGTATACATTCAAAACCGATGCCCTCATTCTACCTTGGACTCTAAAACTCCTGAAGAGGTTTTCACTGGTAAGAAACCTGACGTCTCACATTTTAAAAATTTTGGATGTCCTGTTTATTTTCATGTGCCAAAAGAAAAGAGAAGTAAGTTGGATGCTTCTGGGAAGAAAGGAATGTTTGTGGGCTACATAGAAACTTCTAAGGCCAATAGAGTCTATGTACCTGGTCAAAGGGAAGTAGAGATATTCCATGATGTCACTTTTGACGAATATGCTTCACTGAAGAAATTAGTAGATCTTCCAAGATCTGAGGAAAATCATGAAGCAAGGCTTGGAAATCAAGAAGAACTGTAGGATGAGACAATTCCTGATGTTGAAGGACCAATGGACCCAATCAATCCATATCCTTCACTGAGAAAGAGACCATCATGGATCAGGGACACTCTCGAAGATGCTGAGGGACATGCTGCCCCGAGGGGGACATTCCGAGAAATCAAGAAGTCGTGTAGATACCAAGGGTATCTGGCTACAATGAGTACTATTGTACAATATGAACCTGGATCTTTTGAGGAAGCCATATATCATCAAGTCTAGAAGGATGCTATGCACGAAGAATATGAGTCCACAATGAAGAATGATGTTTTGGATGTGGTTCCAAGACCAAAGGAAAAATCAATTGTCACCGCGAAATGGCTCTATAAGATCAAGCATGGATCTGATGGAAGTGCTAAAACGTTCAAGGCAAGATTTTTTTGCTGTGGCTTCTCTCAAAAGGAAGGAACAGACTATGATGAAATATTTCTGACTGTGGCATGATATACCACCATTCGATCAATCATAGCCCTTGCTGCTACGCAAGGATGGAGTCTTCATCAGATGGATGTCAAGATCGCTTTTCTGCATAGTGCAATAAAAGAATAGGTGTATGTAGAGCAACCTCTAGGTTTTGAAGTATAGGATCGGGACACTCATTTCTGAAGGTTGAAGAAAGCCCTCTATGGGTTGAAGCAAGCACCCAGAGCTTGGTACGAGAGGATAGATAACTACTTGATGAAGCCAGGTTTCACTCGAAGTAATGCTAATCTGAACCTTTACTTCAAGGTTGTCCAGGGGAAGCCTATCATTCTGGTGATGTATGTGGATGGCCTCTTCCTGACAGGTGCTAACCCTCTCATTCATCAATGAAAGAAGGAGCTTTCTCCTGAGTTCGAGATGAGGTACCTAGGACTGATGCACTACTTCCTAGTCTTGGAGGTCTGGCAGAGACTTGGAGAGATTTTCCTTTCTCAAGGAAAATACATTGTGAAACTTCTAGAAAGATTTGGTATGGTGGATAGCAAGTCCGTGTCAACACCAATTAAAATCAACTTCAATAAGTTGAGTGGCAATGCTACTAGGCCCATATTGGAAAATCCTACTGAGTATTGTCAACTCATAGGGGCCCTGATGTTGTTAGTGAACACCCGTCTAGATATATGTTTTGTAGTGAACACTTTGAGTCAACAGATGGTTGAACCTCATCATTTTCACTGGGTTGGTGCCAGGAATCTTCAAAGATACCTTCGAGGCACAAGAAACCATGGACTGAGATACACTGCTAGGAGCGTGACACTCCTTAGATATATTGATGTCGATTGGGCTGGCAGTGTGGTGGATCGTAAGAGCACATTGGGATGCTGCTTCAATCTTTCTTTTTCTTTGATTTCATGAATGAGCAGGAAGCACAAGTCGGTGGCTTTGAGCACTACAGAGGCTGAATACATTGTAGCAAGTATGGCCTGTTGTGAAGCAGTTTGGTTGCGAAATATCTTTAGCGATCTGTTTCGACATGTGCTTGATACCACCTTGATACTCTGTGATAACCAAAGTGGGATTCTCTTGACTCAGAATCCTATGTTTCATGACCGATCCAAGAATATTGATATCAGGTATCATTTCATCCAAGATATGGTACAACGAGGCATCGTAAGGCTCGATCATATAGGAACTCATGAGCAACTTGCGGATATTCTCACTAAGCCCCTGGGGAAGGTTAAGTTCCTAACCTTTCGTGAGAGACTTGGTATCATGTAACAACCCTATGATGTCGGTCCTGTTGGACAATGAGCTCGAGGAGATCTGGGGGGCTTTGGGGATAGCTTCTCGGAGCTATGAGCAACCAAAAGGCTAGGCTTTCCAAGCCTTGTTGGTGTGCTTGGACCCCACCATTATGATTATTGAGTTGGTTCACCTCTCATTATCTGTGCCACATATGCATCCTACCCATTGAGTTTAGGGCTCATGGGAAGTACCTCTAATTTGGCCAATGAGGTGGGAAAAGCTAGAGACTAGTAGCAAAGATTGATGGATGCATCAGAGATTTCTGCACTCTCTATCTAGAATGGCATGGTCCAACCACTTGATCTGCGATCAATTCTAGTGAGGTCTCCAACCTCTACCTCACTTCGGGTCAGATGAACCAACTTCGAGTTGGTTGGAGACTTTTTGTGAGTCTAATAGAGGTTTCGGACCTCTGGGCTGAATTTGTCAGCCAGGGGATGATGTCTTTGTGCCTGACCCGCTTCTGTTCTGAAATAAAGAGGCCAAAAAAGCAAGTTACGGCGGGATGACGCACGATGTTTGATTGCACTGGTGGATGGAGTTCTCCCTAGTTGAGAGGGAGTGTTAAATTTGGACAACTAGGTCCAAACTCCATCTTGTGATGCTCATATGAAGATACCAATACTTGTATTGGATTCCTCTTTCTGAGATGTGTAAGATCGATATAAAATTGATTTTAATCTGATGAGTAGAACATCAATTTTGAATTTATTATTTGTAATAAATTTTATGTGCAGGTCGGCCTTAAGGTTTTACACCCCCAGCTGATGTGTCACACACCTCAATGATGGATATAAATACAGTCATTGTTGGAGAGGATTTCACTCACTCACTCAAACATCACACATCTTCTCCTCTGATTATATACGAGCATCTGAGAAGAATTTTCATCTCCCATACAAAAAAAAGGACGAAATTTACAGCAACAAATTTTCCACAGTTAGGGTTTCTGGAAAAGTTTGACCAGCGTTGGCTTTGGTCAATGCATGGTCCGAATTGGCTGAAATTTGGTGGAGAGTTCGATTTTTGAAGGTCGTACTCATTGGCACAAAAATCGAGGTCAAAATGTTGACCGAAGTTGGATATGTGTTGACTTTATTGTTGCTACCCTGCATTGACTTTTCTGGACTGCATTGACTTTTTTGGGGTTGACTTTGAGTTGACTGGGTGACTGATTTGAGGACTATTGTGACACATTGTGAGTTGGCCGACCAAGAAGAATTTTCTGGTTGAAGCATCCTGTTGACCGCCGTAACGCACCAACACATTCTCCTGTTTCTGGTTTTCCTTCTATAGATCCACCGCTATGTTCTATCAGCATTTTTACTTAACTGTTAATGTGATTGCTGTTATAAAAGTGAAGTTGCACCAAGCATATAACATCTACAAAATCTTACACACCACCTAATACTCCATTAACACAACCCCGACGTCGATTTAAAACAAAACCCACAAATAATGGGGTCCGACAATACACTTTAACTTACCTCCCCATTTGACAACTAGAGGCTTATCGCATTTTACCTTGCCAAATCAATGATCATCGCACGACCAACTTGTGCACTTTTTAATGCCCCTCTCCGCTCATTAATATCCGTGTAACTTCAGAGTGTGACCGCCGTCGACCCTTGTTTCCACCCGATCAGACGAGTATCACACTTTCTTTTGAACGAGCTTTAACCCTCCCAAAAAGTGTGAAATGGGTTGTTTTGCAATACAGCCTTATGCCACGTGTTGAGCACAGAGACGTATCGTATTTTTATTTAAAAAACCGAATACCACTTTTAAACTTTGCGAATACCACCAGGTTGGTTCCAAAAACCGTTGTCTCTGTTTACACTTTTGGTTCTGCTTCCTTCTCCCTCATGGTTCCATCCACCTCTTAATTACGTTTTCATTAGATTCGGGGTCCTTGCAAGTTAAACCACTCCATCGCATAGTGTTGAGGTTTCATTATAAAATCTCACCATCACTTCCAATATCACGAACAAAGGTTAACATCCCTCCTGATTCACCTCGGCGCTTCCAACGTAAACCACAATGTCGGTATAATTGACATCGACTCTTCCACCCATTCAGGGCCTTATCTCCGAACTCTATCATAGAGTTCTCCCTTTACACAATAGATATCCTCTATCTATCAATAATTTAACCACAGAGGGTCAAATTCATAGGACTCAACCACAGTTTTCCAGTTATCCATCAAACGCATGCAGAAATGCCATTACCCCCATATATCAGAGTTCCATTCACACAGTTAACTACAGAGGTCCAAAACATTCTCACGTAGACCATATATATATTAGATCCTCAACACAGGAATTTAACCATTCGTGAATTAATCAATGCACATATAAGACTAAACAGGTTCCTCATATAAATTAAATTACTTACAGTATTCTAGTCCTTGGCCATATCTTCTAATTTAATGGCCTTATATTCTCCTACTCAGCCTCTCCTGCTCTCGAACTCTATGTAGTTATATGCAAATCTATGCCACAGAGGCTTATTTATACAAATTAACAATAATCATTTCATCTTCCCATAATGCTCAACAAAACTCTAAAATTCCTACGGTTGTAAATTTAGCCTAATCCACAGATAAAATGAAACTGAATATCTCTTCATATGCCCACTAATCATTCGAGGGCAGTTACAATTCTCTGCATTTAACTGAAATAAATAAAAACCCACTAAATTCACTACATAAAATCTAAATCTTTTGAAAACATGAAACCCCTAATTCTAAGAAAAATGCATGGAAATTTTTTTAGCCTAATGCCTTTGCATCACGATGCCAGAAGGGAGAAAACGGAAATTGGGCCACCCGAATTTCGTGCACAAGGCACCTCGGCTATGACAACTTAGCAAAACTGATACGAGTTCCCTCGAATGAAACAACCCGACCTGAAGGAGCTCGGTCAGGCGACCTCACACGTCACGACACACCGCGCCTGACCAAATGATGCCATAAGGGAGGAAACAGCAAACGGGCCGCCCGAACGTGCACAAGGCACCCGAGCAGTCAGAACTTAGCAAAATTGATATGGGCGCCCTTGAACGAAACGACTTGACCCAAACGTGCCTAGTCGGGCGACCTCATACGGCGAGACACGACGCGCCCAAACAAATGATGCCAGAAGGGATCAAATAGAAAATGGGCCACCCAAACGTGTACAAGGCACCCGGGTGGTCACAGCTTAGCAAAACTGATACGGGCACCCTCAAACAAAACGGGCCGACCCAAACGCGCTCGGTCAGGTGACCTCACACAGCGCGACATGACACACCCAAATGAATGATGCCACAAGGGATAAAATGGCAAACAGGCCACCCAAACGTGCACAAGGCACCCAGGCGGTCACAACTTAGAAAAACGGATACAGGCGCCCTCAAACAAAACGACCCGACCTGAACGCACCCGGTCGGGCGACCTCACACAATGCGACACAGCGTGCCCAACGAACGATGCCACAAGGGATCAAATAGAAAACGTACCACCCGAATGTGGAGAAGGCACCCAGGCAGTCACAACTTAGCAAAAATGATACAGGCACCGTCAAACGAAATGACCCAACATGAACGCGCTCGGTCGGGCAACCTCACATGGTGCGACACGGCACGCCCGACGGAATGATGCCATAAGGGAGAAAATGGAAAATGGGTTGCTCGAATGTGCAAAAGGAATCCAGACGATGACAACTTAGCAAAACTAATACGGGCGCCCTCGAATGAAACGGCCCAACCTAAACTTACCCGGTCAGGCGACCTGACATGGCACGACACGACACGCCCAACCGAATAATTCCATAAGAGAGAAAATGGCAAACGGGTTGCCCAAACGTGAACAAGGCACTCGAGCGATCACAACTTAGCAAAACTTATACGGGTGCCCTCGAATGAAATGACCCGAACCAAACGCGTGCAGTCGGGTGACCTCACACTGCGTGACATGACGAGCCCAAACGAATGATGCCACAAGGGATCAAATGGAAAACGGGCCACCCGAACATGCACAAGGCACCCAGGTGGTCACAACTTAGCAAAACTGATACGGGCGCCCTCGAACGAAACGGCCCGACCTGAACGCACTCGATCGGGCGACCTCACATGGCGCAACAAGATGCACCCAAAAGAATGATGCCACAAGGGATCAAACGGAAAACAGGCCACCCAAACATGCACAACGCACCCTGGTGGTCGCAACTTAGCAAAAATAATATGGGTGCCCTCGATGCGTATGCATAATCATTGATGGCGACGATCTATCGCCGGAACCAGGAGAAGAATGCGGTAGAAAATAAAACTATCTACTGCCCTGCATTTCGACCCATAAGTTCCACCCATCTATGCATCTGAGGCTCTCTAGGACTAGCGATATCCAACGTCACATGCTATGGCTGCATAAATGGAATCTGTTCCAAAGCGAAAGATATGAGGATCGAACCATAACTGAAATTATTTTTCCTTCCTCCTTTTGCTTTATTCAGTTGTTCCTTTATCTGAGAAAGAACAGCTTCAGACCAGTTGAAGACTGTTGGCTCAAGAAACTCTAGTTCATACTGCATATAAGATTTGTTAGCCACAAGTAGTGTCACTGTGCCAACAAGTTTTTCGATTGTGAACAGGATGGTTCTCAAAGGAAAATCTCTCACTCTACGGATGTTAATCTTCCCATATTTGCTCAATTCTGCCCTTGCATAACAATACTGCAAAATATAATCTCTCACCGTCTCTCCTCCAATGGTATACCCTGAAAGAGAAATGGGCAAACCCCTCCTCGACAAACCTATGAGAAATTACACATCCTCAATAGTGATAGGAACCACTTCGTTCTTAATGTGGAATGCCTCTATTGCCGGATCCCATGCACGAACCAAGAAATCAAGAAGCTCAATCTAATGCCTCATTCCGGATAACTTGAAGTACTTTAAAAGTCCACAATCCCTTAGGGCTCTTACAGTACCTGGGTCATTTAAGGAAATCATGTCTTTTTCTTCGTATTCTCTTTCTCACCATGTAATCATCATTGTTATCCGATGGAAACCTGAAACATAAGTACTTCGAAATATTGTAGAACAAACCCTATCCACACATAGAAAAAACATGACTCTTGCCTCCATAAGAGACATGACCTAGCTCATATGGATCCATAGATTTTGGACATTTCTTTGACTGAATCTTGACATGAAATTTAGATGTCAATGTCGACCCTCAAACTAGGGTTAACTCAGTCAATATTACGCCTACGTCGACTTCTGTTATGGCTCTAAATTACAGTGCAAGCCCTCCTCCATTTATGTTGGTCTTTATCACAGACCTGGTGGCCTACTAACCACCACAAGGAAATTATATGGTATCAACCCTCTCTTCTATTTCATGTAGAAAATCTAACCAACGAGATTCATTCTAATCTTGTAATAATGTACTAAAACAAGATACCGAATCCTTCCTACAATTTGTGGAAAAAAAACGCAATCGCACAATCACATATAAGTAAGAGAAACAAGTTATCAATCGAACAACACAAGATGTATCTCGGGAAGAAAATGCTCAAAACCTTCTATCTCTATTTTGTATTAAGTCAAGGAATCATGAAACAACACAATGCTTAATCTCTCTTGAGATTCTCCAGCACTCTGCCAATTGTATCCTGTTGATCTAGGAAAAATTCGTCTAGTACTTAGCTAATTCTTAGCCTTCCTTCAGCCTGCCTCGCACATGCAATTCCTATGGAATTAGCTCCATATTAATTAGGAAAATCAACCTTCCTTGATTGCGCAATCCATCATGGCATCCCAATGAATTTATAATTGCACATGGGAAATTTTCTATAAATACAACTGATAATTATGTTCTTATGAACTGTGTTACAATAAGGATCAAGGGTATTTTTATTATTTAAAATAAGATAAAACCCTAAAAAACCAAAACCCTATCCTGAGGAGATGTAACACCAATATTTTATGGGCCCCGTTGGGGTTAGTTGGGCAGCCAACTTCCCGGGGTCATAACTTGGTCATATGATCTTCATTTAACACACATGATACCTCGTTAGAAAGATCTCACTGAGGACTACAACTGTTAATAATATTTCTATGAAATAGCGAAACCTTTAATACCAAAAAACATCATTTGTGGCCTCAAAACAACTTCGAAAGTTCAAGACCCGAAAAAATGACAAAAATAGTAAATTGTGCTATAATTAAGGAAACTAAAAAACTGAAACAGACAATGGCGAGGGCCCAAGTGGAATAGGCGGGTGGCCACCAATATCCACCTCGATCACCTTAAATTGAATTTCTTGAGCTAAATCAATGATCGTGACTTAGTTAATTGACACAAGCTTTTATGAGATGAAATTACAATTTATTTTCCAATTTATTTAAGGGAAAAATAAATTAGACGCATCACATTCCTCACTCCTGGTACATCAAAATTCCTCACCAGTGTGGGTGAATTTTTTTTTTTCCTTTCTAGTCGCCAATTTTAGTGTTTCTTGTTGCAAATTTCAACACTTCCTCTCAACAAGAAAGGAATTCAATCTATCCCCATCCATTGCCTTTGGAATGTTCTACATGCTACACTTCTCTAGTGTTGTTTGCACCTACAAATCCTAAAACTGAATAGCCTTTGAACAACTGAATCATTATAATGCATCTGTCATCAGATTCTTCTGACTTCTACTAGCTAGTGCACCTATCTAGTACTGGATTCTCTACACTGTTGCTGACATCTACATCTATGGCCTTTGAAATATTGCTAACTCTATTTGTGCTCCAGTATTTGACATCTGTCACTATGACTTTTGTGTTGCTGACATCTGACTACATCAATCTAACTGATACTTCCTACTACTATTTTACTGTGAGCTCGTCATAGCCAGGTTCGATCCATGAGACACGCCATCTCAATGGACCTCACCCAAATTTCTTATCTTGGGATTAATTCTACACATAACCCCACCTTAAACCTCGAGGTATGGTTGCTCCCTCTTCCCATCTAGCTTGAAATTTCCCCCTCATGGAGGTCTCTTCTTGAGTGGATTCTTCCACTCGGTCTCCTCTCTGCTTCTCCAATTGTGGCAGCTACTCCACAACCTTTGAAGATTGCTTCTCATGAGGATGCATGTTGAGAGGTAATTTATGCTCCCTCTAAACCATCAAGTCTCTAACTTATTCCTTTCTCCTCAAAGCTTTGCATGAATCTGGTACCTCAAGTGCATATAGGTTCTTCACTCGCACACAGTTCAATTGTCCCGAGGTTACAAAAAGTTTCTAAAAAAGAGTTGATTTTAAATCGATGATATCTCCCTCATCCGAGCTCTGGTTTGACCAATTGTTTTTTTCCATTTGGGTATATTTTTGCAAGGAATCCAAATATTCTATTTTTTTTTTAAATTTTACACAAAAATATTCAAATATTCTCTACAAACTCGCCACCCAAAAAATTCCTGCTCTGATACAATGTAGAAAATCTAACCAACGAGATTCAATCTAATCTTGTAATCTACTAAAACAAGATATTGAATCCTTCCTACAATTTACGGAAACAAAACATGATCACACAATCATATATAAGTAAGAGAAATAAGTTATCAATCACACAACAACATGATGTATTTGGGGAAAGCAACTAATCAAAACCCCTCTATCTCTATTGTGTATTAAGTCAAGGAATCATGAAACAATAAAATGGTTAATCTCTCATGACATTCTCCAGCACTCTGTCAATTGTCTCCCGTTGATATAGGAAAACTCGGTCTAGTACTTAGCCAATTCTCATCCTTACTTCAGCCTGCCTTGCTCATGCAATTCCTAGGGAATTAACTCCTTATTAATTAGGAAAATCAGTTTTCCTAGATTGTGCAATCCATCATGGCATCCCAATGAATTTACAATTTTACATGGGAAAATTTCTCTGAATAAAACTGATAGTTATGTTCCCTTTAACCTCTGTCTCAACTGGGTATTCCTCGAAACTGACATGCATGCAAGTATTAATAGTGAATTATTAGTTATTTTATTGATCACTCATTGTGAATTAAATCTAATTTAATTCACTGGACCTCTCACTAGCTCATCACTCAGTTAGAACTAGTTAAAATGATTTTAACTCATTTAATTGAGTTAATTACACTTGCACCCCACTAATGCATCAACTTCAACTGGACCCCAAAAATATTAGAATCCCTCTAGATGCCTCATATTAGACCCTCAACTCAAATTTCTTGAGATAACTCAGTCATCATGACTTAATTAACTGACACAAGTTGTTATTAGATGAAATTACAATTTATTGTCTAATTTATTTAAGGGAAAAATAAAGTAGACGCCCCACATTCCTCACTCATGGTGCATCAAAATTCCTCACCAGTGTGGGTGCATTTTTTTTGTCCTTTCTAGTTTCTAATCTCACTATTTCTTGTTGCAAATTTCAACATTTCATAATTTGATGCGGCCTTCAAACAAAGACACCATTGAAATCACATGCCTAGATTCTCATGAGAAACGTCTGATAAGCTTGATCTACCAAAATAGAATCAACAATATGCCATCCTACTTCCTAGCGCAAACTGACCATTAAGGTATGCAACATTCTTCTGAACCCTCACA
Source organism: Pinus albicaulis (assembly GCA_034641835.2). Classification (NCBI taxonomy): domain Eukaryota; kingdom Viridiplantae; phylum Streptophyta; class Pinopsida; order Pinales; family Pinaceae; genus Pinus; species Pinus albicaulis. The sequence goes on from CM076583.1 coordinate 389,611,762, forward strand.
TGATGATATTGTTCTTGGAGGATGATCATGACCTTCCTTTAGCAAGCCTTACTCGGCCCTCGTACTCGACCTAATTTAGGACTACATCTCTCTTCACCCCCTTGATGTGCCAGATAGTGGGAATACATGTCAAACATGCTAAGATGTGCCAAGTGATAAGGCATGCCAATATGTGCAAGGGTGTTTCAATGCGTGTCAGGGACTTTCAAGACAGCAAAAGGGAGAAAAAAGTTAAACTACAAGGAAATGAACACATAAGAGGGTTAATAAATCATCAATTTACCTTTTCCAAGAGGGGCATGCTAGGCACACTAACACTAGGCGGCAATAGGTGCCAAGTGCAAAGTCTTAGTGCATTCTAGGTGCCAAGTATTCCTTTGTTGCTTTTCATCTACTTTCAACCAATTGATCATCACAAATAAATTTAATATTAAACCATGCTAAATTATACCAAGGCATCTCAGCGTATTCCATACATGCTAAGACTTTCCAAGCGCCAATATGTGTCAGGGACTAGTGTTATGCACGTTATGAAGTGGAAGGGAATGTTGAAGAGTGCTAAGGTGTGCTAGAGAGTGATAACGCATGTTGATGAGTGTTAAGGAGTACTAGGAAAAAACATTAAGGGAGCACTAGGTAAAAATTCATGGAAGTTAATGAATATGAGGAACATGTACTGCCAGAGACTAGTGTTAATGGTCAGTGTTAGTTGTTGTTGAGGAGGTAAATCCCCTCTGTGGACAGAGGTGATCCTTACTAGCCCAGCAGGGGTCTAGCAACAATCACGAAATGTTACAACGCAGGTTCCTAGTTACGAATGAAAATACCAAAGATGGAGGCCTACCTGGAATCCAATGCTACGATCCGAAGAAGAGAGCATTCCCATTCCTCAGCCTTGGCAGAGCACGATCCTCCACGATCTCCGCGGATGGACACTTGCACATGCAAGAAACAAACATATACAAGCATAAAATCCAGTATACGCAACTAAATATCAGTCAGAAAGGATACTACTCATATTAACATAATTGAAAACAGAGTGGAACCATAATCGTAATCATTCATTAAATAACAATCGAAAGAGATTACAACCAATGTTCTGACGTCGTGGTCTCCTTCGGATGGGTCTCCAGTCATTCACGTCTCGCAAAGTTTGCCAGGGAAAGGGAAAACCTCTCCAGAGTCTCTCGACGATAGTCTCCTTACTTGAGTCGGCCTTAAGGGAAGAAAGAGGGCTCTTACAGCGCAAAGGCTCTTGGGAATTTAGGAGATCAAAGCTTAGGCACTTCAAGACTTTCAACCCTTCAGCCCCTTCATCAATGGATGAAGGCTATATTTATAGAGGAGAGGAGGAGGTTGGGATCCCTACAATAGTGGAAGGGAGGCCTTATCCTTTGGGAGGTTCCCCATATGGTGGAAACAAGAGGCCAAAGGAGGAAGTTCGTGGTTATTCAGTCGAAACCACTCCTGATGACTCATCCACAAAGTTGTTGTAATCGAAACTTCGCCTCCTTTTTTAAAAAAATTTCCATAAACAGAGTGGCACGGGTGCAACACTGGTACAGAGCGCCAATTGGCGCGGGCTCAGTGTTAATTTTCCCCCATTGGCGTGAGTACATAACGGGCTACCAGCGCCAAGGAAAAAACAGGTGTTTTTAGGGGTCTGCTCAGGAAATGATCAATAGAAGGAATGTTGTCCTCATGGAAAGGGATGCAATGATGGTATTTGCAAGGCATGACACTGTTTATTGGTCACATAAATGACCCTCCAACGGGCGAGATGGGAATTGCAGGGACGATGACAAATTACTGTGTAACAGATGCCCCCTAAAGTATGAGGCCCGAGAGAGAGAGAGGGGTGAAATGATTTACGAGAACGTGTCCAACTGAAGCTCCGCCATTGGAAAACCTGCGTGGAGAAATACAACTGATATCTCAAGTACATGATGTATATGTGGTATGGGCGCAGCCATCCATAACAGAGTATACAATAATCCAGATCCAAGGCATGGGCGCAGCCATCCAGTAAGGATCGGTAAATAGACTCAGGTATGGTCACAACCATCCAATCTATGAGTCATGTAATAATCCACAAAATCGCAGCCTGGATTACAACAGACACAATCTAGGGTCTTGCGCTCCATCTCGACCCGAACAAAGTACAAGTTCAAGCATGCGAATATGTGAGCTGAAGTCGAACATGCAAGAACATCGTCTGATTACCAGCCAATAATGAAAGTTGTTAACAGACGCGAGAGGTACCACCAATAATGACAATGGCCGTCAAGGTACTACAGGTACAATCTACGGTATGTGAATCAATGAGCTGGCGTCGAACACTCGTAGAATCACTCGATCGGAGGCCAATAATGAAAACCTCATGTCGAATGTGAAGAACCTGCCATTGAGGCATGCAGGCTCCAAGGTACCATAAAGGAGTCTCTAGATCAGCTTCCTGGATAATAAGTTGAAGTCGACAGGAAGTGACCTCGATCGAAGGTGGGCCATATTGTTTCCCACATCATCGACATGAAACCAGTGCTCAGTGTTTTGGCGATGGAGAATCAAATGAGAATCGGAGGGAGGGAAGTTTAGGTACTTGCAGATGTCAACTAGGCATATTGGCGGCACGACAGTGGATTTGGCAGTATTTGACATCAAAAGATCAAAGGTCATAGTGACGAGGCAAAGAGCAGATGAGAGGTCAAAAGGGATCACCCAAACCCATGGAGGCAAGTGAATAATGAGATGAGATTTCCCCAACCCGACACGAATGCAGACAAGTGCCATGTTCAAGAGCGACATACTGCCAACGACAACGATTACGGTTCCATTTTCCCCCCACCATGCTTGGCGAGTACCTCTTTATTTTTACACAAGCTTGAAGAGGATATCATATGCTTGTCATATAAGTCCGCCCTTCGGGCGAATCCATCCTAGTACATTTAACGAGCCCTAGGAAGGAGGAACTCGGATAATGTCATTTCGACTGAATCCAATGTCATCAGGGTTTAACGAGTCTGACAAAGGAAGAACTCGGCGTCTTTTCATGTTTAGAGAGTTTGAAAAGACCGGGCGGAAAAGTAAACTCCAATGGTCCCTTTTCGTAAATAGTGGATGAGATGCGAAAAAGGTGAAAACTGTATACGAGAAAACCTCCTAGTCGCGATAGGCTAGGAGTGTTCCTTTTTTTGTCGTCTATCCCGACACAAAGAAAAGAAGGGCGTACATGTATCATACTTTGGGTAGATGGCATTTCGTGGCCACTTGTAAGATGTCCAGCTTCGAAGGGCATGGCAATCTTTTCATGTTTAGGGAGTTGGAAAAGAGCTGAAAGATGACTCCTCCTAGAGGAATGAGTGGTATAGAGTGTAGCAACTAGTTCCAGTAATGGTGGAACTCCTCAAAACAAGTAAAGGTTAAGAGGTTGGCTAACAAGACCACTCATCGCAGTGGTTCCTCAGGAACGGGTAAAACAACCAAGTGAAGGCATGTGATCGGCCAAGAAGATAGTGACAATGGAGTGAGAAAACCAAGGCTCATCTAGCAAAAACAGGCTGATAAAATGGCAATCACAAGGGATAAAATGGGAAAGGTTTCATTTTTACACAAGCTTGAAATCAGGAAACTTTTCTTGAAGTTGGTTTCATTTTTACACAAGCTTGAAACAAAGATAAACTATGCTTGAAACTGGTTTCATTTTTACACAAGCTTGAAACAGAAACAAACTATGATTGAAAAAGTAAGCATGCCCCTAGCATGGTGTCTCAATTCGAGGTACATGCCCCCCAAGCTTCAGTCCATATGAAAAGCAGATGGAGTGAAGGTTCAAGTTACGATATAAAGAAAAAGACTCGACTGGGATTTTACGAGATCTTATCAAAGACTCGAATTGAATGGGAATGTGTTTCATTATTTTAACGAGGTTGACACATTAAAAGAACTATCCTCAGGACACCTTGTTTCATGGTTTAAGGAGCTTGGCACAAGACAAGGAACTGTGCTCCGACAACCTTGTTTCATTTTTTAAGGAGCTTCACACAACAAAATGATCTATGCTCCGTCGAACTTGTTTCATTTTTAAGGAGCTTGACACAAGAAAAGGAACTATGCTCCAAAGAGCTTGTTTCATTTTTTAAGGAGCTTGACACAAGAAAACAAAATCTGCTCCGTAGATCTTGTTTCATTTTTAAAGGCAGGGGGAAAGCAGGCCTATGCTCACGAAAACCTTGTTTCATTTTTTAAGGAGCTTGACACAAGACAATGAATTGTGCTCAAACAACATTTCATTTTTAAGGAGCTTGCACAAGTGGACGAACTATGCTCCGACAGCATAATTTCATTTTTGAGGAGCTTGTACAAAACAAAACTTTGCTTGATCGAAACATTTAATTTTTGAGAGCTTGATTTCTGAAAGAAAGCAGTATTATCCCAACTGGACCCGGTTTCATTTTTAAAGACTTGACCACGGGGAAAAGAGCCATGCTCCGACAACCAGTCATAATAGAACAAGAAGTCAGCGCTTCTAAGAGTTCCCATCCGGGTGGATGGAAACATCTAAGTACGGGTTGATACCCCCGGCCACGATGCAACGCTTGCATATCCATTGAACGGTGAGTAGCCACATAGTTGACCTGCGGTGGGGCAGATACAATGGGTGGGTAAAAACCAGGAAGGGATGATGGTGGGCCAGCTACCACATCAAGACCAAAGAAAGAAAGCTGATCAATGGTCACAATCCTTCCTTCATGCGGAAAGCACACCACGCGAAAGAGGGAGGAGACAAGGGCCCCCATGGCATAGGTGTAATCGCGCCCCAGGAGCAGATTGAAATCCAAAGGGCTTGGAACGACCATCACGTCCATATGGACGGTTTTACCTCCCAAAGTAACAGGTAACCTTGGAAGGATCCCCAACGGTTGACTCGTCCTTCTGTTAAAAGTCAACAGATTCTGCGTAACAGGCGCAAGCAGCGGCGAACCGAAAGCTTGCCAAGTAGTTGAGGATAGAATACTAACAGACGCGCCTTCGTCTATAATGGTGCTGGGTACGACCAGACCAAAAGCCTGTACTGTGATCTCGAAAGGCACATAAGATGGAAGGTGGTATCCTGCAAATCGACTCCAATCGAAGGAAGTGACCAAACTACTTGGAGGGGTTACCATCGAATCGAGATGGTCTTCCCCTGGTGTTACGAAAGAAGAGGGAGCATCCTCCACGACCTCCTTCTCGAAGGTGGGAGGGGTATCCTCCAGGATCTCCATCACGGGAGGTGGAGGAGCAACTTCTTGAGGTATAGGGACAAGAGAATATTTCTCCAAGTCCAAGGAATCTGAAGAAACAAGAAGAACCTGAGGGATGTGAGGTCCACTCTCAACGGAAAAGACCTGGTGCACCGCAGACGGGGCCAGTTCAACCGATCCCATGACCAATGGTTGGTCGGGAATGGATTCCTGAATTTGAATTTCCGAGGGAGCGGGATTGACCAAGGATGACTCTTGACCAATCGTGGCATTAGCTGGTGGAAGACTCAAAGAAATTTGTTTGTAACTAGCGGGAAGGCATGGTGTAGAAACAGTTAAGTTGTCCAATACTCGCTTGGCTTCATCCATATAAGGAAAAAGGTGAATGGCATGGTGCCCTTCACACAACCTATAGGGATTGGTAATCTTACCCTGCTTCTTAGGAGCCTTACCAGCAGCAGCCAAAGATGTGCCTCCAACCTGACTCCCGGAAGCCAAAGGAAACGGTGGGCGACCGTTGGACCATACTTCGAGAACCTTGGGAATGCCAGGGCAGTCCCGAAGCAGAGGGTCTCCCGTGCACAACATGCAAGGGAACTTGACTTTCCGTGGAGGGTTGGAGGGCCTATCAAGAGGAGATTTCTCAGAGACAGTAGCTGTACATTTAGCCTCTTGCTTATCGGACTTCTTCTTCTTCGTCTTCTTCTTCTTCTTCTTAGTCACCTGGTTACTCGAATCCAGACTTTCACCAGGCGAAGTAGAAGATGAAGACGCAGAAATAGGCGAAGAAGGGAAGAGGTCCACCTTGGAATCAACATGGTGTTGTTCCGGCGGAGGAACTGATTGAACAATAGTGGAGACATTCGGGACTACAGAGGTTGAGAACAACCAAACCGGCAACCCAACAATTAACCTAGGAAGGGACAACATTGCCATATAAGGAGAACCAACATTTCCAAAAGGAGGAAAAGGACCAGGATTCCCTTCGGAGGGGATTCCTTGGTTGGTGAACTCTGGAAAAGTTTCCATTAGAAACGATCTTCGAAACATCACCCTAAGGAAACTAAATTTAACCAGGAATATTTTGTGGGAAATTAATTTTTAAAACATTGAAACAAAACTCCGTTGTTTCATATTTTAAGAGTCAAGAAACAAGATAAATGTGACTCTATCACTTTCAATTTGGAAACAAGCGTGAAAGGACAAGTGCTTGATGATACTTTCAAATTTAATGAGTCAGAAAAGATCGAAATGACTACTCTGGAATTCTAGGCAAAGGGTGTACCAGATATCTGTATTTGCAATATACACCTTGGTTTCGATAACGAAAAATAAATCAGCAAGGACTTTCCCGCGGTATGTGCGGCGAACTAATCTCCTCGAATGTTGTGTTCGGTGCATCACAGGTATAGGGCGGCAGACTCGGCTTCCTATAGATAAAGGATAGAAACCTAGTGGGGTCTCCCTTTATATACGCGACGGTACGGGGAGCACAAGTCCGTACTAGTGTTGTCTAAAGCCAAGAGGTGAACGACAGCTACTAGGTTTAACGACGTTGGAACACGTCTCTAACCTAGACCTCTAAATGTTTCGTTAATGTTTCAATGCTTCCTTAGGTAAATTGAGTAAATTTTATGGTTGATCTTTCAATTATGTTTCGGTTTCAAGGCCCTACCATATGTCATATGAAAATCTCCTGTATGCATCTATATGAGAAAAGAAATCTTTCAATTCGATGAATTTTATCTAGTAAAGGGAAGAGCTTCAAAAATTGATGCAACAAACAACAACACTGCAAACGAAATTTTTCCAAACTAGATGACTTTCACTATCAAGAAGAGTGAATCAAGAAGAGTATTCTAAAACATTCAACGAAGCGAATTATGCAATGTAATCTATGCAAAATTCTTTTTCTGAAAACTATGCAATTGTAATCTATGCACAATTTCCTTTTTCCTTTTCAAATGATAAGAATGCACTCAATGCATTTTTCGATCAAATGAGAATCTACTTAATGCATGCTTTCAATGAAAGAGAATGCACACATAGCGATTTTTAGCTCTCAATCATTAAACAATGTGATCTAAGTTCAATGATAAATCTCAAAAAATACTTTTCAATGCAATGTGATCTAATGCATTTTAACGAAAAGAACACTTTGGGACGAAAACTAAATAAACGCAAATCTTCCTAATGAAGGATGAATGCAAAAGAGATGTAAACAAACACTAAGAATGCAATCGTTGTTTCAAACACTTTGTAACGAAATCCCTCAAAAGGCGACAAGACACAAAGAGGACTTCCAAAGAATGAGATCAAAACAAGGCATTCATTCCCTTTTACATCAAGCAATCATGGAAAGAAGACATCCCAAACAATGAGCAATGTAATCTATGCTCATACAGAGGAAAGGACGGAAGGGAAAGACACACTGGTGAAGGATTTAGGGAAAAAAAATCTCAAATTTCACACGTCCTAAAATTGGCCCGACTTGTACATTGACAACTAGCGCCAACTGGCGCGACTTGTACATTGACAACTAGCGCCAATGGCCAATTGGCGTGGGTTGCTAACTGACAACAAGCGCCAATTCTTGAAAATGAAAAAACAAAGAATTGCTCCCAACCAAGACCAGACTCACCACCTCAAGCAAAATCTAAAACAAACCCAAAAGCCAAATACTGACCAAAAGAAATTTCCGAACAAGGGTAACCCTACCACCTACAGGAAATGGCGCGACTTTCTGGCTGTAATCCACGCCGGACAGGGGATGGCGCGAGTGATAAACTGGCAACCTGCGCCAATTGGCGCGACTGTCAGGCTAAAAACCGCGCCAATCAAGACAACCATTAAAAGGTGAAAATTCGGAAAAGCAGAGGTCAGATCTGATCCTCTGGGCTTGAACCAAAAGCCAAAACACACGAAGAGCCAACCCAAAAAACCAATCAAGAAAGGAAGACCAAGAAACAATCAAAACGAGACAATCAAAACTAGATGATCCCCAGCGGAGTCGCCAAATTGTTGAGGAGGTAAATCCTCTCTGCGGAAAAAGGCGATCCCTACTAGCCCAGCAGGGGTCTAGAAACAATCACGAAATGTTACAATGCAAGTTCCTAGTTACGAATGAAAAGACCAAAGATGGAGGCCTACCTGGAATCCAATGCTACGATCCGAAGAAGAGAGCGTTCCCGTTCCTCAGCCTCGACAGATCACGATCCTCCACGATCTCCGCGGATGGACACCTGCACATGCAAGAAACAAACAGATACAACAATAAAATCCAGCATACGCAACTAAATATCAGTCAGAAAGGATACTACTCATATTAACATAATCGAAAACAGAGTGGAACCATAATCTTAATCATTCATTAAATAACAATCGAAAGAGATTACAACCAATGTTCTGACGTCGTGGTCTCCTTCGAATGGGTTTCCAGTCGTTCACGTCTCGCAAAGTTCACCAGGGAAAGGGCAAACCTCTCCAGAGTCTCTCGACGATAGTCTCCTTACTTGAGTCATCCTTAAGGGAAGAAAGAGGGCTCTTACAGCGCAAAGGCTCTTGGGAATTTAGGAGATTCAAAGCTTAGGCACTTCAAGACTTTCAGCCCTTCAGCCCCTTCATCAATGGATGAAGGCTATATTTATAGAGGAGAGGAGGAGGTTGGGATCCATACAATAGTGGAAGGGAGGCATTATCCTTTGGGAGGTTCCCCATATGGTGGAAACAAGAGGCCAAAGGAGGAAGGCCGTGGTTATTCAGTCGAAACCACTCCTGATGACTCATCCACGAAGTTGTTGTAATCGAAACTTCGCCTCCTTTTTTAAAAAAAATTCCATAAACAGAGTGGCGCGGGTGCAACACTGGTACAGAGTGCCAATTGGCGTGGGCTCAGTGTTAATTTTCCCCCATTGGCGCGAGTACATAACGGGCTACCAGCACCAAGGAAAAAAAAGGTGTTTTTAGGGGTCTGCTCAGGAAATGATCAACAGAAGGAATGTTGTCCTCATGGAAAGGGATGCAATGATGGTATTTGCAAGGCATGACATTGTTTATTGGTCACATAAATGACCCTCCAATGGGCGAGATGGGAATTGCAGGGACGGTGACAAATTACTGTGTAACAGTTGTCATGCCAAGGTGGGAATTACAAGGTATGCTAAGCATTGGTAAGGCATGCTAGGGAATATCAAGGCATGTTAAGAATTCCCCAAGTGTGCTTGGGAGTTCTAGAGTGTGCTGATTATATCACGTGCCAATTAATAGTGCCAAGATATGCCAATACATGCTAGGTGCTAAGGATGTGGCACAGGGTGCTAGGGTACATCAATATGTGTCAAGGCAACAAAAGGAAGAACCAATAAGAGGGTTAATAAGTTAGGAATTTATATTTTTGAAAAGGGGCATTCTAGGCACACTAATAATAGGTCCCGATATATGCCAAGTGGCATTGTGTGCCAAGTGCTAATGTATGTCAATGCATTCAACCAAGGTGTTACAGGGCATGCTAGGGACTATATGCAGCATGCCACCACATGCTAGGACAGTTCCATGTTGTGCTAGCGCATGCCACCATGTGCTTGGGTGTCAATGTTATCACAAGATGTTCTAGGTACAAATATGCTCCAAGACATGTGGGGTGTTAAGAAATGTTATTGTGTGCCAAAGAATTAATTTAAGGTGTGCCGAGATTGTTGAGGATTGTTAGGTCTTTCTCGTTAATAGAATTTTTAGAGCTCGATTATGTATTAAATAATATATTTCCTACACACAACAGTGGAACTTTATCTAAATGGAAATTTCTAGATAATAAACTTAATAGATATGAATCATGTGTTGACTCATAGGAAATCTCTATTCGACTAGTCATTACTTGAGGGAAATGATACACGCTTATTACATTTTAAAAAATTGACTGACCCTAACCACTGTGGTCTTGGACATATTATAAAAAATGCTCCACAATAATGGTATTAAATCGTTATATTTTGACAAAAAATATATTAACAGGCAAATCGCATCATCAAAAACTCATTGGAATGATCAATGATGACAGACATTTTTTGATCATCACCAAAAGTAACAAACAGAGCATTGGTGAGTGTCATTAAAAGTTTGTCACTAGAAGTGTCACCAAAGAGAGAATTAGTGATGGGGCTTTAATGACCCTCACCAAAAGTGAAATGTCTTTGGTGACGGACCATAAAGGACCATCACTATATACACTTACAGTGACGGTTTTTAGTGATCAATGATGACGGCATTTTTTTGACCGTCACCAAAAGTAACAAAAAGAGCATTGGTGAGGGTCATTAAAATTTTGTCACTAGAAGTGTCACCAAAGAGAGAATTAGTGATGGGCCTTTAACGACCCTCACAAAAAGTGAAATGTCTTTGGTGACGGACCATAAAGGACCATCACTATATACACTTACAGTGATGGTTTTTAGTGATCAACGATGACAGAAATTTTTTGACCATCACCAAAAGTAACAAAAATAGCATTGGTGAGGGTCATTAAAAATTCGTCACTAGAAGTGTCACCAAAGAGAGAATTATTAATGGGCCTTTAACGACCCTCACCAAAAGTGTCATTGAAAATGTATTTAGTGACAAACCATAAAGGACCATCACTATATACACTTACAGTGACGGTTTTTTAATGACCGTCACCATATGTGACATTGGTGACAGACCTTAAAGGTCCATCACAAGCATGACCCTCACCAATGTGCTTTTTTCTTGTAGTGTGTTAATTAATATCTTAATCAAATTACAACTTCACAAAGAATTTAAAATCAAATTGATATTCAATTAAATTTTCAATTCGATAAATGTACATGTATTAAATAATATGAAGAAAACAGATATGGAAATACTCGAAAAACGTATTAGAAACACAAAATTCTATCAAAACTAGAGCTGAACTACTTCAATTAGAATTTATGGAGAAAAGTTTTACAAAGATGAAAAGGTCTTGGCCTCAAAAGCCCACACCTTCTTATTACAATTAATCATTCATATATATATATATATATATATATATATATATATATATATATATTTCTAAACTAACACAATCTTTTAAGTAACAAAATCTTGAACAAGAAACTCAAAATAAAGAGTTTCTCTAGAAAACTGGAGAATATTTTGAGTTGTTGGAAAATATTTTGCCTCGAATTCTAGAAATTGATCTTTGACTATTGGATTTACTATTTGGAAATATGAAGATGATTCTTAGAATCTTCCAATTAAACCATTGATTTATTGCTACTTTGAATTTTTGAACAGTGGCGCGTATTAAAGGTTAGGCAGATAAAATGATTAATGGGATTATGAAGGGAATGAATGCAGTGGGATTTGATTAATCAGAGGATGAAGTGGGTAATCGTGCAACATTAATTAAATGGTAAGTGGCTTTGGAAATCTACTTTCGGAGGGGGGGTTAAGAATTTTCAGTTTTTGCACATGGGGGTCTGAAAAGCTAAGGTAATGACACCTGTTGGCGGGTGATTTTGCTTTACTACTAAATTCAGACACCCCCCTGGTGATAAGATTTGGATTGTGAAGGGGGGCTCCAAGGCTGTGAAAGCCATTGGATTCCAAAATATTAGGGGAGGATTTTTGGACAATTATGGTGGGCCAACTACATCGCGAATAACAATTGGGACCAGCTATAAGTTTAGAATATGGTTTAAACAAATAAAGTTGTGATGCAATACGAAGCGGGGAAAGGGTGACATGGAATGGTGGGCTTGAGTATTGATTTTTAATGAAATATTGGGAAATATGAAATATGAGGTTGATGCAAAATTAATTCATATTTACCCAAATTCGCTCGGACCTGTGGGTTATGGGCCAACAAGATTTCATACCATGCGCAACTCATCATAATACTAGAGCTCAAGACGAGTCTACTATGAAGCTCGAGTTCGATGCCACTCATCGCTTGACACGTAACTCAGATGTTCAAATCATGATCACAATAACAAAGGCCTTCACATATTTTTAACCAATCAATATTACATACATCGCAGATCGTAGATTATGCAATATCACAGATCGAAAAAGATAACATTTCACAGATCGCAGAAGATAAAATTTCACAGAACGCAAAAGATAACATTACAAAGATCACAAAACATAACATTTTGTAGATCGCAAAACATAACATTTCATAGATCACAAAACATAACATTTTTTTTATCGCAAAATTAAACATACAACTAAGAATACTTAATCAATAAATAGAAACAGTGTCTATGCGAAATTGCGATGGGATTTGATTATATCTGTCCACCTTCCATTGCACACTTTTGTTCTTAAACCTCTCAAAATTTGGGAAAAACACAGTTGAGGCCTTCAGAAAACCATAATTCTCCATCTATAAACCTTTCAAAATAATAATAAATATATCTCTGGGCATTTTTAGCTTAGTAAGAAATTGAAAATTTTTACCAAAAATTAAATATTTTAGGTGTGCCAAAATATGTTGCAACATCAGCTGCAATGGCGATTGCTTCCCGCTCCGGGTTGTAGAGAATAAGAAGATAAGTTTCCTTTAGAGTTGGGCATGGATTCATATTGTAAACCTGATCATCAATCATCATTTTCCATAAACAATTTTCCTAGATCAACCCTGTCATTTGAATAGCCTGCTAGTGCAGAATGCAACCTTAAACTGTGAAATGAAAACATATGCCACCACTAATTCAGATTCTCTTTTCATACTGAAAACTGAAAAATTAAAAATTATAGAATAAAAATATAATTTGATATATCATATACTCTTTAAATCACACAATGCATTAAAAAATGAGTACGTTGATCTACTGCATTATGAAACACAGAATATATATTCAATCCCCACACTTTTATTTAACTGAATTGGAAAACTCTGCATTTTTAGGTTTAATCTGTTTTCCAATATAACCAAGTGCAGAGTGGATATATTGACAAACCACATTGTCAACAGCTGAAAATATGAAGAAAATATACAATATGAACATAAAATCCCATGGAAAAATTATACTGGTAGGTGTACCTTAAAAAATGCATCCTTTGTAGATGTGTTAGATTTTTGATCATGGTTGAGAGGAGGAAACATATACTATTGATGGAAAGTATCAACAATCCTTGCATAGCAGTAAAGGTAACTGAAACTTCAAAAATGTGCGATCAGTTTGCTAGTGGAATCATGATCCGACAAAGTGGAGTCGCCAGGTGAAAATAATGCAACCAATAAAAATTCCTATTTCTTTTTCACCAACAAGGAAAAGATCTAGTTTTTATCATGACCCAGGGAAAAATATCTTTTTTACTTCTCTCCCTGGCAGCGACACCAAATTTTTTTCCTATTTCCCATAGGTATTCCTTGGATACAAAAAACTATGCAAGGAAAACAACTCAGCCAACATTCAGGTTGAAGCTGGCCCTTGAACCAGAGGGGGCTCCCTCAGTTGTTACGAGTACTTGTTTAATGTTGTTCACTGTCACTGAACAACAACCTTTGAAGCAAAATGGCCATATTTATGATTTAAATTTTGGGTGGTTTGCTATTAATGACAATCCCTATTCATAAATAAATCCCTCCTTCACTGAATCCTTTCTCAAAGTATCAGAATCTAGCTTGATATAAAGAGTTTATTTGTATAAGAATTTGACAGAATAATGTAAGGAGATCCCTAATCATGTAGCAACTAGACTAACTACTTCAAAAATATGGAGATTTGGATGCATGTAGAGGATTTCTACATCTAAACAAAACAAATTTAGGAGAATATAGAAGCATAAACAATAACCAATTTCAAAGAGGAGCTTGATCAGATAGAAAATCTAATATACTAATCTCTTTAAACAATTATAGTTTTCAGAAATTATGAAAAATATGTTTTCATAATAAAATAAATATAATCCAGTCGTTATAGAAACCTTGTGTAATTTAGATTTCAAGAGGAATTTACAATAATAGATAGCCCTGTAAATTAATCTCTTAATCAAATTACAACTTCACAATGAATTGAAAATTAAAATGAGATTCAATTAAATTTTCAATTGGATAACTATACATGAATTAAATCATATGAAGAAAACAAATATGGAAATACTGGAAAAACGTACTAGAAACACAAAATTCTTTCAAATCTAGAGTTGAAATACTTCAATTAGTATTTCTGGAGAAAAATTTTACAAAGTTGAAAAGGTATTGGCCTCAAAAGCCCACACCTTCTTATTACAATTAATCATATATATATATATAGTAGAAATTTCTAAGATGATACAAACTTTTCAAGAACAAAATCCTGAACAAGAAACTAAAAATAAAGAGTATCTCTATAAAACTGCAGAATATTTTGAGTTGTTGGAAAATATTCTGATTCCAATTTTGGAAATGTATCTTTCACTGTTGGATTTAGTGTTTGGAAATCTGAATATGATTCTCGGAATATGCCAATTAAACCATTGATCTTTTGTTGTTTTGAATTGTTGAACGGTGGCCTAGGTTAATGGTTAGGCAAATAAAATTCTTAATGGGATTATGGAGTTAAGGAATGTGATGGAATTTGAAAAACTGGACGATGAAGTGGGTAATTGCACAAGTTCAATTAAATGGTAAGTGGTTGTGAAAATCTGTTTCTAGAGGGGGGGTTAAGTAGTTTCAGGTTTTGCGCATGGATGTCTAAAAAGCTGAGGAAATGGCACATGTTGGCAAGTGGTTTTTCTTTACTACTAAATTTGGACCCCCTCTGGTGGTAGGGTTTGGATCCTTAAGGTGGGCTGAAAGGCTGTGAAATTCGTCAGATGTCGAAAGATGAGAGGAGGACTGTCAGGCAGTTATGGTGGGCCAACAACATCGCAAATCACAATCGATACGTGACATAAGTTTGGAATATGGTCTAAACAAATAAAGTTGCGATGTGAACCAAAGCGGGGAAAGGATGATGTGGAATGGTGGGGTTGAGATTGATTTTTAATGAAATATTGGGAAATATGAAATATGAGGGAAGTGACGTTCATGCAACATTACTACATATTTACCCAAATTTGTGCAGCCTTGTGTGTTATGGGCCCATAAAATTTCCTACCATGCACAACTCATCGCAATACTAGAGCTCAGGTGGAGTTTAGTATCAAGCTCGAGCGCAATGCCACTCATCGCTTGACATGTATCTCATATCCTAAAATGGGGATCAAAATAATAAAGTTATTCACATATCACTAACCAATAAATATTACATACATTGCAGATCGCAGATTATGCGATATCACATATCATAAAAGGTAACATTTCAAAAATCGTAGAAGATAACATTTCGCAGGTTGCAAAACATAACATTTCATAGATCGCAAAACATAAAATTTCACAGACCATAAAAACTAACATTTCACAGATCACAAAATTGAACATACATCTTGCAATACTTAATAAATAAATAAAAACAATGCTGATGGTAAATTGCGATGAGATTTTATTATATCCATCCACCTTCCACTGCACATTTTTGTTCTAAAACCTATGGAACTTTGGGGGAAAAATAGTTGCAGCCTTCAGAAAACCATAATACTCCATGCTATAAACCTTCCAAAATCATAATAAATATATCTCTCGGAATTTTAATCTTAGTAAGAAATTCACAAGTTTTCACTGAAAATTAAAAAATTTAGGTGTGTCAAAATATGTTACAACTCCCACCTTCATCTTCATTTCTTATCTCCTTCAATGATGAGGTAAGACCTTTCATAGTACTGAGAATTAATTCCAGGCTTTCCACATTATTATACTAAGTCTTTTTTCTTCTTCTAGCCAAGTTACGTTTAATTTGTTTCTGGAACCAATATGTCCAAATTTTCTGAATGCGTTTTAAATTTAATTATTTATCTTCTAGTCTGTCAACTAGAAATAATTTAGCAGAGGCTTATGTCGCCTCCTTTATTTTAACCCTCGTTAATGTGATATTCGTGTATATATATTCATACCAGAGTGGTTTTCTCCATAGTTTCATTTAGATTTACTGTTTCGTTATGGATATTTCAATCATCATATACCTCTCTGTAATTACTTGTAATATTAATTTTTATTCTCATTTATCCAAATGAGAATTTGTCTATATTTGAATTCTTATATTCGTATTTGCATAATTCATTTCCTCTGTCATTTTGGTACAATAAATGGTTTAAATTTCTTTAGGTTTTCTCTTTATGTCAAAATTCCCAATTTACTATTTAAATCAAGTTTGAGCATTATTCCCCTTTCTTATGGCTTCCTCGCAATTGTAGGAATACTTCTCTTCCATTTCAATTATAAATAGAATTTATAGTTAGGTGTGTGTACACTTCACCTTGTTTAAAATAATTCCTTTGTGAGAATATTTTCTCGGTTGCTGTATTAAAGAGTTGATAACATAAATTAGAATAATTTAATGTATATTCTATACATCTATTTTAGGGATTTCTATTTTATTTTTTTGCTATACTTTATGAATCTCAATTCATAAATTGACCGTTGTGTTTATTAATCCCTTAAATGGTTATATGTATCTGGTTTTATAAACCCAACTATGAATTTATCTCAGTACCCTTCTTCACACATACAATTGTTGTATGTTTACTAATATTTTTACCATAGCACTATTGAGGGATTTATTGATTTGTCTAATGTATTATGTTTTCCTGGTTTACAAATTCCCTTTGTGCATTAATCTCTCATCTTATAAAAATATATTAGATTAATTTAATATGGAATTAATCTTTGTACAATTTTATTAATTCCCTCAATTAATCAGATTCTCACAGTTTCTTCATTTCACTCTGTCAACAAGAAGCAAGGTATACTTCCTTCTATTTTGTTATTTTACTTTCCCAAAAATTTTCTATTTTCATCTATTTTATTTACTAATTCTATTAACATTTTCAATTTAATATTTAATACCACTTTCAAATTAATATCAGCAAGGTAATAATCTAACTTTTAACTTTTATTTTTCTTGAATAAGTCTTTATATATTTAAGTAGTTTCAAAGACAATTTGTATTTATTTTAATAATTTATCTTTTTGTATGTACATGTACTTTCTTTGATTACTTGTATATGTCTACAATTAATTCCTCCTCTGAACTTTCATGAATATTTCAATGACTCATACATTGACAATAGATTATGGTTTCTTCTATACAGGTTGGTCTATATCTCTTTGAATAATCTAGCCTATATATTTTCATAGTTCGATTGTACTATTTAATTTGGGACTATAAAATTTGTCTATAATTTATAACATAATTAAATTATAATATGTATACCATACTCTATCATGCCTTGCATTATTGCACTATTTTACTGTGTACTCATTCTTATAATTTAACTGAATTTTAATTTCAGATATGTATGTCATTCGGTTTTGTCTATTATGCTATTTCTGAGAATATGCAATAAGTTGTAATTGTATTCAACTTGTTTTATGATAGCAAATATTAATTGAAATTCACATACTCCTTTCAATAATACATCTCTAATGAATACACTAAGTTCCTTCTTATCTAAAATGGTTGTATTAATTTTTCTGTGCTAAATGCCTTTCCAGTTTATATACATGTGCATACTTGTCTCATTAGTTTTCTTAAGGATTGGGGTGTTTTTCCATGAGTTAGAGATGATTTTAGTGAATTAGAAGCATGAAAATAAGCACAAAGAACATTGAAAAACAGTCTAAAACAGAGAAATAAGTCACCACATGAAATTTACACAATAGACAGGATGAAGCAGTTCACCCCTCATGGGCTACAACTGTTGGTCTAGCTCCCAATGGCATGTCCATCTTTCATTATGCTCAAGATTTTGCAAATAAATGTAGTTACGGGTCTCTAATGGATGTTTTCTCTACAAAAATGGCTCTAGAATGCTCCAATTAGTAAAAAATGACTCTTCATTTACTCTGAATTGGAGAAAATTGTGTCTCCTACTCTTTTGCCTGATTACACCTAGAAAAACTCCACTAAAAGTGGAGAAATCCACTTAACTGGAGTTAAAATAGTGGATTTACTCCATAATTAGCATTCCTACCAGTCTTAACCGCTGAAATAACCATGGAAATTAATGGTTGCACTTGCGGTGGCCACATTTCAACTCCAAACCCATGGTTTAATTAAGGTTCGCAAAACCGTCGGAGAAAACCATGTAGAGATGGAATTTAGTGTTGCCATGTGACAACACGACAAACAATTGCGGAGTCTATGGTTATTTAATTGACGGTTAACATAGGCTATGGGATTAAACTATCGATTGAAGTTTGTTGTTACGTTTATATTCCATGTGACACCACTATGCGGGACTGTAGGCGGGTTGGGACCACCGGCGGTCCCAACCCCAAAATGTGATTACATTCAAACATAAATAGAACTTGCAAAAAATAAATGTTCAAAACCACTTGTAGCTCAGGCAGTGTGGCATGTGCGTGCTTTTCCGGAGGTCACGGGGTCGAGCCCTGCAGATCTCACCCCAAAATCTTAGAACGCAATTCAAGGGCCACGTGGCACCTCCCAATTGGCCCAAAACATAAACGTACAACCAACTGACGAATAGAATTGTGCCACTTGTCATCCTGTGGTTGGCTTTGAGGAATGAATATTCCTGTGAATATTAATTTTTTCTGACTTTGCATCCCACTCAACCCTAGTCAAACTGTCGCAAAATTTACCTGTTTTCTTTTTTTATCAGAATGTGATATCTCACTCATATGACATCTATTTTTCGAACCGTTCACGGTGCCATAATCAAGAAGATGATAACTACGCAACCATATTGGTTCCAACCTAATCCTATAACTTTGAATTTTGAGCAAAATTTATGAACTCTTGATCACTCCTTCCCACTAGGAAGCTTTTAGATCCCAAAAGACTTGATTACCTATTCAGTAGATGAGGGTACGACTCCCTCATATTTCCAACTTCCATCCAATTTTCCTTGCTTGGTTTAGTGCCTTTGAGCCCAACTCGAATGTAGTCAACACTTCCGCTCTTGGATTCTCTTGTCCTCCTGTCAAGAATTGTATCTTCCTTGAGCTCATCCATAAATTTTGGTGAGAAATATTCAATAGAAGGTAGCTGAAAATCACTTCCTTGATCATCGATCAAAGTTGGCTCATACAAGTTCATAAGTTTTCAACATTAACAACTGAATACATTTTCATATAAGAAGGCAAGTCAAGTTGAATTGCATTATTACCAACTTTCTTTATGATCTTGAATGGACCATAGCAAATGGGTTTGGGCTTTTTACCTTCCTCTTGCATCCTTTCTTTGCTAATGTGCAACCATACCTCATCTCCCTCTTGAAACTTGTGATCAAATCTATGTTTTTCATGCCTCTATTTGTATTTTTTTTTACCTTTCTCAAGTTTCTCTTGAACTTGTTGATGTATAATCTAAATTGGCTCAATGAAATTTTGAGCCTTTTCAATATCACTATGGCCATATATTGCAACATCCTTCCCAAATATTAAGTCTAATGGTGATTTTGAAAAATACACAAAACATACATCAAAAGGTGATGTTTGAGTTGAAGAGTGTTTTTCCTGGTTGTAAGAATCCTGAATGTAATGCAGTTTTTCATACCACAACTTAGGATGTTTTCTACAATATCCTCTCAATAGATGCACAATGGTTCTATTCACCACCTCATTTTGTCCATCTTTTTGTAGATGAAAGGCGGTACTCTCTTTCAACTTTGCGTCCATCATATTCTATAGATTGGACCAAAAATTCGCAATATATCTGGATTCCCTATCACTAACAGTAGAATTTGGCAATCCAAAATGAACCCAAACATGTTGAAAATAAATTTCAGTAGTTTGTTCAGTAGTAATGGTTTTCTTACATGGCATAAGTATACAAATTTTACTAAATCTATCCACAACCACATAAACAAAATCATGTTGTTTTCTTGACATAGGTAGAGCTCCAACAAAGTCCATGGAGACACTCTCCCATGGACTTGATGGTACCGCTAGCGGCATGTACAACCCAAGCTTCATATTATTAGGCTTACCTGTTGCACACATAGAACAACCTCTTATAAAAGTCGACACACTATGTACCATGTGAGGCCAATAGCAATACCTTTGTAGATGTTCCATTGTTTTTCCTACCCCAAAGTGTCCAGCAATAAGAGATGAATGAGCTTCTCTGACAACACTTAGCCTCTCTCCTTGTGGTATACATAGCTTTCCTAAAGGAAACAATAGATTTCTATGCATGTGGTAATATTTTTCTTCAAATTTATTCCCTTCACTCAAACTAGCATACATGTTATAAAACCAGCTCCAAAAATAGAAGAAAAGAGAGGTCAATGCATTAGAAATAAGCCACTTCGAGGGACCACAATGATACAAATGAATAAACCTCGTTTCTATATATAGGAGTCCATGGGACCACTATGTAATCCTAGCCAACCTAACAATAATAATGTAATGGCACAATCATAGCAATATGGGGGTTACCGGGGTACAACAATAACAATAAGGGGGTTACACTAACAACAATAGTGGAATAGACTAGTAATATAGGGACCTATCATGCTCCTCTCCTTCAAAAATGTGTTTTCCTCAACGCTTGAGTATCTCCGGGTGCTTCTGTATAAAATTTTCATCCTTCCATGTAGAATATTCAGTAGGTAAGTTCTTCCATTTGATGAGATACTTTGAAATTGATCGATTTTATAGATGTCGAGTTCTTGTTTCTGTGACTGTTTCAAGTTCCAATATGGCTTTCCCTTCCTCATAAAGTTTTTGAAATATTGTTTGAACTGGAAGCTTTTCCCCTATAACCTTCTTTAAGCATGAAACTTGGAAAACTGGATGCACTCGCGAAGAGGCAGGAAGCTCCAATTTGTATGCCATAGTACCAATCTTTTGCAACACCTTGTAAGGAACATAGTACTTTATCAATAATTTATTATCCTTCTTAGCTTGCTTGAGTGACATTTATTTGTATTGTTGTAGCCGTAAAAATACCCAGTCTCCTACATCAAAACTTCTCTTACTGCGATGTTGATTTGCCTGTTATTTCATTCAATTTTGTGCCAAATTTAGGTTATCCTTTAAGAGTTGGAGAAATTCTTGTTGATTCTCAATGTGATATTCCACTACTTGAACCCTATAATATTCCCTTAAATAATATGTGATGGAAGATGGATGATATCCATCAAGTTCCATAAATGGGGTCATTTTTGCTACAGTATGGAAGGAAGTTTAATACCACCATTCAACAAGAGGTAAACACTTGACGCATTGTGCTTTATTATCAGATACAAAACAATGAAGATAACCTTCCAAACATTTTTTCACTATATTTGTTTGACAATTAGATTGAAGATGATAAGATGAGCTATGAGCTAGTTGAGTACCCAAACAAGAAAATAATTCCATCCAAAAATTTCCTGTAAAAATGGGATCTTTGTCACTTACAATAATCTTCGGGTTTCCATGTAGCTTTTGAATTATTTCCATAAATGCAATAGAAAATGTACTTTATTTAAATGGATGAGATAATGCACAAAAGTGTGCATAATTGGTAAGTCTATCAACTACCACCATGATGACACTCCTTCCTTTGGACTTACATAAACCTATGATAAAATCCATTGAAATATCCTCCCAACATTTACTTGGAATGGATAAAGGTTGTAGAAGAACCAGGGTCTTAATTTCCTCAAATTTATTTTTCTAGGAAACCAAAAATTTTGCCACAAAATTTTGAATATCATATTTAAGGGCATCCCAAAAAAATTATTTCTTCACCCTATGGTAGGTTTTTAAAAATCCTGAGTGTCCTCTTAAAGGAGAATTCTGAAATTCCGGAAGAATATTTTGTTTTAGTTGGGAATTATTGAAAATATATAAGCGATATTTGTACCATAAGGAATCATTTTTCCAACTAAACCTATCAGATGTACTAGGATCTTGCTGCAACTTTTGGATGAGTGTCCACACTTCTTCGTCCTTCTTCCATTCATCCCTTGCTTCGGTTATCCAATCTCTTGGATAATAGAAATCGCATTAAGAAATTCTTCCACCTCTTCATTCTTTCTTGAGAGTGCATCTACAACAACATTTAGCTTCCCTTTTTTGTAGATGATTTCAAATTCATAAACCAACATCCTTGTTACCCATTTTTACTTATAGGAAAACATCAGCACCTCCCACTAGGATGGAGATCATTAGACTATTCAATACATATTCCCCCATGGATAGCTTGATATTATGTCATTTTCCAGAGAAATTTATAGTTCCTCCATTTGCAACCATCACATGACATTCTGGTGCTGAGTATAGGAAACAATTCAATTCCTTGGTTACCTTACAATGAATAAAATTATGGGTACTACCCGAGTCAATCAACACTATTAACTATTTCTTCTTGAAATGTCCTTCTATGTTGAGAGTTTGAGGAGTCGTAATTCTTGCCAATGCATTACATGATATGGTCGGACTCACTTCTTCTTCTTCTAGGGTTGGTTCCTGCTATATATCCTCTTATTTTCAAGTTTTTGGCTCATTTTATTCCTCATCTTCACAATCTATGTAAAATAATTTCTTCTTAGCACACTTATGACCTTTAGTGTATTTGATATCATAACTGTAGCAAAGCACTTTTTCTCTTTGTTCTTCCAAATATTGTGGTGTCAACCTTGTAGGTTGTGGAAGTATAGGAGTAGCAACACCACCATATTTATAGATGTGAGTGGTAGGCTTCCTTGTGGCCATAATTTTACATTAAATTTTTCTTCCCAACCTAAATGTCTTCTCCAATGAATCAGGTTCCCAAATGAAAACTTCATGTTGGATGTTATCTTTTAAAGCCCCTATGAAGGCATCAATCATGTGTTCCTTTGGATTATCAGTTACCCTTATATTCAGTTCTTGTGTTCCTGTGTTCCTATGTTCCTTTGAAAGTCCTAAATGTGCTCCACCATTGAACCCTTTGGTTTGAGATTTATCAATTGGATAAAGAAGGTGTTGCTCTTTGTATCCTCATAATGTGTTATCATTTCCTCCATAAAATTTGACCAAGTGAAAAAAAATTTACGAGAGAAAAGCCATCGATACAATACAAATGTATTTTGTTCTAAATGTAAAGTTGCAATGTGTACCTTTTGTGTGTTTTGCACATTATTGAGATCAAAATATTTCTCCATCTCTAGTATACATGTTACAGGATCCTTGTCATCAAACTTCATCATATCCATCTTTGTAATATGGTGGTTCTTCAATCGAACATTAGAGTTTCTGAAATCACAATTAAAATTTATTTTGTTCTCGTCGTGACTTTCCTCTACTATCTTTTCGCCATTAGGAATAATTTCTTGTATCAAATTTGACAAACCTTCTTTCAAACCTTTCATATCTTCCTTCAAACCTTCCTTTTTTTCTTCCATACCATTCTTCAAACAATCCATTTTTTCTTCCATACCATTCTTCAAACCATCCATCATAGCTTCCATGCTTTGCTTCAAAACATTCATTTCATTTTTTGTAGCTCTTTGCGAGAGCGAAATTTGGTGCACTTGCTCTTGTAATTTTGATATGTTATGTTGCATTTGTTCATATTCATGAGCCATAATAGATCCTTCTGAAGGCTTAATGGGTATCGAATTATTTTTAGGAGGAATTTTAGAACCCAATACTAATATCTATTCTACAATATGCCCTTCGAATCAATTCAAATTCATTCTTCAAACAAGACATGAAATTCAAAAAAGAAAAAAAATACACACATTTTTCTTGATTTTGAGGAGCTCGATATTGAAATTGAATTATCTCTATGATTTCAGATCTTTTATATCTCAAATCTGGCCCTGTATTAGCACTCAAGATCTTCTTTTGAATGCCACAGGTCTGACCTGATTTGAATTCCTCAAGAAAAATTTATGCCCAATATCCCATAGTGACCTAATTATGGACTGGTTCAGTAGAGTGAGTTGTATGATGTGCCACGTGTCACTGTTTCCTCCTTAGAGTCTGAAATTGATATACAGAACACTACAATCCGTGTAG
Organism: Pinus albicaulis; assembly: GCA_034641835.2. Lineage (NCBI taxonomy): Eukaryota > Viridiplantae > Streptophyta > Pinopsida > Pinales > Pinaceae > Pinus > Pinus albicaulis. The sequence goes on from CM076583.1 coordinate 389,636,050, forward strand.
TTGAGGATATTTTTTACATAATTCTAATTCGATGCTCATAGAGCGATTTATGATGATTTTCCCATGGTCACCTCTTCGACATGAAATTTAGGAGCCTAAAAACACACTAACTTCCAAAGATCATATCTTTGAAAATATTGCAAACCAAGATATAAAATTTGTACATGAGGTTCGAAAGGATTTTTGCTTTGCTCCATAAAATATTCATCTTTTGAAACTTCGCAAAAAGAAAAAAATTATAGTGCAAATTCCACGATGACATGTTTTAGGTGAAATTTGGGAGACTAAAAAAAGCCTAACTTACACACATCATATATCGGAAAATATTGTGAAACAAGATCTGAAAATTGTACACAACGATCTATAGGATTTTAGCCTCACTTTACCAAAATTTCAGCTTCTGAACCTTCATAGAAAAAAATTATAGTGAAAATTCCACGATGACCTCTTTGGAGTAGAAAAACCCTAAAATCCAAAGCTCTGATACCAGATGTTATGAAACCAACTCAAAAAATAGAAGGAAAGAGAGATCAACACCTTTTAAATAAGCCACTTTGAGGGGTAAAGCTCCAATACATTTCATAAATGAACAATTCTTGGATGATACAAATGAAAAAACCTCCTTTGTTGATATAGGAGTCCATGGGGCAACAATGTAATCCTAATCAACCTAACAATAATAATGTAAGGCCTCAATAATAAAAATATGGGGGTTATAGGGGTACAAAAATAACAATAAGGGGGCGACACTAACAACAATAAGGGGCTATACAAGTAATCTAGAGACCTAACAATACACATCTTGAAAAACAATGTCAGGTGCATATTGTTCTATGTAACTCTCATGTACAATAGAATCATTTTTTAGTAAAGTAGATGCACTAGTGATTTGTCTTGAAAGAATATTAGAAACTTTATTGAGAATACCTTTCTTGTACCTTATAACCAAGTGAAACTATTGAAGAAATCCCATCCACCTTAAATTTCTTGATTGCTGCAATTTTCTTTACAACTGCAAGTACTGTAATGGTTGGTGATCGGTATACACAATAGTGTCTTTACCCATAAAGTAATATTTACACTTATTGAAACTTTGTACCAATGCATATAATTCTTTTTCATATGTTGGATAATTAGTCACAGCACCATTAAAAGTTTCAGAATGAAAAGTGATTTCCTTACCATGCTACAAAACTACTGCGCTCATGGCATAATCACTAGCATCAGTTTGAATCTCAAATGGTTGTCTCAAATTTGATAATGCAAGGAATGGAGCTGAAATGATCTTGTGTTTTAAAGATTCGAAAGCTTGTTGTTGTTTTCCTCCCCATTGGAATCCTTTCTTCACAGTTGTCACTGCATGCATAGCAGTTGCAATGGAAGAAAAGTTAGCAATAAATTTTCTCCAATACTAAGATGCACTGAAAAAACGTCTTACCTCGGTTACTATTTTTGGTGTGGGCCAATTCACAATGGCTTCCACTTTAGAAGGATCAATTATCAACTCTCCTCCTCCTACAATATGTCCCAAATATACCAATGAAGTCTTTCCAAACTCACACTTTGACATCTTAATAAACAATTTCTTTTTCTTCAAAATATCAAGCACTCTATTCACATGCAAGACATGATATTCTCCTGTTTTGCTGAAAATCAATATGTCATATAAGTACACAATCACAAATTCATCAAGGAATGGACGCAAAACACGATCCATAACATTCATAAATTTTCTAGTGCATTACACAAACCAAATGGCATAACTAACCACTCAAATATTCCTTGTTTGGTTTTGAATGAAATTTTCCATATATCACTTTCTACAATTCTTACTTGATGATATCCACTTCGTAAATCTAACTTTGTGAAAAAAAATTCTTCTTTCAGTTTATCAAGAAAATCATCTATTATTGGGAGTGGGTAACGATTCTTACCATAATCTTGTTCAAAGCTCAAAAATCTACACACATGCGCCACGTCCCATCTTTCTTTGGTATCGAAACTATGGGTGAATTGCATGGCGATGTTCTTGGCCTTATGATTCCTTTGTCCAACACCTCTTTGATTTTCCTCTTTATTTCAGCATTATCCATTATGAACATTCAATACTTACCGATGTTTGGAAGAGGAAAATTGTTATGTATATTTTATTAATTATTAGTTAGATATAGTTAACTTAGGTTTTATTAAGTGAAAGGGCATGATCAAAGATCATGCCTCTTCGCCAAGGGACACCATAATGCTATATTTAAAGCCTTGGTGATTCCCCATTGTAATCATATCTCATCTTTTATCAATAATAATATATACTTATAAAGTTTACCAAAGTTTTTACACTCCATTGGTATAAGAGCCATTGTTCTTCAGGATCTGTGTGATCACCCAAAATTAAGGAATTACAAGAAAATTCCAAAATTGCAGATTTTTTTAAAAAACCAAGTGCTTGTGGGTAGCAACATTTGTTTTGTAAAATAAAAGAGAGATGGAAAGTTAACATACAGGGGGAAAATAAATTAAAAGGAAAAAAAATATTTAAAAGAAAATAGTTCCAAAAGAAAAAAAGAAAAAGTAAAAAGAGATATATATATATATATATATATATATATATAAAGAAGTACATATATGTACATGTGAAGACAAAGTAAAAAGAAATAAGGAAGAGTAATTTCTCGTGGTTTACAAGCTCATGGTTTTGGAGCCCATGGTAATTGCCCATGGTATTCAAACCCATTCACCCTTTTCAAAACAACGTGACTTTTCAAAATTTACAAAAAACAATTTCCCAAGTAGTTATATATATATATATATATATATATATATATATATATATATATATATATATATATATATATATATATATATAATTCAAATAATATAATAATAATAAAAATAATTATTATTATTATTATTTAAAAAAAAATTAATTAATTAATTAATTAATTAAAAAATCCAATTTTCAAAGACAACATTACAAGAGAAGGTACTAGTGGTGAATGACATATGCCAAAGAAGATAAATCTTAAGTGAAGAAAATTGTCAAAAAAATACAGTTTTGAGGTCAAATCTCTTAAGGAAAAGGGGACAAGCCCTAATTACAAGGAGCATGAGGAGTATGTCTTCATAAATGACGATGGATCATTAGATAGAAAAGGAAATATGGCTAAAACGTATGGAGGACAAGGAGAATCTTAACAAGTTTGGATGAATCTCATGTTGAATCTCTCTTTTTCGAGGCAATCATATTGGCTCCTGAAACATCTCATGATGTGAATTAGCTACATCATATAAATCTGATTTCAACTTACGATCAAATACCTAAAATGATTCATGATTAACATTAGCTTTAGGCTTAATCCTTAGAGGAAAAAAATTCTTACTGTAATTTACTAGCCTCTTTACGTCTCCAACATTTACGATAGCAATGTTTCTCTTCTTGCAATGTGCTCTAACAACGAAGTCCTTGCCATCTTTGAATAAATGATATTTGTACTCATGGTGATAGAAGATCGGTTTCTTTTCATACAAGTAAGGACTCCCCAACACAATACCTATTATGTCAAGTGGAACCACATCTAATTCAACTATGTCAAAAAAATTTGCAGTGATTGCAAACCGCAATATGCATTTCTTCGAAACCTATAAATTTTCATCCTTACAAATCCAACCTAATGAATATGGTTTTGGATGTGGCATTGTCTCAAGGGTAGGTTTCTTGACCAAGACTTCAGAGATTAAGTTTTCTTGTGACCCACTGTCAAACAATGTGTTAATATTGGTATGTTTGGATATGACCCTCACATGAAACAATTATATTATTTCTTCTTCATTCAGAACGTGTATGTGACAGTTTCATGCACTGGTACTAGGTTTAGTTTCAATTTATTTTCCCTTCATCTTATTCAATCCCATGGCTATAATCTTTGATTCATCACTTGAATCATCTCCTAAATCATGTTGAGTTGTAGTTGCAGTGTTATGTTTCCCTTTGTTATTGGGTTTCTTTGGCCTCATTTCACGATGTAATTTCCAGCAATGATTTTCATCATGGCCTTCTTTTGAAAAAAATTTACAAACCAATTTTTCTCCCTCTTTTTTAACAGATGCATTATTTTTTATTTTATCTTTTGAGGTCTTTTCCTTGGCTTTACCCTTAAAATGTTTCTTTCTACCCACTTCAGAAATTTTCTTCCCTCTAGCTTCTAGATCTATGGCCTGAACACATACTTCATCTAGACTGGTAGTGTTAAACATGAGAATAGTATGTTTTAGGTAACTATGTAAGCCTACTATGTACTTGAGAAAATTATCTTGGCTCTGCAAATCTACCCCTAGTAAGAGAAATATTCTCCTAAAATAATGGTTTTATTCTTGCATATTTTGTCCCTTTAATTTCCTAAGTTTCTGCCAGTTCATTATGACTTTCTGTATATGACCTAATGGATAAAACTATTATTTTATAGAAGTATTGAAATTTGACCATGATAGAATAATCTTACCATTTTGTTTTATCTCCTTTTTCTTGGCTTCACACCAAGCAAGTGTTTCACCTTCCATTCCCAATGAAGGTAATTAGATTTTGGCATCATCATCTTGAAGATTCTGGATTCTCCAACAGATCTCCAATTTCCTAATCGAATTATAAAGATTTTCTGCATTAACTTCACCATTAAACATTGACAATTCAAATTTATAATCAGGTTTTAAAAAAGGACTTTTACTAGTGTTCTTTGACTTGTGTGGTTGATGTACTGAAGAATAAGTAGAGTATGATGATGATGATTGTGAGGATGATGGCTCTCCATTTCCTCCATCTCCTCCATTTCCATTCTTTGACTTATCTTCATTATTGTGACCTCCTAAAGATCCCTATCTTTCCTTGTGAAGTTTGGATCCTTATCCTTCTAGTCTCTCATTCCTTTGTTGATAAAGGATTATAGACATCTCATTCATGTTAAGAAATTCTTTCCTGAACACTCTTTCTTCCTCCTTGGGATAAACTTCTTTATGAATTTCTCCTTCCTCTTGAGGCATGCTTAATGCATCTTCTACTTCCTTAGGAGGTGAACTAGGTGGTAGAGATTTTGGAAATATTACTCTCCTTTGATTTGGCTCTTCTTGAGACCCTTCTACTCCCATCAATTTTCCTTCTCCTTTCTTAAGCTTCAGCCTTGTAAGCATATCAAACTTGCAAACAGTTAAACAATTCTTTGCACAAAACAACACCAGAGAATAAATTCTAACTCCAATACCAATCTCATATGAAATGAATGTATTATTTTTGTTTTTTCATGTTATAAACATGTGCATACTTTTCTCATTAGTTTTTTTAGGGATTGGGGTGTTTTTCCATGAATTAGAGATGATTTTAGTGAATTAGAAGCATGGAAATAACCAAAAAGAACACTGAAAAATAGTGTAAAACATAGAAATTAGTCACCAGATGAAATTTACATAGAAAGCATAATGAAGTAGTTCACCCCTCCTGGGCTACCTCTTCTGGTCCTACTCCCGATGGCATGTCCATCTTTCATTATGCTCAAAATTTTGCAAATACATGTAGTTATAGGCCTCTAATAATTTTTTTATTTGCACCAGTGGATCTGGAATGCTCCAATTAGTAAAAAATGATTCTTCATTCTCTTTGACTGGGCGAAAAATGAGTCTCCTACTCTTTTGTCGAGTTACACCTAGAAAAACTCCACTAAAAGTGGAGAACTCAACCTAACTGGAGTTAAAATAGTGGTTTTCTTCCATAATTAGCATGCCCTCTAGTCTTAACTGCTAAGATAACTGTAGAAATTAATGATTGTGGTTGGGGTGGCCACATGCCAACACAAAACCTGTTGTCTTCATTAAGGTTAGCAGAACCTTCACAGAAAACCACGTGGAGATGGATTTTAGTGTGACCATGCGACGACACCACAAACGGTTGTGAAGTACGTAGTTAGTTAACTGGTGGTTGATATAGACTATTAGATTAAACCATCAGTTGAAGTTTTTTGTTATTTTTATATGATATGTGACACCATCACGCGGGATCGCTAGCGGGTTGGGACCGCCGGCGGTCCCATCCCCCAAATGTGATTACACTCAAACATAAATAGAACTTGAGAACAATGAATGTTTAAAACCACTTTTAGCTTGGATGGTGTGGCATGTGTGTGCTCTGTTGGAGGTCACAGGGTCAAGCCCTACAGACCTCGCCCAAAAAAATTTCAACGCAGTTCAAGGGCAACGTGGTGGCCTCAAGGCTAGCCATGTGGCACTTCCCAATTGGCCCAAAAACATAAACATACAAGGAACTGACCAATAAAATTGCACCACTTTTCATTCTATGGTTGGTTGTGAGGAAGGGATATTCCTCAAAATATTCCTTTTATTGATTGTGCATCCCAGCCAACCCTGGTGAAACTATCACAAAATTTATTTCTTTGTATTTTCTATCAGAACATGATATTTCACTCATACGACATTAGTTTTTTGAACTGTTTGCGGTGCCAGAATTAGGACGAAACGATCTATGCAACCATCCTTGTTTCAACCCAATCCTGTAACTTTGAATTTTGATCAAAATTTATGAACTCCTGATCACCTTCCCTCTAATGTATTTCTATATATTGTATGTCTTTACAGAATTATTATTTAACACCTAAACTCACATTAGACATATTTATCGGGTTTATACATTCCGAGTGTTGGTGTAGAATTCTACCTGACATGTAACCATACAGATCAACTACTATTTCTATATTTGTTGTCTGTTAAATACACCAGACTATATGAATAAATTTTACACATAAATTCACCAATAATCATGTATAAATTTATTTTTCTTAACCACTTCTATCTAACGGAATTAAAATCTAAATCAAACAATTAAATAATCGCACAATTTATGTAATAATAAAATTCATAATATAGAATTGAATTTCTTTGTGCATACCAGTTTTGGTAAGACTAATTTCCACCCAACCTTGAGCTTTCTCTCCACAATTATCCCCAAGCATAGACCAATTCCTCTATGGTGTAGACAACATATTGTTTACCAAAGAATCACTTATTTAAGCTTGTTTTCCCTTGAGCATGTTTCCATAACTGCGTAAGTTAATCACGATGTTGTTTCTATTTTTCCCTAGGCTTTCCTTTTGTTTTTTCCACAAAAGTACATTAAAAATAGTTTTTTTCCTCTTTTTAGTTTTATTTTACATCTTCTCAGTAACTTTCCTTTTTACTGAGGTACCTTTTGAGATTTTTATCTCCAATCTAATATTCATTTTTTATTTATTTTCTCCAAGGATTTTTGGAGAATCTGGGAAAGTCTTTGGAATCTTATCCATCCTCATGGACTTGAAATCCTGGTCTTAATTTATACTCTAGTCTTTGCACAATAATTCCATTTCCACATTTATTAAATTTAAAATAATAAAAAATGTCCACAATAATTGTTTTCCATTAGGTCCACTTAACCTTTAGGATTGTTCAAATGTCTAATAAAAGTAGTAAAAATAGGGATATTACATATCCCTTGTCTAAAACAAAACACTATCCTCAGTGTTGCAAAATACTAATTCACTTTTCAAATACTAATATTTTGTAGAGATGTAATAGGGTAAGCTAAGGCTTAAAATCCCTCTACAAATATCCTATAGTATCCTACAATTCCCATGAATGATCTTATGGATGGAACATCAATAGGTACATGCCAATCCATGATAACCTTTACCTTATCTAGTTCTGCTATCAATCCTTCTTCTGAAATTACATGACCCAAATACTTAGTTTTATCTTTATAAAATTTACATTTTCTATATCTGGCATATAAATTACATTCTCTAAGTGTTCATAAGACAATTCTGAGATGTTATTTATGTTCTGCTTCATTCTTGAAATATACTATAATATCATCAATAAAATCCAAAATAAATTTGTCTAGATACTTATGTAACACACTAATCATTAGACACATGAATGTAGCAGGTGCATTAATCAACTGAAAAGGTAGAACTACAAATTCATAGTGACCATATTTAGTTCTGAACGCAATCTTGTTTATGGCTTCATCTTTAATTCTCAGTTGATGATAACCTGTTCTTAAATCAATATTTGAATACATTGTAGCTCCTCTCACTTGATCAAATAAGTCATGTATTCTGGGTAGAGGATACCTATTGTTTATAGTCATCTTATTTAGTTGTCTATAATCTATACACATTATGAATGTGCAATATTTATTTTTAACAAAAAGTACTGGTGCTCCCCATGGAGACACACTTGGTCTGATATAGCCTCGGTCCAACAACTCTTGTAGTTGTAGTTTTAATTCTAAAAACTCAGGAGTACTCATTCTGTAGGGTGCCCTAGAGAGATGTGTAGCTCCAGGTACCAATTTAATTGAAAAATCAATTTCTCTTTTACGGGGGTAAATGAGTAATTTCCTCTGGAAAGACGTCTTTGAATTCTCCAATTACTGGTAAATTTTCTACAACTTCTTTTTTAGTTTGTTGTCCCAATTCCTCCACTTGCACAACATACACTTGACAGCCTTTCCTTGATGTTCTTTTTACCTGTAGGGCTGAATTCTATCATATTTATATTAGTCTGGGTTTTTCTTTTACTATTACTGGTTTTCCCTCATCATCGACACAGTGAAATTTTTTTTCTAACCAATTACCTATTGCTTTATGTTTTTCGAACCAGTCCATTCCCACGAACACATCATATGAACCTAGAGGTAAAATATTTAAATTCAGCTCTATTTGATACCCATTTAAATTTACAAAAATCTTTGGTAATTTATGACTTACTTTTCATTTTTTCCCAGTGGCTAACTGAACTAACTACATACATCGCAGATCGCAGATTATTCGATATCACAGATCAGAAAAGGTAACATTTCAAAAATCGTAGAAGATAACATTTCGCAGGTCGCAAAACATAACATTTCATAGATCAAAAAACATAAAATTTCGCAGACCATAAAACCTAACATTTCGCAGATCACAAAATTGAACATACATCTTGCAATACTTAATCAATAAATAAAAACAATGTCGATGGGAAATTGCGATGAGATTTTATTATACCCATCCACCTTCCACTGCACACTTTTGTTCTAAAACCTATGGAAATTTGGGGAAAAAACAGTTGCAGCCTTCAGAAAACCATAATACTCCATGCTATAAACCTTCCAAAATCATAATAAATATATCTCTCGGAATTTTAATCTTAGTAAGAAATTCACAAGTTTTCACTGAAAATTAAAAATTTTAGGTGTGTCAAAATATGTTACAACTCCCACCTTCATCTTCATTTCTTATCTCCTTCAATGATGAGGTAAGACCTTTCATAGTACTGAGAATTAATTCCAGGCTTTCCACATTATTCTAGTAATTATTTTTTCTTCTTTCAGCCAAGTTACGTTTAATTTGTTTTTGCAACCAATATGTCCAAATTTTCTGAATGCGTTTTAAATTTAATTATTTATGTTCTAGTTTGTCAACTAGAAATAATTTAGTAGGCTTATGTCTCCTCCTCTATTTTAACCCTCATTAATGTGATATTCGTGTATATATATTAATACAAGAGTGGTTTCCTCCATAGTTTCATTTCGATTTACTGTCTCGTTATGGATATTTCAATCATCATATACCTCTCTATAATTACTTGTAATATTAATTTTTATTCTCACTTATCCAAATGAGAATTTGTCTATATTTTAATTCTTATATTCGTATTTTCATAATTCATTTCCTTTCTTATGGCTTCCTCGCAATTGTAGGAATACTTCTCTTCCATTTAAATTATAAATAGAATTTATAGTTAGGAGTGTGTACACTTCACCTTCTTTAAAATAATTCCTTTGTGAGAATATTTTCTCCGTTTCTGTGTTAAAAAATTGATAACATAAATTAGAATAATTTAATGTATATTCTATACATCTATTTTAGGGATTTCTATTTCATTTTTTTTCTGTACTTTATGAATCTCAATTCATAAATTGACCGTTGTGTTTATTAATCCCTTAAATGGTTATATGTATCTAGTTTTATAAACCCAACTATGAATTTATCTCAGTACCCTTCTTCACACATACAATTGTTGTATGTTTCCTAATATTTTTACCACATCACTATTGAGGGATTTATTGATTTGTTTAATGTATTATGTTTTCCTGGTTTACAAATTCCCTTTGTGAATTAATTTCTCATCTTATAAACATATATTATATTAATTTAATATGGAATTAATCTTTGTAAAATTTTATTAATTCCCTCAATTAATCATATTCTCATAGTTTCTTCATTTCACTCTGTCAACAAGAAGCAAGGTATACTTCCTTCTATTTCGTTATTTTACTTTCCCAAAACTTTTCTATTTTCATCTATTTTATTTACTAATTCTATTAAAATTTTTAATTTAATATTTAATACCACTTTCAAATTAATATCAGTAAGATAATAATCTAACTTTTAACTTTTATTTTTCTTGAATAAGTCTTTATATATTTAATTAGTTTCAAAGACAATTTGTATTTATTTTAATAATTTATATTTTTGTATGTACATGCACTTTATTTGATTACTTGTATATTTCTACAGTTAATTCCTCCTCTGAAATTTCATGAATATTTCAGTGACTCATACATTGACAATAGATTATGGTTTCTTCTATACAGGTTGGTCTATATCTCTTTGAAAAATCTAGCCTATATATTTTCATAGTTCGATTGTACTATTTAATTTGGGACTATAAATTTTGTCTATAATTTATAACATAATTAAATTATAATAAGTATACCATACTCTATCATGCCTTGCATTATTGCACTATTTTACTATGTACTCATTCTTTTAACTTAACTGAATTTTAATTTCACATATGTATTTCATTCGGTTTTGTCTATTATGCTATTTCTAGGAATATGCAATAAGTTGTAATTGTATTCAACTTGTTTTATGATCGAAAATATTAATTGAAATTCACATACTCCTGTCAATAATACATTTCTAATGAATACACAAAGTTCCTTCTTATCTGAAATGGTTGTATTAATTTTTCTGTGCTAAATTCCTTTCTAGTTTATATACATGTGCATACTTATCTCATTAGTTTGCTTAAGGATTGCGGTGTTTTTCCATGAGTTAGAGATGATTTTAGTGAATTAGAAGCATGAAAATAAGCACAAAGAACACTAAACAATAGTGCAAAATAGAGAAATAAGTCACCACATGAAATTTACACAACATGCATGATGAAGCAGTTCACCCCTCCTGGGCTACAACTGTTGGTCTAGCTCCCAATGACATGTCCATCTTTCATTATGCTCAAGATTTTGCAAATAAATGTAGTTACAGGTCTCTAATGGATATTTTCTCCACAACAATGGCTCTAGAATGCTCCAATTAGTAAAAAATGACTCTTCATTCACTCAGAATTGGCGAAAATTATGTCTCCTACTCTTTTGCATGATTACACCTAGAAAAACTCCACTAAAAGTGGAGAACTCCACTTAACTGAAGTTAAAATAGTGGATTTACTCCATAATTAGCGTTCCTACCAGTCTTAACAACTGAAATAACCACAGAAATTAATGGTTTCACTTGCGATGGCCACATTTCAACTCCAAACCCATGGTTTAATTAAGGTTCGCAAAACCATCGGAGAAAACCATGAAGAGATGGAATCTAGTGTGGCCATGTGACAACACCACAAAAAATTGCAGAGTTTATGGTTATTTAATTGATGGTTAACATAGGCTATGGGATTAAACTATCACTTGAAGTTTTTTGTTACGTTTATATTACATGTGACACCACCACGCGAGACTGTAGGCAGGTTAGGACCGCTGGCGGTCCCAATCCCAAAATGAGATTACATTAAAACATAAATAGAACTTGCAAAAAATAAATGTTGAGAACCACTTGTAGCTTAGGTAGTGTGGCATGTGCATGCTTTGCCGGAGATCATGGGGTCGAGCCCTGTAGATCTCACCCCAAAATTTTATAACGCAATTCAAGGGCCACGTGGCATCTCCCAATTGGCCGAAAACATAAACGTACAACCAAATGATGAATAGAATTGTGCCACTTTTCATCCTGTGGTTGGATTTGAGGAATGAATATTCCTGAGAATATTCATTTTTTTTACTCTGCATCCCACTCAACCCTAGTCAAACTATCACAAAATTTACCTGTTTGCCTTTTTTATCAGAATGTGATATCTCACTCATACGAAATCTATTTTTTGAACCGTTCACGGTTCTAGAATCAAGAAGATGAGATCTACGCAACCATATTTTTTTGAACCTAATCCTATAACTTTGAATTTTGAGCAAAATTTATGAACTCCTGATCACTCCTTCCAACTAGGAAGCTTTTAGACCACAAAAGACTTGATTACCTATTTAGTAGATGAGGGTACAACTCCCTCATCTTTCCAACTTCCATCCACTTTTCCTTGCTTGGTTTAGTGCCTTTGAGCCCAACTCGAAAGTAGTCAACACTTCCACTCTTGGATGCTCTTGTCCTCCTGTCAAGAGTTGTATCTTCCTTGAGCTCATCCATAAATTTTGGTGAGAAATATTCAATAGAAGGTAGCTGAAAATCACTTCCTTGATCATTGATCAAAGGTGGCTCATACAAGTTCATAATTTTTCAACATTAACAAGTGAATCCATTTTCATATAAGAAGGCAAGTCAAGTTGAATTGCATTATTACCAACTTGCTTTATGGTCTTGAATGGACCATAACAAATGTGTTTGAGCTTTTTAACTTCCTCTTGCATCCTTTCTTTTCTAATGTGCAACCATACCTCATCTCCCTCTTGAAACTTGTGATCAACTCTATGTTTTTCATGCCTCTATTTCTATTTTCTTTGAATTTTCTCAAGTTTTTCTTGAACTTGTTGATGTATAATATGAATTGGCTCAATGAAATTTTGAGCCTTTTCAATATCACTATGGCCATCTATTGCAACATCCTTCCCAAATATGAATTCTAATGGCGATTTTGGAAAATACACAAAACATACATCAAAAGGTGATGTTTGAGTTGAAGAGTGTTTTTCCCGGATGTAAGAATCCTGAATGTAATGCAGTTGTTCATCCCACAACTTAGGATGTTTGATACAATATCCTCTCAATAGATGCACAATGGTTTTGTTCACCACCTCAGTTTTTCCATCTGTTTGTAGATGAAAGGCGGTACTCACTTTCAACTTTGTGTCCATCATCTTATATAGATTGGACCAAAAATTCATAATATATCTGGATTCCCTGTCACTAACAGTAGAATTTGGAAATCCAAAATGAACCCAAACATGTTGAAAATAAATTCTAGTAGTTTGTCCAGTAGCAATGGTTTTCTTACATGGCATAAGTATACAAATTTTACTAAATCTATCCACAACCACATAAACAAAATCATGTTGTTTTCTTGACATAGGTAGAGCTCGAACAATGTCCATGGAGACACTCTCCCATGGACTTGATGGTACCGCTAGTGGCATGTACAACCCAAGCTTCATATTATTATGCTTACTTGTTGCACACATAGAACAACCTCTTATAAAATTTGACACACTATATACCATGTGAGGCCAATAGCAATACCTTTGTAGATGTTCCATTGTTTTTCTTACCCCAAAGTGTCCAGCAATAAGAGATGAACGAGCTTCTCTGACAACACTTAGCCTCTCACCTTGTGGTATACATAGATTTCCTAAATTAAACAACAGATTTCTATGCATGTGGTAATATTTTTCTTCCACTTTATTCCCTTCACTCAAACTAGCATACATGTTATAAAACCAGCTCCAAAAATAGAAGAAAAGAGAGGTCAATGCCTTAGAAATAAGCCACTTCGAGGGTGCAACCTCCAATACATTACATAAATGAACAATTCCTCAATGATACAAATGAAAAAACCTCCTTTCTATATGTAGGAGTCCATGGGACCACAAGGTAATCCTAGCCAACCTAACGATAATAATTTAAGGGCACAATAATAACAATATGGGGGTTACAGGGGTACAACAATAACAATAAGCGGGTTGCACTAACAAAAATAATGGACTAGACTAGTAATATAGGGACCTATCATGCTCCTCTCCTTCAAAAATGTGTTTTCCTCAATGCTTGAGTATCTTCGGGTGCTTCTGTATAAAATTGTCATCCTTCCATGTAGAATATTTAGTAGGTAAGTTCTTCCATTTGATGAGATACTCTAAAATTGATCGATTTTATAGCTGTCGAGTTCTTGTTTCTGTGACTATTTCAAGTTCCAATATGGTTTTCCCTTCCTCATATTTTTTTTGGAAATATTGTTTGAACTAGAAGTTTTTCCCCTATAACCTTCTTTAAGCATGAAACATGGAAAACTGGATGCACTCACGAAGAAGCATGAAGCTCCAATTTGTATGTCATAGTACCAATATTTTGCAACACCTTGTAAGGAGCATAGTACTTTAGCAATAATTTATTATCCGTCTTAGCTTTCTTGAGTGACATTTTTTTGTATTGTTGTAGCTATAAAAATACCCAGTATCCTACATCAAAAATTCTCTTACTGTGATGTTGATTTGACTATTATTTAATTCGATTTTGTGCCAAATTTAGGTTATCCTTTAAGAGTTGGAGAACTTCTTGTTGATGCTCAATGTGATATTCCACTGCTTGAACCCTATAATATTCCCTTAAAGAATATGTGATGGGCGATGGATTATATCCATAAAGTTCTGTAAATGGGGTCATTTTTGCTACAATATGGAAGGAATTTTTATACCACCATTCAGCAAGAGGTAACGACTTGACGCATTGTGCTTTCTTATCAAATAGAAAACAATGAAGATAACCTTCCAAACATTTATTCACTATATTTGTTTGACCATCAGATTTAGGATGATAAGATGAGCTATGAGCTAGTTGAGTACCCAAACAAGAAAATAATTCCATCCAAAAATTTCCTGTAAAAATGGGATCTTTTTCACTTACAATAATCTTTGGGTTTCCATGTAGCTTTTGAATTGTTTCCATAAATGCAATAGAAAATGTATTTTATTTAAATGGATGAGATAATGCACAAAAGTGTGCATACTTGGTAAGTCTATCAACTACCACCATGATGACAATCCTTCCTTTGGACTTAGGTAAACCTATGATAAAATCCTTTGAAATATCCTCCCAATGTTGACTTGGAATGGATAAAGGTTGTAGAAGAACCAAGGTATTAATTTCCCCAAATTTATTTTGATAGAAAACCAAAAATTCCGCCACAAAATTTTGAATATCATATTTAAGGGCATCCCAAAAAAATTATTTCTTCACCCTGTGGTAGGTTTTTAAAAATCTTGAGTGTCCTCCTAAAGGAGAATTGTGAAATTCTAGAAGAATATTTTGTTTTATTTGGCAATTCTTGCAAATATATAAACGATCTTTGTACCATAAGGAATCATTTTTCAAACTAAATCTATCAGATGTACTAGGATCTTGCTGCAAATTTTGGATGAGTGTCCACACTTCTTCGTCCTTCTTCCATTCATCCCTTGCTTCAGTTATCTAGTCTGTTGGATAATAGAAATGGCACAAATAAATTCTTCCACCTCTTCATTATTTCTTGAGAGTGCATCTACAACAACATTTAGCTTCCCTTTTTTGTAGATGATTTCAAAGTCATAAACCAACATCCTTGTTTCACATTTTTACTTCTAGGACAACATCAGCACCTCCCACTGGGATGGAAATCATTATAATATTCAATACATATTCCCCCATGGATAGCTTGATATTATGGCATTTTCCAGAGAAATTTCTAGTTCCTCCATTTGCAACCATCACTTGACATTATGGTGCTGAGTATAGGAAACAATTCAATTCCTTGGCTACCTTACAATGAATAAAATTATGGGTACTACCCGAGTCAATAAACACTATTACCTATTTCTTCCTGAAATGTCCTTCTATGTTGAGAGTTTGAGGAGTGGTAATTCTTGCCAATGCATTACATGATATGGTCGGACTCACTTCTTCTTCTTCTAGGGTTGGTTCCTGCTGTATATCCTCTTATTTTCAAGCTTTTTGTTCATTTTATTCCTCATCTTCACAATCTATGTAAAATAATTTCTTCTTAGCACACTTATGACCTTTAGTGTATTTTCTATCACAACTGTAGCAAAGCATTTTTGGTCTTTTTCTTCCAATTATTGTGGTGTCAACCTTTTAGGTTGTGGAAGTCTAGGAGTAGCAACACCACCATATTTATAGATGTGAGTGGTAGGCTTCCTTGTGGCCATAATTTTACATTAAATTTTTCTTCCCAACCTAAATTTCTTCTCCAATGAATCGGGTTCCCTAATGAAAACTTCATGTTGGATGTTATCTTTTAAAGTCCCTATGAAGGCATCAATCCTGTGTTCCTTTGGAATATCAGTTACCCTTATATTCAGTTCCTGTGTTCCTGTGTTCCTATGTTCCTTTGGAAGTCCTCAATGTGCTCCACCATTGAACCCTTTTGTTTGAGATTTATCAATTGGCTAAAGAAGGTGTTGCTCTTTGAATCCTCATAATGTGCTATCATTTCCTCCATAAAATTTGAGCAAGTGAAAAAAAAATTACGAGAGAAAAGCCATCGATACCATACAAATGTTTTTTGTTCTAAATGTAAAGTTGCAACGTGTACCTTTTGTGTGTTCTGCACATTATTGAGATCAAAATATTGCTCCATCTCTAGTATCCATGTTATGGGATCCTTGCCATCAAACTTCATCATATCCATATTTGGTATATGGTGGTTCTTCAATCAAACATTAGAATTTCTGAAATCACAATTAAAATTTATTTTGTTCTCGTTGTGAGTTTCCTCTACTATCTTTTTGCCATTATGAATCATTTCTTGTATCAACTTTGACAAACCTTCTTTCAAACCTTTCATATCTTCCTTTAAACCTTCCATTTTTTCTTCCATACCATTCTTCAAACCATCCATCATAGCTTCCATGCTTTGCTTCAAAACATTCATTTCATTTTTTGTAGCTCTTTGCGAGAGCAAAATTTGGTGCACTTGCTCTTTTAATTTTGATATGTCATGTTGCATTTGTTCATATTCATGAGCCATAATAGAGCCTTATGAAGGCTTAATGGGTATCGAATTATTTTTAGGAGGCATTTTAGAACCCAATACTGATATCTATTCTACAATATGCCCTTCGAATCAATTCAAATTCATTCTTCAAACAAGACATGAAATTCAAAAAAGAAAAAAAATACACACATTTTTCTTGATTTTGAGGAGCTCGATATTGAAATTGAATTATCTCTATGATTTCAGATCTTTTATATCTCAAATTTGGCCCTGTATTAGCACTCGAGGTCTTCTTTTGAATGCCATAGGTCTGACCTGATTTTGATTCCTCAAGAAAAATTTATGCCCAATATCCCATAGTGATCTAACTATTGGCTGGTTCAGTAGAGTGAGTTGTACGATGTGCCACATGTCACTGTTTCCCCCTTAGACTCTAAAATTGATACACAGAACACTAGAGTCCATGTAGTTGAGGATATTTTTTACATAATTCTAATTCGATGTTCATAGAGCGAGTTATGATGATTTTCCCACGGTCACCTCTTTGACATGAAATTTAGGAGCTTGAAAACACCCTAACTTCCAAAGATCATATCCTTGAAAATATTGCAAACCAAGATCTGAAATTTGTACAAGAGGTTCCAAAGGATTTTTTCTTTGCTCCGTAAAATATTAATCTTTTGAAACTTCGCAAAAAGAAAAAAATTATAGTGCAAATTCCACGATGACATGTTTTAGGTGAAATTTCGGAGACTAAAAAAAGCCTAACTTACACAGATCATTTATCGGAAAATATTGTGAAACAAGATATGAAATTTGTACACGATGTTGCATAGGATTTTAGCATCACTTTATCAAAATTTCAGCTTCTGAACCTTCATAAGAAAAAATTATAGTGAAAATTCCATTATGACCTGTTTGGAGTAGTGAAACCCTAGAATCCAAAGCTCTCATACCAGATGCTATGAAACCAGCTCCAAAAATAGAAGGAAAGAGAGATCAACACCTTTTAAATAAGCCACTTCGAGGGTAAAGCTCCAATACATTTCATAAATGAACAATTCTTGGATGATACAAATGACAAAACCTCCTTTGTTGATATAGGAGTCCATGGGGCAACAATGTAATCCTAGCCGACCTACCAATAATAATGTAAGGCCACAATAATAACAATATGGGGGTTATAGGGGTACAACAATAACAATAAGGGGCTATACAAGTAATCTGGAGACCTAACAATACACATCTTGAAAAACAATGTCATGTGCATATTGTTCTATGTAACTCTCATGTACAATAGAATCATTTTTTAGTAAAGTAGATGCACTAGTGATTGGTCTTGAAAGAATGTTAGAAAATTTATTGAAAATACCTTTCTTGTACCTTATAACCAAGTGAAACTATTGAAGAAATCCCATCCACCTTAAATTTCTTGATTGCTGCAATTTTATTTACAACTGCAAGTACTGTAATGGTTGGTGATCGGTATGCACAATAGTGTCTTTACCCATCAAGTAGCATTTCCACTTCTTGAAACTTTGTACCAATGCATATAATTCTTTGTCATATGTTGGATAATAAGTCGCTGCACCATAAAAAGTTTCAGAATGAAAAGAGATTGCTTTACCATGCTACAAAACTACTGCGCACATGGCATAATCACTAGCATCGGTTTGAATCTCGAATGGTTGTCTCAAATTTGATAATTCAAGGACTGGAGCTGAAATGATCTTGTCTTTTAAAGCTTCGAAATCTTGTTGTTGTTTTCCTCCCCATTTGAATCCAGTTGTCACTGCATGCATAAGAGTTACAATGGAATAAAAGTTAGCAATAAGCTTTCTCCAATACTAAGATGCACCGAAAAAACATCTTACCTCGGTCACTGTTTTTGGTGTGGGCCAATTCAAAATGGCTTCCACTTTAGAAGGATCAATTATCAACTCTCCTCCTCCTACAATATTTCCCAAATATACCAATGAAGTCTTTTGAAACTCACACTTTCACATCTTAAGAAACAATTTGTCTTTCGTCAAAATATCAAGCACTCTATTCACATGCAAGACATGATATTCTCCTGTTTTGCTGAAAATCAATATTTCATATAAGTACACAATGAAAAATTCATCAAGGAATGGACACAAAACACTTTCCATAACATTCATAAATTTTCTAGTGCATTACACAAACCAAATGGCATAACTAACCACTCAAATATTCCTTGTTTGGTTTTGAATACAAGTTTCCATATATCACTTTCTGCAATTCTTACTTGATGATATCCACTTCGTAAATCTAACTTTGTGAAAAATTTTGCTTCTTTCAGTTGATCAAGCAAATCATCTATTATTGGGAGTGGGTAACAATTATTTGCCATAATCTTGTTCAAAGCTCAAAAATCTACAAACATGCATGACGTCCCATCTTTCTTTGGTATCGAGATTATGGGTGAACTGCATGGCGAGGTTCTTGGCCTTATGTTTCCTTTGTCCTACACCTTTTTTATTTTCCTCTTTATTGCAGCATTATCCATTATGAACATTCGATACTTGCCGATGTTTGGAAGAGGAAAATTGTTATGTGTATTTTATTAATTATTAGTTAGATATAGTTATCTTAGGTTTTATTAAGTGAAAGGGCATGATCAAATATCATGCCTCTTCGCCAAGGGACAGCATAAGGCTATATTTAAAGCCTGGGTGATTCCCCATTGTAATCATATCTCATATTTTATCAATAATAATATATACTTATAAATAGAAAAAGTTTACTGGAGTTTTTACACTCCATTGGTATCAGAGCCATCGCTCTTTGGGATCTGTGTGATCACCCAAAATTAACGAATTACAAGAAAATTCCAAAATTGTAGATTTAAAAAAAAAACCAAGTGCTTGTGGGTAGCAACATTTTTTTTTTTAAATAAAAGAGAGAAGGAAAGTTAACATAAAGGAGGAAAATAAATTAAAAGGGGAAAAAAAAATTTAAAAGAAAATAGTTCCAAAGGAAAAAAAGAAAAAGTAAAAAGAGATATATATATATATATAAAGAAGTACATATACGTACATGTGAAGACAAAGTAAAAAGAAATATTGAAGAGCAATTGCTCCTGGTTTACAAGCTCGTGGTTTTGGAGCCCATGGTAATTGCCCATGGTATTAAAACCCATTCACCCTTTTCAAAACAACACGACTTTTCAAAATTAACAAAAAAAAATTTCCCTGTAGCTATATATATATATATATATATATCTATGTATATATATATATATATATATATATATATATATATATATATATATATATATATATATATATATATATATAATTAAAATAATATAATAATAATAAAAAAAATTATTATTATTATTATTTAAAAAAATTAAATTAATCAAAAAATCCAATTTTCAAAGACAACATTACAAGAGAAGGTATTAGTGGTGAATGACATATGACAAAGAAGATAAATCTTAAGTGAAGAAAATTGTCAAAAAAATACAATTTTGAGGTCAAAGCTCTTAAGGAAAAGGGGATAAGCCCTAATTACAAGGATTATGAGGAGTATGTCTTCATCAATGATGATGGACAATCAGATAGAAAAGGAAACATGGCTAAAACGTATGGGGGCCAAGGAGAATCTTAACAAGGTAATGCATATAAAAAAGATGTACTGAAGAATAAGTAGAGTATGATGAATCTGATACCAATGGAGTGTAAAAACTCTGGTAAAATTTATAAGTATATATTATTATTGATAAAAGATGAGATATGATTACAATGGGGAATCACCAACTGAATCTCATGCTGAATCTCTCTTTTTCGAGGCAATCCTATTGGCTCCAGAAACATCTCATGATGTGAATTAACTACATCATATAAATCTGATTTCAACTTACGATCAAATACCTCAAATTATTCATGACTAACATTAGCTTTAGGCTTAATCCTTAGAGGAACAAAATTCTTACTGTAATTTACTAGCCTCTTTATGTCTCCAGCATTGACCATAGCAATGTTTGTCTTCTTGCAATGTGCTCTAACAATGAAGTCCTTGCCATCTTTGAATAAATGATATTTTTACTCATGGTGATAGAAGATCGGTTTCTTTTCATACAAGTAAGGACTCCCCAACACAATACCTATTATGTCAAGTGGAACCACATATAATTCAACTATGTCAACAAAATTGGCAGTGATTGCAAACCGCAATATGCATTTCTTTGAAACCTATAAATTTTCATCCTTACAAATCCAACCTAATGGATATGGTTTTGGATGTGGTATTGTCTCAAGGTTAGGTTTCTTGACCAAGACTTCAGAGATTAAGTTTTCTTGTGACCCACTATCAAACAATGTGTCAATATTGGTATGTTTGGATATGACCCGCACGTGAAACAATTATATTGTTTCTTCTTCATTCGGAACATGTATGTGACAGTTTCATGCACTGGTATTGGGTTTAGTTTCAATTTATTTTCCCTTCATGTTATTCAATCCCATGGCTATAATCTTTGATTCATCACTTGAATCATCTCCTAAATCATGTTGAGTTGTATTTGCAGTTTTATGTTTCCCTTTGTTATTGGGTTTCTTTGGCCTCATTTTAGAATGTAATTTCTAGCAATGAGTTTCATCATGGCCTTCTTTTGAAAAAAATTTACAAACCAATTTTTCTCCCTCTTTTTTAACAGATGCATTCTTTTTTCTTTTACCTTTTGAGGTGTTTTCCTTGGCTTTACCCTTAAAGGTTTCTTTCTACCCACTTCAGAAATGTTCTTCCCTCTAGCTTCTAGATCTATGGCCTGAACACATACTTTATCTAGACTGGCAGTGTTAAACATGAGAATAGTATGTTTTAGGTAACTATGTAATCCTACTATGTACTTGAGAAAATTATCTTGGCTCTGCAAATCTACCCCTAGTAAGAGAACTCTTCTCCTAAATTAATGGTTTCATTCTTTCATATTTTGTCCCTTTAATTGCCCAAATTTCTACCAGTTCATTATGAATTTTTGTATATGACCTAATGGATAAAACTATTATTTTATAGAAGTATTGAAATCTGACCATGATAGAATAATCTTACCATTTTTTTTTATCTCCTTTTTCTTGGCTTCACACCATGCAATTGTTTCACCTTCCATTCCCAATGAAGGTAATTGGATTTTGGCATCATCATCTTGAAGGTTCTGGATTATCGAATAGATCTCCAATTTCCTAATCTAATTATAAAGATTTTTTGCATTGACTTCACCATTAAACATTGGCAATTCAAATTTATAATCAGGTTTTAAAAAAGAACTTTTACCAGTGTTCTTTGACTTGTGTGGCCGATGTACTGAAGAATAAGTAGAGTATGATGATGATGATGATTGTGAGGATGATGGCTCTCCATTTCCTCCATTTCCTCCATTTCCATTCTTTGACTTATATTCATTATTCTGACCTCCTAAAGATCCCTATCTTTCCTTGTGAAGTTTGGATACTTCTCCTTCTAGTCTCTCATTCCTTTGTTGATAAAGGATTATAACCATCTCAGTCATGTTAATAAATTCTTTCCGGAACACTCTTTCTTCCTCCTTGGGATAAAATTATTTATGGATTTCTCCTTCCTCTTGAGGCATGCTTAATGTAGCTTCTAATTCCTTAGGAGGTGAACTAGGTGGTAGATATTTTGGCAATCTTGCTATCCTTTGATTTGGATCTTCTTGAGACCCTTCTACTCCCATCAATTTTCCTTCTCCTCTCTTAAGCTTGAGCCTTGTAAGCATATAAAACTTGCAAACAGTTAAATAATTCTTTGCAAAAAACAACATCGGAGAATAAATTCTAGCTCCAATACCAATCTCATATGAAATGAATGTATTATTTTTGTTTTTTCATGTTATAAACATGTGCATACTTTTCTCATTAGTTTTCTTATGGATTGAGGTGTTTTTCCATGAATTAGAGATGATTTTAGTGAATTAGAAGCATGAAAATAACCAAAAAGAAAACTGAACAATTGTGTAAAACAGAGAAATTAGTCACCAGATGAAATTTACATAGCAAGAATAATGAAGTAGTTCACCCCTCCTGGGCTACCTCTTCTGGTCCTGCTCCGAATGGCATGTCCATCTTTTATTATGCTCAAAATTTTTCAAATACATGTACTTATAGGCCTCTAATAGTTTTTTTATTTGCACCAATGGCTCTGGAATGCTCCAGTTAGTAAAAAATGACTCTTCATTCTCTTTTACTGGGTGAAAAATGAGTCTCCTACTCTTTTGTCGAGTTACACCTACAAAAACTCCACTAAAAGTGGAGAACTCAACCTAGCTAGAGTTAAAATAGTGGATTTCTACCATAATTAGCATGTGCTCTAGTCTTAACTGCTGAAATAACTATGGAAATTAATGGTTGTGGTTGGGGTGGCCACATGCCAACACAAAACCTGTTGTCTTCATTAAGGTTAGAGAAAACATCACAGAAAAACGCGTGGAGATGGATTTTAGTGTGGCCATGCGACGACACCGCAAAAGGTTGTGAAGTCTGTAGTTAGTTAACTGGTGGTTGATGTAGACTATTAGATTAAACCATCAGTTGAAGTTTTTTGTTATTTTTATATGATATGTGACACCATCACGCGGGACCGCTAGCGCGTTGGGACCGCTGGCGGTCCCATCCCCCAAATGTGATTACATTCAAACATAAATAGAACTTGAGAAAAATGAATGTTCAAAACCACTTTTAGCTCGGACGGTGTGTCATGTGTGTGCTCTATTGGAGGTTGCAGGGTCAAGCCCTACAGACCTCACCCAAAAAAATTTCAACACAATTCAAGGGCCACGTGGTCGCCTCAAGGCTATCCATGTGGCACTTCCCAATTGGCCCAAAAACATAAACATACAAGGAACTGACCAATATAATTGCACCACTTTTCATTCTATGGTTGGTTGTGAGGAAGGAATATTCCTCAAAATATTCCTTTTGTTGATTGTGCATCCCAGCCAACCCTAGTGAAACTATCACAAAATTTATTTGTTTGTATTTTCTATCAGAACATGATATCTCACTCATACGACATTAGTTTTTTGAACTGTTTGTAGTGCCAGAATTAGGAAGACAAGATCTATGCAACCATCCTTGTTTCAACCCAATCCTGTAACTTTGAATTTTGATCAAAATTTATGAACTCATGATCACCTTCCCTCTAATGTATTTCTATATATTGTATGTCTTTACAGAATTATTATTTAACACCTAAACTCACATTAGACATATTTATCGGGTTTATACATTCTGAGTTTTGGTGTATAATTCTACGTGACATGTAACCATATAGATCAACCACTATTTCTATATTTGGTGTCTGTTAAATACACCAGACTATATGAATAAATTTTACACATAAATTCACCAATAATCATGTATAAATTTAATTTTCTTAACCACTTCTATCTAACAAAATTAAAATCTAAATCAGACAATTGAATAATCTCACAATTTCTGTAATAATAAAATTCATAATATAGAATTGAGTTTCTTTGTGCATACCAATTTTCGTAAGACTAATTTCCACCCAACCTTGAGCTTTCTCTCCACAATTCTCCTCCAGCATAGACCAATTCCTCTAAGGTGTAGACAACATATTTTTTACCAAAGAATCACTTATTTAAGCTTGCTTTCCCTTGAGCATGTTTCCATAACTATGTAAGTTAATCACGGTGTTGTTTTTCTTTTTCCCTAGGCTTTACTTTTGTTTTTTCCACAAAAGTACATTAAAAATAGTTTCTTTCCTCTTTTTAGTTTTATTTTACATCTTCTCAGTAGCTTTCCTTTTTACTGAGGTACCTTTTGAGATTTTTATCTCCAATCTAATATTCATTTTTTATTTATTTTCTCCAAAGGTTTTTGGAGAATCTGGGAAATTCTTTGGAATCTTATCCATCCTCATGGACTTGAAATCCTGGTCATAATTTATACTCTAGTCTTTGCACAATAATTCCATTTCCACATTTATTAAATTTAAAATAATAAAAAATGTCCACAATAATTGTTTTCTATTAGGTCCACTTAACCTTTAGGATTGTTCAATTGTCTAATAAAAGTAGTAAAAATAGGGATATTACATATCCCTTGTCTAAAACAAAACACTATCCTCGGTGTTGCAAAATATTAATTCACTTTTCAAATAGTGATGGATATTTTTCCTTTATCTCTTCTTCTCGCTCCCAAGTATCTTTTCTAGGTGCAAAGTGCTTCCATTTCACTTTCAGCCTAGCTACCATCCTATTTCGGAGCTCAATTGCTTCCCATGCCAGGATATGAAATGGATCTAGAAGAAGTTCCCCTTATGGTTCTAGATGTATCACATTCCAATAAATTACATGATTAGGATCATGTATATAAATTTTCAATAAGGAAACATGAAAAACATTGTGAACCTTAATGTGAATAGGTAGAGCCAACTTATAAGCTATTGAACCCACTCTTTCTATAACTTCAAATGGTCAACAGTATCATGGTGCTAATTTGGTGTAGCTACTCGTGTATAAAGTACTATTTTTGGGCTTAATCCTTAAGTAAACATGATCTCCCACTTTGACTTCTCTATGAATTCTCTTTTTATCTACATAGCTCTTTTGTCTATTTTGAGATGTCATAATTTTTTGTTCAAAAAAATTTACAGTTCTTTCCATATCTTGCAATGCATTCGGTCGATGGACTATTTATCCTCTGGTTGACTCCAACTAAGCGGTGTATGGCACTTTTTTCCATACAATGCTTCAAATTGACTCATCTTTATTGATTCTTGATAACTATTATTATATGAAAATTCTTCCAGATGCAAAAAATATTCCCATCTTATAGGTATATCCATAACATACATTTGTAACATTTATTCTAAAATCTAGTTTGTTATTTCAGCTTGTGCATATGTTTTGGGATGGTAGGGTGTACTAAAATTCAATTTGGTACCCATTCCTCCAAACAGAGTCTTCCAAAAAGATGAAGTAAACTTTGCATCTCTCTCTCATATAATCATTTTAGGAATACCATGTAAGTTTAAAATATCTTTCATAAATAAATTAGCTACTTGAGTTGTACCAAAAGTATATTGTATAGGTAAAAAGTGTGCAACTTTAGTCAATGTGTCTACAACCACCATTATAGAATCATTTTGATATTTATTTCTAGGCAAACCAGTTGTAAAATCTATGGAAACGATTTTCCACTTCCATTCTAGAATAGGTAAAGGATTCAACAGTACTGATGTACGTTGATGTTCTAATTTTACCTGTTGACATTCCAAACATCTAGCTAAATAACTAGCCACATCCTTCTTCATACCTGGCCAAAATATATCCTTTCTCAATTCTGAAATCATTTTTTGATAACTAGGGTGTCCTACATATGGTCATTTATGATATTCATCTAAAATTTAATATTTTAATGAGCTCACATTTCGAATGTACAATTTTTTTATACAATAAATAAACCCTTTCTAATTTTGTTTATATCCCAATAACTCAATATTCTGTAATTTTTCTTGAAGTTTTTCATAGCTTGAATCTTGACTCATTACTTCTTGTATTAATCCTTCAATGTCAAATTCGCACTACTTCCAACACTATTCAATATTTGATGAGCGTTTCTACTCAAAGCATCTACAATATTATTTTCCTTTCCTTTAATATGTTTGATTTCTATGTCAAACTCACTAAGGAAAGACAACCATCTTGCTTGTCTAGCATTTAAATCTGGTTGTGAGAGAAATTATTTCAAATTTATGTGATCTATTATCAATAAAAACCTCTTTCATAACAGATAATGTCTCCACATATTCAAAGCATATATTATAGTAGCTAACTCTAAGTCATATACATTGTAATTTTGTTCATGTTTCTTTATTTTTCTTGACTCATAGGCTATGACTGAGTTTTCTTGTAATAATACTCTTCCTAATCCTTCTTCACAAGCATCTGTATATACTACAAATTCTTTGTTTGGATCAACAATCTTCAAAATAGGAGCATTTGTTAGTATAAGTTTTAACTATTAAAAACTATGTTAACATTTTATTGTCCACTGAAAATTTATTCCCTTCTTTTGTAGAGATGTAATAGGGTAAGCTAAGGCTGAAAATCCCTCTACAAATCTCCTATAGTATCCTACAATTCCCATGAATGATCTTATGGATGGAACATCAATAGGTACATGCCAATCCATGATAACCTTTACCTTATCTGGTTCTACTTTCAATCCTTATTTTGAAATTACATGACCCAAATACTTAGTTTTATCTTTATAAAATTCACATTTGCTCTATTTGGCATATAAATTACATTCTCTAAGTGCTCGTAAGACAATTTTGAGATGTTATTTATGTTCTTCTTCATTCTTGTAATATACTAGAATATCATCAACAAAATCCAAAATAATTTTTTCTAGATACTTCTGTAACACACTAATCATTAGACACATGAATGTAGCAGGTGCATTAATCAACTGAAAAGGTAGAACTACAAATTCATAGTGACCATATTTAGTTCTGAACGTAATCTTGTTTATGTCTTCATCCTTAATTCTCAGTTGATGATAACCTGTTCTTAAATCAATATTTGAAAACATTGTAGCTCCTCTCACTTGATCAAATAAGTAATGTATTCTGGGTAGAAGATACCTATTCTTTATAGTCATCTTGTTTATTTTTCTATAATCTATACACATTCTGAATGTGAAATCTTTCTTTTTAACAAAAAGTACTGGTGCTCCCCATGGAGACACACTTGGTCTGATATAACCTCGGTCCAACAACTCTTGTAGTTGTAGTTTTAATTCTAACAACTGAGGAGTAATCATTATGTAGGGTGCCCTAGAGAGAGGTGTAGCTCCAGGTACCAATTTAATTGAAAAATCAAATTTTCTTTTAGGGGGGTAAATGAGTAATTTCCTCTGGAAAGACATCTTTGAATTCTCCAATTACTGGTAAATTTTCTGCAGCTTCTTTTTTAGTTTTCTGTCCTAATTCCTCCACTTGCACAACATACACTTAAAAACATTTCCTTGATGTTCATTTTACCTGTAGGGCTGAAGTATATCATATTTATATTCATCTGGGTTTTTCTTTTACTATTGTTGGTTTTCCCTCACCATCGACAGAGTGAAATGTTTTTTCTAACCAATTACCTATTGCTTTATGTTTTTCTAACCAGTCCATTCCCACGAACACATTATGTGAACCTAGAGGTAAAATATTTAAATTTAGCTCTATTTCATACCCATTTAAATTTACAACAATATTTGGTAATTTATGAGTCACTTTTCTTTTTGTCCCAGTTGTGAACTGAACTAACCATGCTTCCTAAATTTTTTCAGATTTTAATTTGCACTTTTCCACCATCTGTGGACTTATATAGCTTAAATTTTCTCCTGGATCTATCAAAACAAAAGCTAGTTGTTCATCAATCATACCTTCTATTTCGATCATGGTTGATTGGTTTTCAGCTTGGTGATCCTCTAGTGTAGCACTAATTCTTGGAATGTTTCTAGAAATGTCATATACAATAGTTGGTTCTCTCAATACTTTGTTGGAAATGTTTTCGTTGATGGAAATAGAGGCAGAAAATAAAGAGATAGACAAAGGAGGCAGCAAAGAATCGAACAAAGGAAGAAAAGGAGACAGGCGGAAGAAGACTATCAAAATGTAACTGTCAAATAGTAGAGCGGAAGAAAAGGCAGAGGCAGTGAATATAGAGGCAGAGGCAGAGGCAGAGCCATTTTTTTATTTTCGAGAATCACTACCCCCGCTGGAAGATACACTAAATATTGGAGCAGCAAAGTATATATATAAATCCAATTCCGAGAATCGTATAACCCAAGCGGAAAGTATATATAAATGAAAACCTTATTCTGAGAATCATTACCCAGCCAGGAATTACATATATGTAGTATATGCTTGTGCGCAAGAGTAAATGACTAAAGATCCCATTATTCTATTTTTAAAACAAAAGACGTAATACAAGGTGGGACCCTTATCAATCGCATCGAAAAAGGTGACAACGGATCATATAAATAGAAGATTATGATTGCGATTGAGCTCCGAACCCAATGGGTCTATAAATCATGTTTAACATATGTTTTAGTTACGGCAGAACATTGGTCAATCGCATCAGAAAAAAGCAGATCGTTGAAGCACGATATTAAAAGATTGTGATTGCAATTGAGCTCCGGACCCGATGGGTTTATAAACCATAATTGATATGTATCATAACATGCAACTGGGAGTTATGATTGCAATCAATTTCAATCGGAAGCAATCGAAGGATAATACACTAATCGCATTGGAGAAAAACTATGCAGCGGAACATATAAATAAAGAGTTACGATTGTGATTGGAAGTTCGGACCCGATGGACTTATAAAATTTGATTTATACAGGCTTAATTTCCACGTCAAAGTAAATGATTCATCGCATCGGAAAAATTGAGTGAACAGGGTATCAATCGCATCGGAGCAAGGCAGCTTGTGACTAGGATCAATTGCAATCAAAAACCTCTGGAGGATAAATATATCGCATCGGAAAGCGTGGCAAGTGGGCTTGAAAGGGAATCTATTAAGTATTAACATGATTCTTTATTTATATATTGGAAGTGGCAGTTTGTTTGTTAAAACTTTATATAAGTATGCCGAGTATTGAAATGTGCCGCGTGGTCTACGGACCCATGAGCCTTGGCTTAAGGTGGAGGGTGATTGTTAATATAAAATGATTGCGATGTGTGAAATCGCATCGAGCCATAAAATAAATGCCGTGGTGTATGTATGTTCTGCTTGCAGAGCTCACCACATCAACAAGAAACTTGCTGTGTGTAACGCGTTGGAATTTGCCCAGATTTGAAGTCAGCAGTTACACACACACACTCACATATATATATATATATATATATATATATATATATATATATATATATATATAAGCGAAATATAAAGCATGGATGCAAATGTATGGCATGTAATTAGTTACACCCATGAGTGAATAAGGAAACAAACAGAGCCGAAAGGGACAAAGACACAGTCAAAGAAAAGACAAATGCATAGCTAGCCAAGAGGCTGAATGAGTGAGCTAGAGTTCTCATTGTAATTGAATGTAAATAATTTTAATTTATATTGTTGTGATGCATTGGAAAGTCTCCAAAAGAGAACAAATATCCCACTGTAACGTTAAATTGATACCTACAGTTATATTTTCTGAATGAGCAGATAAAGGAATGAGAAGACAAAAGCCAAAGAGTCATGATTGTTCACTCAAAATTCCTTGTGAAATAAAAACAGTCATGTGAGGAACTCTATAAATAATATCAACTGGATATGCATAAAAGGGGTAAGAAAGAGTAAATATAGAGAATGCAGAGTATAGAAGAGTGAGGCAGAGAAGATTAAGAAAATAAGAGCAGAAAGAGATGCTACAGAACAGAGCTGATATCTGAGGTAAATCAGCAAACATTCAGTTTGATAAATTGAGGAAGTTGGAGCTTCCCTATCAAGTTGCATCTTGATAGCCATCAATTGTAGCTGACTGAGGTTGGAGCCTCCTGTAGGTTGATGCCTGTGGAAAATTGAAGGGAGTTGGTGCTTCCTTGCAAGTTGTAGCTTGCAGAATTGAGGTTGGAGCCTCCTGTAGGTTGGTTCCTGCAAAAAAACAATGGTGAGAGGGAGTTGGAGCTTGCCTTTGCATCACAACAATAATAAGATGTGGTTTTCTCCCTTTATGGGTTTCCACTTATATCTAGTGTCTTTGTGCATGATGTTTATATGTTGATATGATTTATATCTTCTGCTTAATACATGCTGCTCTCATATTAAGCCTATTTTTATATTATATTAATACTTGCTACTCACATTCTAAGATTACTCACATATTAAGTTGGACATGAAATGAAGGTGTAAATATGTTTTAATGAAAAGTTTTAAAATTCCATGAATGTGTTAAACTGATTCACCCCCCCCCCCCTCAGTTTAACTAAGGGTCCAACAATTGGTATCAAATCAAGGTTCCTTTGTACCAGTCTAACAACTGAAAGGAGATCCTAGGTTCCCAAGATGACTAGTAAAGAAGGATGCTCAACCAATAAAGCCCCTTTTTTCACTGGTGAAAATTATGCTTTCTGGAAAATCAGAATGAGGACATACATAATGTCTCTAGGAATAGAAGTCTGGGCTGCTGTGGAATTAGGATATGCCCCAAAGGCAACTGACAAAGATAAAGAAACAAAACAAGATTTTGTGGCTAACGCAAAATCCATGAATTCCATCTTAAATGGATTGTGTGAAGTGGATTTTATTAAATTAATGCACAAATACACTGCCAAAGAAATGTGGGATACTCTAGAGAACATCCATGAGGGGGAAAAGAAAGTAAAGACTGCCAAACTTCAAGTCTATAGAGCCCAGTTCGAGAACTTAAAAATGAATGATGATGAAGACATTGCCAGTTTATTCCTAAAAGTTGCATAAATTGTTAGCAATATGAAAGCTCTTGGAGAAACCATGCTATAAAGTATAATTGTGCAAAATATTCTAAGATCTCTTCCATCCAAGTTTAATCCCAAGGTGTCTGCAATAGAAGAAACAACTGATTGGGAGACCTTGACCATGAACCAGCTACTTGGAAATCTAACATCTTATGAGATGAGGCTCCCACAGAAGAATCCATGTACGAGGGAGGCAGCCTTTAAAAAAGAAAAGAAGAAAGAAGAAGAGGGAGACATATGCTCTTGCTCGGATGAAGAAGAGGAAAATTTTGTCAAGAAATTGGATAGAGGCTTAGGTAAATACAAAGGTAAAATCCCTTTCAAATGCTTTAACTGTGGAAGAGTTGGACACTATGCTGCTAAGTGTTCTCACAAGAAATTAAGGAATCAAGCTCAAGAGTCAGAGAAAAATACAGCAAAGAACTGGTATAAAGGAAAGAAGTTCAACAAAAAATATTTCTATGCTCAACAAGACAACAGTGCATCTAAAGATCCAGATGAACTCTCAAGTGAAGATGGAACCTCTGAATTTTTATTGATGGCTATAGAAGAACTTTAAGGTCTCCTGCTAGAAGATGAAGAAGAAGAAGGTGAAGTCGACCTTGAGGGGGAGCTAAGAAGTGCTCTAGAAGAGATTGATAGACTCAAGCTGAAATGTAGAAAACAAAAGGACATTCTCCTCAAGTATGTATGAGAAGAAAAGAATTCAGAATTCCTTATGCAGCTAAAGATAGAGCTTGAAGAAGCCAAGAAGATACAGGACATGTTACTTAAACAAATAAAAAAAAAAACTCAGGAACAAGAAAAGTTGGAAGAAGAAGTAGTATGTCTCAGGAAGAAATCAGAAAATGTTCAAAGGAAAGTGGTTATAAACTCTTCTCAACCAACAAGCTCTGGTAATTTGAATGAAATTATGGTTGCTCAAAGATCTCCTATGATAAAAAATGGAACAGGCTATGAAGGAGAATCAAGTAAAAACAAAGAAAAGGAAAACAGAGAGATTATTTTTGTAAAAGCAAAGAAGGATGACGAAGCAGCGCAAACTATTCCTGCAAAAGAAGAAACCTGTAATGAGAAAGACAAAGATCAGAAGAAACCTCTTGTAGCAAAGAATGTGATAAAAACTAAGACCCACGAGTATGTCAAATTTGGAAACTATCAAAGGAGATTCTTCTCTCCTATGAAGAATGCCACCTGTTATGTCCACCACATGCTGGCACACATTACTGCATATTGTCATACAAGGAGCAGTAATTAAAACTAGCAAAATGTGCAAACAGTGAAAAGACTGCCTCAAGAAAACAAAGGGAGAAGACAACTTTACATCAGGTATGCAAACAGTTTCTATGGTTACTATTTTTATTGTAAAGAATTTGGACATAAAATCATTGAATGTAGAAAGTATGGACAGAGATTGATGTTTAACACCTCAAGGAGGTTTATGAATCAAGGAAATTTTGTTCATACTCATAATTCTGCAAAAATTATGATCAAATGTTGTGTATGCAATCAAGTTGGACATATACCTTCCAAATGTCCTCTAAGAAGATGTAGCTCATCACCTCACAAAAGATACCAAACAAAAGGGTGCCTCCAATGGATAAATAAGGTGAATAAATGTGACTTGGCTCTAACTACTCAAGACCTGAAAAGCCAGTGGTATTTGGATAGTGGCTACTCAAAACACATGACTGGAGACAGAAGCAAGTTTATGACTCTTGATGAAAAGAAATCTGGCAATGTTACCTTTGGCAATGATAAATCAGAAAAAATCAAGGGAATCGGCTCAGTCAGCTTAGATAATGGCAGAGGTAAGGCCCAAGATGTACTATTTGTAGATGGGTTGAAAGCTAATTGGCTGAGTGTCAGTCAAATGTGTGGTAAAGGCTACGAAGTTCTTTTCAGAGCACAAGACTGTGAAGTCAGATCAAGCACCATAGGTAAGACTCTGCTCAAAGGTGTTTGAACAGAGAGCAATGTTTACATTGTGAAAGAGGAAGATGAAGCATGCAGTCTTAGCAAACTTGAGGAGTCATGGTTATGGAATAGGATATTGGGACATCTCAGCTTCGATCATATCATCAGAATGAGAAAAAATAAAGCGGTCAGAGACAGGCCAGAAATAAAAAGGCCTTCTAATACCATATGCAAATCTTGTCAATTGGGTAAACAGACACACACATCATTTAAAGACAAAGATGAGTTATCAACAAGAAGACTACTCCAGCTTGTGCATATGGATCTGTGTGGACCTGCAAGAACTAAAACACGAAGTGGAGAATCCTACTTCATGCTAATAATAGATGATTTCTCCAGAATGACATGGGTTTCATTTCTCAAGAATAAATCGAAAGCTCTCAAAAAATTCAAAATATTCAAATCCTTAGCAGAAAATCAGACAGGATGCAAGCTGAAATGCATCATATCAGACAGAGGAGGTGAATTTACTGATTATGTCTTTGCAGACCTATGCAATGAACATGGCATAAAGCAACAATTACTATTGCAGGAACACCTCAGCAAAATGGAGTAGCAGAGAGACAAAACAGCTTTGTACAGCAAATAGCTAGAGCCATGATGCATGAAAGTAATATTCCTCAAACCTTCTGGGAAGAAGCAGTACACACAGCGGTGCATATCCTTAATAAAGCTCACTTAAGGCCAAGCAGTGACAAGAATCCCTATTAACTTTGGCATGGGAAACCAGCTTCAATCAGAAATTTTAGAATCTTTGGAAGTAAGTGTTACATAAAGAATAATGATGAAAATCTTGGGAAATTTGATGCAAGAGGAGATGAAGGGATTTTTCTAGGATATGCTTCCAAAAGTAAAGGGTACAGGTGCTACAACAAGACTCTTCGAAAAATAGTGGAAAGCATTAACGTGATATTTGATGAAGAACTTCCAAACAATACAAGAGATACAGACTGCTGCAGTACAGGACAACCATTAAGAAGAAAACCAAGATGATGAGGAAACAAGAAAGACAACAGAAGATATAGAGTAGAGTTCTAAAGCTCCCTCAAGATATACTCAAAAGAACCATCCTGAAGATCAGATCATTGGAGATAAGAAAGTAGGGGTCAAAACTAGAAGGCAGCTAACTGAACAGACAGAAGAGGTATACATAGCCATGTTATCACAAATAGAGCCAAAGAGATTTGAAGAAGCTAGTAAGGACAAGGCTTGGGTGAATGCTATGAATGAAGAATTGGACCAAATTGAGAAGAAAAATACCCGAGAACTAGTTCCTAGACCCACTAAGAAAGATGTCATAGGTTCAAAATGGGTATTCAAAAATAAAATGAATGAAGAAGGACAGGTAATTAGGAATAAATCCAGTCTTGTCTGCAAAGGATACTCACAAATTGAAGGACTTGATTACGATGAAACATTTTCCCCTGTAGCAAGAATGGAAGCTATCAGAATGTTCCTGGCATTTTCATGCTACCAAAACTTCAAGGTATATCAAATGGATGTTAAATCTACATTTCTTAATGGAGACTTAGAAGAAGAAGTCTATATGGAACAACCAAAAGGCTTCTCATTAACAGACAAAGAAGACTATGTATGCAGACTGAATAAGGCTCCTTATGGACTAAAACAGGCTCCTCGTGCTTGGTACTCAAGACTAGAGAAATATTTGCAAAAACAAGGCTTTAAGAGAGGTGGAGTAGACAACAATCTATACATAAAAGCCCATGAAAATGAACTCCTCATTGTTGTAGTATATGTTGATGACATTATGTTTGGAAGCAACAGAGATGAACTTGAAAAAGGGTTTGCTGAGGAGATGAAATCAGAGTTTGAGATGTCCATGATTGGAGAACTCAGTTTCTACTTAGGACTTCAAATTCAGCAAAAGAACACAGGCACATTCATCTCATATGAAAAATACTTAAAATAAATGTTGAAAAAGTTCAAAATGGAGGATTGCAAACCTGTGTCAACTCCCATGATCATGGGATACAAGATGTGTACTGATGATGGGTCTACAGATATAGATCAAAAACTCTACAGATCCATGATAGGAAGCCTATTTTATCTGACAGTATCAAGACCAGACATCATGCTAGTAGTAGGACTAGTGGCTAGATATCAAGAAAAACTTAAACAAAACCATCTTCTGGCAGTCAAAAGAATATTTGGATATCTACAAGGAACAACACAGTATAGACTTTGGTATCCTAAAGGCAAAAGCTTCACTTTGATAGCATACACAGATGCAGATTGGGCCAGCTGTGTGGATGACAGGAAAAGCACAATTGGAGGTGCTTTCTATCTAGGAGAAAGTCTTGTGGCATGGTTAAGCAAGAAACAAACATATATCTCTTTGTCTACAGTAGAAGCAGAATATATAGCAGCAGCAACATGTTGTACACAAGTCATGTGGATGAAGCAAACCCTCCTAGACATGAAGGTAAGCATTGATGAACCTATCTCAATCAAATGTGATAACACAAGTGCTATAAGTATATCTAAAAATTTTGTGCTGCACTCAAAAACTAAACATATCCCAATCAAGTATCATTTTCTCCAAGAACAAGTGGCTTAGAAGATATTAAAACTGGAGTATGTACCAACAAAATAATAGACAACAGATATATTTACCAAAACACTTGGTAGAGAACCATTTTAATATTTGAGAGATAGACTAGGGGTAGTATCTGTAGATGCTACTTTCTGATATGAATAGAAAGCACAGTTTCAGGGGGAGAACAGAAACGAAAATATCATTCCAGGGGGAGATCAGCCCGCAAGGGAAGCATGAACCAGGTCCTCAGGATCAAAATACATCCAGCATAAAAGAATCAATGAAAAAGGCTAAAAGGTCAGTATTTTAGATCTAATCCAATGTTTGGAGCAGCAGCGTACAAACTTAGAAAATTTCAGAGAGAGGAAATGCACAAAATTTTGAAAAAGGATAAATACACAGGATCAAAGAATAAAATCTACACTAAGAATTCAAAGCCCTTGCCATTGATGTCAAAGGGGGAGGAAGAGAAAGCAACAGGCGGAAGAGTAGGAAAATAGAGAAAGTGTATTGCCATCAATGCCAAAGGGAGAGACTGTTGGAAATGTTGTCATTGATGGAAATAGAGGAAGAAAAGACAGAGACAGACAAAGGAGGTAGCAAAGAAGAAAACAAAGGAACCAAAGGAGATAGGCAGAAGAAGATTGTTGAAATGTAACTGTCAAACAGCAGAGCGGAAGCAAAGGTAGAGGCAGCGAATATAGAGGCAGAGGCAGAGGCAGAGCCATTATCACAGTAGAGGCAGAGCCATTTTTTTAATTCTGAGAATCACTACCCCCACTGGAAGATACACTAAATATTGGAGCAGAAAAGTATATATATAAATCCAATTTCGGGAATCATATAACCCAAGCAGAATGTATATATAAATACAAACCTTATTATGAGAATCATTACCCAATCGGGCATTACATATATGTATTATATGCTTGTGCGCAGGAGTAAATGACTAAAGGTCCCATTGTTCTATTTTTAAAACAAAAGAAGTAATACAAGGTGGGACCCTTATCAATCGCATCGAAAAAGGTGACAGCGGATCATATAAACAGAAGATTGTGATTGCGATTGAGCTCCGGACCCGATGGGTCTATAAATAATGTTTAATATATGTTTGAGTTATGGTAGAACAGTGGTCAATCACATCGGAAAGAAGCATATCGTTGGAGCACGATGTTAAAAGATTGCGATTGCGATTGAGCTCCGGACCCGATGGGTTTATAAACCATAATTGATATGTATCGGAACATGCAACTGGGAGTTGCGATTATGATCAATCGCAATTGGAAGTAGTCAAAGGATAATACACTAATCGCATCAGAGACAAATTGTGCAACGGAACATATAAACAAAGAGTTGCGATTGCGATTGGAAGTTCAGACCCAATGGACTTATAAACTATGATTTATACAGGCTTAAGTTCTACGTCAAATTAAATGATTCATCGCATCGGAAAAATTGAGTGAACAGGGTATCAATCGCATCGGAGCAAAGCAGCATGCAATTGCGATCAATCGCAATCAAAAATCTGTGGAGGGTATCAATCGCATCGAAGCAAAGCAGCTTGCGACTACGATCAATCGCAATCGGAAACCTCTGGAGGACAAATATATCGCATAAGAAAGCGTGGCAAGTGGGATCGAATAGGAATCTGTTAAGTATTAACATGATTCTTTATTGTTATAGTGGAAGTGGCAGTTGTTTTGTTAAAAATTTATATAAGTATGCCGAGTATTGAAATGTGTCGCGTGGTCTATGGACCCATGGGCCTTGGCTTAAGGTGGAGGGTGATTGTTAATATAAAATTATTGCGATGTGTGCAATCACATCGGGCCATAAAATAAAGGCCGTGGTGTATCTATGTTCTTCTTACGGAAATCACCACATCAAGAAGACACTTGCTATGTGTAAAGAA
This sequence comes from Pinus albicaulis, assembly GCA_034641835.2. Lineage (NCBI taxonomy): Eukaryota > Viridiplantae > Streptophyta > Pinopsida > Pinales > Pinaceae > Pinus > Pinus albicaulis. The sequence goes on from CM076583.1 coordinate 389,674,077, forward strand.
TTGGAATTTTCCTAGATTTGAAGTCAGCAGTTACATATATACATATATAAAGTGTTGATATAAAAATCACAGTTACAAATGTATGGCATATGGTCGTTACCCTACGACAGTGAATAAGGAAACAAACTGAGCCGAAAGGGACAAAGACACAGTCAAAGAAAAGACAAATGCGCTGCTAGCCAAGAGGCTGAATGAGTGAGCTGGAGTTCTCATTGTAATTGAATGTAAATAATTTTAATTTATATTGTTGTGATGCATTGGCAAGTCTCTGAAAGAGAACAAATATCCCATTTTAATGTTAAATTGACACCTACAGTTATATTTTTTGAATGAGCAGATAAAAGGAATGATAAGACATAAGCCAAAGAGTCATGACTGTTCACACAAAATTCCTTGTGAAATACAAACAGTCATGTGAGGAACTCTATAAATAATATCAACTGGATATGCATAAAAGGAGTTAGAGAGAGTAAATATAGAGAATGCAGAGTATAGAGGAGTGAGGCAGAAAATATTAAGAAAAGAAGAGCAGAAAGAGATGCTACAGAACAGAGCTGATATCTGAGGTAAACCAGCAAACATTCAGTTTGATAAATTGAGGAAGTTGGAGCTTCCCTATCAAGTTACAGCTTGATAGCCATCAGTTGTAGCTAACTGAGGTTGGAGCCTCCTGTAGGTTGATGCCTGCGGAAAATTGAAGGGATTTGGTGCTTCCTTGCAAGTTGTAGCTTGCAGAATTGAGGTTGGAGCCTCTTGTAGGTTGGTGCCTGCAAAAAAACAGTGGTGAGAGGGAGTTGGAGCTTGCCTTTGCATCACAACAATAATAATATGTGGTTTTCTCCCTTTATGGGTCTCCACTTATAGCTGGTGTCTCTGTGCATGATGCTTATGTGTTGATCTAATTTATATCTTCTTCTTAATACCTGCTGCTCTCATATTAAGTCTACTGTTATATTATATTAATACTTGCTACTCACATTCTAAGATTACTCACATATTAAGTTGGACATGAAATGAAGTTGTAAATAAGTTTTAATGAAAAGTATTAAAAGTCCATCAATGTGTTAAAATGATTCACCCCCCCCTCTCAGTTTAACTAAGGGTCCAACATACTTGAATATTTTTAACTGTTCAATGACGACATTCACATAACAGATGAGGTTCTCCATCACCCCAAAATTTTAATGGTTCCTTAATTTTCACATTTCCTTATTTCTTGTTGTTTATATCGATTTATTTAGATACAGTTTGTGATTGGGCTGGTTGATTTTCTCCAATTTTTCTAAACTTCTTCCTTTGACGATTTTTCCCAAAGATTTCAGGTATATAGGTTTTACTTACCACTAGAATCACCTTTCCCATTTTCATTGTTTTGCCAATTTTTCAATTGATCATTTCTACCTTTGAACTGATGATAACACAGTCTTGCTTTGCATGCCACTTCATCCATTGTCTTAGGAATGTCAAATTATATTCTCTCCTTGTACATAGTAGTTTAAAAATCAATGTACTTTGGCCTTCTCTTCTATAATATAAAGTACATAGAGAAGCAAGTTTGTGAATTTGGTAACAAGTTCATCAATCGTGAATTGTCCCAATATCAGCTCATGAAACTCTTTGGTTTTTTCATCATAGTATCTTTCATTTAGATATCTAGATTTAAATTTAGTTTGGAAGTCTTCCGAAATCACAGTTTTCTCATCTAATACATGCACCATTTTGGTTTCTTCCCACAAGAAGGTAGCCTTACCTTGTAGTTGGTAAATAGCCAATCTAGCTTTCAGGTTGCTTCCATTTTCATAGACTTGAAATTATTTTACCATATTTAGAAGCCAAGCTTCAACATCTTCCTCCTTTTCACGATCCTAAGTGGGAGGTTTAATTTTTCAAAATTCTCCTTCTAATTCATTTTTCTTTATAGATTATTTCCAACTACTTCACCATCCTCACACCCTTTTGAGTGGGTCTTAGCTTCTTTTCTATTTCTTCCCATGTATTCACTTTCATGACTAGACCTTGAGGTGAACTCCTTAATCAACGTCTCTTGTTATGCTTAGATGAACCAGTTCTTGTTGCATTTCCTGAAACATAACCAACAACTGAAAATTTTGATCTGGTGGATTTCCTTCACCACCCAGATCTATAAATATACCTCCTCCATCGCTCATAATCATATTTTGACTTTTTTCACTAAATGACTATACATGGAAATTTAATTAGTGCAAAATTTTTCAAATAAAAAAAAATTACCGAAGTAATATTTTGGATTTTAATTTCATGTTTGAGGTCACATATATTCCCATTGTTTATTTTAGTCATCAATATTTTTCACTATCTTTGGATGACTATAGAATGGTTATAGTTTTTTGGAAACAATATTACTTGAATATCTTCAGTTTCAGAAATCTCAATTCCTTCATTATATTCATAAAACCTTTTCCCTATCTATCAGTTTACCATCTCAACGTCACCATGTTGTTATTAAAAGACTCATTATGGGCTTCTACCTATCATTTTCATCCTTATTTCCTACCTAAAATCTCATTTCACCATTTTCCCCTGTCAATATACTCCACCCTCCCTCTAAGATTTCATGTTGCTAACTCATTCGCATGTCCCCTTGATCATAATAGAACTTTTGGAAATGCTCTTTTCACTTGAAATTTTTTAAGTCAAATTTCATTCGAAATCATGTCAAAAAGCACTCCCATTAGGTCACTAAGGTTTTGCATTTTTTCAAGGTCACCCTTTCATTCCAATGAGGCCAGCACACATATGAGAAGGATTGATTATCAACACCAAGTTGTCAAAGCCATTCTGTCAAGCCTCAGTGAGTAAAATGAAATCCAGCTCCATTACTTCAGCAACCTGCAAAGAAAAAAGCGTCAAAGAGTATTAGTGAAAAAAGGAAGAAGAATTCAAAAAATTAGAAAGTGGGTTTTTCAAAGCCAACTCATAGTTCCACATGCCAACACATAGAATTTCAAAGGGATTTTTCTTGTTCCAATGGTGCCCAAGTCATCATTGTTCACAACACTAGTACATTTGGCAGAAATTTTGACACTTGGTTTCGACACTTTTGACCAAATGTCGGAAATTTCCCTAAATTTTTTCAACTTTTTCAAATCCCGCCTAAAACCATCGCTATATCGACGTTTAAAGACAAGTATCACAATACCGACACTTAGACAAGGTGTCACAATTATGACGTTTGGAGGAATCCGTCGCAATACCGACACTATGCCCCAAAGCGTCGCTATTGCGACGGCTTCCTCCAAATGTCGCAATTGCGACACTTAGACTAAGTGTCGCAATTACGACGTTTGGAGGAATCCATCTCAATAGAAACGCTTTTGGGCATAGTGTCGGTATTGTGATGGATTCCTCCAAACATCGTAATTGCGACACTATGCCCCAAAGTGTCCCTATTGCGATGGCTTGCAAAAATCAAATGTAAAAATCAAATGCGCGCTCATTTGAAATGCAAAAATAAAATGCGCGATCATTTGAAATGAAAAAATCAAATGTAACTGAGGAATGAAACTGCTTGCTATGAATACAAGTCAAGGAATTAGCATCGAAAGCTAAGGTCCTGGTCTCGCTCAGCTAAGGGGTGAAATAAGCACAGGTCTGAGGTAGAAATCAAACACAAGGTCACTTCATTTTCCGGGACTGGAGGAGTCGGAAGGATATCTTCAATGACATGGGTTGTGTTTTGCGACGTACCTGATGATTGTCCCTACTCAGTGGAAATAGAGTTACCATAGAAAATGGTATGGTTTGTGTAATAAACAGTTGAGGTAATGGACAACTTGGTAGAATCATGGATGCGTGCCTTATAAGCATCTCGAAAGAACTAATCATGTCTTCACTATAACCTCAATTTCTTCTTCCAATAAACATTGGGCAAAGCAATTCGTCAATGGAGCTCGTGGTACCCATGATATGATGAGGGAGCTCTTAAGTCAGGTTAGATTCTCTCTACAGCTACTAGGGATTGTCCATTCATCTACTGTCACCAAGCAGCGGGTGAGGACAAACTCATGCAAGTGCACAAGTTTGGAGTATCAAGAAATTTGAGGCTGAGGTACTGAGTAAAATAAGAAAAACATTGATATGAGTTCATCCAATTGAAGATGGGATATATCAATTGTTTCACACTGTGAAATTTACTACAAATGCAGATCCAAAAAAATATACAACTTTATAATTTGTATTACAGGTGCAGATCCAAAAAAATTGCAATTTTATAACTCAAGAATTGCCATATTTACAAATATTTGGGAAATTTTAAAATAGAATCAACAACTAGTTGATTAGATGGCTCGATCACTACAAGAAAAGAATAAATATTCAAAACTAGATCCATAATGGTTGAAAGAAACTATATGTACACTTGTATGGCTCAAAGAAAACTCCAAATTTATATCGTTATATGGGCAATTTTACATTGAAGAGCCCTTTTAAATCCAAAATTGAAAACTCATTTTGTTTAAGATCTACAAACATCTGTAGAATTTACAACAAATATTTCATAGATCTACAAATATTTTCAATGAATTTTAGATCTAGAGTATATTACAACAGATCTAGGGTTCTTACGGGTATCTTCCAGTGTTGAATTTTTTTCCCACAAAACAGAGTCCAGGTAGGGATAACAAGGCAACTTATGAAACAATCTATGTGGATAAATGTGTCTTATCTCCCTCACTAGTCATGCATGCTTTATTTACCATGAACACCTCTGATTTGATATTCATTTGCTGCTTCATCCATTTCACTTAGAAAAAGGATAAGGCTATCCCATGAAGTGCACCCTTTTGGTGTCTAAAACTAACCGAAAGTCCGCCCTTATAACCTACCAGTAGGTGCTCTATATGCTGTTGTCCAGCAACTACATACACATTAGATGAAGAATTTGAGGATGGATCAATAGAAGAGTTCACAAAAGCACATAAAGGAGAGCCCTGTGTTGGGCATAATTAAAAGCAATAATAATCTATAAAGCTACACTCCTCAGAGGAAACATGATTGAAGAGTTAAAGACAAGAGAACCATTAGCTAAGGTTGTTGTAAGGTTGTTGTATACTAATTTCATTTGGTTGTTGTATATTGTTTGGAAAGGATATTAGAGTGCCTTTGTCAAAGTAAAACCTCCAGGCATTTTACATATCAAGAATTGCAATCTCCTACTTCTAGTTTTTCAACAAGTTGCATTTCTAGATTTCCTCATGGAGTTTTTCATTTCTGCGCTTCTATTTTGAATGGGAAATTTCCCTTGAAATTTTTGTTAACCTTGTGAACTCAATTCATTTATGCAACATCCTTATTCTTGCAAGGAATTTTATAGGAAGAGGAGGCTATAGTCAGCCTCTATGCAAATTGAATCACTAGAGATATTAACTTGACTGAGTTAAATTATCTTAGCAATGCTGTAATTTAGTAATATGGATTTTCATCTTACAGTGCATTGGGTTCTACTGGGAACATATTTTCCACAAACGAAAAGGAATTTGCCTCACGTTTTGAACCTGGATCACCATTGGAGATGATCGAGCGTATTGCAGAACTTGGAGCTGAGGTTTTGCTTCTAGTATATATTAAAATTGTGTTGCCATCTATTAGTTCTTTTGAGCTACTACAAACTCTCTGGAATTGAAATGGTAATGCTAATAAAATACAAGTTGCAGGTAGTGACTCTTAGAAGAGGCCCTTCGGGAAGCATTGTTTACAGGAAAGATATTAGTACTCAATTAAACATTCATATTAGGTCTGGCCATCAGTGGGGTATGAACATGCCAGGTAACTTAGGTCTTGCAATATGAGCTAGTAACTATCTTTTAAACTTTACTAAATGCATTACATATGCAATAATCTTATTTCATAACAGAAGCTTGTTGTGCCTGATTTTTGTATTACTTTATTTTGTGTTGTAACATTCAAAGGGTGTGTAACAGACCCACATTTCCAGAGATTCCATATTCTTATTGACTGTAGCTGAGATTTTATGGCTAATAATTGAGACTATGTATTTATGATTTTAAATAAAAACATTCATGTTGTTTAGCAGCTTGTTTCAAGGCAAGGGAAACAAGAACATTTTTATTTGTCATCTCGGTTATCAATTTTATTTTGTACAGATGTAAAGTCATGTTGTCAGCTTTTCCTATTACATTACTAAATCATTCATATAGATATAAATATATGCATATATGTATATTTGAAGAATGTGTTGTGGTAAGAGTAGTACAATGAATGTGAGTAGCTAACTGGTTGTTTCATTTTGTAGTTAATACCACCTACCTTCAGCAGTCTAACGAGGAATATGCAATGGCTAGAATATGAATTTTTCCCTTATGAAGCAAACTTGATGAATCTATGCATTGACTAGTTATTGAATTACTATCTATAGGGAAATATCTTTGTATATATTACACAAATTTGGTTTGAAAACCTCATTTGGTGGAAAACCATTTTTATGCGAGGATTATATTACTTGGATTGTGCATGAAATGATTCATGTTTACAATTTTGTCAGATATTACGACAGCTGAAGAATGAGAATATCATGGAGATGCTAGATGCATTTGAAAGTCCACAGGTGTTTTGTGTTGTGACAAAATTTGCGCATGTATTTATGACTGTATTATAGCATGTGCGTACTCTTTTTTCTTTCCAATTCGAAGTATATATAAACATTAAAATTCTGCTCCGAAAGCATTTGATATAGATCATATACTTATAAATTATTTTGATGATAGGGTGAACTATTTGAGATTCTTGAAGATGACAAATGCCTTCCTCAAGCACAAGTTCAGGCTATTGCTAAGCAACTTGTATTTTAGTATTTATTTTATGCATTTGTAGCTACAATTCAATTTCTGTGTGTGTAGATTTTCTCAGTGTTTTTAGTGGTTGGATTAAGGATATTTTGGATTAAGCGTGAATTCTTAAAATCTTGTCTCACTGTTTATTATTATTTTTTGAAAATCCTTAGTTTTAGGACAAACATTTCGTTCATGAATCTACCTCCCATTTGATGAGGAATGTGGGCATAAAGGGGTATTTGTGATGAAGAGTCTGCCAGGATTATATAAGTATATTTTTGGAGTTAGGTTAGATTTATAATTTGAGGGGAAGTTGTGTCATGTTTGGGAAGGCTTGGACTATCTATAGGTTTAGTCACTGCATTCAATGTCATTTATTTAGAAAGAATTCTAATTTTTTTGAATCTCAATGATTGGTGAATTTAATGGTGAACTGATGGTGGATTTTACAAGTTTACACAAAATATACACTCAAAATGGGAGCCAACATGGCCTTCCTGTTTGTCACAGATCATTGCTTAGTGATTGCAAATATTTAGTTTTGAGCCATTTGTAAGCCTTTGGAATTATATACACTCCTTAGTATTGTATTCACTTTGGATGATTCATTATAAGTAAGTTTTTGATGCATTTCTTGGTACTATTGATATCTTATAAAACTTAGATTTTGACAAGGTATTTTATAAAATTAGAGCTAAGAAATTTTTGGTTGCTTAATGATGTGAAGAATATATCTCGTAGGGAATACTTTGGCCTCATGAAAAGGTTGAGGTTCCCTTTTATTTTTGGATCTTTCTGTTTTTAGTATAATATAAAAGAAAATTGTTTCAAAGTTCAAAGTTCAAACGATTATGCTTACCTGAAGTTCCCTCCACTGTCTTTGGCATATTTAGAATCATTAGAATCAGCATCCTCTACCCTTAATCCATCAGAATTCCCATCAATTTCTGAAATCAATTCTCAACTTCAGTTTATACCTACCCTTCCCCTCCAACTTATCACTCCTACTTCTCCATCAACAGATCCTCTTTCTATGGATTCGCCCCATGAGGCTATGCTTACAGAACATATTTGTAAAGTGAAAATTTTGTCAATCTAATATTATTTTATGATAGCCCACGAGGCGTAGAGCAGTCAGTGATGGGGTGCACTGTTAAGGCACTCCGTTCTGCAAGGTCACCGGTTCGAAACCCGTGGGTGTAGGATTAGTCTAAACTAGCAAAAAAAATATTATTTTATGATAAACTATATGTTTATCTATCCGTGGGTATTCTTAACAACAAATTTACAAACTTCATTATGAGTTGTCTTGTATTGTTCCTCTTGCATACAAATTTATGGGTTATTTGAGGGCCTCTCTGATGATATGAAAATAATTGTGCATACTGTTGTCATTTTTTTACCATAATTTGGCCACTGTAGCTGTCCTTCAATTTTTTTGTACTGGGCATTGACATCAAAGTGCCCAAAACATGAAAAAGCCAAAGAAATTTCTTGTTTCTCTCTGTGTTTTAGTTCTTGTCAGTATGTGTAGTGAACTTCAGTAATTTAATGACTTCACTGCTAAGGTTTAGCATCGTAGTTCTAGTGGTTAGCCTATCTTTTCTGAATTTAATGTCTATTTTTCTCCAGGAAGGGTTCTTGGTATATGAATGCAACTCTATGTGCAGCTGTAATAAAGAATGCCCAAACCGGGTGCTACAGAAGGGAGTGCAAGTCAGAATTGAATTATATAAAATAAAGCATAAGGTGTTATTTTTCTTTTATTGAAGTTATAGTATTGGTAGTGCATTAGGAGCATTATTGAAATGTAATCATGGTCTAGAATGTAAATAACTTCACTTGTTAATGTCAGATGCATTTTTTCAAAAACAGAAGCTTGGTTTAAAAATTATCAATAAACCAAGGTGCAACAAGACCCCAATTCTGTTTCAATGTTTTGGTCTGTATTTCTGTTTGATTTTAGGGCTAGGCAGTTAGAGCTGCACAAGAAATTTCACGTGGGACATTCATTTGTGAATACCTTGGAGAGGTCTTAAATGATCAAGAAACAAATTAAAGAGGAGAAAGGTAAATTTTTATCTTGTATTAAATTATGTTTTCATATTTCTTCATCATAAATGGTTCTCTAACTGAATGCACCTATTGCTTACTGCCACTGCTTTTCTTGTTTGTTCTAAATTACTACTATTCAGGTATGACAATGAAGGTTGTAGCTATCTATATGATATTGATGCCCATATTGATACAAGTGATTTGATTGATGGTGTACAACCAAATCTGATATATTTTGAATTCACTGTTGATCTGTTTCCCATGGAAGTAGATAATAGTTTGAACTGCTTGTAATTCATACTGTATACTTTTAAAAGTATAATTTTGCTAGCTTAAAGAAAAAAGATGAAGTCTGCACTAAGGAAACTACTTGCCACCAGAAAAAGGCAGCTATTAAAAAATATACATATACAAAGAGAAAAAGGAACCATCAAAGAGGAGATGAATGGTCACATAAAACTACACCAATGAAAAACACTCAACTCCCACCCTCTGTAGTCAATGCCCACAAGCACAACAATATTTTTCAGCAGAATTCACAATTGTCGGAGCAGCCAATGTTTCTTGCTCCCAAGTTATATGTCCATATGCATACAAAACTCTCATTGTGGCGTGATATGCATGAATTTCTAATTTATGTACTTTTGTTGCTCCTTTCTCTTCAGTCAAAGATTTATCTTGCCTCCGTTTTGGACATTCACATGAAGACATAGCATCATCGAAAGAGCTATAGACTACAAGTCGTGATGAATGCTTTTGATTTTAACATAAAATATCATTTGACATATAACTACTACTACTACTAGTAACAGAACAATGACAACTCTCAGCTTCCTCAATTGAACGATTTAATCTGTCATCAAATGAAGACATTCATAAACATTCCTCACCCACATGTTTTCTGGGGAAAGGAAATGTATCTAACTTTTCTAACAGAGGACGTGATGACTCTCCCACTGTCTCATGGTTCCTAAATTTTTGTATTGCTCTCCTTTTCTTAGGAGCCGCCTCCATGTTGAAGAAATCTTCACTGTATGCAGATTGCATTTAAATGCATAGTTTTCTCTTTGTAGCCTTTAAAGAGACATGAGATGTCAAAGGGTTGCACAAATAGGAATCTTGTTTTTCTTACTGTAGCACTTAGAAGGCCCGTAACAGCAGTTACATACAGTATCAGTTGTGTAACAGAGGCAGTGTCACCCATCAAGACTATAAAAATGCTAGGCTTGGGTTGAATTGGAATTTGTATTTTAATATCTTGCATTTGACATAAAGGTAGTAATTCCTTCCAACCATGGTCTAATTGTCACTACTAGTCCTAGTCACTAATTCATCAAATTCCTGCTCAAGGATTTCAAAAATATTAGCTGTGAATATGACATTAATCTTATGAGCTTTTTCTAGGGGATGAAATGTGTGTAACTGACAAATATTCATTGCTACCAAAGATCCTGTATTTGGTTCTTGGTTGTTGGAACCTGATGGAGGTAAGACCCACAGTCTCGGTTTTTCAAAACTTTATTTCCCAATCAATTTCACAATCTGGGCAAATTCAACTCGTTCTCATTTCTTGAACTAGAAAATTTAATAAACCTCCAAACCAAAGTCTTGCAATTCACAATAATCTCGATTGGAAATTTCAATACTGTGCGGAAATAATTCACTTTCCTTCTTCGGTTATAAAACCCTCATTTCTTATAGCCTGCCTTTGTAATAAGATCTGAATTTCATAAAGGTTCATTTCATAATGGTGATCAAATGAGCTTTATTATAAAGTCCATTTGTTACCATAGGCCCACACACTTATATCCACTTACGACAAGGCTCCCCCTTTTATCACCTATGCTTTCGCCCACTATATATATATATACACCTGTATGCTAACTATTCTTTGGTTATGAATCCAATTCATAACATAACAATGTCGTTCATAACACACATAACCAGCTATTGATTAGACCCCGCAGTGCATTTAACATACTCTTTCATTAATCGTCACCTCCATCCTACGGTTGGAAGGCTATCACACTACCACTCCATCGTCCGACGGTAGTCGCGTGACCCAGCTACACGGAGGTTAATTCTCCAAACACGCGCAATATAGATGGTATCACAAAACCAATAAATTACACGTGTCCATCGGCAGAGTATATCGCGTTGTTTTTATAAAAACAACTCACCACCTTCGACCTCGCGCGATACTTCCATGTTTGGATTTAAAAACCACCTTTACTGTTCAATGATCGTGGTTCCACTCCTTGCCTTCAGGGTTACATTGCTCCATAGTTGAACAACCCTCACCAATTTACAGTCCTCCTTGGATTCGGATTATGGTTCTCAATGATGGTCCAATTCATGCATCAACCACGCTATGCTATTCCAGCACAGATGACCTCATCCACGAGAAGTAGTTGCGATGAAATTACAGGGCCAAAATTTATAATCTAGCGCTTGATAGAGTAGTTGTCGAAAATTCCCTCCAATTATGGGTCCATTAGTTCTCCTGTATGATGATTTAAACCAAAAATATTGCCTTTGTCATGCTCCACCTGTAGTCCAACCAAGACGTCTTGAGTATCTAGTCCAGAATTTTCTGCCAGAGTCTTGGGAACAACCAAAAGCGCATCAGCAAAGGCTTCAACTCCTCCCCACCACAAGCTAAAACCAATCTCTCCATATTGTGCCTCTTCACTCTCCTCAAAGCTACAATCCCTTCTCTTGCAAGAAGATCGAGTGACATAGGATCTATTCCCTTTGATTGATCATAAAAAAATTGTTGTCAGTTCCATCACAAGCTTTCTTCTTGAGGTTAATGATCTTTTGAATTTTCTCATCTACTTGTCTTCTTTCTGCTAAAACCATTTTCTCCCTCTGCTCTGCATTTGAATAAAATAAACCTGCATTAATTCACTCTTTTCATATTCTAGAGACATTGCATGTCAATTCATTATAGTTTTGAATTCCTGTTGTCGTTTATCGAATAAGTCATACTGCAATGACCGTGGGCTATTTCATTATTTTTTATAAAAATTCAACCTGACGTCACTCGAATGATGTAGTTTGTGAATGTAGATCTAAGCCCTGTTAAGGATTTGCATTGGAAAATTATTGATGATGTGAGACAAGCCCTCCCGGCAACATCTGCTAATGGGCATTCAGAATATTTTCATTTTTTTTTTTTAAATTGAACCTGTTGTCACTCTTCCAACGTGCTATAAGCATTGGTCTTCGTAAGCATCGGAAGACCGACATTACATTTAAAAAAAAAATGTACTATGCCATCAGAAAAGTGACGTTTGCCAACGTTGGAAGAGCGATGTTCCCAAAAGCGAAGTTTCCAAACATCGGAAGAGCGACTTCTGCTCAATGTCAGTATTGCGACACTTCAAAGTGTGGTTATCCATAACTTCAGTCTTCCGAAACTATACGAGCGTCAGTATTGCGACACTTTAGAAGCGTCGTTAGCCATAACATCAGTATTGCGACACTTCACAATCATCGCTAGTGCGACACTTCATAAGCGTCGGTATTGCGACGCTTTTGCAAAACTTCGGAACAAGTGTCGCAATACCGACACTTTATGGAAGCGTTGGAAGACCGAAGTTATGGATAAACATGCTTTAAAGTGCTTCAAACTGTTTCTCTTGTGACGACTAGGTGTCGGAAAATCAACAAATTGGCCGTCAAAAATTGGGCCAAATTTACTAGTGCAAGCACTAAATAGTAATTTCCTCTCCCACTGAGTTAGGATTTTCTATGAAAAAGATGAAAAGGAGTAGAGGATCCATATGGTAGGTCATATCATAAATTATGAAGCCATACCAACTCATAAACATCATGCCTCCATCATTTTCCAAGAATTCATTCCAAGAGTGAATCCATTTGTCACTCATAGGGCCAGTTTTGCTTCAAACTATGTTTATGACCAAACATAAATGAATTTGAAAAAGGTGAGAGAGGGTTTTTTCCATAATAGGTCCAAGGAGAAAAACCTCCTTCATAGTTTACATAAGTGTCATGGTTTTAGAGAAATGTCAAAAATATGGGTGCCACGGGAGAGTTGCTGCACTTCTGGAGTGACCATGGTAAATTCGTGTTTTCTCATAGAAGGAGTGTCCAAATGAATTTCTTGATGAGCTAAATGACCACTACACTAGAATAAATTTCCAATGAGATATAATGAGCTCAATTTTGAGTTGATGAAGGCCTCCAAAACTTACCTGCAGCAACACTCTGCATTTATGCACCCTCATTCAACACTTTTTGACTAGTCTTGGGAGAATCAACATTTGGTAGGAAAAATCAACTCCAATCAGAAAAAAAAGGTATATTTGGAAGGTATACTTCAAGAGATTTCCAAAAAGCTATCATGGTCCCAATATGGACACCAGGAAGACCTCTAAGAGTGGTCTAAAAAAAAGTGGTGCGTTTTTTCATCCTGGCGCTGCGCGTTTGCACCGGCACTGCATGACTATACCTTGGCACTGTCATCTTTCCAGAGAAAGTTGCTTAAGGTTCTAGAAACTAAAATCACTTAAAAAATTATCCAAAATTTTCCAAGGTCCTCCAAATAGCCTTCAAAGTTGTAATTACACATCTTAAACCTTGCTTCTTATCTATTTTGTAATTCTTAAATGAATTGAAGAGGATCCCTAAAGAAAACCCTAATTACAATCTTGTGATCACTGTTTTACCCTTGATTCAACCTCCTAAAATAAATTTTAGTCATAAATAGGGTAATTTAATTGATTTAGGGTTTTCATTCATCTAGTTTGTCCCTTCACACATTTCGTTTCACTCATTCCTTTCATTTACACTCATTCCCTTAACCTTTCAAGCTAGTCCTCTCATCCCATTTCCCTCATCTCATTTGACTTGCTCATTTTACTTCTACCCTAGAGTTTTCACAAAACAAAGTTTAAAGATGCCAAAAGGTGAAGATAGTAGTGTTGAAGCACAAAGGAAAAACATGAAGAAAGTTTATTAGAAAATATTGATGGAATATGGAAAAAGGCAAGGTGAAATAGATAGAAATGAATGAACATGAAATTAATCTAGAGAAATTAGAAGACAACACTAATGATTGATGTAAATAATTGCAGGCACTTAGTGGGAGAACTTGAAATGGTTGCATAGGGCACAATGTTGGGACCTGACATTGCTGATGATACCGAAATGGATTTACCATGGCAGAGAGACATGAAGAGTGAAAGTGATGAAGATGAAAATGATGATTTTGCATCCATGTGGAGGAAAATTTCATTATCTTATCAGTGTTCCAAGATAAAATCTTCTCAGGAAAAGGTTTCAGCTAGTCAAGAGGAAGATGGCAAGACATTATGCCATGAGAAACAAGATTGCAAGGGCCAAGCTCAAACATGCCCATGCAAATATATGGGCTCCGATCAAGTCAAAGGAGAAATGGAAGCTCAACATCCTTGTGGATTTTTCCCTCCAAGCCTCTAAATCTTAATCAACAAGCTAAATTTCAATTTTGGCACTTTTCTGCACAATTTGAATTTTTGACAGTTTGACTTGCATAAATTGGGCCAAACGCGTAGCCCCACTAGCGTTGCAATCTTTTTTGGGACGTCAAAATGGAAAAACATAAGAATTTTCATGTTCCTAATGGAAATTACATCAACCTTAGAAAGTTTCAGAAAATTTGGAGCAAAACTGGCCCCTCAAGAAGGCCAAAAACTACTGAAAAATCACCTTTCTGCCCTCTTTTTGGGACTGGCACTATGCGTTTAGCAGTCTTGGGAGAAGTGATTTTTGACAGGGAAGATTGGCACCATTTTGTAAAGTGAAAGATTATTTGGAAAATAGACTCAGAGACGTTTCCAATGAGAAATAATGGAGCTCATTTGGATGTGGGGAAGGCCTCCAAAAGTTAGTTGCAAGACATGCCATTTTCTCAGTATTGGCGTTGCACTTTTGCACTGGCGCTGCGCCCCTATACCTTGGAGTTGTGCCCTTACCATGAGTTATTGCAAAAGATATTTTGAAGCCTTCAGGTCAAACTTATTCCAAAATTAGCTCGGTAGTTATGTTAGAAGTTATTATTGTAATGAATGAGTTTTAGATATTTTTCCTTGGGGCTTGCATGGTCTCAAAGGTCAAAATGCATTAAATATGTAATAAATGGCATTTGAAATCCTAGCTAGGGTTCAACTACATATTTTATAGATAATTAATTCTTGTATTCTTCATATTTTTTGTTGGTTGATTGTTCAGCTAAATACCTCATAGACTTTGAGTTGTGAAGAGTTATGGCTTTGGAGCTTTGTAAATGTTTTGGATTGAATGTCAAAGGAGTAGGCACATTCATAGGATTCATGAAATTTGTTAAATGATGATTTTGTTCTTATATTACATTTTTTTCCTTCTGTTTTCCATATTTTTCATCTTTTCTCTTGTAATAGAATGGAAAATTTAGGTTAAGATATGCTGTTAGAGGCACCTCAAGTCTCTCTACTTCTGTTGCTCAAATGTTTCCCTCTACTAGGTCTCATTGGAGAATTCTTAGTTGCTTTTTGATTCAACCTATTTTTTTTTCTTGAAAATGATTTAATAAGAGTTAAACCAAAAAAGTTTATGGTATGCCCTGTCCTTTGGTGTAGCTTGAAACATTGCTTTTAAGGCCTTTCTTTGAAGTTTTTTTACTAAGGTTTATGCTAAAGAAGCTTATGGTTTTCCCTGTCATTTATTCTCTCTTGAATAGTCACTTTGAAGGTATTTTATAGTCTTATTGAAGAATTTAGGAGTTCCCTGCACTTTAATCATCACTTATTTGTTATCTTAAACGTGTTATTTATCTTAAAGTGAATAGCTAGAGAATTTAGTAGTTCCCTGCTCTTTACGGTTTTCTCGATTGTTGTCTCAAAGTTTACTTGATAAAGCTAGGCCAAAGAACTTTATGGTGTGCCCTGCCCTTTGGTTCTTTCTTAAGCATAGTGATCTTAAAGGCTCTTCTTCTTCTAGTATATGTTAAAGGATTCTTAATTTCCCTTTAAACCTACTAAATCACAACTTAATATTTATTTCACACCCACCTAAGCTATTAAGATCCATAGCCCAATTGTTTGATTTTTTCTTACTCTATTTGTTCTTATTGATAAGAAACCCAACCAAACAAAACAAAATAAACAAACCCTATCATTTTAACTAGCCTAAAATCAGCATCGTAAATCAATAAAGTCATATATTTTATACAAATATAGAGAGTACCCTCTTTGAGTCCAGGAAGGCTAGGTCCTAGGACTTGAAAGTTGGTTTGATGCTACCCTTGTTCATTTCTTATTGCCAATCTGACAAATTATAGGGACCTAACAGTTTCAACATGAGCTCTGATACAAACTATAACAACTCGACTTACAATTTTTTTTTCTATTTATATCATAAATACTTAAGTTGTCGTCCACTAATATCTATTAACTCATCACTATTTGATGAATTCTGTCTTTATTGTTATTCCTTCATTCATAGCTCATTATTATTTGAAGAATTATGTTGTTACTCTTTTTATTTATATGTAGAATTCATCAATCCAAGTATAACAAGTCAGCCACTGATTATACTTGTCTAACTTGGCTGGTTCATAGTTATTTTCTTTATCGTTTCCATTTGACGCTATCCAATCATTATTTCATTTTATTACTTAATTATTATAATATGTATATTAAAATTGGTATACTTATACTTTTTACACTCTTCATTCTAAATTAACCTTGTAATAGTATTCTCCACCTATTATATTAATGTTTACTTACTTACCTTATGGTGTTTTATATTGCCATCATTTATTCATTTCTCATGAATACCTACATATAGTATTTAAATAAAGTTAGAGGTATTTAAAATCTACATAAAATATTTCATTCCTTTCTTAACTGAATATACCATTATAGTATTATGATTTTCTTACCCTTCCGTAATATCGATTTATATTCCATGTTAACCAATTCGAAATTCGAATACCTATAATTAGGAGATATCATATATGTCTTTTAGTGGACCATCCACTATTCACACATATCAACGTCATATCGTTTTAACGTTTCTATGTTAATGGAAAAGTATTCAAACCATACGTTATGAATACAATTATGGATTTTTGACTTGACACGTATATTATTTTATTCTATCCATTAATGAATATCTTTGTCACTTATAGATTTTACAGATAATCATATACATGTTTGGTTATTCAAAATTTAAACCCCAAGTTTCCTACTGGTGACTACATTTATGCAAATTATGACTTTGGGATTTCCCCATCTTACAATACGTTCGAATTAATGGAATTTGTATGCCTCGTTTTTTATTTTTGGCTTTGGATGGAAGCCAATTGTATGGCTTGGATAGATTCGTATCCCTGGTGGGGTTTTATGACAATAAAACCCTACCTCAGGCTTTTTATTTTCCATTTTCTATCTTTCGACCTTCAGCACTGTAACCCCTCGTTACTTCACGTAGTTGTTGCCTTAGGATGATTCTCTTAATGCTTACTCAGGTGAACAACTTCAACGAATGGAAAAATCTTCCACGATACATTGGCCTTATCCTCACGAGGTTCTCCCTCTTTCATGTAGATTTTATTACAGTTTGAAACCAAATATAAGCGCATTATATTTTTCGAAATTCCTATAATTTTATCTCTCTGCAATTTACATTTTCGTTTTCTATTGTGGGTCCTTGAATGGAGTTTTTTCACCAATTTTTTGTTTAACTGAACCCATCTTCATCTTCGTTCCTTATCTCCTTCAATGATCAAGTAAGACCTTTGATAGTAATGAGAGTTACTTCCAGGATTTCCACGTTATTCTAGTAAGTAGTTTTTCTTCTCTGAGCCAAGTTACGTTTAATTTTTTTTTGGAACCACTCTGTCCCTATTTTCTGAATGCATTTTAAATTTATTTATTTATGTTCTAGTCTGTCAACTAGAGATAATTTAGAAGAGGCTTACCTCTCTAGTTCAATTTGAACCCTTGTTAATGAGAGATTCATCTATATATATTCATACCACAATGGTTTCCTCCATAGTTTCGTTTGGATTTACCATTTCGTTATGGATATTTCAATCACCGCATACCTATCTGTAATTACTTGTAATATTAATTTTTATTCTCATTTATCCAAATCATAATTTCTCTATGTTTGAATTCTTATATTCGTATTTTCTTAATTTGTTTCCTCTTTCATTTTGGTACAAGAAATGGTTTAAATTTCCTTAGGTTTTCTCTTTCTGTGAAAGCTCCCAATTTTCTATTTAACTCAAGTTTGAGCATTATTTCCCTTGCTTATAGCTTCCTGGAAATTGTAGGAATACCTCTCTTCAATTTTGATAATAAATTGAATTTACAGTTAGGCATGTGTACAGTTCACCTTGTTTAAAATAAATCCTTTGTGAGAATATTTTTCTCAGTTGCTGTGTTAAAATTTTGATAACCTAAATTAGAATAATTTAATGTATATTATATACGTCTATTTTAGAGATTTCTATTTTAAATTTTTTCTATACTTTATGAATTTCAATTCCTAAATTGACCATTGTGTTTGCTAAACCCTTAAATGGTTATATGTATCTGGTTTTATAAACCCAACTCTGAATTTATCTTAGTACCATTCTTCACACATACAATTCTTGTATTTTTACTAATATTTTTACCACATCACAGTTTAGGGATTTATTTGTTGGTTAATGTATTATTTTTTCTTGGTTTACAGATTCCCTTTATTAAGTAATTTCTTATCTTATACACATATATTAGATTAATTTAATATAGAATTAATCTTTGTATAATTTTATTAATTCCCTCAATTGCCTCACTTAATAAAATTCTATGTATACAGGAATAATTTCATTGATTCTCAGATTCTCAGAGTTTCTTCATTTCACTCTGTCAACAAGAAGCAAGGTATGGTTCCTTCTATTTCGTCATTTTACTTTCCCAATCCTTTGTTATTTTCATCAAATTTATTTACTAATGCTTTTCATACTTTATTTTCAGATTTAATACCACTATCAAATTAATACAACTAAGGTAATAATCTATCTTTTAACTTATATTTTTCTGGAATAAATATTTATGTATTTAATTAATTTCAATGACAATTTGTATTTTTTTAACTGATTTATATTTCTGTATGTACAGGTACTTTCCTTGATTACCTGTATATGGCTACAATAAATTACTCCTCTCAAATTTCATAAATATTTCAGTGACTCATATATTGACAATAAATTACAGTTACTTCTATACAGGTCGATCTATATCTCCTTGAAGAATCCAGCCTATATATTCTCGTAATTCTATTGTACTATTTAATTTGGGACTATAAATTCTGTCTATAATTTATGACAGAATTAAGTTGTAATATGTGTACCATACTCTATCATGTCTTACCTTATTGCACTATTGTACTGTGTACTCATTCTCAGAAATTTAACTAAATTTTAATTTCACATATGCATTTCATTCATTTTTGTATTTTATGCTAATTTTGAGAATATGCAATAAGTTGTAATTGTATTCAACTTGTTTTATGATAGAAAATATTAATTGTAATTTACATAGTCCTGTCAATAATAAATTTCTAATGAAAACACTAAGTTCCTTCCCTCTAATGTACTTCCATATATTGCATGTCTTTACAGAATTATTATTTAACACCTAACCTCAAATTTCAACCTATTTATGTGGTTTAGACATTCTAAGTGTTGGTGTATAATTCTACTTGTTTGTGTTACCATACAGATCAACTACTATTTCTATACTTGTTGTCTGTTAAATACACCAAACTATATGAATAAAGTTGACATAGAAATTCACCAATAATCATGTATAAATTTAGTTTTCTTAACCACTTCTATCTAACAGAATTAAAATCTAATTCATACAATTAAATAATCTCACAATTTTTGTAATAATAAAATTCATAATGTAGAATTGAATTTCTTTGTGTATGCCAATTTTGGTAAGACTATTTTCCACCCAACCTTTAGCTTTCTTTGAGCAGAGACCAACTCCTCCAAGGTGTGGACAACTTATTTTCTACCCAGGAATGGATTATTTAAGCTTGCTTTCGCTTCAGCATGTTTCCATAGCTATGTCCAGTTAATAAGGATGTTGTTTTCAATTTTTCCTAGGTTGTCCTTTTGTTTTTTCCACAAAAGTACTTTAAAACTAGATTTTTCCTCTTTCTAGTGTTATTTTACCTCTTCTCAGTAACTTTCCTCTTTACTGAGGTATCTTTTTAGATTTTTATCTCCAATCTAATATTCAGTTTTTTTTTATTTTCTCAAAATATTTTTGGATAATCTGGGAAAGTCTTTGGAATCATATCCATCCTCATGGACTTGAAATCCTGGTCTCCTTTTATACACTAGTATTTGTACAATAATTCTAATTCCACATTTATTAAATTTAAAATAATGAAATATGTCCACAACAATTGTTTTCATTTAGGTCCACTTAACCCTTAGGATTGTTCAACTATCTAATAAAAGCAGTAAAAATAGGGATATTACACACTAAGTGGCCATTTTTTGGACATAAAAATATATTTGCACATTTGGTTAAAATTTCACACACACACACACACACATATATCACTAAATGGATAATATTCACATGTTTTTTTATTGAATATTTTCTTTCATTCTATATGTGTGATTTTTCAAGCGAGAGTAGTCACCTATAATACTATAAATATGAACAATATTTTGAATCCTTGAAAAATACCCTATCTAATGTAATATTATATATTTTTAGCCTCATGCATTGGTGGATATTATAATATATTGAGCCTATCGTTAGGCTGAAAATGTGAAGTTGGGTTACACTTTTTCCCTTTTTTGAGAAAAAAAAGTGAATTTTAAAAGTTTTTCAACTTTCCGCAAGCCAAAACAATTTTTATGTTTAGAATTTCATTTTACAATCAAAATAAAATTCATTTTTCTATTTTGGTGCATTCTTTGAAAACTTTGTGTTTTTGAGAAAAACAATGTGTTGCAACAATCTAGACGGAGTCTGCTTCAGCATCATTATATTTACGGAAGAAAATGATGCATATCATAATTACTAAATTTTTTTGAAATGAACCAATATAAAAAAAATGCATATCTTCAATACGTTTGAGCCCGCGTCAAGTTTCTCAACATACTAGTTATAAAATAAATGTCTAAAAAATACCCATTACATACGACGGACCAATGTAATGCACCATAAATGTTTCAATATTTTTTACAGTGTATTTTGGGAGATACAAACTTTTGATTTCACTGAATTATAATGAGCTTCATAAATTTTTTGCACTCATTTTACTACAAAATTAATTAAAATTAGTAAATATTTATGGATTTCCATAAAAGTTTTATTTCCTCAAAGTAGATTGAATTCTGCAAATGCCAGTCTTAGTTCTAAAAGTTAATTCATAAATTTTGATGGATTTTAACAATTCCAAAGTTGAATAAATGTGTTCAGAGTCGAGCTATAGCGTAGTTGCAGACGTTTTATTTTTGCTAAACTTTTGTAATAGTTCAGTCAATTTTTTTTTTTGGTGCTTCGTGTTGAATGAAAAAAAAGATCGGTCGAAATTTTGCTCAAATTTTCCATCGAAAAAAAAAATTAAAAAAATTTAAAAAAATCATTAAAGCCCATACAAAAAAATAAATTTCACAACTATACAAATAGCCGAAAACAAAAACATTATTTTTAGACATTTCTTCATTTGGACTGAATTTGGAAAGGAATTTTTTTGGGCTGAATTTGCAAATATTTTTTGGGCTTAATTTGCAAAGGACATTTTTTGGAGGTATTTTTTAAAGTGACATTTTTTTTAAAGTGTTTTGGGTTGAAGTAAATCTTTTATAATGATTTATTAAAGTGAGTTTTTGTCTAAATTTTTTAAGTGAAATTGGTTTGTAGTACTTCCAAATATTCAGAGCTTCATGTTTAAAAGACATTTTTTTATCGAAATTTTTAAACTGTTTTGGGTTGATGTATTTCTTTTATGCAAAAAATTAAAAGTGAGTTTTTTTGAAATTAAACCTTTTGTGATGTTTTGTTGAATTTAGTTTTTGTATAAATTTTGATAGTGAGTTTTCTTTGCAGGATTTCGAAGGAATTTTCTTTGGCTTCATATTAAATTGTCACGCGAAATCAAAGAAATTGCAAGAGAAAATATGATCGAGCAAGAAACCCTAAGGGTCATAGAGAACAGGGGAGAGAATATCGCAAAAGAAAGAGAGAATAACACACAAATATTGAAAGGGAAGATCAACCTCAACTAGAAGTTGAAGTAGTTATGTTAACGTAAATATTATAAAGGTTATTTAAAATTTAACTAGTGTATTGTGAAACTTACATTTTATTTGATGAACTAATTCTAAAAATATTTTGCAATTTAAAAGAAGAGAGATATTCTTCATAACATTGATGATGAGATAGAAAAAATTTAAAGTGAAAGTGAAAGAGATATTGAACCAATCATTGAAGATGTTGAAAATTTTGAAAGAAATTCAAGTGAAGAAATTGAATCACAAGAATATAAATATGTGTGTGTGTGTGTGTGTGTGTGTGTGTGTGTGTGTGTTGAATGTGTATTGTTGAAATTATACATATTTATTAATTTAATTATTTATTGTATATGTAAACTCATTTTCTACATTTAATTCTAATATGTAAATTGAAATCAATATCGAGGATGAGATGTTAGAAAATCTTGACAGTGACACATATGTAGATAAAAAATCTAACAAAGGTATACGATATTGTGTTAAGAACATTATTGATATGTTATTAAAAGATGAAAATGTGGCAGTTGAAGCCCAAATTTTGAAAATAATCTTAACATCAAAGAAATTAAAGGAAGCTATGAGTTTATTGGGTATTCAAAAATGAAATAAAAATAAAACAATTGAAGTGAAATGTGATAAAAAATATAAATAGTGCTCTAAATTCAATTGAAAGGTCTAGAAATAAATGGGATTTACATGCACACACAGTAATACAAATGGCAGTGGTTTCATCAAGTACTAAAGAGAATAGTTTGGTAAAATATATGGCACAAGAATTAGGTACCTCACGAAAAACTTTGCACAAACATTGGAAATTTTGATTGCAAATAGATGTAAATGATGAACTCGCTCGTTGGATAGTAAATTATAGGCCACCATACAAAGAAAGAGTTGGAGAATATGTTAAAAAAATAGTATATGAATATTAGATGAAAGATTCACTTGTTTCACCAAAAGAAATGAATGCGATGCAACGAAGAATAACATGAAATCTGTACGAGGAACATGCAAAAAATATCTTGGACACCACTCAGATAGAGTTTTTAAACATGTTCATAGAAGAGAATCCTAAAACTAATATCTCAATCAGTGCTATTGTGCAACAAAAGCCATGGTATGTTAAACCTATCACTGTACATGACACTTGTTTTTGTTGTTATCATGTGCGAGTTTAGTTATATTATGAAAAAATTGTTAATTTTGGTAAAAAAATTTGGAAATATTGACCTCCTTCCAATATTCATGATTTTATATCTCAAATTCCATGTAAAGGAGAAAGGCAAGAATTATTTTACCAAAAGAAATATGTTTGTGATAAAAAAATGTGTTGATTGTGGAAATTTGACTTTATTTCACAACAAATATCGTATAGATATAAATTATCAATAATTTTCCAATATAAAAGAGAAATGGAAGAGATATGAATATATTCATACATGGATTAGTTCAAGTAGTACTACAAGTGCTAATAGAATTGATTTACAACAAGAATAAATTTTTGTGATAGAGTTTTTGAGAAATTTTGAGGTAGAAATTTATAAATACACCAAGCAATCCAATAGAGCTTGATGGTAGGACTTGAAAATTCACATGAGTTTTTTCCACCAGGGACCATTTTGTCAATAGTTTATTTTGCATAAAATTACACATTTTTTCCACAAAAATAAATAGAGAGTGAATACTAGCATTATGACCACGTGTCCATGCTTGTCCATATTATATATAGACACACTGAACAAAATGTTAATCATATAGAAAGCACCAGTGAAAATCGACATGTTATTAAAGAATATCACTTTTATATCAGTGACGATCGTACACATGATACATATTTTTTACAACATTGTTTTCAAAATATTTATGACTCATTGAAAAGTCATGAAATAAAATTTAATGAAAATTGGATATTTTTAGATGGATGTGCATGTCAATTCAAATCTTCACGATCATTATTTTGGTCGTGTCGTCTTGATATGAAAACCCACATTAAACATTGTTCAAATTTATTTGGGACTGGTCATGGAAAAGGAGAACATGATGGTGCAGGGGCATGTATAAAATGAGCACTTCAAAAATATCAAATGGATCACTTAGCACACCGATTTGTCTCAGCTGAACAAATTGTTCAATGGTGCATCATTTCCCTAAGCCATGAGTATAACTGATCAAGTGAGGTACAAAGGTACATATATAAAAAAGTTAACTTGCATGCATATATAGATGTATAACTTTAATATACATGATATAATTTTTAATAATTTTCTAATTTTAAACATTATTTATCACAATGATTATGTTTGATTGTATTTTGAATAACATATTTGTATTCTTTTTAGAATTTTCCATATAGGTTTTTTTGGCATATTGGGGTCCAAGATGTATATGGATCAATTGGAAATGACATTGAAAGAATAAAAGGGACTCCGAAATTGCATTCAATTTAAAAAAAGGAGTACCAAAATGTGTTTTCATCTGATAAAGGAAACTATTTTTTTTTTTTTCATGTTTGCATAGACACCATAGAATATAATGATGTTTGTGAAAACAAAATTTATGTAAAATATTGGAAACATACAAAACTAAATACAAAGCGGAAAATGTTTGTTTCAAACTTTTGAGAAATGAAATCATAGGAGACTATAGTATCATCTAAAGGTGATTGATTTTCTGATCTTGTTAGAGAAGGTAACATTTCAATTTCTTTCAAATGATAGAGATCTAAAAAAAGATAATAATTTATCAAGTACACATGTTAATTTTAAAGTTAATATTTCATGTTAATTATATGATCTAAATTTATGTAAGTTTGTTTTATTGTGTAGGAGATGTTTTTGCTATAGTTACACCTACTAAAAATGTAGAAAATGTGAGGTATTGTTTGATGTTTTGGACTGAACGAAAGATGAAATTATTGGAAAACTATGATGATAAAATATTCATATATGACATAGAGTCTATTATACTGAAATGTTATTTTTTCCAACAAACTCATCAAATTCAATGTTTTGTTTACTTTCAATACTATGAACGTGATGTCATAAGTTGTCAATATATTCACTTGGTGTGTGCCACATGGATAAAGTTGATAGAAGTTCAATCAAATAAAAATTTAAAAATTAAGAAATAGAAAATCTCAAAAGTTGATCATGAACAGATCATTGAAGATGGAATTCCATTAGAATTTTTTTGATTGAACTACCCAACAATTTATTTTCCTTGGATTCATCTTTTAGAACTTACAGAACTCAACTAGAAATTGTTAGCCCTTTTTGTGCAGTCTTAAGTTTTACATTATCATAATATATATATATATATATATATATATATATATATATATATATATATATATATATATATATATATATATATATATATATTTGATGTTATGTGCAAGTGTTTTGTGCATGTACATTATTTTCACACATGCACACAAGTAATTTATACACATGTAAACATATATCTAGATTCTCTAGTCTGCAATGATTTTTCATACATTCTATGGTACATTTTATATCATTATCTCATTATTGCAAAATGAAAATGTATCTAGAATATAATGAAAATTTTAAGTTATGATTTTGTTTTAGGCGTCTAAAGAAAATTATAATATTCATTCTTGAATGCAAAATGTGTGGTACGTGTTTTGTAATTTCCATTTTACTATCAACTAACATCCATAGTAGCCTTTCTATGTAGATTAATGGAAAAGGTTGTGTACTATATACTTTTTAATGAAATTTTCAAATTTTATGATTTTTTGACACATCTATGTACACCTAGAATTTTATGAGTGTTTTTAGATATACATATATATGTAATGTATATTAAAAAATTATAACAATGATTTCAAATGAAAAATGTATGAATTAGATGCAAATTTTCTTTCATTTCTACACATTCATGAACTGAAATATATATGTATTTAACCCAAGTAATATGTAAAACCATATATGATTGTTTTAAATGACACATGATCATGTGAAAAATGTACACCTAAATATCACCTTTAATAGATGTATGTCCTAATTATGTAAGATTCATACATGTTCAAATGCATTTAACATGTACCACATGTGTTTTGTAATTTGCAATTTCAATCTAGATTCATTTTGAATGGAAAATGAAAAATCTACTTGAGATTTAAAAACAAAACATTTAATCTAAGATTGAATCTAGAAGTTAACATTATAACAAGTCATCATGTGTTCAAAATTTAATGTATCTAAATACATTTATGTATTTCAATCATCGTTACATATTCATGAACTTAAATATTTATTTAACTATTTATAAATTTTTAAAATGACACATCATCATGTGCAAAATGTACACCTAAATATCAATTTTAATATATATATATATATATATATATATATATATATATATATATATATATATGTCATAATTATATAACAGTCATGCATACATTCAAATGCATTTAACATGTACCACATGTGTTTTGTAATTTTCAATTTCAATATAGAATCATTTTTAATAACAAATGACAAAACAAATTCAACTTTAAAAACAAAAAAAGTAATCTATGATTGAATCTAAGTTGACATGATAAAAAGTCATCATGTATTCAAGATTTCGTGTAACTAAATGCATTTAAGTACTTCAACCATTGTTACATATTCATGAACCTAAATATGTATTTAACCATTTATAATTGTTTTAAATGACACATGATCTTGTGAAAACTGTACACCTGAATATCACTTTTAATAGATGTATGTCCTAATTATATAAAATTCATACATACATTCAAATGAATTTAACATGTACCACATGTGTTTTTTTATTTTCAATTTCAACCTAGATTCATTTTAAATAAAAAATGACAAAACAACTTGAGCTTTAAAACAAAACATTTAATCTAAGATTGAATATAAGTTAGCATTATAACAAGTCATCATGTACTCAAAATGTAATGTAACTAAATTCATTTATGTACTTCAATCATTTCCACATATTCTTGAACTTAAATATGTATTTAACCATCTATAATTGTTTTAATTGACACATGGTCATATACAAAATGTACACCTAAATATCACTTTTAATATATATATGTCTAAATTATGTAACATTTACACATGTTCAAATTCATTTAACATGTATCAAATGTGTTTTGTAATTTTCAATTTAAATCTATATTCATTTTAAATAACAAATGAAAAGACAACTTGAGCTTTAAAAATAAAACATTTAATCTAAGATTGAATCTAACTTAACATGATAACAACATGTCATCAGATGCAAAATGTAACAACTAAATGTAAACATACTTCATTACTTGTTACATATATTCATGAACGTAAATATGTAAAACCATAGATATGATTGTTTTAAATGGCACATGATAATGCAAAATGTCCATAAATATCACCGTTAATAGACATCTACACCTAATTATATAACATTCATACATTTTCAAATGCATAACATGTATCACATGGAAATTTCAATCTAAATTCATTTTATATAACAAGTGACAAAACAACTTGAGTTTTACAAACAAAACGTAATCTAAGATCGTCTAGAATCTAACATTAGAAAAAAATGTGATCATATATGCAAAATTTAACAAATAAATGAAAATGTACTTCAATCATTGATACATATTAATGAGCTTAAATATCTAAAATAATCTCTGATTGTTTTAAATAACACATGATCATGCAGAATGTACCTAAATATCACCTTTAATACACATCATAATTATATTAAATTCACACATGTTCAAATGCATAACATGTACCACATGTGTCTTGTAATTTAAAATTTCAATCTAGATTCATCTCAAATAACAAATGAAAAATCAACTTGAGTTTTAAAAACAAAACATATAATATAAGATCATCTAAGTTAACTCATTATAACAACATGTGATAATGTACGGAAAATGTAACATCTAAATTTAAATGTACTTCTATCATTGTTACATATTCATGAACGTAAATATCTAAAATCATCTATGATTGTTTTAAATGTCAAATTATCATGAAAAATGTAGCTAAATGTCACCTTTAATAGACATACTAATTATATAACATTCACGCATGTTCAAATGCATAAAATGTACCACATGTGTTTATAATTTACAATTTCAATCAATATTCATTTTAAATAACAAGTGACTAAAAAAAAAGTTTTAAAAACGAAACATAAACTAAGATCATGTAAGTTAACATTATATAAAAACATGTGATCACATGCCAAATGTAACAGCTATCCAAAATTTAAAATATGTCCAAAATTTATATCATGAACAATAAAAGTAAATATAAAAATGTATAATGTTACAAGTATCAAATTATATAGAAAACTAAAAATGACTGCATAAATAAGAAAGTATATATAGAAAAGTAAATAAGAGTGTCTATCAAATAAAATGTTGCTCGTGCATCAATCAAATTGACAATTTGGTTGTAGTGTATTCTCCAACAGCCTCCTGAGCCTCCTTGTGCTATAATCTAAAGAATGCAGAAAGCACACAACTTGTAAACATTAAAATTTAATGTTTTAAAATTGAATGAGAGTGTAGAACTTCATAAAAAAACAAAATAAAAAAATTCCATGCAATACGTCATTTATTTACCAATCCATTGTCCTGTGTTGGCCCTAATTGCACATATACAAATACATGTACACATGTATAAGAAATTTATATTACATGTATTAAAATTAAAATTTAATGTTTTAAAATTGAACGAGAGTGTAGAACTTGAGTAAAACAAACTAGATGAAAATTAAAATGAAATTTTCATACAATAACTCATGTGGTTCTCGCTCAATTGTCATGTGTTGGCCCTAATAGCATATACATATATATGTACACAGGTATAAGAAAATTTTATTACATGTATTAAATTAAAATTTAATGTTTTAAAATTGAATGAGAATGCAGAACTTAAATAAAAAGAAACTAAATGAAAAAAATTTCATGCAATACCTCGGGTACTTCCCCCTCCATTGTCCCATGTCAGTCATGCATCAACGCATCCTCCACGATCAATTGTAATATATATATATATTCAAATGAAAATGTATTAACTAATGCAATAATATTTAAAAAAAAAGTTTGGATTTTCAAATTGTTTGGATGTTCCTATAACCATCATATAATCCATCACTAAAGTCCGTGGAGAATGGAAAGCATATCCACAAACCTAAGATTTAAAAAATTTAATACTGTAAAATAACTTAAGATCTAGATCAATGAAACTTTCACTTCAATTTACAACTTGAAACATAAGTGAAAAATTGAATACTTGTGACAGTGGATTTATCACATTTCCTAATAGGGAAGAAGAGGGTGGATCCATTACGAATACATCAGACAAAATCCAAATCTATTAACATTTAATTATATACATACATGTGTACACAATTATTTCTTTTAAAAATATGTCATCATGATACCGATATCATAATATAGAATAATAACTGTACATCAATATTATCAAGACATAAAAAACACTAGAATTTCCCAACATATCATCTTGATTGTGAGAACCTGAACCTTCAACTATGAAATTATCAAAATTTTCGTTCATTAATCGTGTTAACTATAAATGGTGAAGATAAGATACATTTTTGTTAAATTTACATATACAAATAAACATGTATATTTAAATTAAAAATTACATTAGCCTAACCATTATCACATACCAAACCCATTCCCTCTTCCTCATGATTAATTAAGTTCGGCCAACCATTGTGACAATATTTACATATGCTCTACGATCGTCAATACTCATGTTGTCTATCTCATCATCTGTACTATACACAAAATTAGCACGTTAATTCTCTCATTCTCTTTGTTGATTTAGAAAAATATCAATTCCACCAAGTCCTGTCTGAACATTGTCTATGATGTAATGCCATGCTTCTCAACTAATTTGAGAAAGTGGCATCCATATTTTACCGCAAAGTTTCCACACAAAGAGTTTTTCTTACGAATTGTGTCTCAGGGTGAGGAAACTCAGAATATTGCTTAGCACCCTTAAGGTCACATAATTGACCTTTCGTAGGGCCAAAAAATTCAGAAGGAAGGTCATTATAATTGGGTTTCATACCCAAAAATAATTCTGCATAAAATAATTTTGTAAAATAAAGAACAACCTTGTCATTCCATTGTAGTCCTCCATAGGCTAAAAGGTGCTTATCATACAAATGGCAAGCTATATTAGGGTGCTTGAAATATTGCACCTTTACCATCTTTCTTTTTGGTCCTTCTTTGAAATTAAACATAGATTTTTCCATTTCTTTCGTAACTCTATTTTTAACATCATCCCATGTATTGGGACCCATTACTGTTTCCTTTATTTTCCTCATCAGTTCTACAAAACTATCAGTGGTTGTCCCAATATTTTTGTAAACATCTACAAGTGTGCTTAATGTGTTCATAACTATTTCTAAGCTTTCTCCACTCTCAACATGGAGTTTCAAAGACAAAATATCTTTCTTCAATTTTGAATAAATATGTTCACGCTTGTGTAATGTGCATTGTTGGATATTTGTTTCCCAAGGTAATTCGGGAATTTTAGAAGGATAAGTCATGGTTGGGGTACAAACTTCTTCTTGAATAAAAATAACTAGCCTACATCTTTTTCTAGCAACATTTTCACCCTCTGCATCAATATAAAAAATTATGTATTTAAATAGAAAAACATGTGAACAAAATTGTACAATTTTGTTTTTAACCATAAAAAATTATATAATTTTTTTTTTAAAATTAATAATTGAATGAAAATAATATTCATATTGATGGCCACCTCGAGATGGCTGAGAAGCATCATGCCCACCCTTATATGGTTGAGAACTAGCATGACCGCCCATTGATTGGCCACCACCCATTGGTTGAGAACCAACATGACCACCCATTGATTCGCCATCAGGGGAATGTGTACCACTACTCTCACGCGATTGGCCACCACTCCTTGATTGGCCACTAGGGGAATGTTTACCACCACAACCCACACGCAACAAGAGGGAAGCTTTACAAATAATATGAATTTCTAATCAATTGAAAAATAGATACATATATACATATGTTTGAGTAGATTACCTGAACCATGGCCATACTCCATTGATTAAGTAGACACTCTTTTCCTCCTAACTCCTAAAAAATGAAATTTATTAAAATTTAATTTAACTCACAAAATTGAAAAAAAATCAATTCCATATGTATAAATGTATGTACATAGGGATAAAATTATATATATTCAATAAAAAATCAATTCCACATGTATACATATATGTATGTGGAGAAGATTATATATTAAAATTTTATTTAAAAACATGCACATTTAATATAAATACCATAAAAATCCCCTGATCCATGATCCCCCTCTCCCATAGAGGCATGGGATTCTATTGATGTTTGCCTCCAAGAATCACGTGCCAAATTATCATCCTCCATGATATATATATATATATATATATATATATATATATATATATATATATATATATATATATATATATATATATATATCATAGACATATTCAATGGAAATTACTATTAAATTCAAAATAATTCAAAGAATGATGTAATTTAGTACACAAATGTTGAGCATAAACACAAATTATGTAAAACACAAAAAACTCAAAGCACAAATTGATGTGTAAAACTCATGTTAAACAAAGATTTGTTGAAGTTCTGCACATTTCAATTTTATAAAACATGAAGTTCACCAAGTTGTGCTTACATGGTGGGACAACAATTTGTATATAATTGAAAAAAACACAAGGTCATTAAAAATCACATTTATAAGTAAAAAACACACACATATCAAAGATATGTTAGAATGTCCATCAATAAATTTTGAAGAAGAGTTTTTGAACACTAATTCATCTTTGAGAGATGAATCTTGAATTTGCCTTGACCCATACAATACTAATTCATATTTGACAAATGAATCTTGAATTGACATTTCCCCACACAATAGATCACCAGACATCTTATTAACATTTTCACAATGCCTTATACTAAAAAATTGAAATTGTCTAGCAATATTGTTTTCATTTCCATGCATGTTTTTTAGCCTGTCCTTCTTAACTTGGTACACATCTTTCATCTAGTTTCACACAAGTTCAGAATTGGTGAAAACTACAATTCCATTTGATCCATAATCCCTAGTTATTCCCAATACTTCTATCAATGAAAGATAATATGGTTCATTCTTTGTTGTTATTCTCGGAATATTAATTTTCCTTTGAAAAACCTTGTTAGTCACAATATTGCAAAGCACATATGTAATCACTATTTTCCCTAGATTGGGATAGCAAGAAAAAGCTATGCATAATGTCCATTTTTCAAGCATGTTTAGTGGGATTTTTGATCACTGAAAAAAATAAATTCAACAAAATATATTAAATGAAAAATTTAGTACAAATCCCTTAAATTTTATGGGAGAAATGACATGTACATGGTTTTCCTTAAATTTTATGAGAGAAATGACATGTACATTATTAAGTTTATAGCAGAAATGCCATGTACATGGTTTCCAAAAACACTAGAAAATTCCTTAAAGTTTATGGGAGAAATGACATGTACATGGTTTCCAAAAACACTAGAAAATTCCTTAAAGTTTATGGGATAAATGACATGTACATGGTTTCCAAAAACACTAGCGAATTCCCTAAAGTTTATGGGAGAAATGAAACATGCACATGGTTAAGTTTATGAGAGAAATGGCATGTACATGGTTTCCAAAAACACTAGAAAATGCCTTAAAGTTTATGGGAGAAATGACATGTACATTGTTAAAGTTTATGGGGAAAATGGCATGTACATGGTTTCCAAAAACAATAGCAAATGCCTTAAAGTTGATGGGAGAAATGACACATAGGTGGTTAAGTTTATGGGAGAAATTACATGTATATGGCTTCCAAAAGCACTACGACGGTCCCTATAAATTTAGCTATATAAGTTTTATAAAGGTGATAAACATGTCATTTTGAAAGAATCCTTGAATTTAGCCATAATCTGTATAAAGGTGATAGACATGTGATTTTGAAAGAATCATTATGGTTAAATGAGTAGCAACACATTGTAGCCTTTATGGTTGGTTAGGTGATAGTGGACGCCTATGAGGTGATAGACACATTTAGTTAATATTTTTATAAATGTGGTAGACATGTGATTTTGAAATCATCCTTGTTGTTAAGAAGGACAGGAGCTAAATGAGTAACAACACATCCTAGCCATTATTCCCGATTAGGTGATAGTGGACAAAACATAGGTGATATCGTTAAAAAGGACAGGGGTTAAATGAGTAAGAACACATCCTATCCATTATGGTTGGTTAGGTGATAGTGGACGCCTATGAGGTGATAGACACATTTAGTTAATTTTTTTATAAATGTGGTAGACATGTGATTTTGAAATCATCCTTGTTGTTAAGAAGGACATGAGCTAAATGAGTAACAACACATCCTAGCCATTATTCCCGATTAGGTGATAGTGGAAAAAACATAGGTGATGTTGTTAAAAAGGACAGGGGCTAAATGAGTAAGAACACATCCTATCCATTATGGTTGGTTAGGTGATAGTGGATCCCTATGAGGTGATAGACACATTTAGCTAAAATTTTTATAAAGGTGATAGACATGTGATTTTGAAATCATCCTTCTTGTTAAAACAAACATTAACTAAATGAGTAACAACACATCGTAGTCATTATGCTTGGTTAGGTGATAGTGGAGAGCACATAAGTGATGTTGTTAAAAATGACAGGGGATAAATGAGTAACAACACATCCTAGCCATTATGATTGGTTCGGTGATAGTGGAACCCTATGAGGTGATAGACACATTTAGCTAAAATTTTTATAAAGGTGATAAAAATTTGATTTTGAAATCATCCTTGTTGTTAAAAAGAATAGGGGCTAAATGAGTAACAACACAGCCTAGCCATTATGATTGGTTAGGTGATAATGGACAACACATAGGTGATTTTGTTAAAAATGATAGGGGCTAAATGAGTAACAACACATCCTAATCATTATGGTTGGTTAGGTGAAAGTGGACCCCTATGAGGTGATAGACACATTTAGCTAAATGTTTTATAAAGGTGATAGACATGTGATTTTTAAAGCATCCTTGTTGTTAAAATGAGAGGGGTTAAATGAGTAGCAACACATCCTAGCCATTAAGCTTGGTTAGGTAATAGTGGAAAACACATAGGTGATGTTGTTAAAAAGGACATGGGCTAAATGAGTAACAACACATCCTAGCCATTATGGTTGGTTAGGTGATATTGGACAATGCATAAGTGATAGGTGATAGTAACGACACATCCTAGCATAGAGTTACTATAATTTAGAAAACAAATGTTATCATGTTGATATTAAATAAAGTTTACTTAGATATATTCGCTTTCTCCTTTAATCATTTTTTTTTCATACTCTAACAAATTAATATGCCATCATATAACTTTATTATAATTCATAAAACAAATGCTAGAATGTTGATATTAAATAGAGTTTGTGTAGATAAATTCGGTTTTCACATTATCCTTTAATTGTTTTTTCATAATCTAACATATTAATATACCAGCATAGAGTTACTATAATTTAGAAAAAATATGATAGAATGTTTATATTAAATAAAGTTTGACAAATTAATATACCAGCATAGAGTTACTATAATTCAGAAAACAGATGCTAGAATGTTGTTATTAAATAAATTTTACATAGATAAATTCAGTTTTCATATTCTCCTTTAATCAATTTTTTTTCATCCTCTAACAAATTAATATACTAGCATAGAGTTACTATAATTCAGAAAACATACGCTAGAATGTTGGTATTAAATAAAGTTTACATAGATAAATTTAGTTTCACATTCTCCTTTAATCAAATTTTTTTCATATTCTAACAAATTAATATACCAGTGTATAGTTATTATAATTCAGAAAATAGATGTTATAATGTTGATATTAAATAAAGTTTACTTTTATTTAGATAAATTCGATTTTTCACATTCTCCTTTAATCAAATTTTTGTCATACTCTATGTTACACCATTTTTTTGGCATCTAGCCTGTTACTATTAGATGGACCTAATTACACCATGTAAGACCATTTTTACCCTAAGTAAAATTGCTTTCACTATGAAAAATAACTCAGTAAACCACCTTTATTAAGTTGTTTATGGTCTAAGTAGGAAACCCCATGAGGAAATATTAAATAAATCTACATTTGTTTGATTTTCGTCAAGGAATAATTAGTTAAACAACAATTTAATTAATATTCCTGGTCATATTTAACCCAAAACAGGAAAATTAATTAGATAAATCACTATTTGTCTTATTATTTTCTAGGAATAATTATTTAAACCTTTCTTAAATAATATTCCTTGTTAAATTTGACTAAATCATGCATAAATAATGAAATAAATCATTATTTATTTGATTATTACTCAACTAGATACTTAAAATAATAAATAAATCATTTATTTATTTATTATTTACAAATAAAGGGATTTGACCAAAGTCAAATTCTTTTTCCCTCTAATAAATATAATAAAATATTCCATAAAAGTTGGATCTTGATTTCGTTAATAATATTTTAACTATGCACCAATACCTAGACTAACTCAATATTTTGTTATAAATAGGAGGGTTTCTCCATTCATTTACTAGCTTTTGTTGCCTAAATATCACTCTGGATCTATACTTTTGGTCTGACTTTGATCCATCATCATTTTCATATTTTTCTATCATTTCCCTTGTGAGCTCCCTTTGAGTTCCATTTTTGTCTACGTTTTCTATGCCATCAAGAGAAAGGAATTTTAGACATGAAGTGCTGAGGAGTTACAATAACCCATCTAATTGAGGGGGACTGGTAACATCCTTATATGTTATCCTCCCAGGTGCCATAAATACATAATTGTTTAAACATATTCTTGTCTTGTCTATTGGATTCATGGAGTAACTCTTGTTTTTATTTATTGCTTAATGTCTTCTAATGCATAGATCTAGATTTTTGCAGCATTTATCTTGGTCACATAATTCGAGATATAAATATATTGACAGCCATATTTGATGTTAACGTTGTTTTTCATGCACGACTAAAATGATCCTTTTTCGTACACTTGCGATTAAGAGTCATACTAACAACTGGCGACTCCACATGGGTTTATGATTACGACCTCTATCATTTTTTATGTCCCTACATATCCAGTTGCTTCAAACCCTATGATTTCTCTTCACCTTCTTTTCTTGCTTTTCTTGATGTTGTTTTTAACCTATAAAACCCTAAAAAATTAAAAATTCTAACTTTCATGTGTTTTCGGACCTATTGCGCAGGTGATCGGCATCAACTGTAGCTAAGACAACACATTCTTCTCAAACCTGCTCCAGAGAGTGCCGAAATTGTAGGTCACACTTTTTTCGCCAAAAAATGCAACCTGAACCTCTAGGATGCAGAAAAAAGGCCAAAACCTACGACCTCTACAGAAATCAGGTTAGAAACTGTGACCTGGACTTTTTGCACGAGTTTTTCTGAAAGTTTTGTGGGTTTGTTTGGGCCTCTATTTAAGGTTGTCTGACCTCCGTCTCTGCACATTTTGGACCTATACTCATTTTGTGTTACTCATATAGGTGGGAACCTAGCCCTCTCAAAATTCAGTACCCTCCACCTTTCGTGGAAGAGTTTTAGCTGTTGTAGGTTGTCTGAAATTTCAGTGTGTTCAGCCATTTTTTTAGATCTAATATCTTACCTTCAAATACACTTCATATTGGTTATTTATCCATCCAAAACACCTCCTTTATTTTTTTTTGGGTTTTCCTCCAGGGTCCCCTCTACTTTTCTCCAAGTTATAGCCTTTCACCACCTCATTTGCAGCAATATTTCCTCTGATTTTCTGTTGTTTTTCTGCACCTATTTCCAGTAGACCTGACCTTTAGATCTCTATCCCTCTTGACCTTAGATCGATTGGCTATTTCACTGTGTTTTGACTAGATTTTTTCCCACGTATGGAATAGTTGTGGAGAGGCCCACCTCCTTGGGTTTATATTAATGCATTATTAGCTGTTTATTTTCTATTATTTCAGTTTCATATACTGTTATCTGCAGGTTTATTTACAGTTATACAACAAATTTTTTCTTTTTCTCTACAAATGTCTACGTTTAAAAATTAAAATTTACACACTTAATGAACACACCCTAAGTGAAGAGGAGCTTGGTTAACACCTGCAAGAAAATACTTGAAGACATTGAAATTAATTTATCTCACACCTCTCTGCCCTTGTTTTGACATTGTAATCAGTTCATGTTACACTTCCTTGCCCTTGTTGGTCTCTCTTCCCTTTGTGTTGTGTTTGTATCCTCATCATTGTGCCACCAAGGCATGTATCCTAGAGACTTCTTGCCCTTCATCCTTAGTTTCCAATAGGAATACTTACTCCTCCGTGTAGGATTTGAGTTAGTCCTCCACCGAGTCCGCACTCCGACTCCTCTTCTGGTTCCACCCTCGGTTCTCCCCCTATCACCTTCACTATGTCTGGTTCAGGACCTCATGCTGGTGGTAGCCCCGGCCCCAATGGTCGGAATATTACTAGTGGGACATCAACAGGAACTACCTCATCTGCTCCCTTACTCCCCTATGTGGCTGGCCTCAGTCTTCCCAATTTTAACTAGTTGATAAATGACCCTATATGCCATAATGTTGGTTGGCCTGCTATGCCAACCAAGCTCCCTTCTGACATCCCCAAGTTTGAAGGTCTTGCTAGAGAAGATCCTACAAATCATGTTCGATCTTTCCACATGTGGTGTTCGTCTAACTCCATTACCGATGACTCTGTCCATCTTCGGTTGTTCCAACGTACTTTTACTAGCGAAGCTTCTAAGGGGTATGTTGATCAGGCCTCATCCTCTCATACCACCTTTGTGACCCTTGCCCGAGATTTTCTTAGTCTTATTCTCAGCTTCCCCTTCATTATGACACTGGTACCAAAATTTTGACTTTTTTCCATCAATTGTCTATGACCTGCCTATCCAATAATATCCAGGAATGGTGGAGAAGAAAGGGCCTATGTCGAGCCCCTACCTTCAAAGACCATGTCTACATGGACTGGTTCCTTAGTTCTCTTTTTCCTGCTATCGACAAATATGTCACATCGCATTTCCCTCAAACCAAAGAAGTCACATTTGATATTGCATTAAAATATGACCTGATCTACGCCTAGTTGGGTTATGTTTATACCGTTCTACGTGATCTTCCTAGACCCAGTGGTGCCAATGTAGCAGGGGAATCTCATGCCACTGATGGTGTCCTTGGAGCTCTTTCTCATCCATACGCTTGGCCACCCATGGGCTATAGGTTGCCTTAGGGAGGGGCCAACACCTCCAACACTTTTCCCCCTCCCGGTAGCATGTATCCAAGATATGGAATGCCTCCTCCTTTTGCCTAACCTCCTGTTTACCACAATGTTACTGAACCTCCTTATTATTCGTATCCACACCCTGGTGCTCCAGCTCCTCTAGCATTAGCACCTCCACCTCCCTTGCCTTCTCGGCCATCGCAACAGCAGCGAGCGCCCCCTCAAGGGTAGGTGTATGCACAGCAGGGCGCGACTAATCCTCCTCCTTCAAAAAATAAGAGGAAAGGCACTCAAAATAAATCTTCCCCCTGTAACTCTAGACCTAATCCTCAAAATAATGCTCCTAACACTACTAACCAGCAACAGGGTACTCAGCCCAAGCAGAGAAGGCATGTTCGCACGAACAAGCCTTGTTCTTTTTATGGTTTTTATGGTCATTACATGCACGATTGTCCTCTTTTACCGCATATGAAGAAGATGTGGGAGTCTCAAGTATTATTTCGAGGACAACAAGCCTCCCCTTTTGTCCCTCCCAATCCTATGCCTAGTCAGCTGGCTGTGTTTACTAATCCTTTCCCTCAGCAAGGATTTTTGGCTACCCACCCACCTTAAGGTCAGGTGGCCACTCAAAATCCTCCATCTTATCACTCTGATTACCAGATTCTCATGATGAACTCTGACCAAACTATAACCATTGACCTCAACCTTTAGACTCGGTCCCGTCAGTACAAAAAGCCTCCTGCTACGTCTATCCCCGAGTCCCCTTCTTTAAGTTCTAGAGAGCCTCTTTCGAAAACTAATCGTCCTTTGTAGATCCCTCAGCCTAAGGGAGAGGTTCATACCAAGATCCCTATGGGACCACTACACCAAAATGAGGCTTGTGGCAAAGCTGCCAATTCATGTAACATAGGAGATTATTTGGCGATATCTCTTGCTGCCATCTCAACGCTGGAACTCTTCAAGTCATTCCATTCACAAAAAAAATCTCTACCATCTACCATGGGTGTTGTAGATCCTTCAGATGATCATTTCATCATCTTCGATGTTGACTGGTTAGAACATTCTCCTCTTTCGGCCTCCATCGACCTCCAAATCCCCGTCAATATCTAGAATGCCAATGTTTCCCATTATACCATTTATGATGGGGCATCCACTTGTGTGATATCTGCTTTGGTTTGGAAGCAACTCGGATCCCCTGAGTTGGCTCCTTCCACGATCACTCTTTGAGCATGGGATGGCCACGCCTCCCAACCCATTAGCCTGTTCCCTAATTTCACTATTACTCTTGCGGGCAAGACTATTTTCATTGATGTAGATTTCATTGATGCCCCCTTAGATTACAACATTCTATTGGGTTGTAACTACACCTATGTGATGCATTTTGTCCCCTCTCCGGTTCACCGCAAGATTTCCATCCCTAATAATAGAAATATAGTCACCATTGACCAGTTGAAATATTACAAACTGAAGTCTCAGACCTTCCCTGAGTCCATCATCTCTTCGGTGGCCAAAAAGAAAATCATCTATCCTTTGACTAGTGCCTCACCCGAAATCTAAAAATACTCCTCTTTTCTTGGTACATTCCCTAGTCTTCCTCCTCCTCTCTCTCATCCCATCTCATCGAATGTTTGCATGATGCAGTCATCTTAGGCTTCCCTCAAGTGGCTTGTTTCGGCTAGTCGATAGTCTCACCCTCTGTAGCCTACTCCTAGCCCTCAGATTCAGCCTTTTCAACCCCATCCTCTTGAACCTTCACATACGGCTGGTATCCATGAGCCTTTTCATCCTCCTGTAATGTTTCCTCCAGGCCTTAACCATCTTGGAGCCATCCATCCTGGCCATTACCCCTCTGGTCAGATATCAATCCTAGCTCCCCCTCCTAGAGTGTACTCGATACCTATCATGGCTACCCCATCTCTTCCTAACCTAACCTTGGGGATTCCCATCTGGTACGTTGATCCCCCAGCCGCTACCCCATCTATTCAACCCAAACCTTATCTTGATTTGAATCCAATTCAACTGGTCCCTATGACTTCTCCCGGTGCTACAGTGCCTCAGTCACCTCAACAAGAACCTCCTCTTGTTGCAACAACTTCCGGTACCGGGGCACAGCAAGCAATAACGCATCTAAAAACAAGGCTTCCCCGACAAACCTTACCCCTCCTTGGCTTCCAAAGTGTACTATCCAGTGTGCTTTGTGTGATGTTGTCAGCCATGCCACCCATAATTTTCCTTAATTGCCTCATCTCAGGCCCATTGTAAACGAATCGTTTCCGGAGTTTGACATCCCAGAGGTATATGTCACTATACCTGGTTCAGTCCCAAAACTCAAGTCTTTGTGCACAAATCATCCTTCTGCTTTGTGTGATTTTCATGGCCACTATATTCACCTCTGTCCTCACCTCAAGGACTTCTGCACCTCTCTAGCAGCAGTTCGCCAATTCAAGGCCAAGCGCAATGAGTCCACCGATCCCTTATTTGTGTGTTTTTCTCCATCGGAAGAAAAGCACACATCCAATCCCATAGACATCCCTCTTCCAGATGTTGAAATGATAGAGTCTTCGACCATTGTCCACTACCTATAATCATCTATGAGATCCACGGTGGAAGACCCCCCTAGGACTTCCCCTTCTATTTTTCCTGACCTTCCTTCAGCGATCACCTTGGGATCAACATTGGTGGATCCTTCATATACTCATTTTTTGTCACCCCTTTCGATGATGTGCATGTGAACCTTTCTTCTCATGAAGATGAGTCAGGTAGCTTCGCCACGTCAGGTGGTCTTTCTTCGACCAGTCACCCCATTTTCTATTACAACGATGACATTATGGAAGTAGTCACCACCCTTGACATTAGCTATCCCCCCTTACATCGAACCCATGAATTTGAACCACATACATCTTGTGGCCATTACATTGACACCCAATTTTTGGGTAACGAGGAACCCATATTCGAGAGACCAAGAGAAGCAATTCTCCATAACTCTCCTAGTGTATATGGTCATGTCGACTCTAGTAAAATTATTCTTCCCCATTTAGAAGAACCTCTAGAGTCGCATATCACTTCATATCACTCTAGGGATGATACCCCTCATCATTCCTTCATCTTACATCGACAACCATGTCCCTTCGACATTGTTGTTGACCAACCTGTGGGATTTCTAGGAGAGCATCAGTTCACTATCTCCGAATCCACTCTTTGGCATAATGACACCATGTATGCCAAAGATCCGGATCTTGGGGGGAGGCCCCAAATATCTAAGAAGTTGAAATTGATCTGACAAGATCCGCAAAATTAGAATGCCAGAGAAAAAAAAGAAAACACACTGCAAATAAAACCACAAAGAAACTTGTTTTATTAAAACAATGAATAACTATAGAAGCTACATTGTGGTGGACAATCTATCCTTTTACAAACTAAGGCTTGTTATTTATAGCCTTTTTAGAGTTACAATATGATGCGTAGATACCATATGTGGATACCATGGGTCAAAACCATGGGTTAATACCATGGGTAGATACCACTTACAATACCATGGGTCAACACCACGGGTAGATACCACTTACAGTACCATGCGTAAATTCCATGTGTGGATAATACCATGGGTGGATACATACCATGGGTGAATGAATATCATATATAGATGTCACTTACAATACCATGGGTGAATAAATACAATGGGTGGATGAATACCATGGGTCGATGCCATTTACAATACCATGGGTAAATTCCATTGGTGG
The DNA here is from genome assembly GCA_034641835.2 of Pinus albicaulis. NCBI lineage: Eukaryota > Viridiplantae > Streptophyta > Pinopsida > Pinales > Pinaceae > Pinus > Pinus albicaulis. The sequence goes on from CM076583.1 coordinate 389,716,340, forward strand.
ATGGATAACATGGGTAGATGAATACCATGGGTGGATTCCATTTTCCATTCAGATCATTCCTCCCTCCTTAAGAAGAAATGGTCCCCATTGCATGAATTTCCCTCCTGAGAAGCCTTTGTTGAATTTGAGGAGCCACTGAAGAGAAGGGTTTTGCATATTTAACCCATAACCATGATGAATGAAGATCCAAGGATAGAGATACTTGTAATGCTCGTGATCAACTGTGATATTGACAGTGCGCGGCCTAGAAAATGGACTTCGATGAAGTGTGGGTTTGTGGATGACCCAAAAACATGACAAATGAAGATCGGAGTATAGAGATGCCCTGTAATTCTTGTGACCAATTGTGTTACTAACAGTGTGTGACCTAGCAAATGGACTTCGATGAGAATTATTCTGTGTGGTTGACCCATAACTATGATGCTGATTGTTGATGAAGTAATAGGTGACTACATAGCTTTGGGTGGGAGGGCATGTCTCAAAATAACCCAAGCCAAATTCTTCTATGCTGAAACTGATGAATGTGAAACAAGTGCCTACTAAAGAGGGGTGGGAGGGCACCTCTCCAAAGGAAACCAGCTCCGAACGCTGCTCCAAATTTAAAATTAGCATAACTCAATCAATATAAGTCAGAATATTTATTATAACTTGTTTTTGGAAATGGAATGATCATTATGCATCTTTCAATGTGTTTGGAATCGATATCTCAAGACCCTGGACTCTCATATTCGCTTTAGAACTATCCCGCCGTCACAAAATTTCTGAAAAAAATAGCTGACTTTAAATAACCGATAAATCCCTCGTCCAGACTCCGATTTGACCGATTTTTTATTTGAAATTAGGTTTTTTTTGAAGGGGAACTCAGATATATAGTCATTTATCTGAAATTTCACATTAAAAACTGTGAAAAATGACAGGAGAGCTGCCATCCACGAATTGTCGTCAGAACATTTTCTTCAACATTGCTGATTTAGAATCAGCGATATCTCTCTCATCCGAACTCCAATTTCACCAAAATTTTTTTTGAATTTGGGTATTTTTTTGCAAGAAATCTAGATATAGTCTTATATTTTGTATAAGCCTCACCAAAATTTTCATATCTTATCTTCAAAACCGCCACCCAAGAAATTCATGGAGTTTGTTGAATATTGCTACCAAAAATTGAAACTGAAATATGCTTCAAACTCTCATTCCCATGGATTCAAAATCTGAATCTGATACCAGTGATCTGGATCTTGGGGGGAGGCCCCCAAGATCTAAAAATTTGAAATGGATCTGACAAGATCTGCAAATTTATAATGCCAAAAAAAAAAGAAAACACACTGCAAATAAAACCACAAAGAAACTTGTTTTATTAAAACAATGAATAATTGTAGAAGCTACATTATGGTGGAAAATATATCCTTTTACAAACTAAGGCTTGTTATTTATAGCCTTTTTTTAGTTACAATACGATGCGTAGATACCATAGGTGGATACCATGGGTCAATACCATGGGTAGATACCACTTACAATACCATGGGTCAATACCATGGGTAGATACCACTTACAGTACCATTGGTAAATTCCATGGGTGGATACATACCATGGGTGAATGAATATCATAGATAGATATCACTTACAATACCATGGTTGAATAAATACAATGGGTGGATGAATACCATGGGTCGATGCCATTTACAATACCATGGGTAAATTCCATTGGTGAATGGATAACATGGGTAGATGAATACCATGGGTGGATTCCATTTTCCATTCGGATCAGCCAACCGAAAAAATTAGTCCATTTTCTTCATATATGCAGTACCAAAAGAGATTGGTAATCCTCCATTCCCTTTCACAAACTGCATAACCATAATGAAAAAAAGTGCCGCACAATATCATAAAAATGTGTTTAAATTCCCATTTTTCTAAATACATTCTAACATGACCATAACATGCCTGGGGGCACCTATGCCCCTCAACCATAAAAAATCCCAGATATCAGCCAAAAACTGCACTGAAACCCCCTTTCTCTGATAGGTCGCACTTTTCAAGTAATTTCTTGGTACGGGTCACGGTTTTCTGGCCAGTACCTACTACCCAGGTTGCAGAACAGACCCCTAAAAGTGTGACCTGTCTGGTTCATGAGCTCTGGGTACCTAAACTAAAATTTCAATCCACTAAAATGAAAGAGTAGGGTTAGGCCTCTTAGCTACAACTGACAGATCTCGATTCCAATAGTCGGTTTGTCCATTACGATCACTGAAGATTTAGGGCCTTCTCTCCTCTCTAAATTCACCACAACTCCACTTGCAAATGAGTGAATTTGGAGGGAAAATGCCTTATTAAAGAGAAACCCCTGATTTTTATTTCTCCTACTGTGGCGAAACCATAGCTCAGTTTGACAAATAGTCTATATCATTGGAAATCTCTCAACGAGCCCTCAAATGGGTATCTGTTAGTTTTTCGTGATTTGATACTTCACCAGAACATATTTTGTCCACGAATTGTCACTTCACCACTCCTCAAAGTTGAATTTCTTTACTTGCAACACTTGTACTTGGGGCAACACTCTGCCTCCATATTTGTCCATGCTCGTGTCGATTTTTTTCATGAGTTACCATCCGGTACTCATGTCTTTATGGTCCCCATTGGACCTTTACTGTGTGGCAGTCTCATGGAGTCGTCCTTTTTTAGAGCATCCAATTTGAGTCATCATTGCATTCATGGAGTCTATCCTGAGTCCCTTTATATCTTGCTATAGTCCTCCATCGTTCATTGCTTGATTCCTCTCTCTTGTTGCCCATTATGAAATTCAGTCCTACTATCCGCTATCCCTCATGATATTGTGTCAGTCACTGCCAGGTCATCCATGCTCTTTATGCTCTAACAAGGGAAGTCGTTCATTCACTACTCAGTACCCCCCATTTCATCATCATACCTGGTGTGATTCTAGCATTTGCTCTACTATTTTCTCTCGTGCCTCAGCTGAGGACCTCTTATTTCCTAACCTATGACAGACCTCCTTCTGTCGACATCAAATCATTCATTCCAAAACATAGGTCTAGAGGGCAGTGTTCCTTGGTTCCAGCTTCCACTCTTGTTCAGTGCCTCGGATTAGGAAAAGGGACTCCTTATAGCCTTTTGACTTGATTGTTTCTCAGCTCCAGCTCCTTATATCATGATTGATATTCGTATACTTGATGTTTCAGTGATGCAGTAGATGATATCGGTGATTCTCGAGTGTGTGTGAGATGTTTTCAGACCTCATGAGGGAGTGACCCTTTAGGTATCCCCCCACATTCCTGGATGAGCTCTTCATTACAGCCTTCGATGTAGATCCATAGATTTGATGATGTCGGCCTTAGCCACTTGCAGCACCTTTTAGTTTGCATGTATCAGTAAGATTTTTAAAGCCCTTTCCTATTTACAGGGGCACTTTGGTTATATTTATATCACATGTACTCAAATATTATTGTAGAAGTCCTAGTTGTTATCCCAGGCACAGTATGTATGTGAGCTTCATTATCATGTTTTTATCTAGCTCAGGTTTATGCCAGCATGTACTATATAGTTCAGTCCCTTATTTACTGGACACATTATTCTTTGTACTTTTTCTAGGCGGGCATAGGTATGCCTCCCTCGCCGCCTATAGCACAGGTACTCACTCATCAAAGAGACTTGTCGCACCTATAATTCTCTCCTACTCAAGCTCTAGTCCTTTAGCGCTTTGGTCTACCTTATATTTCTCTCTCTATGACTTCCCCTATGGTGTCTAATGATTGAGTTCTTACAATGTACTTCGGTCATACGATTAGCTCCTAACGCTCGCACGCTAGGGGGAAATCTGTTACACCATTTTTTCGTCATCTAACCTGTTACTATTAGATGGACCTAAGTACACCATGTAAGACAAATTTTACCCTAAGTAAAATTGCTTTGACTATGAAAAATAACTTACTAAATCACCTTTATTAAGTTGTTTATGGTATAAACAGGAAACCCCATGAGGAAATATTAAATAAATCTGCATTTTTTTATTTTCCTTAAGGAATAATTAGTTAAACAACAGTTTAATTAATATTCTTGGTCAGATTTAACCCAAAACAGGAAAATTAATTAGATAAATCACTATTTATCTTATTATTTTCTAGGAATAATTATTTAAACCTTATTTAAATAATATTCCTTGTTAAATTTGGCTAAAGAATTCATAACTAATTAAATAAATCATTATTTATTTGATTATTACTCAACCACATCCTTAAAATAATAAATAAATCATTTATTTATTTATTATTTACAAATAAAGGGATTTGACCAAAGTCAAATTATTTTTCCCTCCAATAAATATAATAAAATATTCCATAAAAGTTGGATCTTGATTTTGTTAATAATATTTTAATTATGCACCAACCTCTAGACTAACTCAATATTTTGTTATAAATATAGGAGGTTTTTTCCATTCATTTACTACCTTTGTTGCTTAAAGATCACTGTGGATCTATACTTTTGGTCTGACTTTGATCTACCATCATTGTCATATTTTTCTATCATTTTTCTTGTGAGCTCCCTTTCAGTTCCATTTTTGCCTAGGTTTTCTACACCATCAAGAGAGAGGGATTTTAGACCTGAAGTGCTGAGAAATTACAAGAACCCTTCCCATTGAGGAGGACTGGTAACATCCTTCTATGTTCTCCTCCCAGGTGCCATAAATACAAAATTATTTAAACATATTCTTGTCTTGTCTATTAGATGCATGGAGAAACTCTTGTTTTTATTTACTGCTTAATGTGTTTTAACGCATAGATCTAGATTTTTTCAACATTTATCTTGGTCACCTAATTTCAGATCTAAAGATATTAGCAGTCATATTTTCTCTTAGGTTTGTTTGTTATGCACAACGAAAGTGAGCCTTTTTCGTACACTTTCAATTAAGATTCATAATAACACTCTAACAGATAAATATTGTGGCATATAGTTTCTATAATTCAGAAATAGATGCATAGAGTTATAATAATTGAGAAAATAAATTTTAAAATGTTGATATTAATGAAGAAAGAAGCAATATTTTCTTTTGGAATGGCATATTGGTGGGTAAAATGGGATATTATATTTTACCAGGCTTCTACTCTTGTTGGTTTTATACTGGTAGCCTCTAGCTTCAATTTGAGGAATGGCTGAAATATTAATTTGAGGACAGGCCCAAAGCTTCAAATAATTAATATACATAGAGACATCCAGGTACGATAATTGGGAAAACAAGTGTCAAAATTTTGGATATAGAATATTGAGAGAGAAAGCAACAATATATTCTCATCGAATGATCTAATGGTTGATACAGTGAGATGATGTCCTCTACCAAACTTCAAATATTATTGGTAAGATAAAAAACTTCAAATTTTTTTGGTATTATAATAGTCGTTTATAGATTTAATTTGAAATATTCAAAATGATGTCTAGGCTCACAAATGCCCCTTAATTGGGGTAATGTTGGACATAATCCTTTAATATGTTTGTCGAGGCTATAAATAATATTATATATAATTAGGATAATACAAATATCAAATGGCTCTATCATAATGAAACAAAAAGTTTCTTAATTGTATAAATATGATTGACCATTAATGGAAAGAACATCTAATGGATTTATGGATTCTAGTCTGACAAAATCAAACTCCACTAGAAGACAAAAGAAAAATTATCAAAGAAGTTAGAAATATACTATCTAGAGACTTGGTGCAAGAAACAATATATCTAAATAAATTGAATATATCATTTAAAAAACTAGAAAATCAAATCAAAACTGAAAGGACTACATATAGTACTCATAAAATATCAATTAGGGATTTAATGTATAACTTAATTGTTAAATGTCTCAAGATTCAAAGGATGAAACTGTAATTTCATTTCTTCTTAAATAAAAGGATAATAAAATCAAAATGCTTAGATAAAAAATCAAGTTTCATATAGGAGAAAAATGTTAAATTGGATAATTCATTCATTAATTCAATGAAGAGATATAATTTTCTTTGTTAACAAGCTTAGCATCTAAAGAATTAATTATTGATTTAGAAATAATCAAAGAAGGATTATATGTGGATCATATAAATCCAAATAAATTGAATATATAGTTTAACAAACTAGAAAATCAATTGAAAACTGAAATAACTACATATAGTACTCATAAAATATTAATTAGTGATTTAAGGTATAAATTATTTTTGAAATGTCTCAATATTCAAAGGATAAAACTATAATTTCATCTCTACTTAAAGAAAAGGATAAATAATCAAAATTATTTGATAAAAATCAAGTTTCCTATCTGAGAAAAATGTTAAATTGAACAATTCATTCATAAATTGAATGAGGAGGTAAAAATTGATTTGCTAGAAATCTTAGCCTCTAAATAAATAATTATGTATTTAGAAGTAATCAAATAAGGATTAGATGTAGAGCATATAAATCTACATAAATTGAATATACATTTAACAAACTAGAAAATCAATTCAAAACTGAATGAACTACATATAGAACTCATAAAATATTAATTAGTGATTCAAAGTATAAATTAATTGTTAAATGTCTCAATATTCAAAGGATAAAACTAAAATTTCATCTTTTATTAAAGAAAAGGATAAAGAAATATAAATTCTTAGATAAAAAATTGAGTTTCCTATTAGAGAAAAATGTTAAATTGGACAACTCATTCATAAATTCAATGAAGAGATAGAATTTTCTTTGTTAGAAAGCTTAGCCTTTAAATCCTTAATTATTGATTTAGAAATAATCAAATGAGTACTGTATGTAGAGCATATTCAGAATTTTATAGCATAAATTAGAAATAATTCAAAAACAATTTGAATTTGTTAAAATAAATGTCAAATGGAAGACCTCATAGATGGTAGAGCTAGCAGCACAAACTCAGTAAATAAATGCACTACTATAAAATTCCCATTCAAGCTTGGATTTGAAGTATAAAATCATAGCAAAGTCTAATCATAAATTAAGCTCGAAGAGATTACGAAGAAACTTGATCAGAAAACCTTTGCAAAGAAATATTTTGTTCGAGTTGAACACTACATTGGGAACGAATTATGGTGGCTACACAAAAAATGAAATGCCATTTTAATGTGTGTCAAGACCAATATGAGAAACCATTTCAAGAAAACTCCAAAAACGATGCATGTATAAGCTTATATTGTTCAATAGTAGGGAAGTGTCCCTTTTTCCACACTCATACTTTCAAAGGGTAGTTGTAGAAATATTTTATAAATTTGGAGGAAGGCATGAAACATATTAATGTATTCTATTTGGTATGCCATTGATAAATCATTTCACCCCATGAAGGGTTACACCCATGCATGCTTTCCACTTAATTAACAAGGTTGCACATGATACATTATCTAAATTAATTTTTCTTTATGTGCATTTTTATGTTTTTATTTCTATTAGTTCTAGACCTATAATTTTCCATTTATGGTTCTCCTTATAGAATGGAAATGATCCCAACAAATAGATTATGTTTCTTTAAAAATATTTGATTTTCCATTTTCATTTTAAACTATTTTTTTCATCTTTCTGGCAGGCTTTGATATTATTAGTGAAATTAATTACATGTAGTAAAGAGCCTAAAGAGTGATTCAAGTTGCTAACATAATATTTTCAACTGCAAGGTAGTAAACATGTCATTTTTCATTTTGTTCATGGCTACATCTAGAAACTGAAAAATTGATAGACATGGTAAAATAGGATATATGGAAACTATGATTACTAGTAATACATGTGTTGTAATGAACAACGCTATTTATCGCTTACTCTAATTAATAGAATTTCCACTTATTGATTTGAGTATTAATCCCATAAGTATCTATAGTTCATCTTTGTGTTCGTAAAGGTTAGATATGTCTATGATTACCAATACTAAGTAGTAACATGTACAAAAGGTGATATAAGTGATATGTATAGGGAAAAATACTTACACCTAATCTCTAAGTTGAGTTTCTTACAACCTGTATCAATATCAAGTAATAGGAAAATACTGATAATTACACTCCTCATGCTATAACTAGAAAATAATAATAATAAAATTACTGGACGAGATGAGAGAATACAGTAAGTTGAATATGACTTAGTACAACCACTTTCATCATAGTATCCATGTATCATAAACTGCTTGATTTCCATTGCTTGTAAGATACCACTCGACAGACATGGTAACAGAAGCGATATCGAAAATATGATTACTAGTAATACAGGTGTTATAGTGAACAACACCATTTATGACTTACTCTGATTAATGGAATTACTATTGATTGATATTATTATTAAACCCATAAGTATATATAGATCAAATTTGTGTTCATAAAGGTTAGATATGTCTATGATTACCATTAATAAGTTGTAACATGTACATAAGGTGATATAAGTTATATGTATAGGGTAAAATACTTACAGGTATGCTCTAAGATGAGCTTCTTACAATCTGTATCAATATGAAGTAATATGAAAATAATGATGATTACACTCTTCATGCTATAAGTAGTAATAAAAACTAAGGAAATGACTGGAATGATAGAGATCATTGAATACAGTAACTTGAATATGACTTAGTACTACCAATTTAATCACAGTATCCATGCATCATGAGATTCTTGATTTCCATTGCTTGTAAGTTATGTTTTACATAAGCTCGGAATCACACTGGTCCCATAGTAAGCTTCTACTATTCTAACTATGTTAGCATCTCAAATATGTAGAAACAGTCTTCCAGCTTTCCCTTATTAGTTACTATTTATTTCATGGTAATTAGAATCCATCATAACTAGAGTAATTGAATACAAAGCTTGTACATGGTCATACTAAGGATACAATGATAAAGGTCATGGGTTTACTGTATAGTTACCAATTTAGGGATAGGTGGTCTGGTGGAAAATACAACAAACTATGGATAATTAACTCCAACTATTAGTGGTGCTTAAATTGTTGCTTCATGGACATGATCTACGAGATATACTTGTGCTTCTTCAACAAATGCTTCTTATACGCCTAGAACTAAAACTGCTTAATATGGATAGCTTTTATTTATTTATGTGTTATGTTATGTATCTACTGCTACTAATTCATGGTATATATGCCTACATACATGATTATGTTGACAAAAAGAGGAAAATATCTCATTTTTGTGTCTGTGATCGATGAAGTGTGATAACTCTGTTATGGTATGTGACCATAACATGTATAATTATCTGACGAAAAATGACCACAACAAGCAATGGAAACCAGCTCACTACTCTTAATAAGATCTGTAATTCACCTGTATTCGAAACAGTGTTATGTTTATCCAGCTTCAACATGGAATATGATTATTAGATACCTAAAATATTTGCATAATATAGTAAGCACATAATAAGCTCATAATTTATATGTGCCTAATTGGTTTGAATCCAGAGATAACAAGAAAACATGGTATTCAGGCCTTAAGTTGATTACTAATATGAACAGGCCATAATGTTTACATAATATTTATATGTCTTATTAGTACAAACCAACATGCTATGAACACGATACATTAGGCGATCAAATACACATCGAGACAAATTTTAAGTAAATTCAAATTCAGATTATTTAGGTAAATTTGGAAAATTTTAAAATATCCATATCGACTTCAGGGGAATAGATTTTATGTGTAGCTAAAACCGAGAAAGTGGATGAATAAGCTGCGGACAAACAAGTTGGACAAACAAGCTGAACAAGCACGTTGCTGTCTGGAGGAGACGTAGAGTACAGGAGATGCCAAAGCCTACCAACACTGCAAAAAACACAAATTAGAAATTATGAAAAAAAAAACATAAAAACACTGCCATACAAAGCGAAAACTACTTCTCCAAGCAGTATGCAAGTGAAAAAATGGATAAAAACACACCTCCAAGTGGTTCGTAAGCAAAAAAAAAAACCTCTAGGTGCTCTCCAACGTTCAGTTCCAATCAGACAAACAAATAAACAGAATTAGTCGAAAACTTGTTATAGCCCGCGTGCCATTATATTTATAAAAACGCAATTCTGCCGAACTTTTAATGATGGTTTATCTACCACTGGCAAAAAATCCACTTATCGTTGCTGTTAATCTAATAGTGGAATGAGCTCAGTTAATGACAAAAAAAGTTCAGCTGAATTAATTTCAAAACTTCAGCCAAACTTGTCAAAGATTGAAATTTTCGACTGCATTTCTCACGGAAGTGTAACCGAGCTTCACAGTTTTACCCTATATTATTTAGATACTTAAACTTGCAACTATATCTCCAATTGCAATAAGGAAAAAATGGATATACCAATATTTACCTCCTTTTCTAACATTTGGAAGTTTGTATCCAACAAACTCTTTGTGAATTCCATGATATAATCAACATCTTTGTCTTCCATTCCCTACATACAACAATCATATCTCACTTAAAAATATTAATAGGATGTAATATATCTAACTTCATATGATGTAATATATCAAAATTATATTAAATCAATTATCATATTACTATATTATTATAATACTAAAAATTGAATTATTACCTAATGTAGTCGTTAATATATAATGATAAGAAACTTCATGAAAATGTGATTTTTTTCTTTTATATTTCAATTATATAATTAATAATTAATATTAGGTAATTTATATTTGACCAAGTCAAGAGGCTCATATCTTAGACATTGATTATGAAAATATGATAATTTACATTCCCATGTTGTGAAGGTGGAGGAGCAAGAGGATTTTGGGCGGTTTGGGTGGCTACATATCCTTGGTGAGGGAACATATTGGTAAGAACTATCAGCTGCCTAGAGGGAGGATGGGGTTGAGTGATGGGTTTCTTCTTCCTAGAAGACGCTTCAAGAGCTTCCCGTATTTGATTGCTATGAGGGAGAAGGGGAAATTAATGAATGTAATCGCCATAAGTACCACAACAGGAATATGGTTTATTTTTCCTGAGAGATGTGTTTTCCTTGGGTTGGTCACCATGTTGCTGGACTATGGGATTGGACTAATCACCCTTATTGGAATTAGGTTGTATATCTTGGTTGCCTTGATTTACCTGGGCTGGTTGATTATGGTTATCGTTCCTCTTTTTCCTTCTCTTGGGGATTGGCGGAATGGGATAACTCTACAAAGAATATACTTAACTTTATGGAGGTATTTTTGTTGTGGTAGAGGATGTTGAAGTATGGAAGGTTGAGTTGTTGGTTCCATTGGGGATAGAGCACCGAGCAATGAAAATAGACAATATGGTTTTGTGGTAACAATTTGGTAACTAAGTTGAGCAAAAAATTTCCCTGGAATCAACTGATGTGAATGGGAAAATGTGTATGATGTGATTTTACCTTGGTAAGAGTTGACACATGAAGGATCAAGAGGAGGATAAGTGTAGGTGGAACTTAACCCCCTCCCTATGGATGACCATAACTCACAAGAGGTTGATAATATGGTGATGGGTGAGGATGAGATATGAATCTAATGATATCTTCAACGACATCATATGTCCTCAACAAATAAGTGACACCAAGCCTAGGGAGATCAGGAAGGAAGGTATAAGCATAACCTAATTTTCCATAAATAAGATCACATTTCAAATCTATCTAGAGATCTTCATCCTCTATTTGAGGAAAGTTTGGGTCGACGTATTTACCTACGGGGGACGAGAGAGTTGTCAAAGACTAATCCATGTAGACATGAGTCTCCAACTCAGGACCTTTACACATGCTCCTCCTTATATGCCATTCTTGTACATGGTAAAAAAGGAAAGTGGAAAAGTTTGAAAAAAATAGGTTATTAATTCAGTACGAGTGTCATACCAAATAGCTAATTGGAAATATGAAAGGAAGGCACTGACAAATGTCAAAAACATTGAATGAGAGGCATGTGGTTGTTCAACATACCACTTGGTAGTATCTCTAGTTAGAGTGTGTTGGAATTAGTGAAGAAGAATGGAGTCCTCAGTGATGGAGTTCTATGAACACCATATGTGGAAAGAGAAAACGTGATTGGTATGGTCTTCTCTATGATTCCCTTCAAAATTGGGAATGTCTAAGGGAATTTTGGTAGACATGGAAGGTAAATTATGGTCGTGGAGAAGGGGGTCATTGATGAGTTGGCTTAAGTGGAGGAGAAGAAAAAGAATCATGTACGTAACTAGAGGTTGATTAGTGGCCATACCTAAAGGGGTTCCCATATTAATTCCTTTCAGGTTGCCTTGGTTGGGGCCATTGCTACCACTTTGGTTTCCACCACCCACATTAGTTCCTAACATGGTAGTGGCATGAGGTTGGGGGTGATGTAGAATATGCGAAGGAACTAGATGGATCAAAAGAATTAGATTTGTTATCTGTACTGGATGGAGGACTACAAGGATGGATCCTAACTTGACATGCATGGGTGAGAGGATGTCCTAAAGAAAACTATGGCGATATGCCATTAATTCACTGCGAAAAATGCCAAGGGGGCGTAATGGTTTTAAGACAATAGATAAAACTAAAGGCTAAGGGGTGATGATACATGTAAATAGTAACAAAAAATAGGAAAACACCTAATGCAGTGGTTCCAAGTGTAAAAAAACTATAGTAGTATGTTTCTCCAATAAAAAAAAATACATCCTATCAAAATAAAAATAAAAATCGCCTCTAGCCTAAAGGTCTTCTAAATCGTCAGGCAAATACTAGTTCTATTGTATTAGATGGCCTTCCAAAATACTTCTTACTTGACGAAGTCTAATGTTCACAAGTGGAGTTATATAAAGAAATTTAGGGTATAGAGATGAGTACTAACCCACAACCACTCAGATAGGGTGTTTTCCTAATATTGTCCACTAAGGTTACCTTCTTCCCTCGAGGGTGACTGAGTCTTGGGATTCTTCATAGTCAATCAACAATGTGGAACCATGAACCAACGATTTGGGTATCCTCCTAGAGAGTCATACAGATTGAGAACTAAGCCTAATGCCCTCTTAGATGGGTATCTGATGTGCATCGTATTTGGACCATGGCATTATGAAATATTTTAAGCTCCCTACAAGGAGAATTGTCTATGTCTCGATGTAAGTTATCGATGTATGTTTTTGGAATCCTATCACATAAATCCTAAACATAACTACAAAGATTGTTTTTCCCTACTACTGAAGTGGGCTTAATCTATGTGAGTTAAGTTATTGTTAATGTTGAGTGCCTCATGTCCTGGCTTGAAATTTCTAACCAAGCTCAGATTCGCTCGGGTGTGAGTTTGTAAATAATTTCTCAGTTGATGAGTTAATTCAGCATGTTTTATGACACTAATGTTACTAAAACTAAAATTCATAAACTATATGTAATACTGAAAATTCACAGCAAAATAAACAATAAGCTCAAGCACAAAATCACCACCCAAAAAGGCTATGAAGAGACAAGAAAATTTATGGAAGAAAAATCAAATCAAAGACAAAAAAAAAAAAAAAAAAAAAAAGACCAAAATATATAATTTCTAATGGGACAAGGATATTCAAGAAAAAATCTATTGAAATGAGGTAGAAAAAACAAGCAAAAAGAAAAAAGCGAAGTGCTAGAAAATTGCATAAAATGAGCGGTAAAAAGAATGATGTTCAATGGGATACTAAAGAGGGAAATAAACATAATTTTATAAGGGAAACACAGTGCTTCAAAATCTACGTAAAAATACTTCAAAAAGGTAAAAAAAAGGTGTTGGAGAATAGTGGTTGAAAATTCTACAAACTAAACTCCTCAATTCAACAAAATTTCTCCAAAATTGGTAGAGGTCTACTCTAAATCCTATGGGGTTTTTTCCTTCCTAAAAATTAGAAATACGGTAAGATATTCTAGGCCTAGGCATGACTAAGAAAATTATATAAACCCTTCCCGGCACACCAGCAAAACTCTCGGCAAAAGCTGAAAATTCTAAAAAAATTACGAAAGAAGAGCCGCACAGGTTCTAATCTATTAAGTGAACCCAGATGTAGAAAGTAATCCAAAAGGTGTGTTATGGGGCATAAATTTTGTACCAAAAAGTTTTCTCCGTTTTAAAAGGTTTTATCCCAGCAGGTCTGCTACAAATTGTGGTTTCTCTTGCGTGGCTAGTACCTATGACTTGCAAAAAGAAATGCTGACTCGATAGAAGAAATAATTTTCTAGAAAATAGTAGAAATCTGGAAATATAAATAATAATTGAGAGAAAAAATAAAGTTTTAAAAATAGTGAAATAAGTTGAAACAACAGTGAGTGTGGCTTCTAAATTGCTACACGAATGGAGTCACTATTTGTTAACGTAAATTTTTCAGAGAAGTATACCAAAAACCTTTACTTAGGTTTTTGGTGACAAGAAATACTAACAATAAAATATGGCTGCTCATGTTTTTTCTAAACCTGTAAAAGAAATAATGAAAACCCTACAACATATAACATGCAAATATATCAAAACATATAACAGGAAATTATATATAAACAACCTAATGGAAGTAGAAGAAATTCAGGTTTCTTATACAAAATAAGAATCATAGATAAGGAGAGATTGTGTACGTCGACCTGCAATTCTCCCTCCATGGGATGGGTCCTTTTTAGGCCCTATGCTTCAACAATTTCTTCTGTCTCTCAAAGAATATGCAGTAACCAAAAAGAGAAACAATGATAATGGTGAACACAAATTGGGAGGTTGGACGTCACATGATGATAATGGGGATGATGAGAATGGTCATAGTGTAGAATGAGGAAAAAACCACTCTATTTATAAAAAACTATTGAGATAGATTGAGATTTGGAAAATAATTTAATATTATACAGTGAATCAAAATATAGAAGTTGTGAATATTTTATTATATTTTTTGAGAGGTAAAAGATATTGGAAATGATCAAATATATTTACTTAGAAAATGGTTAAAGTAATTAACAAATAAAAAAATTTATTTATTAATTACTTTATGGTGATTAAATCAAATTTTAATTAGAAACAATTATTAAATATCTTTTTAATAATTATTTTAAGATAGAAATATGAGATAAATATGGAATAATAAATAATTATTTATTTATTTAATTATTATCTTGTTTTTTGTTTTTATTTTAATTAAACATAATTTAGGAAAATGGTTCACTAAATTATATCCCAAGGTGAAAGTGGGTTTGAATGTGTAAAAGTTCATCTTGCATGGTGTACTATTTCGATCAACCTAGTAAGAAATACCTAGGTGATAATTTTTTGAGTGATAATAATTAAAATAGATGCCAATTAAATAAACCATCGGATTTTCTTCAATTCATATAAAATTATTCGACAAATCTATGGTACTTATAGTTTGCTAATTGGATAGAAATTTTAAACATATTCCCAATCTTGTGGCTACTCATTCACAAATTAATTATTTCAGAAAATAAAGTATATCATATACAATTTAGTATTCCCTACTAGGAATCAACATTCGAGCTCCAAATTACTATTATTGGTAGGATTCTTCTATGGAATTATGCACTCTAACAATCACAAAAATAGTGTTTGTAGGGTTAATCTATGGACTTGTGTACTCAAATTATATAGAGCTACAATAAAAATAATTAAGGAAATTTTAAGTTGGAATATTTATTGATAGATTTTGTGCATATAATGGGTACAAAAATTAAGTTTCTTAAGGAGAATACAATACACTTAATTATGATTGGCTATTGAGAATAGGAGCTTTATAAAGAGAAAATTTTGTTTAGATGTTGGTTATATTCAAATTAGGTTATAACCTAATATTTTTTTATCGAACCTTAACCTGATACTATATACTAAAATTTGTGTGTATAATTATAATTATAATTATAATTTGGCCAACATTAAATATATCTTCTATGACTTTTTAATTTTAGTTAATTCGGTGTTAATTTTTTATGTTTTTAATTTAATTTTAAATCTAATGATATAATGTGACATATCCCCATTATTACTCATAGAAAATGGAACTTTTGTTTGAGATGTCCTAACTCATTATCTGCTATATGGAGGATCGAACGAAAAATCAAGTTTCCTAAACTTAGTGCAAACAAATCCTTTCATTAATTTGAAATAAAAAATACAGTGTTGTAACTTATTATCCTTGCATGTTGCTGTGTGTTAAAAAATTCGTTGTATTAGTTGATAATCCCAATCTTATGTAGATATCCTGCTCCATCCCCTAATCAAATCACCTACACACATACACAAATAGACAAGGGAACTGTCATTTCCTTCAAGAAAGGAAAGTTAGGAAGAAAAACATTATATTCACAATAATCACATTATGATCTCATCAAAATACATCATATAGAAAGAGAAAATAAAATTATATTCCATATAAAGTAATATATATATATATATATATATATATATATATATATATATATATATATATATAGATAACCATTACTTTCTATGGAATATCATTTTCATTTCTGTATATATATACAACTCTTAGTGTTAAGTGTTTTCCCACAATCCCTTTACCTTTATCCTCGTTTTGCATACTCACAAATTGGGCTCATTCATGAAGCATGAGAGGAATTCTCAACAAGATTACTCCAACATAACAATCTGTTATAATTAATTTATCTCCCTCTTCCACCATGAGAGGGTTTGATTATATAGGTCATTGTTGTAAATAAGAGAATATGTATAAACAATTAGGGCCAAGAGAAGTTAGGAAACTTCGTCACTTATTTATCAGAAGCCAAATCATGACATATTAGTTTGATTTGATCTTATTAGGAAGACAAATTTCTACAAACTTTGAGCTTTTTCGCTCCCTATGAGAAAGCATGCTATATAGTTTTAATGGTGAGTGAAAAGAGTTAATAACATGGAGTGATGGCATATACAATGAAAATGTTGTGAGAGTGATGAGATACCTAACTAGGCACATGCAATGAGGACCTAACCCACAGTCCTCTAAAAAAACTAGTTGATCACAACATTTCATAGCAAAGAAAATGATTCATTTGTAGTCTAATAACTCAATATATTTAACAATAGTATATATAAAGTAGCATATTTATTAAGTTATATATTTTATTTACAACCATTCATATGAACTAAGTGACAACGAAATACATACCTGGTTATGATATGATGTTTCGTTTTGGTTCTCCAACTCGAACAACCCAATTGAATACGCCACCCTGCCAACTAAGAATGAATTTCTAACTTCCTACCCTAGGAAAACTCCACAGGTTACCTATCCCTCAAATCCCAAGTCCAACTATCATTGTAGTGTTTCCAACTTAGACCTAACACCCTCCGACCACAAACTAAACTTTGAGTTCTCCCACATGTGAGTTTTCCTTCCTCCTCAATAAAAAAAGACCAAAACCCAAATAAGAATTCCTCATCCATCCTTTCCTCTCTGTTTATGCCTCCCCCCTTAAATGAATGCCAACCACCACCCTTCATTCTCACCCACTTTCACTAATATCATAACCCCCCCCAAATGCTTTATCTAAAATTAACTTGAAGGATAGAACTCGCCAAGCTAAGGGAATTGAAATAGTAAATAATAAATAAATAAATAAATTGAGTCCTAAAATAAAATTGAGGCAAGTTGTCCGACTAAGGGGTAATAAATAATAAAATAATAATATTAAGTCATATGAGTACATTTTACATATTCACATGGATCTTAACAAAGTAATATTAATAAGCATATTGAAATATTACTTAATAATTATAAGTGAATACTTTAAGGTTAATTAAACATTAATCAATACCAACCAATAATAAAGTTTAAGGATAGCCATAATCTTGATCATTAATTAAAATTACCCATTTATTTAATCATCTATCATTTCAAGCTTTAGAATACTAGCATATTAATGCGAGGTGTCGGTATGAAGCTATCATATGCATACCTCATACATACGCTAATAATACTTATTGGAATCAAGAACAAAAACAAAATCACTCAATATGTAGGCTAATAAAATAATGTAACATAATAGGATCAATTAGGGCATTACATGCACCGCTCCTTCAGAAAACCTTGCCCCAAAGTTAGAGTGAAAAGGATACAACTAGTCATGAATTAGTTTGGGAATAAGGCATGAAAAAATAGGGACAGTGATATAGTAGTAAAAATAAGTAAGCCAAGAAAAAATGTCACTTCCCATCTAAAATCTCTAGCTAAGTTGTACCCTCCTAAACTCCATAATGTACTTCCACTCCCATCATTAGAGGAAATTGTAGCTACAAAATCGGCCTCGTAAGGAAAAATAATAAAATAAGAGTTATGAATTTTGGACGGAAAAGATGAAAACTATATTTTTAGTAGTACTTTTGGCTTATATCCTTATAGGTTTACTCAAATTTCAAGTGTAGACACTTGTTGGATGTAGAATTAAGTTCCATATCCATCAAGTACCCATTATGCATACTTTTGAGAAGACCCACATTGAAAAATAATTGAAGATACATTAAAAAAACATGTTGAACACCCTTTTTTAATGTATCTTCAATTTTTATGAATGCGGGTCTTTTCAAAAGTATGCATAATGGGTATGCATTGGATGTGGAATTTAATTCCCCATCAAATGAGTGTTTACACTTGAAATTTGAGTAAATCTATATGGAGACAAGCCACAAATACAACTAAAAGTAGTTTTTCTTCTTCTCCCTCCAAAATATTTTCATCTGTCTCTTTTTAAATTTAAAGAATTTTGATTGGTTTACATATTGTGACATGGAAATTACGTTAAAATTTCATGTGAACTTTTAAGATGAAAATTCCTGTAATGCATATCCATCGTTTTTTGAAATATACTATGGCATCGAATACACCAATCTAACCACGGATAGAACCACAATGGTGAAAGTCTCAAAATTATCTACCTAAATTTCTCGACAGGAAACCGAAAATAATCATCTCATGTGTAGGTGAGTGTGTCCATCAACGATCTCCCACAATTAAAGGCTTGGATGTTACAAAATGGTAAATGCCTCCACCCCTCAAAGAAATATGGCCAACACCCTAATATGTACCACACTATGACACTTGTTGGATATCATTGATTGTATAATCCATTCAAGTATTCATGTGACATGCAGACTGCACCTTACCCCCTGTCATAAGATTTAATATTAATTAATATATAAAATATAATATAATAATTTACACTAGTGCACTAATCCTTTCAGTTCTTAATATGGAGAAGGATTTCCCAGTTTACACAGATGCCTTGAATAAAGAATTGGAAGAAATTTTGATGCAAGAAGGTGGAGTAAAAACTTATGCATCTAGGAAATTAATGAAACACAAAGAATTGTAAGCTACTCATGACTTAGAATTAGAAGTAGTGATGTTGTCATTGAACTGTAGAGACACTTCCTCATTCAGATAATTTTGAGACAAAAATTGATCATGAGAGCCTTGAGTATCTCTTCATGTACAAGGACTTGAATTCCAGGCAGAGGCAATGAAGAAAAGTCACGAGTGAGTACGATTTTGGGATATTTTACATCAAGGGAAAGGAGAATGTCGTGGTTGATAAACTAAGCACGAGGCCATGGACCTTCTCCCTCGTACTCTTGAGGCTCAATTTGAGGGAGAGTGTTTTGGAGAAACCCTTTGAAGATAGTTGGTATCTAAAGGTATGTCAAGGCTCCAAAGTGGAAAGAATATATAACCAAATTTCTAGCTCTAACTCATTGAACAAATTAGGTTATTGATATATCAATGGAGAATGTTCATCCCTAAGGAAGGGGGTATATGAAGAACCATCCTAAAAGAGTAACATAAAAAAATCTACTATGTACATCCTAGTGGGAAGAAGATGTATGAAGATGTGAAGAAACTCTTCTTTTAAGAAGACATGAAGAATGATGTAGTTCAACTTCTCACTAAGTGTCGCTAGTTAGTAATCTATTTAATTTCATGAATTTAGTCTCACATTTATCTGTAAATTCACACCTAACCCCATTCTGTTGTAATATTTTGATGGGTTTCTAAACCTTGGAAAACAATTCCATGAATATTTCACAATAACGTACTAGTCCCATGAAGCTACGCACCTCATGAGAATTTTTTGTTACCAACCAAACCATTATGGCCTTCACCTTTTTCGAGTCACAAACTAAAATCCATTCTCTTTAGATGATGTGCCTGGTGTAATTAATATCCTTCTGAAATTACTAAAATTTCTACAGATTCCCATATGACTGATTTTCTCTTAAGGATGTCAACACAATCCTTAGGTTCCCTTAATCCTCCTTTTCATTCTTGTAATACACAAGAATATCATCTAGAAATTCTTAAACAAATTAGTCCATATACTTTCATAACATGTCATTCATGAGAGTCAGAATATTTGTTGCATTGGTCAAACTAAATGACACTACTACGAACTCATAGGACCCAAACAAAGTCTAAAAGGTAGTTTTTTGGATGTTCCTTTCCTTAATCCTAATTTGATGTTATCCATACCATAGATCATTTTTTGATAAAAACCATTACTCCCTTAATTTGGTCAAATACGTCATCTATTATGGGTATCAGCTACCTATTCTTCATTTTGGACCAATTCAAGTCATTATAATCTATGAGAAATATTAAGGAACCATATCTATTCTTGACAAAAATTACCGATAGACTACCAAGTGAAATAGTAGGTCTAATAAACCACAAACCCAATATCTTCTTTGACTGCAACTACAAATCATAAATTTATAGAGATATCATTGTATATGGTTTCAAGTATATTGCCTCTACACCACATTTTAGGTCGATTGTGAAATTAATCTCCCTCATAGGGAGTAATCTTGGAATTTTTTGGGAACAATTTCCTCAAATTTTGAAAAAACTACGTGTTGATCTAGGGGGGTCCCTTCTTGTCACTTATAGCCCTGAGCACGTATATTTTATAGCCATTCCAATGAATTTTTTTTACATTCATCATGGAGATGAATCACAGGGAAAACCTCTCTTGATACCACAAATTTTAATTCACCTACCTTAATCATCTAAAAATATAATTTTTTTAAGTAGTCTACCAAAGCTCGACGAAGAAGTTTTAGCTAGTATATTTTAATGATTACATCATAAATCTCCATTGTTGTGACATGTTCCTTAAACATAGTTGTACACACCCTAAGGTATACCTAAAATTGGTGAACACTAGGTCTTAATGCTTGTTTTACCCCATACTCCATCATTATTTGTTTAAATTCGTCATGCACATAAGCTTCCAACCCACCTTTTTCTATTGAAAATAATGTAATGAAACTATTTGTAACACCAGAATCAATCAAAATTTTAAATTTTAAATGGTTTATCATACACAAGGTTTTTACAATGGTGGATTATTGTTCAACTCAGTGGTTATGACCTGTTGCATATATTTGATGGTGGTTTCCTATGAATGACATTGATTCTTTTGTTTCTCTACCATCGTTACCAAATTTTATCTTAACACAATCACTATGGTAATGAGGTCCCTTGCATCCTTAATAAGTGATGCATGTTAGACTCTAAATAAAATGTTTTGGGGATTCCAAGAGAGAGCTCCTACCTCTATGACCCTTAACCCTACTCAACGCTCCACACATTTGACCTCAACTTGCATGAGTCCCTAGATTTGTTGAATTTTTTGGAACATAAAATTGACACCCCTGTTGCCACTATTTTGGATACAACCTTGTCTCCATATGGCAATGGCCTGAAAATTCCTCCATTGAAGAAGGTCTAAGGGGCTTTCCCCACAAACCTCTCTTGTTGTGGAAAAATGGTGACGTTTTCTCCTTCTAAGTTGAAATGTTCTTCTACATATTGATCATGTTCAATAGCTTCTTCAACTAAGGATATTTCACACATAAAAACCATTTCCTTAATACTTATGTTCAATCGATTAATGAAGTGATCCACATCATACTGATAACTATCCATGTAGGAGACATACTTAAAAAATTTCATGAATTTGATCTCATGTTCTTCTATAATGTAGTTTCGCTATACCAAAGCATGGAATATATGACTTGTTATTCTTCGTAATATGCTAGTAGGTACTTCTTCCTGAACCTTTCCTCAAATAATTCCCACATAACTATGTCAAGGGTGAGGTGAAGTTGCTGCTCTAGGTCTACGCAATAATTAAGGGTACTATCCATCAGTTGAAATATCATTCTCTTATCCTTCAAATTTGAAGTACACTCCCTTAGTAAGAAACATTTGTTCATTCCCTCCAACCACGCTTCTACTCATTTTTTTCCATGACCTCCAATGAACTCTAGGCGCTTAATTTTTCGAATCTCTATAGTAATGTCCTCTATTGGAGGCCCCATATTATAGCTCATTGACCATTCAATGTTACCTACCCCAAATGGAGGGTGATATACTTCCACCTCAGTTATTTGGTGCATTCTTAAAGCCTCATTAATGTCCTCTAGGGAGAGAAATATGAGTACCAACTCTAGTGATGGAAATGGGATATTTGGAGGAGGTGGTCCTTGTGTCAACCTTCCTCAACCTTGAATTCCTCATGTCCTAACCATTCTGAACTATTCAAATATATATATGACATACAACGTAACTTAGGACTTTGTTAGCTCTAAGTGCATCTCATGCATATCTAAAATGATAGGAATTTTTTTTCCTTTTATTATGATTATAAATGAGCATTACTTCAATACTAAGCATATCCTTAAGGATCTCCAAAATCCTATCATGTGTGATCTTCATGTAACATACTAAAATATCTCTCAATTGTAGTTACTTTAGCGCTACAAGGCACCTACAAGTCACCCTTGACATCTTCCTAGCTTCCATTCTCCTCTCCTAAAGCCATTTAAATAAGCCACTTCCATGTTAAATTATAAAGTTTTAATTAAGTAATTTTGATCCATCTTTAAAACCTTATCAATATTTAATATTATATTATACCATCAATTTAGTTAAACGAATAATTAGTGTGAGAAGTATTATTTTTCTTATTATCATTTTTCTTACCATTAGGTTATTTAATTCATTGATTGCATGGACTGCATTGTGTGAATCTTGATGGTATGTCTACGAAAGGTTTTGTTTTTTAGAATTGGGTTCAGTTGCATGGGATTGCATTTTAACAATTAATTTCCTAACTTAATTATCGAATTACCTCACAACATCAGTGGAGACACAACCAATCGTACCATTAGACTTTGGTCCCGATTTTGAGCATTAAGCACCACTCAATAAGTAAGAAGCATTAAAAATGATATCATACAATGTACGAGACTATGAATAAATTATTTCAATATGTTTGGAATTTAAGATGCCTTTCTCCTCTATATTTATAAAGTGCATAGCTACATCCTTCGACATCGAGGGTAGAAAGGATTAAGCGAACTAATATTTCAGAAATTGATTAGGAATATTGCTCTTAATCAATTTCCTACGTCACGTGCAGTCGTGAATGTGACCAGAGATGTGGGTAGAGGTTTCCTTCTTCAAAATAAGGAGCAAATACATTTTTATCTCTTACCATGAAAGTAATTAAAAATATTTTTGGTAACATTCATGCCAAGGTAGCATCATCATGATAGGATGCCTTATCAAGTTCTATGTACCATTTAATTGCATTCCTAGTTAGGTTTTGTACGAAAAGACAGTAAATGATACTATCATCCAAGACAGTAAATGATACCATCATTCACCAAAAACGTTTGAGGATCACCATAAATTATAGGTGGTAATGTCTCATCAAGTTCTATTATGACTTTCCTTTAAATTTGGGTATATAAAAAGGTAGTTTAATGTACATTGGAGGTGACTTGTAATTATAAATCTAAATTCCAATTAAGAATTAAAATCAAATCATTTCTTTTGCAATTTACAACATACATAATACACTAAATAATAAATGAAGTAATGAGGGAATTAACAATAAATATAAATGATATTTTTATAAATTTGTAATGGAATTCATAGAGAAAACTAAATTTTCAAATGGATATAGTGTTTGAAATTGATGATGGATAACTGTGAATTTGAGAGCAAATTTTTAACATTTATTAATTTATGAGGAAAAAATAATTATGACTCGGTAAAAGTTTATTTTTCTCCCATTCATTTACAAATTAATTAATAATTTATAAGTTTGATCCTTCTCTATTTTAAAATTCATAATATGATAATCATAATTAAAATTTGAAAACTAAAATACATAATAAAATCACAACAATATATTTTTTTAAAATTTAAAATATTTTATTATTATTATTATTATTATTATTATTAATGATATGATGTTAACTATTTTATTTTTATTTTTTAAAATTAATGATATTTACCTACAATCAATACAAGAATGTCATGTTTTGATTTTGGTTACATTACAATCAATATCCTTAATTTTTCTTAACTCTCGAAACTTTTAAACTATAACACTTTATATTCATTAGCAAAAAATAAGTTACAGAGTTATCATGTCCATATCTTCCTAGCACAAAATATAAAGAGACAGAGCATGAATATGCTCCTCTAGATAGTGGCATACAATAACACAGTTTCTTCATCAGTCATTTTCCAACCATCTGAGATAGGACCAAAATGAATATAGGATAGTTTTTTTTGGTCACTCATATCCAAGAATAAGAGACATCTATAGTACATCATAACTTCCAATGTTACCCACATACAAGAATTAACAATACGACACATAGAAATATAATAGAACAACACATCCAAAGTACCTTGCTCAGCAAAACTTCAAGGCCAACAATGTTATCACACATTGAAGGAAATTTGAACTATTCTCACACCAACCAATAATGACTTAATCAACATTGACTTAACGAGTTCCTATACACCATTAGCAAACATAACAGAATTTGTTGAAACATAATCATAACAATATATGACCATGGCTAAATATAAAACCATCACAAGATACATGCCAAAAAATAAATTACAGTTATACAGTAATGTTTTGTAGTGACATGAATGAACCAAGCGACTTCAGGCCAAAAAACAATGAGCATTAAAACACCAACTTGGAATGGAAGGATATACATTAAACCAGAACCCATGCTCACACCAAAATGATATAAGGCACAAGGAGGGAAAATATATGACTTCAAAACCATGTAGAGATATAATAAAACCAACCCAACAAGACTATTTTTGGGAAATTAATAAAACCATCTACAACATTATGGAATCATAAAACTGAAAACAAAGACTTGACAAGTTTCTTCATAATAGTGTAGTTTGTATACAAACAACATGATCCAATGAATTGAGCTTGAAAGGAAAAATATGTTGAGCCTGCCAAGAAGAGACAATACCTTGAACATGTTTGCCAAAATTATTAAAAAAAACATAATACCAATGTTTGCTAGTTCTGATGAAAGGATATTTGTGAGGCTTTTGTTTTCTGTAGCTTTATATAAAAATTTTCCCTAAAATCCCTCATTATTTTATCCTCATTATTTTATTTAATTCTTATGGTTATTATCGTCATTTTACACATTCTTGAGTTAATTATCTTAAATTCAGACATGATAAGGTGAATTTTTATTATTTATCATATTTCCTTTGCTTCAATAAGAATTACATGAAATTTTCATTAACGAAGTCTTAATTGTGCCTAGGTATCCAAGAGGAAGCCATACGAGTGATTGATGGGTATAGAGACCACCACATGTACCTATTTAATGGATGACTTATGCACGGTTATGTGAGGTGAGATGCACTAAAAAATATTGCAGCTAGTTCAACTATTCTTGCTCTCATTTGGGGATTGATATCTTAGCACACTTTTTAGGAGAATCGAACATGGTTTTTGTTTGTAGTGACATTTTTATCCTCTTACATGAGTCAAAATGCACCTAGGTCGTAGTTGTGTGTTTCTAGATGTAAAATAATAAGTCACCCGAAATTCACAACTGTTTTCAAATTGCTATCTTCTTCGTTGATTTAAGTGTAGATAAAGAGGAACCTCCAAATTCTCAAATTAAGTAATATGTGGGCTATTTTCCCAAATTTACCATGGCCTTAGAGACACACATGGTTTTTGGAGACAAATTTGTTAAAAATGCACAATTAATTTAACTTGAGATAAATTTCAAGTTAACAATTTCTTTTAATTGAATAATTTAATTAAAAGCTAAAAATGAAAATAAAAAAATGACAATCACTTTTGAGATAAATTTCAAGCTTTTATATAGCCAACTATTTACATTATCCTCAAAATATCAAACTATCCATAATCAAGTTAGTTTAACCTTTTAAAAATATCTATAAAAAAATTAAATGACTTAACTATTTTGAAATATTCTTAATGAAGTAAATTTTTTTTCCTAAAATATGCGATAGAAAATTTCCATTGCCAAAAATAAATAACTTAATTAAAAAGTTGTGTTTTCACTCGTAAAAAATTTACATTGCCAATAATAAAAAAATTGTGTTTTCACGCGTCGTAAAGACACGAAATTTCGTGCTCTCTCTCGTTGGAAAAACGATAAATTCGATATTTATCAAAACATCACTTTGCCAATAAAAATTGAGGCGGCCGAAGACGCTGCACTTTCACTCCTCACATGGAAAACGATAAGTCGCACTCTGGAAAACGATAAGTTCGAGTTTCAATTCGTGGACAGTTGGAATATCATTTTAGCATATGGACCTCGCACACTCAGATAACTCTATATATATATATATTGGTTGCCTAGCATTTGTGCCCGATCGTTGCATCGTTGTTATGCAATTTGGGAATCTACTTTCGGCTTCAGTATACAGGTAGCAGCTAGGCACAGGATGAATATGAAATATGCCTTTTGAATTTATGTGGTTACATTTTGGGTTTGAATGTCTATTTTCTTGAAGCTTATCTTGTAGCAGATATTTTCAAGATGACAGTTCCGTGAACTCTACGATTTCCATCGATGATGATGCGATGTCCATGACGATTCTCTTCAATTCTGTACACAGTACTCAGTTTAGCGGTTTAGCTAACGTCGCATTCACCGAACCTTGCCTCATATTCTTCGCTTCCTTTTATCTTCCTAATTTCTTTGAAGTGACAGACTCCACGTTCGACCATGTTATTGCAAGCCGGCTGAAATTTGTTTCACATTACACATCAATCTGGGTGTTGTGTGTACTTTAGTTCTTATTATTATTTTATGGAAAAGGTTAAACCCACCAGGGAAATAAATTAGATTGACAGCCGAAAGAGATAAAGGTAATTTCGATTACTATAAATCTTGAAAGTGATAGACTCCACGTTCGACCATGTTATGACACGCGCGCTGAAATTTGTTTCACATTAGATATAAGTCTTGGCGTTGTATGTAGTTTAGTTTTTATAAGTATTTTATGGGAAAGGTTAAACATACAACGGAAATAAATCATATCAACTACCGAAAGAGTTTAAAATAATTTCTATGACTATATTTTATTTATAAATTAAAGGTGGTTTTTAATTAAAAATGTAGAATGATGTGTTTTTTTATTAAAATAAGAATTTAACATAATGATTGTATTTATTTTTAAATAAAGATTATAGAATTTTAATTTAATTATTAACA
Organism: Pinus albicaulis; assembly: GCA_034641835.2. Taxonomy (NCBI): domain Eukaryota; kingdom Viridiplantae; phylum Streptophyta; class Pinopsida; order Pinales; family Pinaceae; genus Pinus; species Pinus albicaulis. The sequence goes on from CM076583.1 coordinate 389,743,851, forward strand.
ATTATTAGATGAATGGTAAGTATACAATTTTTAAATAATGTTTTAAAATATTATTAATAAGCATGTCTATTTTGTAATATGATTTTCAAAATTTTAATTTAACTATCAATAATTATTAGATAGATGATAGGGATTTAACTTTTTCAAAATATTTGCAGTAGACTTATATAAAAGCCTAAGACTAAGATTTATCTCTAAAGTACTTGTGTCTTTTTTGTCTTTTTAATTCAATTGATTAATTAAACAAATTTCATATGAGCAAGTGCCATATGAAAAAAATTTGCATTATACGCAAGCTTGTGAGAGCAGAAGCTTCAATGCCGTGAAGAGAGCACTGATGCAGAAGAACAGATCCTCTTGGGAGGCGATTTACATGGGATTTAGCAGAGGGGGTGATACAATTACAAAAGAGTGGGAGCGTAGCCCTAAACAAAAAAGGCCAACTTGGCCTCACATAAAGAGAAGGGCAGACAGGCTGAGAAACTCTCCAATACGATGGTTCGAATAGAACATAAGAACACCTAACATGAGCAAAAAGAAACCTGGAAACTTCATGGGACTGAGAAAGCCTTTATATTGTGTCTTCCCCCGGGTAATCATTAAGACTGGGGCACTCTGATGATGCCTGCATGAGTGACATGCTGAGCTTTCGTAGTCATGGAGGGGCCTGTTGCCTCTCCTTTGATCTCTGGTATACCTTGCCTACTCGTTGTTTTGCATTTGATCATAGTGTAATGGGGAGAATTTTTATCAACAAAACGTTAGTGGTGGACCTCCCCCAGATAGATCAGGTTTTTTTCCGTGATGGCATTTATTTTATTTTCCACTGCATTGCTACTATCTTGCTACTCCTCCAAAGCCAGAGCCAACATGGTTTTATTCTTCCAATGGAGCTCAATATCTCTGCTAAATATGTTTTCCCTCGCCCTAGTCAGTCTGGGATTCGAGATCCAGTTGATGGAGGCTTCGACATCTTCCGTGGAGACCCTTTAGCGAATATTCCTGCCTCTGTCTTCTAGCTTAAGGATGTGATCCTTAGATTCCTCAGTGGTGGTTTTCTCATATATTATGGTGGCATTTCTCGCGGCGGTATCCGCTCTTGATATTGAAGGTCTGTTAAGGGAAGGCCAGTGCGAGTCGCGACCTCGCCTCCCTTGGGCTAGACATTCAGAGCTGCGAGGAGGAATATTGATGGAGGGCTTGGAGACCAGAAGGCGATAGGGCAGATAACATTGAGAGTTGGGCTTAACAGGAATAGAGAACTTATTGTTGCAGGTAAAAGATGCAGGGTGTAACCTTGGCATACAGGGGGAGGGGGAGTGCTTGGGAGAAGACTCGCAGGGGAATGAGACAATGAGCCTGTAGGTTGGGTATACATAGGTCGTGGGCGAGGTGGGATGATTGGAAATCGAGGGGAGGGGAATGACGATAAGGCACACATAAAGTAGAGGGTAGTTAACGTGGGAGGGGCACATGAAGTTGGATTAGCCCAAAGGGTGGAAGACAGTGGAGTACGTGGAAGCTATGGTACCTCCAGTGATGCAAAGGAGGTTAAGGGGTGTCGATATCATGATGCATTCGAAGGAGGATCAACAGCCAGATAATTCGTGTTGTACCTATCTAGCATTTCATTCATCATGATGATGGCACAATATTCCTTTACCTTTGATTACGTGAGATCATGCCATGCTTGCGAGAGGAGGAGAAGATTACCTTCCACCCCAGCATTGCCCAATCACTCTGCCAACAGGTTCGCTCTACATCTGACAGCGTGGAAGGAGACCCCCTTGGCATGGTAGATATGTATTTTTATCCTATGAAGAATCTTGTTGAGCTGCCAACTTTCCGAAACCTACGTAGTGCTTTGGCCTTGTTGGAGTTTCTGACAAACTTGGGAAGCAAGCATCGAATCCCCTTCCACAGATAGAGGCCAGAAGTTTTGATCCCTTGAAATTGCCAAACCGTGTTCTAGAGCTTGAAGTTCAGCTGCATTGTTTGTTGAATGGCCAATATTTATGTCATAGAGCCATATGATTTTCCCTGTGTAATTTATGAAATCTCCACTGGAGCTTGAATTATTAGGTTTGCCTTTGGCAGTGCCATTGTATTTTAACTTAATGAAACCAATCTCTAGAGGTAGCCATAAGAGATCAGTAGCCTGGGGGGGAGAGGTGTGGGATATCTGGGGAGGGACAGAGATAAAGATGTCCAACATGAGAAGAATCTGGAGGACCACCTGAGAAGCTGGATTAGAAGGATTGGCAAACTTCAACAGGGAAACTGATTCACGAAGGATCTTCTTAATAGTCAATATGATTTGTTCTTCTGACCTATGCAAGTCTTTGAAAATTATGGAATTTCTTTCCTTCCATAGAGACCAACATATTATTCATGGGAGGAGATTCCAAGCGCAATTGATCTACAAATGAGAGGAGAAGGAGGAACACCATAATTCAATGGTTAGGAGAATGGAGGAGGGGTCCCTATCAATAGCTCTGAAGACCAGGGAGGCCCAATTCCATATATTGGAGGCAAAAGTGCATTCATTTAATAGGTGATTGGTAGTTTCCTCTACATTTATGTAAAGTGTGCATCTAAAGGGGCTAGTGAAGCCCTTCTTTTTGAGGTTGTCCCAATTCAGGATTTTCTTATGCATAATTAACTAGAGAAAAATGGAAATCTTTGGCTAATTTTTGGGGTCCCATAAGGCTTTCCATTTTCGATCAAAGGGAATAGGATTGGGGGAAACTAGATAGCTATAGGCTTCCTTGATATTGAAGTGGCTGGATGGGTTCTTCGCCCACCTGAGTTTGTCATTCTCATCTTCAATTTGTATTTTTATTTCATTGAGATCTTTAGAAAGACTCTTCCAGTCCAAGGGATAGATTAAGTGATCCAAATATGAAGCTTCGAGCAACTCCCTTCACCCTGCATTTTCGTTATTGATCTTCTAGTAGTGTTTCACCAGTAATTTGCTTTTTTTCTGCATATGAGTTTTGAAATATCTGTACTGATATTGATTCATCTTGGGGCTTTTTTGCCCCTCATCATCCCAGAATAAGCCAATTTCACCATTGCCAATTTCTCAAAAGCAATGATTTGGATAATCTCCTTGTTTCTCCAAGCTTGGCTCCACATTCTGGAGCCTTTGATGGTGCCGCTTAAACGGATGAGAGTATCAAGACGGTGAGTGGGAGCATATTTTGCTTTCCATAATTCATCCTAAGAGGAATGAGAGTTGGTTATCCATCTCTGCTAAATTTTTTCCCCTAGGGCTTTTCCCATCATTTCTGGGTCTCTAAGACCCAAACCTCGTTCTTGCTTCAATTTGCAGACTTTGTGCCATGCCACCAACGCCATTTTCCATTGTCTTTTTTACCTCTCTAGAGGAAGTTTCTTTGGATGTTTATGAGGTGATAAGAGATTGATTTGGGGGTGTCTAGGGATGAATATTGATAGAGAGGAATGGATTGCAGGACTGATTTGAAAAGCACCAAGCGACCAAAAAAGTGTAGGGTTCGAAAGGTCCAGTTGGCTAGTTTTTTTTCCAACTTGGTAGTTAGGTTTCCCCTGTTGGATTTGTCTTGAGGATTATCCATGAGGGGGACACCCAGATATTTAGAGGGGAGAATTTTGGCTATGTTTTGTTGGATGGGTTGGGAGCTGTTGAGGAAGAACAACTTGCATTTATCCGCATTAATGGACGTAGCTGAGGCATTAGAGAATTTAGCCATGATGGATTCGAAATCAAGGGCTTCCTTAATAGAGGGAGTACCCATGAGTAGTGTGTCATCTACATATTGCTGGTGAGTAGATGGGGGAGTTGAGTTATAAATTTTGATTCTTGAGATAGATCTATTGGAGGAGGCAGTCAAAATGGAGCGACCTAGCCCCTTAACCATGATAAAAAAAAAGAGAAAGGGAGATATGGGGTCCTCTTGCCTAATGCCTAGGGTGAGGCTCATGATGTCGAAGGGAGAGCCATTGAGAAGAATGCAGAAAAAATGCCCTGAAACCATATCCATGATACATTTAATTCATGCTTTGTTGAAGCCAGAATCCTCCAACACTTTCCTTATGTATTCCCAACAGATTTTATCGAAGGCTTTGGACATGTACAATTGTATAAGTATGCCACGTTTCTTTCAAGCTTTGAGAGAATGAATGATTTCCTGAGAGAGAATGATATTGTCCAGGATTTTCTTGCCTTCAACATAACCCAATTGATGCTGAGAAATGAGGAGGGGTAGGATAGTCTTGACTCAATTTGCTAAGACCTTGGAAATGATTTTATAGATGACACTGTAGAGAGACATGGGACTGAACTTTTCGGGGGAGTCAGCATCATCAGATTTCGGAATCAAACTGATGAAGGTGGCATTAAAAGCTTTTAGGATTGACTTTTGAATGCGAGATTCCTCCACTAATTCATGAACCTCCATCTTCAACATCGGTCAGCATGCTTTGAAGAAGTTAGCGGTGAAGCTGTATGGGCTAGGTGCTTTTCCATTGGGAATGAACATAACCACCTCCTCGAGCTCTTGCATTGAGACCTTTCGGAGAAAAAATTTATTGTGTTCCCAAGTCAGGAGAGTTGGGATGTGATCAATTATTATTTTTATAGATTTAGACCTATTATTGTTAGTCTCAGTGAGGAGCGAGCCAAAGTATTGGTCGAGCTCCTCTTCCAGGTCTGCATGGGTGTGTATTGTATCGACCTATCTGGTATTGAGGCTCAGTGTTATTTTTTTTTTCTCTGCTGGATCATAGAGCGATGGAAGGAAGTGGTATTTTTCTCCCCGCATTTCAACTTGTTTATGCTGGATTTTTGTTGCAATGTTTTTCTTCTTGGGTGGCCCTTTCCTCTCAGCTCTTCTGGAGATGGATTTCCTCATGTTTTCTCTTCTCATTGAGGCCTTTATTGATGATTTGTTGATGTAGGGCTTCCTATTTTAATTCTAGTAATTTCTTCTCCAAGATGATGTTGCCAAAAGAATTTTTGTTCCAAGTCCTTATTTCTGCCTTGATGAATTTCAATTTTTTTATGGAACCTGTACATTTTGTTTCCTTGACTGGGCTGAGGGGTTTCCCACCATTCTTTCATTTTCTACAAGAGTTCTGGGTGATCAAGCCAGAAAGCGTTGAATGCGAAGTGTTTATATTTGGCTTTGGGTGAGATCTAAATAGACAAGGAGACGGGCCAATAGTCCAAGCGCACCTCAGGAAGGATTCTATCTTTTGTTTCCTAGGAGGTGAGGTATATGTCCTCCAAAAGGAGAAAGTGGTCAAGCTTTGAGGCTATCTGTCTATGACCACCACGCCTGTTCTTCCAAGGGAAGGAACCATTTTTGGTAGGGATGTCTATGAGGTTCAGATCATCTACGGTTACCTTGAAAGCCTCTGAGTCTTTATCCATCTTCCTCAGACCCCCTTTCTTTTCCTTCAAGTTGATCACCATATTGAAATCCCCCGCTATAATTTTGTAAGGGTGTTTGAAGTATTTTTGGATTATGCTGAGCCTGCTTAATAGTTCGAGTCTTTCAACCATTGTGTGGGGAGCATAGAGATTGGTAACACATATGCTTCCATAGATCCTATGATTTTTAGGACTATTGTTAGAGTATGTCTTGTGGCAGTTGAATTTGTGAGCTCGAATAGAGAGTTCTTCCAAAGAGTGGTTATGCCACCCACCGAGCCTCTGGCTGAGATTGTACCATGGTTGTACTTTTTGAAGCAATTTTTCTTGATCATATCCATGTTTTTTAGGTCACTCTTAGTTTCTCGGAGCAACACAATATCCATTTTGTCAAATGTTATTCTATTTTTTAGAATCCTTTTTTTCTTGGACTGTTGAGTCCCCTTATATTCCAAGAAATGAAAATCATTGAGAACTTTTTGGGGGTAGGTTTATGGCTCTTACCTTTGCTTCATTGATGAGGCAGGCACCTAGCTCTCGAAGGAGCTAGTTGGTGGGTTTCCTGCCACACTTTCTGTTAGGTCCAATTGGGAAGCATTTTTCAGCAATTAGATTAGCTACAATGCCCTTTCCGGCTTATTTTTCCATGGATTTATGTTCTGAGGTTGGATTCATACCCTCTTGTAATAGGAAAACCTCTTCGATTTTTTCGATCTGATATTTTGCGATGGCATCTATGCCATTTATTTTCCATTATTTTGAAATTTTTGGAGGTTGACTCCCCACAGAACCTCTTCTATCGTATTTTCCTCTGGGGTGGATGTTTCCTGTGCCTACTCAATCTCTATATCTTCCTGATTCTGTTCATTTTGATTCATGTTGTGTTCCGAAGCTTCAGCGTCCAGATGGTTGTTTTCTAAGGAATGTTCTTACTACTTGTGTTGTTCTTCCATAGTGTTGTGAGGGGATAGTTCCTCTTGAGTGGAGTTAAGAACTTCGTATTCTCTATCTTGAGAGACCTTGACTTGATCTTTCTTTGTGTACACTCTTTTACTCTATTTTTTCTTGTTTCTGACTTTAGTGTATCCTTGCTCATCCTTCTCCTTGTTGATATGGTCCTCAGTTGTTAGTGCTTTGTTTTGAGGCATTCATGGAAGAGGTGCCCATGCTCATGGCACTTTCAACATCTGAAAGGTATATGCTTGTAATAATTTTTTTTTTGTCAAAATGTCATCCTTGTAGTTGAGCCTTATGGATTCTGGTAGTGCCCCTCAAACATCGATGTAAATGCATATTCTTGCATAGGAGATGTAGTGCCTATTTCAAGTTCCCTTAGAAATTTGGATATATTCTCCTAGTTCATCTTCGATGGCTTTGAGAATAAAGGGTCCCCAATAGTCCATGTGTAGGAAATAAAACCTAACCCAGATGGGGACTCTTATGAAATCCTCTTTTTTGGGTGTGAAGTTTTCCTTCCAGAAATTCATGTAAAGACCGACCAAGTTGAAGAAATAAGGGCCTCCTTCAAATATTTTGTCTTTGTCTTCCAAGGGACTAAAAACTATGATAAAGAAACCTTTAAATTTTAGTTCCACGTTGATTTCTCCCTTTGGTTTCCATTTTGCATGGATCCAACCCTTTAGGGATCTTTCTGTTGGCCAGATTCACATGAATTTTCATAGCACCACTTGCTCTTGCATATTTTCTGTGTAAACTGCGATATCTAAATCTTTGGTGATTACTTCCGGTGTCCTCTTAGATTTTGGGTGGCATGCATTTGTTTCTTTGATGCCCCTGGTGGATTTTCCTCCTCGTTGGCAGCATCCTCTGCTACAACCATAAAGTGAAGGGCTGAAGTGTTTGCAGCGTGGTTTGCTAAGAGGTCTCTTTGTTCTGCTAGTTGTCAGAAGTTGCTGCAGTGTTATAAGGGTGGTAAAATCTAAGCAGTTAGTGAGGCGTGTAAAAAATGAGGTGTCGTTCTTAGGCGATCTACCAGCAACTAGATCCGTGAACAAGGGGGCATATGGAGCACCATCCGTCTCCGACGAGGGGCATCGAGGGGAGCCCATGTAGGGTCGGCATCGGTAGAGGCCGCAGGGTGATGCAGGGAGCTCAGAATGTCAGAGCAGGGGCAGAGTCGACCAGACCTAGGTCAGGGAAAATAAGGTTAATCTTGTTACATGTTTTTTTCAATGTATATCTCTTTAAAATATATATATATAATTATTAATAAAATAATAATTTAAATAGACATCACTTAGTTATTTTTTATGATTTTTTAACTTTTAACGATTTGAGATATATCATTGAATAAGTGTGGTCTTGTTTATCATGCATTAATTCACAATAAGTAATCACTGTGGATGGGGCATCATTGTTTTTTTTTATTTATTTAATCCTTTGACTCACAGAACGACGGTCGTGGCACTATTGGTGGCTGCCCGTATATTTAGATTTGTCAGCTGTGACATTTGGTGGTTGTTTGTATCGTGGCCCTCCAGTATGAAGTCACAAATATGCATGGAATATGGTTCGTCTAAGTGCCAGAATTGTGCGAGGTAGAGCTAAGCGATGGAAAACAAAATATTGTTTAGTTGTGAAATTTGGTGGTCGCTCGTGTCATGGAGCTCCAGAGTGAAGTCAAAGGGTCGCTGCTTCGACTCGCCAGTTACATGGATCACAGTGAAGCGATCACGGCGAGCCATCATCAAGCCTTAGGATTTAGGAAAAATGGATCGATGAACCTGAGACCTTTCTAGAACTAATCAGGAGATTCCAAGAGCGCAGAGATTTGTGCACGACGAGATTCACGGGTGCACATGGTCACAAATTTGTCAGATTTCTATACAAATTTGGTGACAAGTTCATTCTGGTAGCATTTTTCTTTTAACGAAACGTGTTACAATGTTCGAAAAGCTGGCCCCAAACAAGCGTCATTGTTTCATGCACAATGGTAATCTTACAATTTTATCGTTTCGGGCTTCCTCGAAGATTTTCCATTTAATCCGTTCACTTGTTGGGCCTATATATTTTTATGGTTCTAAACTTTTTTACCTTGGTTTTATTTCAAGCATGAAAATTGTGTAGCTTGGTGTTCCAAGCATAAATTTCTAGGTCGCATTTGTATGCTTATGCTTATGTTGATTTAACATTTTGGTTTGAAGGGTTTTGGCCCAAGAATTGGAATCCTGAATTATTTATTTGCATTTTGTTTTTTTTTTTGGTTTTTTATTCAATCATTAATGTAGGAAAAATTGGTGTTTTTGTTTAATTTGGATGGGCCATAAAGTATTTCAGTGGGACAGGGTTTAGAGGAAGCCAATATATACATTTTTGTTCCTCAAAATGTGCTTAAAAAAAACGCATTTTCTTCATTGATAAAAAGAAAGTACATTGGCAATCTTTTCTTTTATCTTTGACCCTCCTATTACTAACAATAAATAGTATACTTTTCTCCAAAATCATAAAAGCTTCTCCACAAAGATTATGGTTATGTTCTTATCAGATGTGATAATATAGAGTGATTTCTAACCGTTAATTACAATTGATATCGTTCAAAATTATTTATAATGATCAAGTTCGTGCCATACTAAAAGGGAGCACAAAATTAAAACCAAGTAAAGGGGAAGCCTAAATGGAATCGATACTTCCAATGTTCAAGAGCCTGTTCATAAAATATGCAGCAAAGAAGTACTTTCCTCGCCCAAACCCAATACCTCTTTTTGACCGTAGATCAACCATCTGATTTTGTTCCCTATAAATGTGATTAAAATTGATATTCCAAAAGAGGCAGTCAGAACCGTAATTCAATCCATCCAATTAGAGAGGATGGGTGGGAAGAAGAGAGTATGATGCTAGACCCAGTCGATTATTCTCTTTGAGTAACCATTGATGGAGATGGAATCCAGGCCAAGCCATTTGTAAAATGATAGAGCACCCCAAAGAGTCCTCTCTACAGTTTGCTCCCCGTCCACCCTGCCACCAGAAATGGAAATAATTCCCAGGTGCCATTGAAATTACCACACCGGATCAACACTTCCTTTGTTGACTTTCTCCGGAAAAAGAGCCTCTCGAGAAATTTTCTGTTATATCCATTTATGAGAACTTCCTTACTTTGGGGACTTTCGTCATCAGTCCGATCTCAGAGAAATAAGAGATGGTATTCTTGGTGAGTATCGAGCTTGTCTAGGCACTCGGTGAGACAAAGCGAGTTTGTTTTTCCAGCTGCGGGAATTTGTAAGCTTAAAAGCGAGCATATTTTCTCAATGGAAAGTTACACTTGTTTAATTATACGGTAAATTATATCTTCTTTACTTATCGGAGTTAAGATGGCAGATGCTGGAACTGGTTTGACAAATTCCCAACTGCCACAGTTTAATGGGAAAAATCACAGTTATTGGTCCATAACAATGAAAGCATTGTTTTCTTCTCAGGGAATATGGGAGCTGGTTGAAACTGGTTATGCTGAACCTGCAGATGCAGCAGCGTTGGCTGCTTTGACAGTAGCACAAAGAGACCAGTTGAAGAATGACAGGAAGAAGGATGCCAAAGCCCTCTTTTTTCTCTTCCAATCAGTGCATGAAAGTGTTTTTCCACAAATTGCAGCAGCAACAAAATCCAAGGAGGCATGGGATATTCTCAAAACTGCTTATCAAGGCATGGAGAAGGTGAAGACTGCAAAGTTGCAGATGTTGAGGAGAGACTTTGAAACACTCAGCATGAAGGAATCTGATACAATAGATTCTTTCTTCACTCAGATTATTGGGTTGATAACCCAGATAAGATCTCATGGTGAAATTCTTGAAGAAAGAAGGATTGTTGAGAAAATCTTGAGAAGTTTACCCTCAAGGTTTGAAGCTGTTGTGGTAGCAATAGAAGAAACAAAGGATCTCTCACAGTTCACAGTAGATGAACTGAGTGCTTCTCTTATGTCTCATGAACACAGACTGAGTAGAGGAACAGATTCCTCTTTTGAGCAAGCATTCAAGACTCGGATGTCTTTTGGCCAAGCAAAAGGTCGAGGCAGAGCAAATAACAGAGGTCATGGAAGAAGCCAAAACAAAGGCAGAAATAATCCTGCAAGCACAAGCGGAAGGAGCTGCAATCAGAACCAAGATGAAGGTTCAAGCAAACAGCAAGCTCATGGACAAAGGTATGACAAATCCCAAGTCCAATGTCATTATTGTAAGAAATATGGGCACTATGCCAATGAATGTAGGAAAAAGCAAAATGACATGAATAGTAGGTAGAATGCTAATTTTGCAAATGAAGAAGATAAGAATCCAAAGATTGTGCTGTTAACATGTAACATTGCACAAGACAAACAAGAATATTTTTGGTTCTTAGACTCAGGTTGTAGTAATCACATGACTGGAAATATTGCAATGTTTGCCAATCTGGATGAAAATGTGAAATCTGAGGTAACAACAGGAACTGACAGTAAGATATCTGTCAAGGGTAAGGGCAGAGTCAGTATCCGAGCAAGAAATGGAGAACAGATGATTGTGCCAGAGGTATACTATGTACCTGGTCTGAAATGTAATCTTTTGAGCATTGGACAACTCATTGACAAAGGTTACAATGTGTTCTTCAAAGATGATATGTGTACAATCAGAGACATACCTCCAAGTAAGAAGATCATTACACAGGTGCAGATGACCAGCAATAGAATGTTTCCTCTCAAACTCAGGGCAGATTTGAAGGAAGGAAGAACTATTGCAGCTGTAACACAAGAAGTCTTTCAGGAACAGGTGAAAGATGAAAATTGGTTGTGGCACTTGAGATTTGGACATCTCAATTTCGGAGGCTTGAATCTGTTGCATAGAAAGGGAATGGTAAAGGGATTGTCGTTGATCGAGAAACTGGACAGCCTTTGTGAAGGCTGCATCTTGGGCAAGCAACACAAAGAAAGCTTTCCAGCAGGAAAGAGTATAAGGGCAAAAGCACCATTGGAAATTGTTCACTCTGATGTGTGTGGACCGATGCAAATACCATCATTTGCTGGAAATAAATATGTTTTAACTTTTATTGATGATTACACTAGAAAGACATGGGTGTATATGCTGAAACAGAAGAGTGAAGTGTTTGAGAAATTCTACCACTTCAAAACTCTTGTTGAGAAGCAGTGTGGGCATTATATCAAAGTGCTCAGAACAGATAGAGGTGGAGAGTACATCTCCAAAGACTTTCTGCGTTTTTGCAGAGAGAATGGCATACAAAAGCAGTTCACCACGAGGTATACACCTCAGCAAAACGGTGTTGTAGAAAGAAAGAATAGGACTATTCTGGACATGGTCAGGAGTATGTTGAAGGCAAAACACTTGCCGCATGAGTATTGGGCAGAAGCTGTCACTTGCGCAGTTTACATCTTGAATAGATGCCCAACTAAAGCTGTCATGAACAAAATACCAAAAGAAGCATGGAGTGGTCAAAAGCAAACTGTCACTCACATGAGAGTATTCGGCTGTGTAGCATATGCACATGTACCGGATCAGCTAAGGAAGAAGCTTGACAGTAAGGGGGAGAAGTGTGTTTTTATTGGCTATTGTGATGATTCAAAAGCATACAAACTCTATAATCCATTGACCAAGAAGTTGATAGTAAGAAGAGATGTGCAGTTCATTGAAGATGAAGCTTGGGATGGAAGCTTAGAGAAGACAGTGAATGTGAAGACAATTGTGTCTCACGAAGAAGAAGAGGAAGGGACAACAGCAAATAATCCTTCCTTGGTGGGTCCTCCTCCACCACAGCAAGTACAACAAACCACACCACAAGCTGGAATTCGAACAGCCTTAAGAAATCAAGGAAGTGCTTCTCCAAGCACACCACAGGGATCACAAATACCCTCAAGTTCGGATGGAACTCCAAGCACACCAAGAAGACCAAGATTCAGAAATCTGAATGATATTTATGAACAAGGAGAGGTAAGTAACAATACCGGTCTGAATTCATTATTCGCTTTATATTGTCATGTTGATGACCCAATTCATTTTGAAGATGTTGTAAATGAAGATAAATGGATTGAAGCAATGAATGAAGAAATTGGTGCAATTGAGAAGAGTAAAACATGGGAGTTAGTGGACCTCCCTGAAGGCAAAGATGCCATTGGAGTTAAGTGGGTCTATAAGACCAAAAGAAATGCTGAAGGCAAGATCGACAGGCATAAAGCAAGACTTGTTGTGAAAGGCTACAAGCAGCAACAAGGCAAAGACTATGATGAAACCTTTGCACCAGTAGCAAGGATGGAAATAGTCAGAACAGTGTTGTCTATTGCGGCACAACACAAATGGAAGATTTATCAGATGGATGTTAAATCTGCATTCCTGAATGGAGTGTTGAAAGAAGAGGTATATGTTGAACAGCCTCCAGGCTACGAACTTGAAGGCTAAGAGCATAAATTCTGTAAACTGAAGAAGGCTCTTTATGGGCTCAAGCAAGCTCCAAGAGCATGGTACAGCAGAATAGATGCTTATCTGATTCAGAATGGGTTTGAGAAGTGTGATGGTGAACCCACACTCTACATAAAGGAGAATGACGGTAAGATTCTTATTGTTGTTTTATATGTAGATGATTTAATTTTTACTGGCAATGATGCTTCTCTCATTGTTGATTTTAAAGCAGTCATGAAAAGTGAATTTGAAATGACTGACTTGGGCTTCTTAAGATATTTTCTTGGAATTGAAGTAGACCAAAGTGAAAATGGTGTTTTCATTTCACAAGTTAAATATGTAGAAGCAGTGTTGAAGAGATTTAACATGCAGAACAGCAAGGCAGCTGTGACTCCAACTGTAATGGGGTTGAAATTGACCAAAGAAGACAACAGCAAGGATTTTGATCCAAAGTTGTACAAGAGCATAGTTGGCAGCCTCATGTACTTGACTGCAACTAGGCCGGACATTATGCACGCTGTGAGTTTAATCTCCAGATTTATGGAAAGACCGAAAGAGACTCATTGGCAGGCAGCCAAGAGGATTCTAAGGTATGTGAATGGAACGAAGGGGTTTGGTATACTTTACTCCTCTTCTGAAAGTTTCATGTTGACAAGTTACACTGACAGTGATTGGGCTGGAAGTGTTGATGATAGGAAGAGCACATCGGGATATGTGTTTCATATGGGATCGGGAGCCATCTCATGGGCTTCCAAGAAGCAACCAATTGTGGCTTTGTCAACAGCAGAGGCAGAGTATGTGGCAGCAACAGCAACAGCATGCCAAGCAGTGTGGCTGAGAAGAGTTCTCAGAGATTTGTGTCATGAACAAGAAAAGGGCACAACCATTTACTGTGACAATAGCTCGGCAATAGCATTGTCTAAAAACTATGTTTTTCATAAAAGGACAAAGCACATAGACACCAAGTTTCACTTCATACGTGAATTGGTTAACAATGGTGAGATTGTTTTGCAGCACTGCAGAACAGAGGATTAGTTTGCTGACATCTTGACAAAACCATTGGGAAAGAAAAGCTTTGATCATTTCAGAGAATGCCTAGGTATGCAGAAAAACCCAGCAGTTGAAATTAAGGGGGAGTGTTGGAATTTAATTCCAACTGCAACATAAAACAGCTGGACAGAAAATCCGATTACTGTAGATATTTCAGTAAGGTGGATGCCTGAAAGTCATGCTTGATATTTTGCACATCACTGTGCATTTAATTTACAGAAGTTATTGCCCCTGCTACAGCCGACTTGATTTGTTCCAAAAGGCATCACCGCTTATCTGCATTCAATACGCAGATAATATTAGAAGATATTTTGTATTTTTAAATATTATAAGTCAAATATGTTTTTCACTTATAAATGTAATGAACAGCAGTTCGTTTTGATGTTAGAGAGTTTGAGAAATAGAAAAAGACAGAGCAGAGAAAACAGGGGAAAAACAGAGTCGCTGTGTTTTGGAGTAGCAATGCATTCTATAGGCAGTTTCAGCAACTGTTTGTGTGTTTCAGCAACAGACTATGTGGAGTTTCAGCAACTATCTGCCTATTGCTGAAACACGAATCTGTGTTAAAAACAGAATTTGTAAAAACAGAGTATGGAGTTTTTGATTATTCCAAAACTGTAGTTTGAAGAAGTTTGTAATTTTTATTGTCATTTTTAAGGTTAATAAAAACAGAGCTTTTCTCCATCTTCTTTGTCCAGATTTCTCTCATTTCTTTGTGTTGAGTTGAGGAACTTTGCTTCCTCTGTTTTGTTCGAAATTATCAGAAATTTCCATGTCACCACTCACACTGACGGGATGATGCTCTCAAACAACCAGGTGTTCCGGCTGCGCTAAATCGCCCAGTTGATATAGAAAGGAAGTTCTTGATGCTCCTTATGGATTTTGATCCAATTGATAATAAAATGAGTGAGAGATCATATCATGCGAGGAAACCCCAAATTTAATAGAACCATCACTTCTTTCCATACCTCCCGAGCAAATTGGCAGTTAAGGAAGAGGTGATCAATATCCTCCTTCTGAATGGAAGACATGGGGCAGATGTCGGGTCACTGATAACCTTTTCGTTGTAATATATTCCACGTCAGTATTCGGCTGTTGATTTATAGCCAGCCAAATTAGGGAATCTTACGAGGAGTTTCCCATTCCCAAACTGATTTAAACTAATCTTTTTCTGTCAGGTCGATTGCAGGCGAAGGATGTTTGGAGTATATATCTTAAACAGATGGCATTTAATTCGTCATTGTACCCTCCCACTGTAATTCATCCACACCTTCACCAACGCAAACCCTAAGATTCTAAATATTGGTAATATAAACCCTCCATTCCACTGTCAATATGTTGTTTAGTCCCAGTTCAGAGGCCTGCTTCCATGAGGGCAGAAGAGAAAAGCGGTGAAGAACAGAGGCAATATGTGAGAATCGAGTTATACCTCTCCCCCTAAGGAAGGAAATAAGTTTAGGTGAGATGGAATGGTTACCCAAAAACCCTTTCACGGCATATAACCCAATCTCAACTGGACACCTATCCCCAATATTTCATCTCATGGATCCCAAGAACCAATGACCATTCTTCAACATACTTCTCCAGACAAGCCTGAGGCATTTCTGGATTTTTTTTACCCCACTCTAGGATAGGTCGAGAGAGAAAGGCCCTTCAAGTATTTATCACGAATAATACTGATCCAAATATCTTCAATTTTTGTTACCCTCCAAAAAAAACTTGATAACCAATGCACAATTAAAATTGTGAGTACACAAAATACCCCAACCATATGAATCTATCGGCCTAGCCTTCACTTTCCAGCGGGCTAGGTTAATCTTCCCTTGCAATGATGTTCCCAAACATATGAACCGTGCCAGAACCACATTTATCCTATTACAGGCTTCCAATGGTATAAGAAATATATGCATCCAGTACACCACTACACTATGAAGAACCCAGTGGACTAAATTAAGTCTCTCCCCCAATGATAACCATTCGTTTTCTGAGCTAGTCAATTTTTCGATCATATCCTTCCAATATCCAGTCTCAGTCTCGAACGTAGTACTTATTTTCCTTTAGATGAAATCCCAAGTACGGAAAACCGATGTTAAGAGAGACCCTCGAAATCCAAAATAGTTCCCCTATTTCTCTGCTACGAGGATCATCCACCTCCGCCGATATTAGAATTGATTTCCTTTTTCTCATCTATAATCCCGACGCCTTGCTGAAATTCAGTAAAATCTGATGGATGTGCCACTAGTCATAATTCTTGTTCATGCCTCCAAACAGAAGGTCATCAACAAACATAAGTTGGGTAGCCCTTTCTTTATTTGATAACTTAAACCCTGGAATTATTCCTTGCCCCTCTAATCGAGAAGCTCAAGAAGTCCATAACAAGGATGGATAGAATAGGGGATAATCCAAAACCTTGTATGAGGACACAATGAGCATTAAAAAACCTTGTCAGGTGCCCATTAATAAAAATAACAAATTTAGGTCATGAAATACAGGCCGTGATCCAATTGATATTACCTTGTCCTAAGCCAATATTGTGGAGAATCTGTATACAAAATCCCCAATCAATGCAGTCAAAGGCCTTTATCAGATCGACCTTAACGAAGCTAGCACGTCCATGTCGAGCCTTCATTGAGTATAAAAATTATTGTGCCATTCCAATTGCATCTTGAACCTGTCTACATGTCAAGAAGGAAAACTATTTCGGGGATATAAATTTTGAGAGAGTCAATTTAATCCTCCTTGTTATCATCTTGGATATTATCTTTTGGAGGGAATTACATATCCTAATTGGCCTAAAATCTGAGAAGGTAAGAGGAGCAACCTTCTTTGGGATCAACGCAATATAGGTAGCCTTTAAACCCCCTGTGATGACACCAGTAATTATGGACTCCTCAATTGCCACTGAGATTTCACGGAACATGAGTTCCAAAAACTGAAGAAAAAACTCAATACGCCATCAATCGGACCCAGGGATTTTCTCCTTTTTTTTCATCTTCACCACCTCCAATAACTCCTCTTTATTCGACCCACCAAGGTTCTCGTTTTCTTCTAGAGAGAACATTTGGGGCAGATGATCAATCATCTCTCTATGAGCATCATAATCTGGCGCCTTTGGTCCATAATGTGTTTTGAAATACCAATAAGCTGCCTGTACTAACCCAACTTGATGAAAGATCACACACCCTTCAAAATCGCTTATGCCCTTGCTGACATTCCACTATTTCCTTGTATTGGCAAAGGCATGAAGGAATTTTGAATTTTTATCACCCACCTCCACCCAAAGTGCACACCTTTCTAGCCTCCTTTCTGACTCTTGTCTCAATCGAATCATGTTGTTTTCCCCAATGAGAATGATAATCCACCTCTTATATCCTTAAGAGATTTAATAGTGCATCTAGTGGAACATTAAAATAGCTCAGAGCTCTATAAATATCAGTGAACACATGTTTCTCCTCCTGATTTTCTAATAATCCATAACTTAGTTTCCCTTTTTAAAACCTGCAACTTCCCTGTGATCAGATCCATCATAGTAATTGATGTCTAGGATGTATGTTGACCCCAAACCTCTGCAACCAAGGAATTATATTCCTAATTTTTAATCCAATTATGGTAGAATTTAAATGGAAATCCACCCCTTCGATCCATGCCTTACCACTTTAGTTGAATAAACATATGGTCCGAGATAAAAAGGGGATGGACAAAGGAAGTAATCCTTGTTAGGGATCCAAACAAAGTTGAAATAATGAGAAATTGGTAAAATATTTTAGAGATAGCTTCCTCCCTTGTCTTGTCTTTCCTCCAAGTCGGGACAAGGACCCCCAAGATACATTCCTGAGGTCATGTACATCAAAAAATTCAGAAAGGTAATCAGATAGAGGCTCTAACAAGGCACAAGTCCCCCATATCTCCTGACAACACATAGTCAAGGTCACATGCAATGATGATAGAAGGAAGGGAGAGAATTACAGAATCATCATAGTTATTCGAAAACAACAGCCTTCCAGAACATGGAGCATACATGTTGAGGAAACGAATACAATGACTAGTACCTGACAATATCCTATAAGTAGAATGCCAACATCAAAAATAAAATCCAGTGCTGTGAAAATACTGCAATCCCACATTTCTCCCAATCCCCCTGAATTCTCATTTGCACCCTTCGATTAGACCATCCCATATGGGAAAACAGATAACATGAAAGACCAAAAAATATCTACATCACACATAGTTTCTTTCAGAAATATGGTGGAAGGATTAAGAGACCAGACCATATCCTTGAGTGCTCTAAACTTTTGGGCCGCACCCAAGCCCTACATCTTAAGGGACAAAATACTCATTGGGGAACCTAAGACTCAGATATTTCCCCTCTAAGGACTAGTGCAAATGTGCAGGAAGTGGCTAGAGAACCCCCCATAACGTGATCAGAAACCCACTGTGATCTAGCCTTAGAATCGTCTCCCAACACCAGATGAATGGGAGAAGGATTGATACATTTGGAGAATTTTTTATATTTGGGTTGACTCTTATTTTTATGGGAAGATGAACCAATTTCCCTCGACCCTCCATCGACAGGGAAATTCTGGAAGAAACAGTACCTGATTTCTAACGGCTTCAGGCTAAACGATGATTTCCTCGGGAGACTAGCCATTTCTGAGTCTGGAGAGATAAGAATATGGGGCAAAGGGTAAGAGTGAGTCCTAGCAGCCGATTGCAATCGAATGCTATGGAAGGAAAATGAATAGGCATCGATGACCCACCTGCAAAACGCACAGGCAAAGCAGGCACACCAGAATTATAATGAAAGTCCGGCCGGGACGAAGGAGAAGACATGACAGACCAGCATTTGTGCAAAGAAAGGTGTGGGCTGAGGTAGATAAAGATCTTCCCTAAATCCCACCAAAACTTTGACCTCCTGAGACATCGATTCCGATGAAACAGTAGAAAAATCAAATTGAAGGGTAACATATGAGGGCATATTACCTGCGGTCGTCACAAAGAAATTAAGTGACCTCGTCTAAAGTGCATGTCCAACCTCCATACGATAGTCTAAAACTGGTGACAACAACCCATATTCAGGTCCCTCCATAAACCTCTGAGGGCACGAACATCGCAGATGGCCTGTTGCATGACAGAGGAGGCGCCTAAGCATGACTGCCCAATAATAAATAGAAATATGGATAGAAAAGCTCCCCCACCGAATATCCCAATCCTCTAGTAGACCCCTTCCAAATTCCATGCCAACAAGAACCTAGGCCATATCCTTATGCATTTCACCCATAATACCACCATCCCAATAGTAGAAGGAACCCAGTTAGTTCACGATATGCCAAATTGCTACTTTCTTCCATAGCTCCAATGACAACCCCGGTAATTTTGCCGAGACAAGGTTCGTTTGTAAGGTCTCTTTGAAAGGTTCAAACCCAACTCTCCATCTTCGGATCACCAGAACTACCCTCCATTTCACCCATGGGGATTACGAAATAAGCTATTAATCCTCTGCAGATAGGAAATGAAAGAAGATCCAATTGTTAGATAGGAGACTAATCTTCGACCCATATTTCAACATCAGATACCACGAGTGTGCAACCCAATTTTTCATCTGCTCTCCTGAAATTCACAAACGATGTCACCTACCCACAATTTCCTATAGTTTTAGTCTTTCGAGGTTTTCGTAGTAGCAGACAGGAAATGAAAGAAGATCCAATTGTTAGACAGGAGACTAATCTTCGACCGATATTTAAACATCGGATACCACGAGTGTTCAACCCAATTTTTCGTCTGCTCTCCTAAAATTCGTAGATGATGTCACCTACCCACAATTGCCTATAGTTTTAGTCTCTCGAGGCTTTCCTAGTAGCAGCCGGGAAATGAAAGAAGATCCAATTGTTAGATAGGAGACTAATCTTCGATCGATATTTCAACATCGGATACCACGAATTTTCAACCCAATTTTTCATCGGCTCTCCTGAAATTCGAAAACGATGTCACCTACCCACAATTGCCTATAGTTTTAGTCTCTTGAGGCTTTCCTAGTACGAGTCTTCCCCAGTAGGAGTGGGGGCTCACCAGAGAATGTTAAAAATGTGACAACAAATGTAACAAATTTACTTATTATCTATGTAGTTAGAATAACAAGATTTAGGTTGAATAACGAGATAACGAAATATGTCTAAGTTAAAAGAGGTGGCCCGAGAGGCTTGTATGTACGTAGAATTTGATCAATAAAGTTTCAAATTGTTTTTATCCTTTAGTTTTCCAAATTCAGTTACATTTCTCCTATTTCTTTGTCCTTTTATTTATTTCCCCAAAACAAGTGGTATCGGAGCCAAAATCGATTTCCACTGTCCGCAGAGATTAGGAAGAGTCGTCATCCAGAGGACTGAAGCCCTTGAGAGGAGCCGTCTGCAAAGAGGAGGCCGCTGGAGCTGTTGTGAAAGGTGGACGTCATTGCAGAGTTTTTTGAAGTGAAGAGAGACTGTTGAAGTTAAGAGGTTACACTGTCATTGAGAGAAGTCCGACTACCTGGAGGGTTCGATTGCAAACTGTTTGACTACCCAGAATCTGAGAGAGATTGAAGGTTCGTATTGAATACTTTGCATCACATGACTGCCGAGTTATGCATCACATTACTGCTTGTAAAACCTACAACGTAGAACCACTACCGTCGGAAGAGGCTGGAGAAGCTGGTTGTCGAGCAAGACACAGAGGGTTTGACCCAAACCTGCTCTACCCAGATCGTGGAGTGAGAAGCTAAGGAGGACAGTGAGTCGAGTCTGCTGCTTGAGGAGGTTGGGGTTTCGTCGAGTGGGGGAGTTAGCCTTTGCGTGGTGAAGAGTCGCAGATCTTGAAAAACCAGTCGTCGAATACAAAGGGCTGCCATCGCTGCTGAATAGAAGACGATTATTTTTCTTAATCAACTTCATTGATGCATGAATGGAAGTTTGTTTTTAAAAAAATTTGTGTTTCTTTTAAAGGGTTTCCGAGCAGAATTTTTGAAAAAAACATATTTTTGGGTTGTGTTAACATTGAAGAAATCGAGTTTTCTTTTCAGTTGAAGAAATTAAGAACATAATTGTTTATTTAAAAAAAAGAGGGTTCAGGTTTTCTACAGAACTGTTTAGGTGGAAAAGGACAAAATTGAAATTGTATTTTTTTTTCTAGTAGAAGAAAAAAAGGGTTACTACAGAATTGATTTAGGAACTGATTTGGTGAAAAAGGAAGAAATCGAAATTTTTTCTATTTCTATTAGAAGAAAGAAAATGTGAAACCCTAGAAGTAGGAAGGGAAATCTTGAAACCCTAGAAGAAGAGGGGAAATTTTATAAGAAGGAAAATCTGAAACCCTAGGAGGGAGAAATGGAAAAAATGACAAACGCAAGATTTGAGGTGGAGAAATTCACCGGGAAAAACAATTTTGCTCTGTGGAAACTGAAGGTTAGGGATTTGTCGGTGCAACAAGGGTTGTACAAGGCACTAGACGGGGTAACTAAAAAACTAGTGAGCATGTCAAGTTTGGACTGGGAGGACTTGGATGCCCGAGCTCTCAGTACCGTTCGGTTGTGTTTCGCAGATGAAGTCTCTTCAATATTGTTGGAGAGAGTACAACTACAGGGTTGTGGAAGAAATTGGAAACACTCTATATGACAAAATATTTGGCTAATAGAATTTATTTAAAAAGACAACTATACAACCTTCGAATGAAGGAGGGTACGAAAATTGTAGATCACTTAAATGTTTTTAATACGCTTATTTCTCAGTTGTCTGATATGGAAGTAAAGATAGAGGAATAAGACAAGGCAATAACCTTGTTGTGTTCCCTGCCTGAGTCATGGGATCACTTTGTGACCTTAGTTAATTTGAGCACTGCTGATTCATTAAAACTTGAATCTGTCGTGTGTGCTCTTTTATCTAAAGAGGTACGAAGAAAATCTAGCATTGAGACTTCTGCACCTTAAGCCATGGTAGCTAGAGGTCGGTCAAAGGAAAGGGGGGAAAAGACAAGAGGTTCTTCCAGATCAAAGTCACAGGGCGGCAAGAAGAGTAAAGAAAAATGTTGGTACTGCAACAAACCGGGACATCTCAAAAAGGATTGCTGGAAACGGAAGGAGGCAGAAAACAACAAGGAAGCAAATCAGGTCGATTCAGGTATGGATGATGAGGTTTTAATTTCTGAAGCACTCCCTGTTTGTAATATCTCACAAGTTGTTGACTATTGGCTATTAGACTCTGGTGCTTCTCATCATATGAGTCCGCACCGAAATTGGTTTTCATCATATGAAACTGTAGATGGTAATTTTGTATTTATGTGAAATAATGCATCTTGTCAGACTGTTGGGATTGGAAATGTGAAAATTAAAATGTATGATGGTACAATTAAAACCTTATCTGATGTTAGGCATGTACCTGATCTAAAGAAAAACTTGATTTCCTTAGGAGTTTTGGATTCACATGGTTATAAGTTTACAGGTCAGAATGGAGTGTTGAAAGTCTCAAAAGGAGCCTTGGTTGTTATGAAGGTTGAAAAGGTCAGAAACCTGTACAGACTCAAAGGAAGCACTCAAGTTAGTGAAGCAGCAACTGTGTCAGATAAAGCAGAAGAAGGTTCTTGTCTATGGCATCAACAGTTGGGTCACATGAGCGAGAAAGGTCTTCAGGTACTGATGAACCGCAAGCTACTTCCTGATTTGAAATCCTTGAAGTTGGATTTTTGTAAATATTGTTTGTTTGGAAAACAATGTAAAAAAAGATTCAAGTCTAGCAATCATAATAGTAAGCAGATTTTCGACTACATTCATTCTGATTTGTGGGGACCATCTCCTACTGTGTCCTATGAAGGTTCCTTAGCTTTTTTAACGTTTATTAATGATTTCTCCCAAAAATTTTGTGTCTATATGTTGAAAAAGAAAGCTGATGTGTTTAATGTGTTTAAACAATTTAAAACAATGGTGGAAAAGAAAATAGGCAAATCAATCAAATGTTTAAGAACTAACAATGGCGGTGAAATTACCTCTTTATAATTTGAACAATTTTGTAAGGATGAAGGGATAGTCAGACAAAAAACTACTGTTTATACTCCTCAATAGAGTGGTGTTGCTGAACGGATGAATCCGACTCTTATGGAAAGAAGCAGAAGCATGATTAGTAATGCTAATCTGCAAAAGGAGTTGTGGGCAGAAGCAGTATCTACTGCTTGTTATTTAGTTAACAGATCACCTTCAGTTGCAATAAACTGTCAAATTCCTGAAGAAGTTTGGTCGGGTCACTGTTGTGATTATTCGCAATTGAAGATTTTTGGTTGTAATGCTTATTTTATTATTCCTACAAATCAACGTTCAAAATTAGATCCAAAATCAAAATGTTGTGTCTTTGTTGGATATGATTATTCAGTGAAGGGATATAGGTTGTGGGATCCTACTTCACGGAAGATAGTCGTTAGAAGAGATGTAACATTAGATGAATCATCTCTTTTAAAATCATATGCTGAAAAAGTTGAACAAAAGCAGGTATCGCCACGTCAACAGATTCAATTGGAGTCTGTACCTTTTTCAGAAAGTCGAAAGGAAGGAGAGACTTCTGAAATAGGTGAAGCAGAGGAAACTGGAGAAATTCCAGAATCTAGTCAGCAACCAGTCACTCTAAGAAGGTCTACAAGGGAAAGAAGAACACCAAAAAAGTATGAAGACTCTGCTTCATCGTTTGCATTGATTACTGAAGATGGGGAACCATCTTGTTATTAGGAAGAAGTTGATGATGCAGATAGCAAGATATGGAAAAAGGCTATGGAAGAAGAAATGGACTCCTTAGCCAAGAACAATACCTGGGATCTTGTAGAACTTCCTGAAGGGATAAGTGTTGTTGGGTGCAAATGGGTCTTCAAGTTGAAGATAAAAGTTGATGGAAGTATCGAAAGGTATAAGGTGAGACTGGTTGCAAAAGGGTATTCTCAGGTTGAAGGTATTGAATTTCATGAGATCTTTTCACCAGTAGTTAAACTTGTTTCTATTTGTACTATGTTAGCACTAACTGCTTTAATTGACCTTGATTTAGAACAGTTACATGTTAAAAAACCTTTCTTCATGGTGATTTGGATGAAGAGATTTATATGGATCAGCCAGAAAGTTTTGTACAAGGTCGCATCAGAAGATTAGTTTGCAAGCTCAGGAAATCATTGTATGGCCTGAGGCAATCGCCCAAGCAATGGTATATGAAGTTTGATTCCCTCATGGTGAGCCAGAATTTTATCAGAAGTGAGTATGATCATTGTGTATAATTCAAAAGTTTCAATGGCATATTCATTATCTTGGTGTTGTATGTGGATGATATGCTTATTGCAAGCAAAAGCATGGAAGAAATCAGCAGGTTAAAGGCTTAGCTCTCTAGGACGTTTCAAATGAAGGATCTTGGAGCGGCAAAACATATCTTGGGCATGGAGATACACAGAGACAGGAAGAATGGTAATATTTGGTTATCACAACAGAAGTATGTGGAGAAAATACTTGAAAAGTTCGGTATGAACAATGTGAAACCTGTTAATGTTCCATTAGCTTCCCATTTTAAGCTTTCTTTGGATTTAAGTCCTAGAACTAATGAAGAAAATAAGTATATGTCTCGTGTACCATATGCAAATGCGGTAGGCAACTTAATGTATGCGATGGTATCTACAAGACCTGACATTTCACATGCAATTGGAGTTGTCAGCAGGTTCATGGCAAATCCAGGGGAAGAACATTGGCGAGCAGTGAAATGGGTGCTTCAGTATTTGAGAGGCACAAGTGACCATTGCATCAGCTTTGATGGTCATGAAGGTACAGTCTACGGATATGTGGATGCTTATTATGCAGGTGATTTGGACAAAAGGAGGTCTACTACAGTTTATTTTTTTACTCTTGCAGGTGGAGTAATCAATTGGATGTCAAAGCTTCAAGAAACAATTGCTTTGTCCACTACTGAAGCAGAGTATATAGCTACTTCAGATTCCTGTAAAGAGGCAATCCGGTTAAAAGGTCTGCTTGATGAGATTGGAAGGACGCAGGAGAAAGTGAATGTGTTTTGTGACAGTCAGAGCGCTATTCATTTGGCTACAAATCCAACCTATCACAGCAAGACCAAGCACATCGATGTAAGGTATCACTTTGTGAGACATGTAATCGAAGGCAGAAAAGTAGTCCTCAAGAAAGTCCGCACACAGGAGAATCATGCAGATATATTCACGAAGCCAGTTACAGTAGAGAAGCTGAGATGGTGTCTTTCTTCTCTCAGCGTGTAGAAAAGATGATGAATGGGCATTAGGAAATTTGTTGTCAAGGTGGAGTTTGTTAAAAATGTGACTACAAATGTAACAAATTTACTTATTACCTATGTAGTTAGAATAACGAGATTTAGGTTGAATAACGAGATATAGTTGAATAACGAGATAACGAAATATGTCTAAGTTAAAAGAGGTGGCCCATGGCTTGTATGTACGGAGAATTTGATCAATAAAGTTTCAAAGTGTTTTTATCCTTCAGTTGTCCAAATTCAATTACATTTCTCCTATTTCTTTGTCCTTTTATTTCTTTCCCCAAAACAAAGAAGGCTTTCAAGGCACGATAGAACTAACAACCTAGTTTACTCTTTGCTTGTGCAAGGATCTGAGAACCAGAGTTGTCATAAAAAACAGGGATGCCAAACGGCGATGGAAGGAATAAATGCCCAAAAGGTTGTGCATGATGCCAGAGGGCCTCCCTCTCGGTGTTTTCAACAAGAGGTTCAATGCAAATGGGGAATTACCCATCTTGTCCTACATCTAGGAAAAAATGGAAGTTGTCTACTCAGGTTATAGAATAGCTTGGATTGCAGTTTTTTGGCAAAATTCGATAAAATAAAATTCAAAAAATCAGGTAGTTTTAGTGTTTGAAATCCATTTTTGATAGTGGAAATGTATTCAGCACTATCAAAACCCCGTAGGGCATCCAAAATACTGAAAATTAACAACTGAAAACAAGATTTTGATAAAATATTTGCCTGATTTTTTCAAAATATCTATCAGATTCTGGGACATTTTGTTACTTTTTTAGACTACGGCGTAAAAATGTGGAGGAATTACCTAGGTTGTGTTCCATCAGGAAATTAAAAATCTTCTTGAACCCACATAAGTCTCGATAAGGGTGCCAGAACACCACCAAGGATCTAAGAGAATGATTCTCCAATCAATAGAATGAGCTCGAGCCCCCCACCAATCTATGAGGATATACCCCTACCTACCACCAACGATCTCAAAGGAAAAAAGGGATGAATCGGTAACTCCAATAGATGAATGAATAAATTTGAAAAAATGAAACTTCAGATAGGTCGCAAGATCAAGAATCTGGGAGAATGATCCCACATGCTAGACCTGTAAGAGAGAAATCCTCCATGGTAGTCGATGTTTCTTGAATCAGTCGTTATGTTCTGCTTCCACTATCCTTCTTCTGAAATGAAAAATAATATGGTTCTATGATGACATCTAAAACCTCTTTCCTCTTCTTCTCGATACCTTGAGTGAGAGGCAGTCGCTTCAGGCTCATTTCCTCTTTAATGAAATGCTTTGTACCTATGATTCTTTAAAAAAAATAGATATATCCCTTAGGGATTCCGGCTCTTAAAATAACACTGAAAGTTAGAGACTAGTGTGCAAGGTTTGTGAAGCCCTGCAAATCTATCAATATTTCCACCTTTATGTTTTCTCTCTCTCTTCATCTGTGTGCCATTCCAATCAATAGATAAATTCGGGTTGAATAAAGTGAATATCACTAGGGAGAACCTTTCCTCTATTGTTCATATACTTTGTACCTGTGTACCCATAATAACACAGATATATCCCTAAGAGTCCTCCTGCACAAATAGTTATATTTGTTGTTAGATCCTATGAATGCATGACTTCAAAGAGCCCAACATGGTCCATCAAGATAATCCTTTGAGCCTCCCTGGCTTCAACTCCTCCCACACGTTATGTTTGAGTCCTGGAGACTACCTGCAATGCACCAACTATTGAAATAAATTTTAGACTATATGAGTCAGTTTTTAATCATGTAACTCGGGATCCTCCAGCGACGGCCCTTTCGCTGCTTCAATACTTCTACTTAGTCCCACCTAGGGAGCTGAATCCAAAATAGTTCTGCTACCCATACCTGAAGATGAGTATTTCAAATAGAGACACAAAAAGGGTAGAGTTGTGTATATTATATGTGTCTAGACATGCTAGATATTGCCAAAATAATCGAAGGATTCATAACGTTCATTAAGATGTAGATATCCATATTCCCTAGAGACACCTGGATGCATTGAAAGATTTTGTAGCCATTTTTAAAATATTTATGGCTAATAATTGTGTTAGATTGTTAGAATCATTCTAATTGATTTATTTCATTTGATGCTTCAACATGATTTTACATGCTCGGTGAACGTAGATTCATCATTTTTTATTGTAAGCATTTACTGGAAAAATACACATCTTTAGCGTTTTTACAATGGAAATGACGTTTAGATAAAATAAAAGGTATGTATTGTTATTTTTCAATATCAAAGGAAAATATTCAAAAATGCGTGAGTAATATATTCTTAAAAGTGATAACATTTACTTTATTTATGCTGTTTACTGAAGCTGCATCAACCTTTTAATATAAGAATCAATCATTCTTCTTAAAAATGAAACAACTAATTTATTCACTCAATTCATTTCCACGAGAAATACCCATTTATGAGAAGTAATTTTCTTGTGACGACTGGGAGAGAAGATGATGTAATGCAAATAGATTTACAAAAGTGGGACAAAAGTGTAGACATGGCTATTACCTATATCCGGCCAGCTTGATTCTCTTTATGTGGACCATGAGAAACTTTTTGACATACCCAGAGAGACAAAATAAGTTTTCATCTCAAAGCCAGATTGATTGGTTTAAAATAGCATAAATTTGCAGTTTGGTTCATATACTAATTTATTAAAACAAAATATTAGCAATTGATGTCAAGAGACGGTGGCAAGATTGTTAAATTTAAAAATTTGTATTTAAGTGAATTTTGGTTTGGAAAGTTGAATTTTAGAGGATGTAATTGTCTTTGGGGTGCACATTGACTATTATGTATCACATTTTTTAAAAATAAAATGGTGGTCATAAATATGAAGAGAGTGCAGTTAATGAAAATGGTGAAGGAAAAAAACATACTACAGGCTTTCATAGTACATCATAGATCACATTACGGAGAATGATAATGAATTTTATATATGAGAAACCAAATCAATCTTGATCAGTCACGCAGGCAGGAGAAGTCTTCTCTTTGTTAATAAGGATAAAGCCTATTTTCTGCATCAAGAAGGTTAGAGCTTCGGGATTGGGTGGGATCCACCCATGTTTAGAAATGCTCATACATTATAATAAAAAATTGTGGATTTTTATTGTGTTTGATAATATGAATACATATCATCTATAACACGTATGTTAGTGGGGTTGAGTCATTTGATTCTCACGTCACGTGGTGACCAATCATCCGAGGAAGCATACAAGTGTACATGTTTATACATGCCCCATCGCTTCTTGCAATGGTTGGTGGGCTATTCTCGTTTGAAATTTGAATTACATTAAGTAGATGTGATGGCTTTTAAGAAATGGTTTAAAATTATTTTTGTTTTGTGTTTAACTATGACTAAGAGGGTTTTTTTCTCATTTATTAAGAAAACCAACAATGATAACTTCTTTGTTGTTATACCCTAGCGAATGCGCCGCCATGGAACTCGCTCGTAGAGTGTATGAAGTTCTGAAAACGAAGATTGTGGAAATCATAGGTGTAATGACAGATGTCACGCGAATAGCGCTGGAGTTATTGGACAAATGTCATGATCTTGTAAACATGGCAGATGAAATTATCAGGTGAATAAAAGAAAGTGTTTATGAGTGTAATAGTAAGGGAATCATTAATTTATTATGAAAATTAAATATAATTTCACTCCAACGACAATTTCGAAAAGTAAATGACAAATATTTACTAAATCAACGTAATGAAGTTATATTTCTTTCTTCATGTTCATATACAGTATTTTTAAAAAATAATTAAACATATTGATTTTTTTTTTGTTAATTTTTTTTTATAGAATTTTAGTTTTTGTGATACATTGTAAAATTATAAAGAAATCTTTTAGTGATAATCACACTAAAATGAAAATTGTTGGCATGTTTCCAACCAACCAGTGTGGTTCATTATCAAGACTAGGTTAATTTGTTAGATCGATAATTTGTTGTATTTCATGACATGGTTATAGTATTGACATCTAGTTTGACATTTGTTTTTTCCTAAGAAAAATAGTATGTAGTAAATGGTATCTACCTTATCATAATGAGTACCTATTGGGACAAATCACAAATAAATATTTGATGGTTGATCAAACTCATTGTAAGATTCATACAAAACTACATTAATGATTTTGTTGGGATAAGTTATCTTATTGAAATAAGTGAATTTTTAAAACTTTTTTCTTTACTAATTTTAGATATAAACCTACAAAAAATGGAAATTGTTAACATCATAAACTTGAAATTGGGACTATAACAATGTAAGTTATGATTATGTTGATACAATACCTATTGGGACAAATCATAGAATAAATATTTGATGGTTGATCAAACACATTGTAAGATTCATGCAAAATTACAATAATGAACTTGTTGGGATAAATTATATTATTGAAATAAGTGAATTTTTTAAACTTTTTTCTTTATTAATTTTAGATATAAACCTACAAAAGATCGAAATTGTTAACATCATAAACTTGAAATTGGGACTATAACAATGTAAATTATGATTCCATTGATACAATTTTTTACATCTTAAAATCCTCACTCCTTTCATCATTCCCCAATGTTAATTATGATTCTATTGATACAATTTTTTACATCTTAAAATCCTCACTCCTTTGATAATTCCCCTTTTCCCATTTTTATGCATGAACTTTATTAATCACACTAGATTTCAACCACTTTCATGTTGTTGTCTTTAGAGAAATTGACATAAATGTGATGGTACATTAAGCCAATTATTTTTTAGAGTGCCTGAAAGGTCTCTTTCCCTTTGCATAATACCAAGCCTAAGATTTCTGAGATTAGAAAAAATTTATATGCCGACATGGGATTCTTAAGGAAAGTATAAAGAAGGTAACATAATTCTTATGATCATTATCTCTATTTATTACGGATGATTCTCTAACATCTTTTCTCTCATGAATTTATGCATCGTTTGAGCGATAAATTGAACTATCAATATCCTAAAAAATAATAACATACTTGATAGTATTAATTAGTAACCCCTTTTAACTTTTTGTTTTTATGTATTTTAGGAAGCCTCAACTCAATGTTTTCTTATAGTATATAGTAAATAATGGATGAAATTATTCTATATATGCATGTAATTAGAGCCTTATAAAGTAAGTAAGCTCTTTTCATGGCTATCAATTTCTTTTGATGAAATTATCACCCTTCAACAAATGTCCCCAATTTCACTATAAATTCTTATTTTGTAATGAGATCTACATTAAACATGACTTCCACTGTTAAACACGATGGTGTATGTCTAAGATATGGATCTAATATTTAATTCCCACAGATCATATTTTTGTGAAACCAACTCCAAAAATAGAAGAAAAGAGATATCAACACCTTAGAAATAAGTCACTTCGAGGGGGAAACCTCCAATACATTACATAAATGAACAATTCTTGGATGATTCAAATTACAAAACCTCCTTTCTATATATAGGAGTCCATGGGGCCACAATGTGATCCTAGTGGGGCCACAATGTAATCCTAGCCGACCTAACAATAATAATTTAAGGGCACAATAATAAAAATATGGGGGTTACAAGGGTACAATAATAACAATAAGGGGGTAACACTAACAACAATAAGGGACTATACTAGTAATATAGGGACCTAACATGCCACTCTCCTTCAAAAAAGTGTTGCCCTCAACGCTTCAGTAGGTCTAGGTGCTTCTGTATAAAATTCTCATCCTTCCATGTAGAATCTTCAGTGGGCGATTTTTTCCACTTGATGAGATACTCTGAAATTGATCGATTCCGTAGCTTTCGAGTTCTTGTTTCTGTGACCACTTCAGGTTCCAATATGATTTTTCCTTCCTCATCAAGTTTTGGCAATATTGTTTGAACAAGAATAATTTCACCTATAACCTTCTTTAAGCATGAAACATGGAAAATTGGATGCACTCGTGAAGAAGCAGGAAGCTCCAATTTGTATGCCATAGTACCAATCTTTTGCAACACCTTGTAAGGACCATAGTACTTTGACGATAATTTATTATCCTTCTTAGCTTGCTTGAGGGACATTTGTTTGTATGGTTATAGCCGTAGAAATACCTAGTCTCCTACATCTAAACTTCTCTCACTGCGATGTTGATCTGCCTGTTGTTTCATTCAATTTTGTGCCAAATTCATGTTATCCTTTAAGAGTTGGAGAACTTCTTGTTGATGCTTGATGTGATCTTCCACTTCTTGAACCTTTGAATTTTCCCTTAAAGATGATGTGATGGATGGTGGATGATATCCATAAAGTGCCATAAATGGGGTCATTTTTGCTGCAGTATGGAAGGAAGTGTTATACCACCATTCAGCAAGGGGTAACCACTTGACCCATTGTGTTTGTTTATCAGATACAAAACAACGAAGATATCCTTCCAAACATTTATTTACTATCTCAGTTTGACCATCAGATTGAGGATGATAAGATGAGCTATGAGCTAATTGAGTACCCAAACAAGAAAATAACTTCGTCCAAAAATTTCCGGTAAAAATGGGATCTCTGTCGCTCACAATAACGCTTGGGCTTCCATGTAGCTTTTGAATTATGTCCATAAATGTAGTAGCAACTGTACTTGCTTTAAATGGATGAGATAATGCACAAAGTGTGCATACTTGGTAAGTCTATCAACTACCACCATGATGACACTCTTTCCTTCGGACTTAGGTAAACCTGTGATAAAATCCATTGAAATCTCCTCCCAACGTTGAGTTGGAATGGATAAAGGTTGTAGAAGTCCTGGGGTCTTAATTGTTTCCACTTTATTCTGCTGGAAAACCAAACATTCCGCCACAAACTTTTGAATATCATATTTAAGGCCATCCCAAAAAAATTATTTCTTCACCATGTGGTAAGTTTTTAAAAATCCTGAGTGTCCTCCTAAAGGAGAAGTGTGCAATTCCAGAAGAATCTTTTGTTTTAGTTGGGAATTCTTACAATGATATAAGCGATCTTTGTACCATAAGGAATCATTTTTCCAACTAAATGTATCAGATGTACTAGGATCTTGCTGCAACTTTTGAATGAGTGTCCATACATCTTTGTCCTTCTTCCATTCATCTCGTGCTTCGGTTATCCAATCTGGTTGGATAATAGAAATGGCACAAAGAAATGCTTCCACCTCTTCATTCTTTCTTGAGAGTGCATCTGCAACAACATTAAGCTTTCCTTTTTTGTAGATTATTTCAAATTCATAACCTAACATCTTTGTGACCCATTTTTGCTGCTCTTCTGAAGATAGTCTTTGTTCCAAAAGGTGTTTAAGACTATCATGATCAGTTTTTACCTTGAAGTGTCTTCCCATTAGGTAAGTTCGCCATTTCTTTAGTGCATGCAGTATTGCTAACATTTCCTTCTCATAAATAGGTTTTTGTAAATACTTTCCTTTAATTGGATGACTTTCAAAAGCAATGGGTCTTCCTTCTTGCATTAAAATAACACCAATTCCATTTCCTGAGGCATCACATTCCACAATAAAGGTTTTTGTGAAGTCTGGCGTAGCTAAGACCGGTGCTAGGCACATTGCCTCTTTAAGATGGTCAAAGGCCTTAGTTGCTTCAGGAGTCCATGAAAATGCATCTTTCTTCAATAATGTTGTTAGAGGTGCTGCTATTCTCCCATAATTCTTAACAAACTTGCGATAATACCCTGTTAACTCGAGAAATCCTCGCAACTGCTTTATGGTTGTGGGTACTTTCCATTCCTTAATGGCTTTAATTTTGTTAGGGTCTACCTTAACACCCTCGTGAGATACAATATGACCCAGATATTCCACCTCTTGTACTCCAAAGAAACATTTGGATGTTTTTGCATATAATTGTTTCTCCTGCAATAGTTTGAACACCCTGTCAACATGTTCAACATGATCCTTCCAAGACCTGCTATAGATTAGTATATCATCAAAAAATACTAGCACAAATTTTCTAAGGAAGGGTTTGAAAATGGAATTCATCAGCCCTTGAAATGTATAAGGTGCATTGGTAAGGCCAAAAGGCATGACCAAAAATTCATAATGACCCTTATGAGTTCAAAATGTTGTTTTTGGAATATCTTCAGTCTTCATTCTAATTTGATGATATCCTGAACGAAGATCCAACTTGGTAAAATAAATTTCTCCATGTAATTCATCCAATAATTCATCAATCACAGGAATGGGAAATTTTTCTTTAATGGTAAGCTTATTGAGCTCCCTATAATCCGGACACATTCGCCATGATCCATCCTTCTTGTGTACCAATACTACAGGAGCAGAGAAAGAACTTTGACTAGGTTCAATTATACCCGCCTCTAACATTTCTGCAATCATACGTTCAATTTCGCTCTTTTGGAAGTAAGGATATCTATAAGGCCTGATGTTTGGAGGAACACTTCCTGGAATCAAATGAATAGCATGATAATGATCACGAATAGGTGGGAGTCCTTTGGGAGTTTCAAACACCTTGGAATGATTGTCCAAGACTTGTTGGAGATCTGCAGAAATAGATGATTTTGATGTCGGAACTTCTAGAGAGCATAATTGTGCAATTACGCCTCGTTGTTCTTTCTTTGGAAGCTTTGTCATGACATTAGAGCTTATTATCCTTCCTGGCTTCCCTTCAATACCTTGTAATTCGACTTCCTTTCCTTCTGAAAAAAATTTCAAGAAAAGTTCTTGAAAATTAAAAGCTACCGTCCCCAAAGATTGTAACCATTGTACTCCTAGTACAACATCAGCACCTCCCATAGGAATGGAAATAATTGGACTAGTCAATACATATTCCCCCATGGTTAGCTTGATATTATGGCATTTTCCAGAGCAATTTATAGTTCCTCCATTTGCAACCATCACTTGACATTCTGGTGCTGGGTATAGGAAACAATTTAATTCCTTGGCTACCTTACAATTAATAAAATTATGGGTGCTACCTGAATCAATCAACACTATTACCTTTTCTTCTTGATTTGTCCTTGTATCTTGAGAGTTTGAGGAGTGGTAATTCCTGCCAGTGCATTACACGATATGGTCGGATTCATTTCTTCCTCTTCTAGGGTTGGTTCCTGGTGTATATCCTCTTCTTGTTCATTTTCTTCTTCCTCCTCACAATCTATGTAAAATAATTTCTTCTCAGCACACTTATGACCTTTAGTGTATTTGCTATCACAACTGTAGCAAAGCCCTTTTGCTCTTTTTTCTTCCAATTGTTGTGGTGTCAGCCTTGTAGGTTGTGGAAATCTAGGCGTAGCAACACTTCCTTCTTTATAGAATTGAGTGGTAGGCTTCCTTGTCGCCATAATTTTACATTCAACTTTTCTTGCCAACCTAAATGCCTTCTCCAATGAATCAGGTTCCAAAACACGAACTTCATGTTGGATGTTATCCTTTAAAGTGCCTATGAAGAGATCAATCCTGTGTTCCTCTAGAATATCAGTTACCCTTATATTCAATTTTTGGAAGTCCTCAATGTGCTCCCCCACTAAACCCTTTTGTTTCAGATTTATCAATTAGCTAAAGAAGGTCTTTCTATTTGTATCCTCATAATGTGCTTTCATTTCCTCTGTAAAAATTGACGAAGTGACAATTTTTTTACGGGAGAAAAGCCATCGATACCATAAAAACGTATTTTGTTCTAAATGTAAAGTTGAAATTCGTACCTTTTGTGTGTTTTTCACATTATGGAGATCAAAATATTGCTCCATCTGTAGTATCCATGTTACGGGATCCTTTCCATCAAACTTCCTCATATCCATTCTTGGAATATGGTGGTTCTCTCCTCCAACATTAGAGTTTATGATATCACGATTAACATTTATTTTTTTCTCATCATGAGTTTCCTCTACTATCTTTTCACCATTAGGAAACATTTCTTGTATCAACTTTTTCAAACCTTCCATGTCTGCTTGTAGATCATTCTTCATGTTTTACATCTTAGATTCCATGCCAACTTCCATGCCATCCATCTTAGATTCCATGCCATTCTTCAAACCATCCACCTTATATTCCACACATGTCTTCAAACCATCCATCTTAGTTTCCACGCCTTTCTTAAGAAATTCCATGTCATTTTTTGTTGCTCTTTGCGAAAGAAATTTTTTTTTCACTTGCTCTTGTAATTTGGATATCTCATGTCGCGATTATTCATCTTCATGAGTCATAGTAGAGCCTTCTAAAGGCTTAATGGTTGTTGAATTATTTTTAGGGGCCATTTCAAAATCCAATAATGATATCTATTTTACAATATGCCCTTGGAATCAATTCAAGTTGATTCTTCAAACATGACTTACATAATTCATTAAAGAAAAATACACATATTTTACTTTCTTTTCAAGAGCTAGATATTGAAATTGAATTATCTCTATAATTACGGATCCTGAATATCTGAAATTATGACCCGTAATAGCCCTCTAGAGTTTCTTTCAAATGCCACAGGTCTGACCTGATTTGGATTCTTCAAGACAAAGTTATGTCCAATCTCCCATATTGACCCAATTATGGATTGGTTCAGTAGAGGGAACTTGTATGACTTACCACGTGTCAATTTTTCCTCCTTTGGCTATGAAATTTAAAGTCACGAAACTACAACCCGTTTACTTGCAGCCACATTTTACAAAATTCCAATCTGATGCTCAAACGGAGAGTTATGAATATTTTTCCACAATCACCTCTTTGAGATGAAATTCAGGAGCCTGAAAAATCCCTAACTTCCATAGACCATATCTCCAAAAATATTTCAAACCAAGCTATGAAACATTGTGAAGATGTTCTTTATGATTTTAGCTTTGCACTCTAAAAATTTCAGCTTCTAAACCTTTGTAGAAAAAAACTTATAGCTAAAATTCCACGATGACTTGTTTAGGTTAAATTCAGGAGCCCGCAAAAAGACCTAACTTCCACAGATCATATCTACGAAAGTATTGTGAACCAAGCTCTGAAATTTTGCAATGATGTTCCTCAGGATTTCTGCTTCGCACTCTAAAAATTTAGGCTTCTGAACCTTCGTAAAAAAAAAATTATAGCGAAAATCCCACAATGACCTATTTGGAGCAACGAAACCCTAGAATCCAAAGCTTTGATACCAAATGTTGTGAAACTAGCTCCAAACATAGAAGAAAAGAGATATCAACCCCATAGAAATAAGCCACTTCGAGGGGGCAACCTCCAATACATTACATAAATGAACAATTCTTAGATGATTCAAATTACAAAACCTCCTTTATATATATAAGAGTCCATGGGGCCATAATGTAATCCTAGCCGACCTAAAAATAATAATTTAAGGGCACAATAATAACAATATTGGGATTACAGGGGTACAATAATAACAATAAGGGGGTTACACTAACAAAAATGAGGGAATATACTAGTTATATAGGAACCTAATACATATGGACATAAAAAGTAAATAAAATATTATATATATGCCTACAATATTTTTTCCTTTTGGCATTCTGTTTAAATACTTATAATTTCCATTTTATTTATCGTAACCCACAACCTGAATCTGGTGTCACTAGGCCCAAAAATTGATGCAACAAACAAACCGAATCTATATCATGCTGAGATCCAACTCACTCAGCTTCGAATCCATTTGATGATCCAGCTAAAATAAAACATGAGAACACCACAACACCATGACTATCCGGAAATGAAAAGACTAGGCTGAATATAGTGTCAAACCTGGCAAAACCCATGTAAATATAGCAAAGAACCAATGCAATACCATGCATGCCAAATATAGCAAGGAAAATACACATGAAAATCGATACCTTCCAAGAATCTTGTTGTATATGCTTGATTCCTACTCCTCCTTTCTTGATCTTTTCCTTTCTGCTCCAAATCTCCAAGTATGCCACACTCACAAAGAGTGCTCCAAGAATGCTCTAAGTGTACAAGAGTATGAGAGAGAGAATAATGAGAGCAAAAGCTACACTATAAAAATCTTACCAAGTGATCCTCATAAGCCTTTTTATAGAAGATGCCTCTATTTTCTTCATTTTCCATTACCTTTTTCAATTTCCTCCTCACATGCAACATGTGACCTTTCATCTCCCTTTCCTCCTAATTTCCATTATTTTCATGAATAAATGTGCCAAAATTTCCATTAGGGGAGTTTTAAGGTCTAAAATGGGCCTCCTAAGGACATTATAGAATAGTAGTGGAAATAATAAAATAATATTAGATTACATCATCAATGTTTAGAGGGAAAAAAGAAAAAAACTATTTTTTCAACTCGTATTTTCAACTTTTATCCCTATGGGTTTACTCAAATTTTGATTGGTAACACTCGTTGGATGAAAAGTTTTATTCCTCATCCAAGGATTACCCATGTTTCATACTTTTTATGGATCTTGCTACATGAAAAAATAGAAATACATGAAAAACGTGATTGCAATCACATTTTTTTATGTATTTTTCATTTTTCCAGTAGCAGGGTCTATCAAAAGTATGTAACATGGGCACTCCTTGGATGAGGAATTAAATTTTTCATCCAACGAGTACTCCCACTCGAAATTTGAGTAAAATCTTAAGGAGATAATTTGAAAATACTTGTTGAAAAAGTAGTTTTATTATTTTATTATTTTTTAATATTTTTACTCTTTTACTCCAAAAATGGTGAATCATCCCCCATGGTTGACACCATCATCTTGTATCATATTGGTACTTACAAAGTTATTTTTGGTTGTACATTTTTCCTAGGAGGCCCATTTTTTACCTCAAAATTACCCTAATGGTTTGCCTTTCAAAATTCCTTTGCCTTTTCCTTTCCCAATTTCCTTATCCATAACAAACCAAATCAACACCCCCTACGATGTTTTTCCTAACATTTAGCTTCGAATAAGTTTCCTATAAACCATGGTTATTATTTTT
The DNA here is from genome assembly GCA_034641835.2 of Pinus albicaulis. NCBI lineage: Eukaryota > Viridiplantae > Streptophyta > Pinopsida > Pinales > Pinaceae > Pinus > Pinus albicaulis. The sequence continues at coordinate 389,781,868 of CM076583.1, forward strand.
AATATTTATTACATGGAATTTGCACAAGGGTTTTTATAGAGAGACATGTGAAAGATAAGAATGGGCTTAGGAGATAAGGTTTTCCTTACCCATGGGATGAGGTAGCTTATAACATCTTAAGACAGATCTCCTATGAAGGAAAATTATGTATAGTGTATGACTATCACTTTAGGTTATTCCGTGAGCTCAAATACCAAACAAATTTGCCTCTTAACTAGATATTTATTGTACCTTACATCCTCCTCCAATCCATGACGGACATGAGCCACAAAGTCGCAGAATGGAAGTACTAACACGTATCCCATCATGGACTTATTAAGATGATAGTGGTGGATTCCCTAAACAACTTAAGAATTATTTTCCCATGGTCCAAGTTCAAAGATATGGAGAGATAGGTACTAATAGGAACCCAAGAATTAATTCTAGGGAAACCCCTATATCTAGCATTGGGGGTAGAGACAACAGATCGAAGGAAGAAGAGATAGAGATGACAACATAAATGGAAACATATGAAGAGAAAGTAGAAGAGGAAGAGGGAGAAGAAGGAGATGATGAGGAAGAAAAGGAAGAGAATTTAGAAGAGGAGGCCCTGAGTCCTAAACAGAACACTGAACCAATAGAAATTGAGATATTTCCTCAAAAAAATAATATTTCAGTAGGGAAAACTGAGGATGACGTGGCTTACACTTTAGCTACCTTGGGCACCAGGGAAAATTTTAAGGATGTACTTTTATATTAAAATTTAGAAACCTTGGTGAATGTTACTAGTTCCTAATATGCAAATTGTAAAAATTTTGGTGATATTTTTGTAGAAATATTGATATTTCCAATGAATTTATATTAGTTGATATAATATTTTCGCGATTTTTTGCTTCAAATAATGTTGTACTATAAAATTTGGGCAAAATATTTTAGGAAAAAATGGGAATTAGCGAATATTTTTTTCGGAAAAAACATGAAAAATTAGTCCACCAGCAGATATTAGCCCCTAATATTTTCCCTATTGGGCACTCATGTGAAATTGAAGAGGAAAGTTCCAAGACAAATCCCTCTTTACTTTAAAACAAGGAAAGGCACTAAAGTGAGACAAGGAAGGCCCCAATGTCCAACAAAAATTCCAATTACCATTGAAGGGCCCCCATGTAAGAAAGAAGAGGTTGGGCCATATGAGGGCAATATTGAGGCGGTCACCTATCCAAATCCATAACCTAAGACTCACATAGCCTATGTAAGGAGTTACACCACCAGAGCTTTACCCTTGAAGCAGCCAGAAGCACCCACTAACATCCAAAAAGAATAAAATTGAGTGCTATAGGAATAATAGAGAATGCTACAAGAAACACTGGAGATCATACATGAAGAGAAGGATGTGCAGAAAGAGGGAAAAAAGCCACAATTTGATGGACAGAGTGTAAAAATGGAAGGAAAATATGTGCAAGAGGGGGTACAAGCTAAAGAAAAACTATAGAAGACACTATCCTCCACACATACCTTTGAAAACAAATCACATAATTTTAGGAACTTACCCCACAACATAATTTGGGATCTTATTACAAGTTCATTGAGGTAGGAAGACTTATTCCTGAGAAATTTAGAATCGCCCTCTTACATTAGCTATAGATAGAAAGAGGGTGCACCCACAAATGGATGGAGATAGACAAATCAAATAATGTTGAGGATGTGGGGTTGATGGAAAAAAGACTCCTTGAGATGGGGAAAGAGGTGGTTGGTGTAAGGCTCAGAGAACCTATGGTGAAAGAGAAATTCAAGCAATGAGAGCAAAAAAGATGACGCTGCAGGGGAAACTATAGGAAAAGGACAACCAACTTGTCACTATGGCCAACCTTTGCATCGAGGCCATGCATTACGAACAAACTTCAAAGTTCTATGAAATTTATCTCAAGGAGAAATGGTTACAATTCCAAATCAGAACCTTAGCTCAACATGGCTCCCTACCCTTTTGAAACTATAGATAATTCATCGATTTCTGCAAAAACATTAGAGTAGGAGAGGGGGCTAAAATTTTTGAATTATATATGCACAACCTCATTTTAAATGATATAAATAATTGGGAGCCGAATTCCAAGTTGTGTGATATGCAATTAATGGATTTATCATCCTAGATAACACATGAAGAAGAAAGCGTAACAAATATTAAAAGAGTCATGGAAAGAGAAGAGAGAGAACCTATATAGATCATAGAAGAACTAATAAGCCCCACGGGGATCATTAGTAATCATCACTTGATCTCAAATGATGATATACTGGCACCTAGATACATTGAGACACAAGGTGAATCCATTTCTAGGTTGCTAGGAGAAGAGAGTTTGAAGGCATGCCAGAGGAGATGGCATACCTTACCACTTAGCCTATAGCTAAGAGAATATAATTATTCTAATAGAATGAAGAATTAATTGGAAAGAGAACCCTTCTACAAACAAACTATGCAGATAATGAATATACAATGGATAGACTTGAAGGTCAGCCCACCATTTCTACTAGGGTTGCATGAAGGGAGAGATAATACATAGGAACAAAAGGAGTGGGCTGAGGTAGAAAGGGATATAGGATTCCACGCTCAGAAGGCACTCGCTCTTAGCTTCCTTGGGATGTCAAAGAGGCCGTCAGGGCTTTCAAAGAGATTAGCAAGGAGAACTGAGTTTCTCATAGGAATAGCAACCATTTCAGTAGGGGGTGATGATGAGGCCCATAATGCGCTATATTTTAAGGGGTTAAAATGGCATACTTATAACTATTAAGTTACCTCTCTCTCTCACACATATTTAAAATTTTCATATTATTCTTAATGACAAGGGCATATGATCTTTTTCATGTCTTGTTGCCTAATCTGAATTAATTGCAAGAAATGAAGCCATTTTTAAGATATTTTCCACCTAAGGGATCAGATTAGATAGAAAGAAGAGATTTTAGGATGTTTTTCCACCTCCTTAACTCTATCAATCAGCGAATATCACACCGAGATCTCTCCCAACAGCTCGAAGGCAAAGGCATCTAAGAAAAGTGGTAATGGTAAGGAGCTAAGTTCCACTCTTCTAAATATCTAGGAGGATTTATTCCTACTTTTTAGGGAGTTGTTGGTAGCGACCCATTTGTATAAATAAACATATTCAAGAGCTCATTAGGATTCAATTTTTTAATTCAATTAGGTATCTCTTGAGCTATGATTTAGTGTTATTTTTTAATGTCATATGATGTAGTAGACCTTTTTATGCACTGGTAATGAGAAGTTGTTTGTTCCATCATTGATTTAGGCTTAGAGGGATGGTATTTTGGGTTAGGTCCTGATCCATTAGATAAGTCCGACTTGTGTATTTATATTCTCTCTTTATGTTTTAGTACTTTGTTTAATCTCTTTTCATTCCTATAGCTACAAAAATCTATAAAAACTATCCTTGTAACCTATCTTTCTCACCGCTCATGGGAGCTTGAGGAGAAGGATATCCAACCACAAATCAAAATAGTTTGTTTATGACTTCTTGGAAATTTATATAGTGTGATTATCGTGTTTTAATATGCTTGTTATAAGTTATAAGTTGGATTTGTGCTAAGATAAGATTTTAGCATAGGTTAATTAGCGTTTTCTATTGAACTCATATTTTCCACTTTTGAACATGTTAGTTTTTCAATAATCAATGCATGAATGTGTGTAGTGATTTAAGAGTTTTCTATAACTATAGAGAAAGAAACATTTCATCACAATCATCCTTCTTCTCTCCAACTTCCAATTTTGCCACCAAAACATGGTTTTGTGAAACCACCTTCACCACCACCCTGAGCATCCTTCCAAGTGAAAAAACAGAATGCAAAATGGTTCTGAGTTTGGCTAGATGTGTTAGTCACCTCTCCCTCACCTATTTCCAGCTTTCCATACCTTCCTTACACCATTTTCAACCTTATATACCTCTCAGCCTATTTCGTGTAGCAATTCAACGCTTCTTGTAGTAGTGTTGTAGATCATCAATTTCAGTCCAGTTTAGCTAAGTTTTTCCTTTTCAACCTAGAATAGGATGAATTTGACCGCCATCTCTGAATTTATGGTCATAAGAGACACTTAGGCCACTCCAAAGCTTCTTCTTTCCTTGCTACAAAACTAGAGTAGGAATTATTTCTTTATTTCATTTATGAATTAGGTTGAATTGTACATGGAAGTACATGTACAATGAAACAGTAGATAGGAGTTGGTTTATGCTTTGATGAAGTGTCTGATGATAGAATGATTTATTTACTGTAAATTAATATATATATATATATATATATATATATATATATATATATATATATATATATATATATATATATATATATATATATATATATATATATATATATATACGAATGATTACCCATAGCATGGTTTTCTTTAATCAAGTAGGAGGAATGGCCGAGAAGTACTACTGACCAAAAGATCTAGTTGAGGGTGGCATGAGTAGAATTCATTTGCTATGCATACAACACTATCACCTCTAATTTTGTATGAACTCAAGTTTGATAATTAAAATTGAGTAGCCCTTGGGAGTTTCAGCACCTTTGGTGCAATACGAGGGCTCACCAATCCCATCCTTGGTTATGATGTGTCCTAAATACTAAATTTGTACTTTGAAGAAATAACACTTACTATATTTTGGATACACTTCATGTTCTCTTAGGTTCTGCAAAAATATTTGTAAATGTTATTTATGCTCTATATTATGAGAGTACACAAGTATATGAAATATAAAAATCAACACAAACTTGTCCAAATACTGATGAAATAAATTTTTCATTAGGCACATAAAAGTTGTTGTGGCGTTAGTCAAACCATAGGGAAAAACGACAAATTCTTAATGTCCATATCGAGTCCTAAAGGTTTTTTTTTGTAGATGTATTCCTCTTTTATCGTTATCTGATGGTATCCTAAATGAATATTAATTTTAAAGAATACGATAATTGCCTTCACTTGATCAAACAATTCATCAAAGCAGTGTGGGGGATATTTATTTTTAACCGTCAAATTATTTAGTTGATGGTAATCAATACATAAATTTAAGGTACCATCTTTCTATCTTACAAAAAGTATAGGGGCTCCCCAGGGTGATACACTTGGGTGAATGTAATTTTTACCCAATAGCTCGTGTCCCTCCATCTTAAGTTCTATCAATTCTGGAATACCATTGCAATAACGCTCCCTCGACACGAGAGTGACTCCAGGTATCAACTAAATACTAAAATCTATGTCCCTTTTAGGGGGAAATCGAGGGATATCTTTAGGGAAAACATCATGAATATTGCTCAAAATAGTTAGGTTTTCTAGGGTGGAAATATTTTCTTTAGAATTTGAATATCCTACTTGTACAACATAAACTTGACATATTTTCCAAATACTTTTCTCCAACTGGGAGGTACTTATTGGCCTCAACATCAATGGTATTTTCACTCCTCAAACTTCCAGTCTCACTCCTTCCTCATTTAAATAACTAATTGTTTTATCTTTACAATTTATGATAGACTAATGTCTTTCCAGCCATTCCATGCATACTAGGATGTCATAGGATCTTAAACGTAAGAATTGATACCAACCTTAATTGGTTAACGTGCTAGCTCTATGGAGTAGCTGTCCACCTTAGATAACAGCCTTCTTTTGGTTCCCGTGGCCAGTTGTACCAACCATGGAATTTTGACTTTAATAGTTTGCAAATGACATTTTTCTACCACTTTTGGACTTATATAACTTAATCTTGCCCCTGGATCAATCAAATAGATATAGTTTGATTAATAATTTTACCTTCCATTTTGATCACTGTTGGTTGATACTCAACCTTATGGTCCTCTAGTGTAGCTTTAATTCTCGATAGGCTCCTTTCCACTACCCCTACCATTGATGATTCTTGAATCTATGCAAACTGATATCCCCCTTTTCGATAAGAAAATATTTAACATAATGTGGCCCTCCACATCCACAGCACTGTATCAGTGGTCTTGTTGCTGCCTCTAGTTCAAATTTACTTGATTGCTCATTAGTTTTTTTTTTCACTTGGAATTTTAGGCTTTTGTTGGGTCTGACTTATATTTCGATTATTTTGAATTCTGTGAGGCCCTTTCATGTTTGTAGACTTGAATCCTTTAGCTCACTATGAATATTTAAAACCTTTATTCTCTATCCACTTCTTTCCTCCTCCTTTTTGTTTCATTTGTTGATAACATATTTGTGCTTTCCTATTGGCTTCGTCCATTGTCTTGGGATTATGAAACTCTACCTGTTATTTCATGAATGTAGGAAAATACTAATAAACCATTGGACTTTATCCTTCTCATCACGTATGTAAGGAATGTTTCCTAGCAAGGATGTAAATTTTGTTATAAACTCGTCCATAAATCACTGGCCCAACCAGATTTCATGACTTTATTTTTCCTTTTCATCATAAAATCTCTGAGTTAAATACTTATCCTTGAAATGTTTATGGTATTTTTCCCATGTCACTTCTTTCTCATCAATTCTGCGTACTATTTTCACTTCCTCCCACCACAAAGTGGCATTTCCGTGTAACTTATAGGTTTCAAAGCAGTCCCTCAAGTAATGATCATACTCATACAGTTGGAACTATTTCTTCATATTTATAAGCCAAGCTTCAACATCCTCTTCTTGTTCTCCATCAAAGATTGTTTTTTTTTTTAATTCCATCTACAACTCAATTTTCAGCCGCTTACGCTCTCTGGTGTGAAACATTATTGGATTATTATTCTTGGTTTCGTTGATCACCTTCCGACAATGGATTCTCATTCCTTAATCCTTGTGTGCCAATTATTTTCCCTTATTCTAGACTAGGCATTATTGGATTATTATTCTTGGTTTCGTTGATCACCTTCCTACAATGGATTCTCATTCCTTAATCCTTGTGTGCCAATTATTTTCCCTTATTCTAGACTAGGCATAGGATGTCTCTGGTTCTGTCTATCCGACAAAATTTTCATAAATTTTTTCTTGCTCCTGCATCAACCTTTTGTTTTCTTCCCGCAACCTTGCCATTTTGTTTTTTAATTCTTGCATCATCTCAAGAATAACAACATTATTAGAGTGTAATTATTCTCCTAATTTCACCCACATCTTCGGGGTATTTTCCAAAAAAATGTGTTGTACCAACTCCCATTGTCAGTCGTATTGGTGTAGGTCAAGTCTTCCTCATTGTGCGTCATCCTCCTCATTGTGCCTCTTTCCCTCTGTTAAGCACAACAAATGTTGTTACTCCCTTATTTGCCACAATGTTGAACGGCTTTGATACCACCTTTCAGAGCTCTCCTAGTAAACTTTTAAATAACGAAAAAAAATGAGAGATAAAATTTTATTACATAATATAAATAAAACTTAAAAAAATGGAGACATTCTAATTGTCACAATTTATAGTTTTATGAGAGCGTTGTGGTACCTTTTACCTGCATTGTGGAGACTTTATATAAATTTTAACATGAGTCGTGAGCCTTTGAACCTTATCAATGGATTGATTTATTACATGACTAGCTTTCTTTTACCCTAACCCCCCTAGCCTCAATTCTTGTTATGGTCCTGGGTTCGAAACTTTTAGGAAACTCCCTAGCTAGCATCCACTTCCTCGGAATGCGCTGTGCATCAACGCCTCATGTGGTAGCTTGCATGTTGGACGGTGGAGATCCGACAGAGATGGGCCTTAGAAAATACCTCCACCCCCAAGCTCTATTATGACTCGTTCAATTCACTACAATGGAGGTTTTCCACGCGAATTCAAACCGAGGGTTAGATCTTCCAAAGGGTCAGCGATTTGTTCTTCATCACTTTCTCATGGTGTAGAGGTAAAGTAGGAGCTGTGAGAATACCAGTTAAGTTTCTTTCAGTGGATTCCTTGTTTTCTTTGGTCGAGAAGCCTTTTTCTTCCTTTAAAGAAGTTTGTGCCACCCTTTAATTTCCAGTGAAGTGGTGATGATGGTCTGGCGCAAAGAGAGCCTCCATCTCCAGGTTATCTTATTCATTTTATTTATAGCTTTATTTTGTTTGGAGTTAGATATCCAGAGTGTCGTAGATATGGGTTTTCTGAAGTAATTCAACATCTTGTCTGCAATTATCATTTACATATGTCTCTTCGAGTCTTCTATTATTCAATGTATCCTAACACACCCTATTCTGTGAAGTTATAAGGTTTCTATTTTTATTTCATTTCGAGCTTGGTGAGACCAACAAGAAAACTGAAACTTTTTGTCTTCCAAGTATGTTTCCTCCGTGTTAGAAGGGTTGGTCGTTACATTTTCTTTTCTTGGCATAAAGGCGCGAGGAATATGTTATTCAATTTGAGCCATCGTTACCATAGCCCAGCCAGACCTTGGGGTTCATTAGTCTCGTCTACTGGTCGTATAAATTATTATAGTTTCAATGTAAAAAAAAAATTGATAGTACTTGATGGAAAGGTTTTCTCGTATATATATATATATATATATATACACGAGAAAACCTTGCCATCAAGTGCTATCCAATTTTTTTTTACATTGAAACTATAATAATTTATACGACCAGTAGACGTATAAATTTATAATTTATGACACTTATTTACAGAGAAAGAGTTTGTTCATAAATACAATTTGTTTCGCTCAGTTCATGTAAAGAAGTATCTATGTTTAATCAATGGTTTATCTCCTTCTGAGATGTCGTTTTCGTTTTCAATAGATTTGTTAAAGAAAGAAAAAATTATATTCATATTTTTGCATGTTAAGTTTATATTTATGTCCGAGTTGTTAGTTATTGTCTACAATTTTTCCAGGTTGTCATTGAGACAGTTTAAGACAATGGGGATCTTCTCTCGGTCAGGCTGCTATTCGGCTGCACCGGAGACACTAACCCCCTGCCAGCTACCTATTTATCTTTAAATTTATATACTCATATACATTAACTTAGCTCTCTGGAAAATAATTCTCTGTTCGAGAATTTATTTCGGTTTTGGATTATTTCATAACATAACAAATATCTGTGGTCGAAGGCTTGTTCTTTTGTTCATACGTTCTTTCTTGGTTATAATTAATGTGATGTCGTTGTTGTTAATAATTTATTCTATTATTAATTCATGAACATTGTTATAAATGGCTAGCACACGTGTATTTTTTTATCTCTAACTGGTCTTTATCATTTATGGACTCCTCCAAGGATGACAGGACTGTCTCCGGGTTGCCAAGATGGCTTGACCAGGAGACTAAGCCCTTGTACTGTTGGAGTGGTAGGTACAACCATGGTTTAAACATAAAACTCTATTGAAAATTCAATATTAGGCATTCACATTTATCTGCTAGCTCACTTTACACTAAACTCTAGACAAAAAATACCTCCATGCATGCAAGAACTGAAACTACTTTCAATATTTATCTACTTCTGTCAATATTTATATATGTAACATAACCATAATATAAATCGAGAAAACACACAATACTTATCTATTGCCCAGAAATCCATTGTACCTTTCTAGGAATAATTTTGTTTATATCACCCTAATTTGTTTATACCACCCTACCACGAGATTAGTTCCAACTGAGTCTCCCCCTGTGCTATTCTCACAAGCAAGATTCTTTGTAATAGTAAGCATCTAATTTCCTGAGACTATTTGGTCTTAATCGGACTTAGTCCAAACATCCCTCACTTGCATAAATCCGTTTGACCCTTTAGTGCGGATTCCATTACATTTGTTGTTACAACCTTCCCTCTCCTCAGTTGCCTCAAGTACCTATACCCTTTTGGTTCCCTCTCTAAGAATTAATTCTCTAGGAGAGGTTATGGGCAGGTAACTACTTGACCATAACGGTCTACCCATTCTGACATGTGAGATACAAATGACATTCTTTCCAAGGTGTCAGGACTAACATAATTTATTTATCAATCAGAATTAAAATATTTCGTGTCATGTCTTTTAGTGTGGTAATTAATATTTACATATTACTAGGAGGTGTCACATAAAATTAAAAAATAAAAATATTTTCTAATAATAAGAATACGAGATATTTATGTATTATATATATATATATATATATATATATATATATAGATATCTTAAATATTTCAAGTAGTCTCACTTGTTATTTTTATTTGATCGGACTTCGCTTATATTACATTTGTGGTTATGATGGATCAATAATGGCCAAAAAAAATTAACAAAGATTAAATTTCTATCATCCACATAATAATTATTGATAACCAACCTTGGTGTATCTTAAATTTGGATCACTAAGAATGATCAAATCTTTAGTCTCAAACCTAGTTTTTTAGTGTAAAACTTGAGAAAGGTTTTCAACCTTAGAGATCCCTCAAGGCCCTTGATAAATTCTGAATTAAGATGAATTCGAAGTTTAATTTCTATAAACAAAGTGTAAAGTTAAAATGATATGGAAAAAATTATTATAGTAAGTTTAAAGATTACCCACCAAAACACAAAACAAAAATTACAAATTTTGATTTTTTACTCAATGACACCTAAGAAGATATTTACTTGAAGTCTTTCCCCTTTAAATAGACTATATTCCACATGAATATCATTGTTCAATACTATAGCTTATTATAAACTTAAAACTCAAAAACCACATATAACTTGACAAAAAATAATTACTTGAATTGCAAAAAAAAATAATAAAACATATATATAAAGCAATTTATAAACATTCTTACAAATTCAAAATTAATATACAATTAAAAATTAAAAAATGGAACTAATATAAATTTGGAAATAATCTAATGTAAATTCAATTATTTATTTATTTATTTTAACATTTAATTATATTTATAAAAATAAATCAAATTATATTTTTTAATTTTTATTTTTTGAACCTTCATATATATATATATTATAATTACGAAATTAAGGATAACGTAACATAAACTTACATATTTTCGTTTAGCATAACGGTATGTTTAAAGACCAGGTTAAATAACCATAACATTGTGTTTATAGAGAAGCCTATAAACATAAAAGAAATTATTTAAGCCATCATTTACACTATCTTCAGATATCCTTAATCAAAATAAATAAATAAAATTTGTCATAGAAAATTTACATCGCCAAAAATATACAACTTTAAAATAACATTGTGCCGACTTTCCATTCATTCCAAAGAAAAACCATGTGCGCGAAGCCGCCGCTCTGAAAACGATGAGTTCGTGTTTAAATTGGAGGTTCGCGCAACTCTTGGAATATCATTAGTGCCCGCCAGGAATCATCCGAGATACACGCCATTTAATGTTATTGGTAAGGTGACAGTGGCGACAGCGACGACCTCACAAGTGTTCGGAGCTCCATATGGTACACAATAAGTTTCAAAGGGCCCGGCCTGCCCCACATTCACATACAGTTGCATGTGGCAGCACATTTCTCTCTTTAAAGCCTAGGAGGAGCTGAACCGGAGAGCCAGACTTTACAGAATCCTTTTGATTTGCTTGGTGTTTGCGCTTTTGTAATTTGCTAAGCTGCTTCTTACATGGAACAGCCTTCTGGATGCGGGCAAGAACCGGTATGGAGGGCAGGTTTCCAACGAAATTATTTGAGGCGCCTCCTACCTATGCTGCAATTTGGATCTAGAAATTGGATTAGATTAGCTTGCATTTTGATAGGTTCTCTGTAATCTTATATTGCTGGGTAATCTAAGGCTGCTTGTTAACCGTAATTTCTACTCCTTAAAATATTAAAATCTGTGCATCGTTGTTACGCAATTTCGCAATTTGCTTTTGACTTCTGTATACAGCTAGCAGCTAGGTACAAGATGAATGTGAAAAATGCCTTTTGAACCTATGTGGTTACATTTTCTGTTTGAATGTTTATTTTCGTAAACTCTACGCTTTCCATCGATGATTCCAAAATACTCCAGAATACGCCACGTTCACCGAACCTCGCACCGTATTCTTCCCTTTCTGTTTCTAATTTCTTGAAAGTGATAGAGTCCACGTTCGACCTCGATACGGCAAGTCGGCTGAAATTTGTTTCACATTACATATAAATCTAAAAATTCATTCGTATGAGCTGTAAATTTCTAATTTAATTATTAATAATTATTTGGTAGATGGTAGGGATTTAATTTTTTTTTAAATATTTTTAGTAGATTTATAAACAAACTTAAAATTGAGATTTATCTCCAAAATAGTTATGTCTTTTTTTGTCTTTTTAATTAAATTGGTTAATTAAAGAAATGTCATATGAACAAGTGCCATATCAAATAAGTTATGGCTTTTTTGGGCATGTAGTATCTCATAAGCCATGGTATTCTACCAAAGTCTATAAGTAGCAATTGCATCACATGTTGCAAAAGAAAAGTCCTAAGGAAATAGCATAAAAACCCTTTTCGGTTGTCTCAACTTAATCTATTGTTAATCACATAGTGTTTATTAGTCATCACTAATTTTTGCTATTTGTAGATGACTAAATGTGTGTCTTAGATTTCTAAAAACAAGATTCCCGAATATTGTGAGTTTTAGAAATCTCAATGCCTTCATTATCCTTAAACAAAAATTTTCACTATTCTATTATTTTGTCATTCCATGGTCAACCTACCACTCCTAAAAGATCCTTCATGGGCTTATGCCACTCATCTACATCCTATTTTTCCACCTATAAGCTCAACACTCTCTTTTGCCATTGCCCTCCCCCTCTACTTTCCATCTAGGATTACTAAACAACCTGATTCTTCCCATGTTCACCAAGTTCCTCAAGCATTGATGGTCTCAAAACTATATTTGTAGGCTCTTTAGATAAATCAAGTACATTGGATTTTGGATCTTAAATACATCAATTTGCCAAAAACTCTGTTTTTACCTCGAAGACCCCAAACCAAGTTTCAGTCAAAAACCAAGTCAAAGGATCCTCCCACTAGGTCATTAGGGTTTCATAGATTATAGGGTTTTCATTGGTGTTTCAAGCTTTGTTTTTCCTGTGCTAGAAGCTGGTTCAAATGCAAAACAAGATCAACACATAGTTGTCCAAGAAAGATTAGAAAAATCTCCAAAGAGGACCACCTTATCAAAGTTCAAGTTCTGCAAAAGGCAACTGTGCATTTTGACATTTCTGCAAGGGTGTTAAAGTGACTACTAGCAGAGAATTAGTAAGGTAAGAGGCCTGCTCCTTATTAAATAATTCACAGCAAAGAGGGAGGAAGAAGCTTATGTTGAAGAAGAATCAGGGTTCCTAAGTCTGATTGGGCGAGCTGTGTGCCAAGCAAGGAGCCAATGCAGCAAAACACATGAAGGAGGCAGACCAAGAAAACCAAGCATGAAGAGAATTTTTTTAGAAATTATAGATGAGAAAGTGAAAAATGTGAGGTGAACTAGACATAAATGAATGAACTTGAAAGGGCTATATAGAACTTAGAAGAGAACACAAATACTTGTTCTCAAGCATTCCAGAAACCTAGGGTTTTGGAAAGATAGTCAAAGGAGGTAAAGTGAAGATGTTAGACCTCCATGAGGACAACACAAAGAAGGTTTGAAGAGATTGTTGTGTGTGACATCCCATAATTTGTCAAAATTAATTTTACCATGCCTAAGGATTAGTGAAGGAGGTGAAGACAGAACTTTCAGCCCCCTGCCAATTAAAATATGATTTGAGTTTCAAGGTAAGGACAAAAGAAGCTTTGGAAATGTTGCCACTGTGTAAGTTTCTCAAGTTGACAAAAATAAAGTTAGCAGGCTTCAAAGATAAAAGAAAGAGCCACTTTAGGGCTTTCATAATACCTGCTAAGTGAAAAGTGTTCAAGGACATAGAAAAAACAAAGAAAGTAAGCCTTGTGACTCAAACAAAATCTGCAGAGAAAGGAGGTAAGGAGTATTAGTAAGCAAAGTTTTAAATTATAAATTTAGGCACCTGCAAATCAGAAGTGGCCTAGGGAGGTGAAAGGCATTGTTTAAAACCGATGGTAGTGGCAAAAGAGTGATTGTTTCAAAGGTGTCAAAAGCAGACATATCAAGCCTCCAAGATTGAAGAAGTCAAATTCACCATGTTTAGCAAACCTACATACCAACACTGTAAGGTTGTTAGTGAGAAAATGTAAGAAAGACAAGTTCAAAATTATATTGAAAAAACATAGCCTTGAAAATACCACTCTATGCAGCCCTCTCCAAAATTTTCAAAGGTAAACTTGTCATGATTCAAAGAGCAAAGGGAAAACCCATTTCAGTGTTTTTTATTACCTACAAGCAAAGAAGGTCAAAGGGATATCAGTTAAAATAAAAGGAGTAAAAACATTAGCAAAGTGGGTTTTCAAAGTTTGATTTAATTTCCTAGACTATAAAGGATCATTTTGTTCTCCTCATAACTTATTATGCACTTGCAAAGATCATCAGAGCATCCAAGAGAGAAAATTGTGAATTTTGGGTTGAATTTGGGCAAGTCTACCTGGCACTGCGCGTTTAGGTCGGCACTGCACGTTCAGGGTCAGGCGCTTCGCCTTCGAAGGAATTTCCTTTGCAAATTTGCACTGTGTTGAACGTTCAGAGGCACGCACCGCGCGTTCAGAGGCGCGTTGCACGTTCACCCAAGAAGCCTGACAAGCCCATGCAGAGGCATTCTAGCATTTGTGCTTTCGGCAGGGAATCTCGACAGGTCTGTGCAGGCGTTGCTCTTTCGGCAGACCCGACTGGCCCAAATACACGTTCAGGCGCTGCGCTTTGGACCTGAAGCTCCTCCTGCACCTGGAAACACCGAAAAACATAAAAAATACCTCCAAGCTGCCATAAAAGGGTCTTCAAATCATTTCTAAATTGGAGGTAGATGTCAGTAAAGTTGAGGTAAATAATGAAGAAAATAGCCAAGGTAATGATGATGATGATGTTGGAAATGGCTCACAGGACCAAGATGGCAGTGAGGCTAATATTGAAGATAATGAGGTAAGCACCAGCAAGGAAGGAGGCAGTAACAATCATAGCAGTAGTCATAATGGCCATGAAGGCAGTGAAAACAGTGAGCCTCACAGTGATAATGATGATGGTGCAAGGAACAATGCATAAATCAGTGAGTAGGTAGAAGACATGGAGACAAATGATAGTAGCCATAAAAGCCACAAGGACATCATGGATATCACTGATAAGGACAGTCAAGCGGGAAACCATGGTGAAGACCCCAAAATGAGCAAAATCAAACCTTTTTCTTTGACCTATCAAAGATGAAGTAAGCATGTGTTTGCTTCCTCTAAAAGGCAAGTGGCCATGCCTTCTACATCAACAAAGAAGCTTGACAAAGGCAAGGAAAAGGTCACTGTTGGAGATAAGAAAGGTAAGCAAGGAATTAAACAAAAAATTGAATATATTGACCTTGACAGTGAAAATGAACATGAGGAGAGGGTTACAAGAATCTTGCTCCAAAGAAAGGATGCTGAGATCAGAGACCTGCAAAGAAAGCTTGGCATGGCAAAGCATATCATTAAGTATTATAAAGATGAAAAAAAACAGCTAAAGAAGATGCAAAGAGACCTTGGCCTACATAAAAAGATGGCCAAGCACTATGCCTTGAGGAACAAATTTGCAAGGACCATGCTCAAAGGAACCCTTGTCAAAATTCAAGCACTCAAGGAGGAAAAAGACCAAGAAAACCTTGGAATCCTCGTTGAATCTTCTCTACAGGCCTCCCAAATGCCATGAGGAAGATAATTGCAAATTTTGGCAATATTTTGACATTTTTGGTTTTTTGACTGATATTAAGGGTCGAAAGCACAAACCCTTGGTGCTACGCTTTTCCTATAGGAATCCAATGGAGGTAACGCTACAAGGAAAAGACCCTCTAGCGGATGTTTTTGAGGAACCACAAAGAAAAATACCCCATACATCCGTTTCTAGCGGAGGTTCTAGAGGAGGTTGGTAGGCGAAGGGTTTCGCAGATGTTTTCCTATCGGTGCTCTTATCGTTACAACTCGCCCCGGTGCTCTCAAAAAACGAACGCACTGGTGCGGACAAAATCATTGGCACAACAGACACCGTGAACTCCATACACACATGCTCATTGCATCATAATACAATAGAGCACCAGTGCCTCACAACTCATCCGCGCCAATGCATTATAAAACACAACGCCAACAACGAAACCACCTGGTGCGGTAGAAAGCAACCACATTGGTGCATCATAAAAAACACACCAAAACAAAAACCGACTGGTGCATTTGTAGCGAACAGTACCGGTGCACCTATAAATAACATGAACCGGTAAAGGGTTAAACTAAAAAAATATTTACGACAAAAAACTCGTATTTTTCAATTTTCCACTACTCCTAAGCTGTCAATTAACGGTGCGCACGATACCACAAAATGCACCGGTGTGCACCGAACATTCGCACACCGGATAGCATGCGCGAAGTACACACACTACCGGGGTGTCCAATTATTGTAACGCACCGGGGCGTCAATACTCTTCTGCTCCGGTGGATCATAAAACACCGTGCAAAAACAGGAACGAGTTGGTTCGTTCTTCTCTAATAGCACTGGTGCGCCTGAAACCGCACGCACTGAAATAACGTTATATAAAAAAAAATAAGGCCAAAAAACTAGTGCTTTGTGACTATTACGCATCGGTGCTTTACAATTACGTCGCCCCAGTGCATCATCAAATTTTCGTGCCGAAACTAAAACATCCTGGTGTGGTTTTGTTTAACAACACCGGTGCACATAGAAAACCCTGCGCACTGGAACAGGGCTAATTAAAAAAAAAATTACGGCCAAAAAAATTCATTATTCACTTTCTTCAATGCTCCAGAGCTCTCAACCCCGGTGCTATTTCCTTATTTCTGAGTCGCCCTGATATCAGTGCTCTCATTACACCCATTGCACGCACTGCTGCTCTGCATTGGCCACCAATGTCCAGCTTGCATTTTGAAAAATAGTGGGAAAATTTTATTTTCCAAATTTTACAGTCAATATGCCTCCTCGACGGCAAAATGTATAGGTATTTTTCTAGTTTTTCTATAATTAAGCCTTTTAGCGGATTAGAAATTGAAATAAAATTAGAAATAACCATTAAAATAATAATAATAATAATTTGTCGTGCGGTGCGCTCGAGCCGTTCAAATCGCACCAAATTGCGATGCTACCTGTAAAATTTATAGGCAGCACCGCTACCGATGCTAACTATAACGTAACATTTCCGGGGCGGTTCTGGAAGGCGCCCCGAAAAATTTTAAACTAAAAATAAAAAATAAAAATGTGTTAGCCTATTTCATAAAGGAAATTATAAATCCAAAAAATACATAAATTGAATATTGTAACGTTAGGATAAATATATTTATTAAATTAGAATATTTAATAAATATGAGAGATAAGTAAGGTGGAGTTTGAAATTGGAATGAGTGAAGTAAGTGAAAATCCAATATTCAGTTTTTTTTTTTTTTAAATTAAGTCCATTGCAAATCTATGCATGCAAATTTAAGAAGCCTAGTAATGGTATCCTATTATTATTAATTGCATGTTTGAAAAATGAATTTTTTATCAAATTGTTAATTTGATTTAGAAGGCAATTAATGATCCATAGAGAAGAAGTTGAATTAAAAATGTCAAAAACTCAAAGTGCTTGGTTTGAGATCAAGAAGTTTAATGGGAAAAATAACTTCAAAATATGGAAAGTTAAGATGCACGATTTACTCGTACAACAAGGTGTGGAGAAGGCACTTTTGGGAAAATCCAAACAACCTTCCACCATGATATATGGCGAATGGACTGACATCGATGACAGAGCACTGAGAAACATACGATTGTGTCTGGCGGTTGATGTTTCATTTAACATCGTGTCAGAGAAAACAGCTGCTGGTCTATGGCCAAAGCTAGAAAATTGTACATGACTAAATCCTTAGCAAATAAGATTCTTCTAAAAAGACAGTTGTACAGCTTGCGCATGAAGGAAGGTACGAAAATAAATGATCATTTGAATACCTTTAATAGTCTCTTGGTGCAATTAGATAGCATAGAAGCAAAATTTGATTTGGAAGATAAAGTTGTAACTTTATTATGCTCGTTGCTTGAGTCATGGGATCATTTTGTTACTTCTATAAGTCTTAGTTCATCACAAACCCTTGAATTTTCTGATGTTGTTGGAGCTATGCTATTTGAAGAAACTAGGAAAAGGTCAAATTTAGAAACCTCTACATCAGAAGCAATGATGGTTAGAGGTCAATCTAAAGAGAAACACTTTAGTAAAAAAAAAAACTCTTGGTCAAAATCGAAAGGGAAGAAGAGTAAGCTAAAATGTTGGTTTTGCAGAAAATCGGGACATTTTAAGAAGGACTCTTTGAAGAGACAAAAAAAATCCAAAGGAGACTCTTCAACAGAAAATAAAGAAACAAACATGACAGACACAGGTTCAGGTTCGGCATCTGGTTCAGGTATAAGTGTTGAAGTTCTATCAGTCAATTTTTTAAATCATGATCAACATTGGCAGTTAGATTCTGGTACGTCCAATCACATGTGCATTCATAAATAATGTTTTAAATCTTATAAATCAATTAAATATGGAGTAGTTTACATGGGCAATGATGTCTCATGTAATGTTGTGGGAATTGGAAGCATTTAGATTAAAATGTTTGATGGGACAATAAAAATATTAACTAATGTAAGACATGTGCCTGAACTCAGAAAAAATATTATTTCTCTAGGAGTGTTAGACAAAAATGGATATAAAACTTTTATTCAAGGTGGAGTAATGAAAATTTACAAAGGAATCCTATTATTAATGAAAGCAAAGAAGGTTGGAAATATTTTTCATTTAGAAGGAAGAACAGAGTCAGATCATGCTTCTACTGTATCTGAAAACTATAATGATTATATTCGACTATGGCATCAACGGTTGGGCCATATGAGCGAAAGCGGATAAGAAATTTTACTTGATCGTATGTTAATTCCTAGTTTAAAGTCCTTTAAGTTAGATTTCTGCAAACATTGTATATATGGGAAAAAAAGCAAGCAGAAATTTAAAATTGGAAAACATACTAGTAAAGGAATCCTTGATTATATCCATTCTAATGTTTGGGGTCCATCTCCTACAACCTCATATGGAGGATCATCATATTTTGTATCTTTTATAGATGATTTCTCTAGAAAATTATGGGTCTACATGTTAAAAATAAATTCTGATGTATTCATAGTTTTCAAGAATTTTAGAGCATTAGTAGAAAACATCACTGGAAGAACCATTAAATGTTTAAGAACTGACAATGGTGGTGAGTTTACTTCAAAGGAATTTGATAATTATTGCAAGGAATTTAGGATCGAAAGACATAGAACTACTACTTATACTCCTCAGCAAAATGGAGTTGTTGAACGCATGAGCATGACTCTTTTAGAAAGAGCAAGAAGTGTGCTGAGTAATGCCAATTTGAAAAAGGAATTATGGACAGAAGCAGTATCTATGGCTTTCTATTTGATAAATCTATCACCATCAACTGCAATAGGATGCAAAATTCCTCAAGAGGTATGGAAAGGTCATCCTTGTGATTATTCTAAACTGAAAGTTTTTGGTTATGATGCATATGATCTAATTCTAAAACATCAGCATTATAAATTAGATCCTAAATCTAAAAGATATATCTTTGTTGGATATGGTGATGGGATTAAGGGATACAGGTTGTGGGATCCTACTACTTAGAAGATCATCATTAATAGAGATGTTAAATTCAATGAATCTTCACTTGATAATCCAGATGTAGATAATTGAAACAGGAAAATGTACCTAAGTTTCAACATATTCAGTTTGAAACCAGTTCAAATACTGATGATAGTAAATATGAACAAGCTTCAGATGAACATCATGAAGAAGTTCCTACATATAATAATCAAAAATTTGTGGAAGAACTAGAAACATCTTTAAGAATTTCCACGAGAATCAGACATCCTCTTAAAAGGTATGATGATTATGTTACTTCAATTTCTTTAACTGCTAATGATTGTGAACCTTTATGCTATCAGGAAGCTGTAGAAGGTTCTCATAGTGAAAAGTGGAAAGAAGCTATGAAGGATGAGATGAAGGAATTAGACAAGAATGCCACATGGGACCTAGTAGAACTTCCTAATGACAGAAAAAATGTAGGATGTAAATGGGTTTACAAATTGAAAAGGGGTGTTGATGATAAAGGAGACAGGTACAAAGCAAGTCCAGTCGCAAAAGGTTTTTCTCAGAAAGAAGGAATTGACTTTCATGAGATATTTTCACCAGTTGTTAAAATTGTTTCAATTCAGATTTCCTTAACATTAGTTGCTTTAGTTGATTTAGAATTACAACAACTAGATGTTAAGACTGCATTCTTACATGGAGATCTAGATGAATAGATTTATATGAAAAAACCTGAAGGGTTTGTTCAAAATCACAAAAATAAATTTGTCTGCAGGCTCAAGAAATCATTGTATGGTCTGAAGCAGTTGCCGAGACAATGGTACAAGAAATTTGATTCTTTCATGATGAGCCAAAATTATATAGTGAATATGATCATTGTGTTTACTTTAAGGAATTAAGTAATGGAATATTCATTATCTTAGTGTTGTATGTTGACGATATGCTTTTAGCAAGCAAAAGCATAATGGAGATCAACATGTTAAAGTCTTAGATGGCTAGGACATTTGATATGAAAGATCTAGGAGCAGCAAGACAGATTTTGGGCATGCAGATTTTCATAGACATGAGCAATGGTAAGCTGTGGTTATCAAAAGAGAAGTATATTGAGAAAATACTCTTAAGGTTTGGTATGAACAATGTGAAGCCAATTTCAGTCCCTTTAGCTTCCCATTTTAAGTTTTCTTCAAGTTTATGTCCTAATACAAATGAAGAAAATGAATATATGTCTCGAATACCTTATGCTAATGCAGTAGGAAATTTGATGTATCCGATGGTTTGTACACATGCAGTTGGGGTTGTTAGTAGGTATATGGAAAATCTAGGGAAATAACACTAGGCAACAGTGAAATGGGTGCTTCAGTATCTAAGAGCCACAAGTGATTATTGTATCAGTTATGACAGAAGTAGTGAATTTTTTTGCGGATATGTTAATTCCGATTTTGCAGGTGATTTGGATAAGAGAAGGTCAACTTCATGATATGTCTTTACTCTTGCAGGTGGAGCTATTAGCTGGATGTCAAAGCTACAAAACATTGTTGCTTTATCCACTACAGAAGCAGAATACATAGCTGCTTCACATGCTTGCAAAGAAGCGGTTTGGTTGAAAGGTTTGTTTGGTGAGTTTGGTAGGCTGCAAGACAACATAAAGTTATTTTGTGATAATCAAAGTGCAATTAATTTGGCTAAAACTCCCGCCTATCATTGTAAATCGAACCATATACCTATAAAATACCATTTTCTAAGACAGGTTATCACTGAACGGGGAGTCTCTCTTGAAAAAGTGCATACAAAGGAAAACTGTGGAAACATGTTCATGAAACCAGTTTTATTAGAGAAGCTACGATGGTGTTTGGCTTCTCTCGGCTTGCAGATAAAATGAAAATAAAACAAGAACGAGGTATCAGGCTAATTGTTTTCAAGGTGAATATTGTTGAGATTTTTTGGATATTAATTTGGCTAAAAATATCTTGGATATGCCAACAATAGGATTTGTTCCCTAAGTGATTGCGTCAAGTCCTGATGAGGAGATATTATATCCTATTTTTTTGTGATAGAATTAATTATTTAGTTTCTTCTCTCATCTATAAATTGTAAGCCTGTAGAGGAAAATGTGTGAGAGGTGAGAGGAAGAAGAAGTGCAGATGTGAAATCTGCTGTTATAATCTCCTGTTGAGTAATAAGATTCCTGGTACCTCTATTTGGTGGATGTAGCCCAGATTGGTTGGGTGAACCACGTTAATTCGTTGTCTCCATTTTTGTACGCTTTGTGTGTGATTTTTTTTTTCGTTGTGCTAATTATGACACTGTCTCCGTCAGAGTTTCAGGTACCTGGAGGTCAGTTAAGTATAGGTGCTTTTGGTAGATAGGACGTGAAGTGCCTCTCTATTATCGCTTCGATCATTTTGCACAACACCAGTGATGCGCAACGCATTAGTTGCTCACTTTTATATTATGTTGATTCTTTAGTACAACAACCAGGACTTGTTAGGTGGTCTACCATTTTTTTGCAACAGTTTTTTATGGGCTTAGATAGATGTCGTGCTCATGCACAAGGGAGGGTCAACTTCCCTTTTTCTTCAGAGTTTTTATTTTTATTTTTTGAGAGATTTCCATAGATGAGACCCAGTTTTGTTCGACAGCCTTGTAGGCTGATGTTGGAGGCCCAGATGCGCATGTGGGGGCAGATGATTCCCAAGAGGGGAGACACTATGTTTCCAACGAGGATATCACATGATTCGTTGGACTTACTAGCCAGCGTTGGCGGGCTGCATCCCTTAATTATGGTCCCATGTCCTTATGCTGGACTAGATTGGTGAGGGTGTCCCAACATCCTCTTCACTCCTGATGAGCCACCAGATGATAGAGGTAATATTACTATTTTATTTTTATTTATTCTAACATGTTCTTTAACTTTTTTTTATTAAATTGTGTAATGAAATTTTCTAATTATTGTTGTGTACTTGTATATATTTTGCAGACATTGGCTCTTTTGATGGCGATGAGATGTTGGATCCACCACATGATCTAGGTGTCGATCCTGATGATTACGATCACGAGATGGCTGATGCGCCGGAGGGCGAGGCCAGTGGCGCAGCAGAGAGACGTGTTGATCCTCATGCATCTCATGGTGCACCGATACCACCTTTTGCTAGGCGTGGTCGACCTGAGACCAGATACTGGATGGAGTTGGGCAGCCAACTCTGTGGATTGATTTCAGATGCGTGCATTAAGCCCGCTCATTACAGAGAAATACAGGGCGATGATAGATTGTTACGGATTTGGAGAGGCATTCCGCATGACATGTATGGCCTGATGCGGCATGTTGTAGGAGCTACGACAACTATTATGCGATTAAGGAGGATTGTCTGTAGCTATAGGCATAGTCAAGCTGCGGCACGTGATGGATAGTCTACCAGCAGTGACTCAGATGCATCTCGTGATTGTTCACCTCACGAAGTGCCTCATGAGCAGCATGAGGCTCCACTGCCAGCATCTGACACTAGTCATCATGGAGATGAGGCTAGACCATCGGCCATGTCTAGTCAGCAACTTGCAACATCCATCATGAGTATTTGTCACGTTCATCATGATCATGAACAGGCTAGTCGACCATCAACTGTCGAGGTTGCACCCAACTTTACTGAGCAGGCCGCACCCACTTCTACTAGTGTTATTGATCATGTTGTTATACTAGCACCAGCGCGTGATCCATGACATGATTTATATTACAGTTGTATATTTTTAACATTATATATATATATATATATATATATATATATATGGTCCATGTATTTTATGTTCATGTTGCAGTTGTACTTAATTTTCATGTTGATGATTATCATGATGTGGTGCATATTGTTAATCATGTTAGATATGTTCATTTAATGTTTAGCTTGCAGATAAATGTGTATATGTGATAGGCGCATGAGTTATTTGACATTATATTGAGATGTATATTTGATATTTGTGTTGTGATGATGTTATTATATAATGTTAATTTGATGTTAATTGAATGTGTTTATTAGTCGAATATGATGTTTATTAATTAATTTAGTATTATTAAATGACCATGATATTTATTAAATATTATGTAAAATTGTAATTGTAATTGTAAATGTAATTATATGTAAAATGGTAAATGTAATTGTATGTAAAATTAAAATTGTAATTCTAATTCTAATCGTAATTCATTAATGTGAAATTAACGTAAAATTGTAATTGTAATTTTAATTATAATTGTAATTTTAATTTTAATTAATGTAATTGTATGTAAAATATTAATTTGTAAAATTTTAATTGTATTAATGTGAAAATTTTAATTGTATTAATGTGAAATGATTTTATTAAAATATTTAAATTTGTAAATTTGAAAATAATTGTAAAATAACAAATCTAGAATAATACAAATTTTTGTAACATAAAGTTTAGAAAATAATGAAAATAAATTCATGTACTTTATAATTATCATTATTTTATTATGATCTTACATATATAAAGTTTAGAAAATAATGAAAATAAATTCAAGTACTTTATAATTATCATTATTTTACTATGATCTTACATATAACCAAAAAAAATAAAAAAATCTTTAAAACGTCTCGTGCGCTTATCATCTTAAGAGGCCATGGTGCGTCGTATTAATACAACACACTGGTGCATTACATTTCCACACACCGAAAATGAATAAACACAAATAAAAAAAAATTCAACTCTATTTTGTTTAAGTTAAAAAAAAAAAGCGGTAATTTGAAAAATGGGCAGCAAAATATTTTCAAAAATCTAATTTGATAAAATAATTCTTTAAATACTAAACACTTTTCATTATTTCACTATTTTTGCTAAAAAAATTTAGTCAGATTTTTGCAGGAGAGCACAACGGCACTATGGATGGCGAAATACGTTCGAATAGAAGTATTCAGAAAATCAGAAACAAAAACTCTGGTGATTCAATCCCTTTATCATATAATTTCAAACCATTTCGTGATTAAATTTAATTCTTTTTTTTTACTTTTTTCTACAGCTTTTTATTTTTTCCTGCAGTTTTATCCACTTTTACCCTGAACCCTTCATTTTTTTGTTTTTTCCCTTTATTCTCCTTGTTTTTTTTATTTTAGAATTACGGTTTTTCATTTGAGATTGACGTCCAACCCACGAGATGAATTTCATAGTCGGATCCAAATCCATTCGGCCATTGCGTGAATTTTTGAAAAAATGGATTTTTCTTTATCGGTGCGCCCTGCGTCCGCCACCACACTAGTGCTCTGTATCATTATAGCACACCGACAAGTTTTGTGTTGTAAAAAATTGAAAACATTTTTTTTAAATCCGTGCGCCAAATCTGAAATAGGGCACCACTGCTCCGTTTAACTAGAAAAGCACCGTATGGTGTATTACACCGTTTTTGTGGTGCGTTCATAATACCCAATGCATTGTTAGGTCTATTACACTATTTTTGGGTGCGTTTATAATACCAAATGCACCGTACGATGTATTACACTATTTTTCGATGCGTTGTTAATATATCCACGCACCAGTGGCGGTGTGGATTTCATGAAAGGCGCACCGGTGTCTTGAGATTTATTTTCTACCCAAAAAATTGAGAACTTATTTATAAATATATTAATGAATGATATGCTACAGGTTTCATATTGATAAAGAAATGATTAACAAGATATCAAGTAACAAAAATACTGTTAACACATCAAGAAAAGAAAAAAAGGCAAGTTCTTTGTAATTTCTTTATAAAAAATATTATTTTTGAACTATATGTAACTTTAACTAATATGTATTGTTTACTGTGTATCATGTAGAGCCAAAAAATGACGAAGCTCGATATGATTATTTCTGATCTACGACCAGAAGAGCATAAAAGTTTAATGGAAAAATTGCAAAAAGATGAATTAGGTGAATAAAACAATACGATTGATCCAATATGAGTTTCTTTTTTTAATTATAATTAATAATATACTTAAAATTATTAGATAACATGTGTCAAACATTCTACTAATTCACATCTGTTTAATGCTCTACAGGGACCAACAACTCAGAAAATGAATGTTGTTCTAAGAAAAGAAAAAAAATAGAACATGCAAATGAAAATGAATTGCTCCTTGGCTCATCTGGAGTGGTGCTCAAAGTTAACGAAAGGTGGAAATTTTTTAGAAAAGTTTGATGGATCTAGTGGAACGAATACAACAACGTGCTTCAAATGTAATATGTAATCATTGATTTTTTCAATCATTAGGTACAATAAATAAAAAAATTTAGCATTAAATATTAATTTTCAAGAATTTTATTGTAGAAAAGAAAATAAAATGGAACCCATTCAGCACATGAAACAGGACGACAAGGAAGAAAATAGTTGATCTTTAAGATTGTGAGTAATTGTTACTTCCTTATAACAACTTAACTAGATTTCATTTTTGTATTTTTTAAGTTGTTTTACAAAAATGATCATTGAATGTCTTCAAATAGGTGCTAACATAAAAAGAAGAACCATCAGATGAATTGATTGAAATTGGGTTAAATATGGGTTGTGAGTATATATTGGCATATCAGAATTTAATTGTGGAATTTGTAAGCATCTATCGATCTTGTTTTAATTAGCTCCTTCTATAATTAATATAACACAAGAATATTTTATATTAAATATATGATTTGTTATGGGGTATAAAACTTGCAGCAAACAAAATATGGAATTGTGCCAACAGATGAAATTTTGAAAGATGGCATGGTACATGGTTCTGAAAGAATGTGTATAGTTTATGAGTCAATTCTTGCTTTGATACGTCATTTTTCTTTTTGATTTACATTGATGTATATTATTTAATATTGTAATTTTCATTATTCTCACCAATTTATATACACTCATTTCAGTTTATTTTTATGTTTTTAGATGGAAAGTGAAGAAGAAGAAAACAATCAATGCCGTGAACAAAACATTCCTGAAAATAATCCAAGTCATGGAAGTAGCTCTAGCAGCGACAACACTTCAAGCGAAGAATGATGATCACTATGTAATTTGGATATCAAAGTAATGTCTTTTAGTTTTTGAAATATGTCTGTGAAATAAGACATTTTGTTTAATGTAATGGACATAGTCTCCCAATTGAAAGACAAAGGGATATGAATAATTGTCCCATTTTGTATGATAAAGACTGTCTTATATATATATATATATATATAATCATAAAATATGTTTTAATTTATTCAAATGAATTTGCCATTTTTCGTTCTCAAATGCACTAATAAAAATTTAATTCATATGAATATTGTTCTAAGATTATATATGTGTGTCGAATTTTGATGAATAATGAATTTAAAAAACCCACAATAACTTTGATATGATATAAATAATTAATCCAAACAACATATTCAAATGCATTAATGAAAATGTAATTAATATGAATATTGTTATAAGATGTGTCGACTTTTGATGAATAATGAATTTAAAACAATCACAATAATTGGATTGTCAGAGGTGGATGTTTCTAAAAAAAAAAAATGAAAACTGGTGCGTTTATGTGTCTATACGCACTGGTGCATTTATGATTCTATAGGCACGGCACTAATACCGATTCCAGTTATAAATATTGGTGAATTTTTGTGATAATGTGCACTAGGGCGTTTATGTATCTATAAGCACCAGTGCATTTGTAGATGTCATGTGCACCGCATGAATACCGATACCAAATATAAATCTTGATTTCTTTCTGTGATACGGAGCATTGCTACGCTTATATGACCTATGGGCACCGCTTAAATCCCAAGACCACTTAGAACGGCCCCGTGCATTGTATCATCAACACTAGGCCCAGTGCCGTTGTTTTCCTTAACAGCCTAGTGCATTCTCCTTAGACCGCCCCGGTGCGCTGTCTACCAATACGCACCGCTGCGTTAAAACCTGATAAGAGAACCGATGAAAAAACATCCGTAATAACCTCCGGCCACCCATTTTTTTTTAGTTGTGTTGAATTTTCGTTAAAAGATCTGCCAAAACCTCCGTTCCCAGAAACGAATGTGGTAGCATATGTTTTTTTGACAATTTTGGTCAATTTTATAACACTAAAAACCTTGTTTATAACCTCCACTAGAGGGTATTTTCCTTGTAGTGTAAATTTTACATTTTTGGATTCATAAGCCCAAGGACATCATGCACACCAAATTTTAGAGAATTTGGAGTAGTTTTGGTCTCTCAAAAGGCCCAAAAACATGCCAATTTTCACCTTTCTGCCATGTTTTCAGGGATGGCACTGTGCCTTCATCAGCCTTGGGAGATTTTATTTTAGAACGGGTTAATGGAACCCAATTAGCAAAAAAAAAATGGAAGTTTTGGAAAGTACACTCAACAGGCTTTCCAATGAGCCACCACAGAGCCAATTCCGACATCGTGAAGACCTTCAAAACTTGGCTGCAAGAAGACCCAATTTTCCTGTGTAGGTGCTACGCATTCAGACCTCACTGTTACGCCGTTATGTGCAAAAGTCAACAAAAAACACTCATTTGTGAAAAAAAATATTTTAGTGTTTTTTGGGGCAAATCACTCCAAAGTTAGGTGTTAGGAGTTAATTTTGCATTTATTTCATTAGATATTTTATGCCTTGGGCCTTGTATGGTCTCTTGGACATAAATGGTATTTATGGGTATTTATGACATTTTCAAACCCTAGTTAGGGCCTTTTCCCTCATTTTCTAGATAAATAGAGCATGAGAGACTTATTGTAAAGGCTTGGCATTTGATGACTCTTGTGAGTAATACATAGTTTTGGAGATTGAAGAGAAATTAGTTTTTGGTGTTTGTGGATGGCTTGGCTTGAATGAAATTGGAGAAGGCTTGCTTGCAGGATCCCTGAGCATAGTTAATGGTGATGTGTTCCTATTTAGTTCATGTTTTCCTCTGTTATCATTATGTTTCATATTTCTATGTTGCAGTATGACAAAAGTTTTAGACTAAGAAATGTTGTTCAAAGGCACCTTAGCTCTATTTGTCCTCTATTGCCTCTATTTTTTTCTCTGCTAGGTGAGTTTAGAGAATTCTTAGTTGCTCTCTAGACCCACTTATGCTTGTTTATCTTATGAATGACTCAATACAGTAGATATCAAAGATTTTTTATGGTTAGCCCTGCTTGTTTGATGTTACTTAAACATTGTTCTTAAGATATTTCTTTGAAGTATCACTGATTAGGTTTAGCCAAAGTGGTTTATGTTTTGATCATGCCCTTTGTCCATTCTTGAAAGGTTGCTTGGAGGAATGTATAGCTCTGATCAATGATGTTTAGGAGCTCCCTATTCTTTTATCTATCTTAGATGTCTATCTTAAATATTTTCTAATCTTGAAGGTGAAATCACTAGAAGTTATACAAGTTTCTTGCCTTCTAGATTTCACTGGATTGTTTGTATTAAATGCTTATTTGCCTGAGTTTAGTAAAAGAGTTATTGGTTTTCCCTGTCTTATGATTACTTCTTTATGATGACGAGTAGTGTTAAAGACCCTTCTTGTTAAAATTATTTTTTCAAGGATTCTTAACTGCCCTTTTTCACCTACTATGTTTACAAACTTAATGTTCATTTCATCTCACACAAACCTTGAAGATCCATTTGACCATGTTAGATTTTCCATGTGATGCACCCTGATTCATTGTTGAAATGTCCCTGACCTTTTGTAGACTCCATAGCCCAATGACTTGAAGATCTCTTACTCCATGTATTCTACTTGATCATCTACCCAACCTAATCAAGCAAACAAACCCTAAAATTAACAACTAGCCTAAAATCAAACCCTAAAAGCAAACAAGTTCACATGCTTTGCAAAAAATAGAGAGAGCCCTCTTGAGTCCAGGAAGGCTAGGTCATGGGACTCCAAAGATTGGTCTAATGTTACCCCTGTTCATTTGTTCTCACCAATCTAACAAATTACAGGGCCCTAACAGTGTCAATTTCGTAAAAATATAATCTATAGTAAGGATTGAGTGGGTTTTTTCTTTTGTATGTTTTGTTTGGAATTGAAAAATAAAAAAAATTTAAAAGGAAAAATTATGTAGTGAAAAACTTCGTTTAAATTTTCAGAATAACAAGTTCAGTAAGTTTGACATCATATAATATGGAAAATATTTATGATTATAAAGTAAGAAACATGTAAAAAATTTTAGCTACAATTAGGTAATTAAATATATGTATATAGTTTTTTTTTAACAGAAGAAATTTGATATTCATTAACAATAAAAAAATCCAAAGAGTATGTATGTAGTTACAAACTATTAGGATTGAGTGGGTTTTTTATTTTGTATGTTTTGTTTGGAATTGAAAAATAAAAAAATAAAAGCAAAAATTATGTAGTGAAAAACTTTGTTTAAAATTTCAGAATAAAAAGTTGAGTAAGTTTGACATCATATAATATGAAAATTATTTATGATTATAAAGTAAAAAAGATGTAAAACTTTTTAGCTACAATTAGGTAATTAAATATATGTATATAGTTTTTTTTAACTGAACAAATTTGATATTCATTAACAACAACAAAATCCGAAAGAGTATGTATGTAGTTACAAACTATTACAATTAAGTAATTAAAGGTAAATGATAATTATGAACATTCATCATTATTGCTCAAGATAAATCATGTCCTGTAAAATAATTTGGAAATTTAAAAAAATCACATGTTTTAAAAATTTTCATTATTAATTTAATTTTTTATATATTAAGATATACTACTCATGAATAATAAAATAGTTGTAACATAAATAATATAGAACAAGAAAAACTATGTATATTTGGATGTATGAAAATTTAAATAAATTTTATTAATTAAAATTTTAAAATAATAATGGTTATAAACATTTAAAACTAATTTTATTAAATAATTAGTTTATATTTATATTATTTATTAGAGGGATCAATTCTCTTTCACTCTATCAAATAAAGACATTTGTTCTCTCTTGGCTATTGGTAGATCCAGAGTTAGGCCATCTTAATTCCCCCCTTTAGTAAATTACATTCCACATGAATACCATGGGTCAATACCATGGGTTGTTTTTATAGTTTAGCATTATTTTAGTTTATTATTTTTATTTTTTATTGTACTTTTACCTAGTTAAAATGTTCACTACATTATGTCAACCTTTTTTTGTAACTAACATTATAAAAAACATATATAAAACTATTTACTTGTGGATCTAATGGACTAAAACATTTCAATCGTCTAACATTTGATCCAATGACTTAGACATGGACACATTAGCACCTAGGGGAGTTGTTTGTAGATAAGAACATTGACACATTGGCACCTAGGGGAGGATTTTTTAAATAAGAACGCCTTACAGCGTAAATATCAATGGTAAAAAAAGAGCAAATGTCACCATTTCAAACTTTAACAATATGAGATGTATCATGAAATAAGTGTTTGCGTCTTTATAATGGATTAATTAGTATAGCTATATAAGTTTAGTTTTTATTAAGATAAATTATATTAGCAATTAAAATAAGTTAGTATAATCTTGATAACACTATATCATGAATTAAATGGTTTTTTTATTCAACGTTAGGATTTTATATAATTTTAGTAACAATATCTTATTAATGACTAAATTATTTTTCATTTATATATATATATAGCCACATTTTTTGTCAAAATCTAAAAATACAGATTTTAACAAAATTGTGATTTTTTATTCTTTAAAATGTACTTTTGAATACATAAATAGATTAGGCACACAAAAAGTCTCGAAACACCATGTAAATTTGCAAACTAAATAACTTAAATTTATAATTAAAAAATAAATACTACATATAACAAAATTGACGAGAAAAAAATACGTAAAAAACCATCTAACACACAACCATGTCTATATATATAATGTTATTTCTCATTTATTTTCAAAATCAAAATTTACTAAACTAAAAATTCATATTTACAAAATTTAAAATAAAATGAAAAATATTTAATAAAGAATTGTTCTCTCTCACAACTAATGGTTTAGGATATGTATGTCTTCATAAAAAGTCTTAAATTCAAATTTAGAAGGAATAAAATAGGTATAATTTAATAGTGAAATTACTATATTAAAAAAAAAAAAACTCTCATTTTGCCATTAAGAAAATCTCATACATCAATAAAACTAAAAGAATATCTTATTATGATAATATTTTTAGTAACGTTATCAGAACTATATTTAATATTTTTGGGGAAGCCTCTACATTCATCTTTTCATCACCGTTATCGTAAATGAATGATATCATTTGGAAAACTAATACTTATCATTTAAAAAAAAATACCTTCGGTTTTTAAATTCTAAAATAACGTTTCATATTTCAACAAAAAATTTATTATAAAATACTTCAAATTTTCAAATTTCAATTATTATTTAACACTATGTTAGAACTCTTATCGTCATAAAAGGAAAAATAAAGGTAAGGGCGCTGTCTTAACATGATCCAAGCAATATGACCTTAATAAATATTAAGGCTAGAATATAGAGTGATAACATGGCACAATGAATATTGAAATTATTAATTAGATGCTAGTTTGGTATTTGGAAATTTAAGGATTTTCGTTGATATTCAAAATAGTTACGATATTGTTGTTAAAAATATAAACAAATTTGATAAATAATATTGATTTATTATTGAGAATTAATAGAAAATATATTTTAGTTATATAAATATTTGTAATTAATATATATGTAAAAAAATATTAGTTATTAAGAAATTTATTTTGAAAGTGTTTTTATAATAGAAATAGTTTTTTAGATTTTTTTAACTCTAAATTAAGAGTCAAAGTGTTAGCGATGAAATATCTCAAGGTGCAATTTTTTTCTTTTTAATACAAGATTTGAGGAAAATTATGTACTATAAGAGATTTAATCCCTTTTGGCAGGATAGATTTGGAGTTCATATGTGTTTATGCTAGTTTAGTCATACATGACCACACAGAAATTTTCAAACATATCATTAATCTAATCATTTTAAATATGTCAAATATGTCTAAAGTAGTTTGATAAGTTCCTTTTGTTCTAAATTTTATGAACATTGGGCCTATTTCTGTACTAAATAGTTGAATTCCAAAATATAATTCCTCATAGAAATGACACATTTTAACTTGAGCTAATCGATAAATCCTATCATGAAATTTTCAATGTGATATATCCATATCATTCAGAATTGCACACTGAGTTCGTGCATAAATATATTTTAAAGATCTAATTTTTATAGAATTTTATTTTTCATAGTGTACTATATTGATTTGGTTGAATATTTTTTTGTTTGTTGGTATGCTCTTTATTGTTCAACTTCTTCTTTCTTCTATTATTCATACTCTTGAATTATAATTCCCCTTGATATTTTTTGTCTATTTCCTCTTCATTGTGCATTTTTTTGTATTACTTCCTTCTCACAAGTCTATTCAGATGTCATTTGTTGTGCCTTTTTCGTCGATATGATCTTTGATAGTTTCTTTCTCATTCAATTTTTTCTTTCACTTAGTCTTGTTTTTGTTCAATTTTTATTTCTTTTGACTGTCTTCGCTTATATACTATTTGATTCTCCCTTTGTTGTTGACATTACTTAGTTTTCATTTTGTGTGTTTCTCTATAAACTTTATCTTTTTTTTTCATTTCTATTTTAGATGGATCTAGTTTTATTGTGAAGATGGATCTAGGCTCTTTGTTGTTCAATTCTATTTAATATGGATATAGGATAATGATTAATTCAACACAAGAAATAATGTGTGTTGTCAATAATTAATTTGTGGATAGACTAACATAATTACTTTGAAATCAATGCATTTATACTAGAATAAAAAGAGAATCTTAGTCTCAAGATAATTTAAAATCATGTTACCACCTCACATATTCCATTAACCCTTTTATTTAATAAAATTTTAATAATTTTTAGTATTTTGTTTTTAACATGATTTTGAGACTCATGGCTTTATAAAATAAAACATAAAGGATGACTTCCTCTTCCTCTCAGATTAATAATGTTGAATATTTTTTTGCAAAGAAAAAAATCGAACCATATATTAATATAGAAAGTTACATATCATATGCAAAAGCATTTTGGGGAATTGTCTTTCTCCCTTTTTCAAGAAAAAATGAAGTTTCAGATGCGGTAAATAATTTTGTATTTTCACCACCATCCAAATAAAAAAATGGAGGGAGGCTTCCTCATCCTTTTCCTCCTCCCAGGCTTCCTTTAAGGAAAAACACGAGAAACAGAGGAGCGAAAATACAACAGTCTATTGTAGCTTGAAGCTTAAAAAAAAAAACTAGGAAGTAGATGCTATTCCGGATTCCAGCAAAATACCATAGTATGAAAAGGATAATCGAACCCTGAGCCTCCTTTGTGAGGAAAACAACTCAAAATCGAAAGAAAAGTGCACTGATTGATAAAACGTTTTTTGAAAGTACTTCTTATATACATCACTTGAAAGAACAAAAACAACAGAACCCAGAAAATGTTAAACAAAAATAAGTCATTCAATAGGTCGAACCAACCCATATTCCAATTCAACAACTATGCAAGACCCCATATCTTGCTCAACGCCTTATTTAGAAAGTTTGTCTGCATCTTGGTTCCATTCCCTATAAATATTGAAAACATATATCTCATTAAAAAACATTTCAAGCAGGATATTTCATTAAGCAGAGGAAGTAAAATATAATTATTACATCGATGAGTCCCATTGAACCACTTCACTATGTTCAAAGAGTCCCCAAAAATCTGAACCTCTCGCAGATTCATGAGAGATAACTAGCATAGGAGGTGATGAAGAGCTTTTAGTTCAACAAAGTTGTTGGTCCCCTAGCCCAAACCAATTGAGGCTTTAAGAATTTTTCCTATTGGGAGGTGAATAACCAGCCCTACTCCACATCTTCTGTTTGGATTTTAGGCCCCGTCAAAATAAGCCCAAGGAATGTCTCCCTTGATAAATTCATACTGAATTACACGAACTTGCTGGGGATGGGGAGGAATATGGATGTGATCATATATAGATGCACCTTCAGCCGCCAGCTTACATATTGGAAAAGGATAATTCTTAAAAATCACACGATTTCTCGCAATCTATGTGCCCCAAGCGATAAATAACGTAACAGTGCGTACCCTGTCATTTGGGGCTTCTTGCCACCATCGTTGCCATGCTTCCATCACCTTCTGGAATTTACACTACTAGGGGATCTTAAGCAGTCTTAAGGTTTCATTCCAAAGGTTGGTGTTGAAGGGGCATGTGAGGAAAATGTGTTTCACCGTTTCCAAGGTATCTCTACATAGTGAGCACCACCCAGGACATATCTTCTCCCTTCCTTGTAAGAAATCCCATGTGGGGACTTTTTTTCCGGAGAATGCACCAGAAGAACAATATCGATTTTTCTAGTCCTTTAAGCTTCCATAGTGGTTTGAACCACAATTCTGGTTCCCCCCAACCATTTTGAGTAATAAGCCAATTATAACCCAATTTCGGAGTGTAAAGCCTAGACGAAGCATGTACACATATAATCTCATCTCTTTTGTATAGGATCGTTATGTTTGAGTTCTGGAGGTCCAAGATGTAATTCCTCCACTCCCCTAGCCATATTTCTTCCAAATATAGAGCACTCCCTGTCAACCATTCTTGTCTCCAAATGGAGGAGTTTTCATGATCAGCAATATGGTTGAGATTAAACAGACATCTGTTGTTCAAAAATGCAATGAGATCTCCCGATAATGTAAAAGTCTTCGAACAACCCACCCATGGGTCTCGACCCAGTCTAATCTGGGTGCCATCCACCACATGCCAAGCCAAACCATGTTCGATGACCTTAACTGAAGCGATGGTTGTCTTCCAAACAAAGGAAGAATTTTTTGAAGATTTTTGCGGCATTCTCATCCATTCTAGGATTGGCACTGGATCGATGTATTTTATTTTGGTGACAGAGGTCTAGATATTATCTGATGTGATTAGTCTCCAAGTAATTTTAGCTGCCAGAGACTTCGAGAAGGGGAAAAGATCTTTAATTCGCCAGCCTCCCCATCCTTTTGGTCTGACAATTTTCTCCCATGCCACTCAAGGAGTCACATGTTCCACCTTTGATCCTGCCCAGAAGAATCTACTGCAAATCTTGTTGATAAAGGCTAATATACTTTTTGGGACCCAAATCAGACTAGCCCAGTATACTGGTATTTCCATTTCCACAGACTTTATCATGACCAATCTTCCTACTCTAGACAGCCATTTTAGACTGCAGTGATGCATCTGAGCCTCTATCTTTGCTATAATCCATTTCCAGTCTTGGATACGACAAGAGTCTAGTTTTAAAAAAAAAACTTAGGTACTTGAAGGTGTCCTGGAGGTTTTTAGCTTCAAAATGCAGTATCACCTCTATCTTTCCCACTTCTTCCCTAGAGAGGCCAGAAGTTACCAAGGAAATTTTTTTCTCATTTATAAAAAGACCTATTTCTTTCAAGAAAAGATCCAGGATCTCCTTAAGACAACAAAATTCCTCCAGCCTGCCATTGCTAAACAACATGATATCATCAACAAACGGAAAATGAGTTACCCAATGGTTAACTGCCACTTCAATTCCTCTGATGTCACCTTGTCTCTTGGCTTCATGGATCATTAAGCTCAGACATTCCGCTTCCAACAAAAAGGAGTGGAGAGAGTGGCCATCCTTGGCAAAGGCCCCTTTATGGATTGAAGAATTCAGTGGCAGCTCCATTAATCAAAATTGCAATTGAGGATGTTGTGATGCACCCCATAACCCATATTACAAAGTCAAATCTAAAGCCTAGATGAGCCAGCAAGAGTCTCAAATACATTCAACTTATTCTGTCATAAGCCTTTGAGAGATCAATTTTGACAATAGCTCCTTTTTTCCTGCCTGTTTTTAGACTATGTAGATTTTCTTAAGTTACCCCCACTACTTCATAGATTTTCCTTCCATCCAAGAAGCCAAACTTTTTCGCTGAGATATGCTTGGAGAGGAAAGGTTTCAATATAGAGGCAATCACTTTGGCTATAATCTTGTAGATACAAATGTAGAGGGAGATGGGGCGGAACTCAGCAAAAGATGAAGGATGATCAGATTTGGGGATGAGGGCAAAAAAGGTTGAATTGAAGGGTTTAAAAATGGTTCCGGTGTGACAAGACTCCTCAACCATGGAAAAAAATTATTCCCCTAAAAATTAAAAAATGTTTTGGAAGAATTCGACTATCCAACCATTAGGCCCTGGGCTTTTGTCCTTCTGCATAGCCTTTAGAATATCTTCCACCTCCTCTTTCATAACATGTTCTCATTCCCTTCCTCATCAATATAATGAGGGAAAAATTGAGCCACCCTGATAACTTCATCTATGGAAACCTCCTCCAGAGCTCTAAAAGGTGCTTTAAAATGACTCACCCCAAGAAGAGCAATATCTTCAAAATATTTTTCCGTCTCTCCATTTTATTTCTGCATTTCCCAAATTGTATTTATATTTTTCCTACCTTTAACATAGTTCTGAAAAAACTTTGAGTTTTCATCACCAGCTTGAAGCCAGATGGCTCTACTTTTTAGGCACCAACTTTCCTCTGTTATCTGAAGGATGTTTTTCCTTGCAGATTCCATCTCCCTAATTCTGTTCCTAGACTCAAGGGAAGTGTATCCAACTCCTTCTGGTTTATCAAGAAAATCCAGATCTTCATTTACTCTCCTTAGATCCTCCTCCTCCTTCTGCTTCTTGGAGTTTTTCCATTCCTTTGTTGCTTTCTTCATTCTCTTCATATTTCCATGAAGTGTTGACTCCTACTATCAGATTCCCTTAATTTTTCCTTCCTCCAAGTAGCTTGGAACAGAGTGTTCAAGGATTCTTCTTTTAGCCAGGAGGAGTTAAATTTAAACGGAGTCCCTGGTTTTTTCAAGGCTCCTTTGACTTCCAAGAAAATTGGAAGGTGGTTCGAAAACCCCCCTTCCCCAACCCAATGCCTGAAAAACTGAGACTCTTTCCACCCGGTCATCACCTAGGAGAAATCGGTCCAAATTTTTAGCCACCTAGGCTTCTCCAATTCTTCTATTCCTTTAGGTTGGTCTAGGTTTAATTAGGGTAGCATCCACCAGCCGAGAGGTTGCCAACTTATTTATAAAATTATCAGTAAGACGATCTACTCTTGCCGAAGGTCCCCACGACTTCAAGGTTCCTAGGGAGAAATTTAAGTCCCCACCTACAATGAGGTTTGGGTGACTTAGGTAATATTTCATAAAAAAGGGGTCCCAAAACTTCTCCCTTTCCAAGTAGGGCCCATAGACATTGAGGAGTAGAATCGGATGAAAGAGTTCATTTTAGTACAACTCCAACACCAAAGTGTTCTCAAAGCCTCAGGATGACAACTCTTTTAGTTTCCCACCTTTGTACCCCATTTCCAAACCCCCAGATCTACCATTTGTATCTAGGGCTTGGAACGCCCAGCTTGGGAACATCCTTGAGAGGATTCCTTTAACTTCTCCCCCCTGCCCCAGGTTTTCTTGAATCAATAAAATGTCCGAATTTTGAGAGTTCTCCAGCTCTCTAAGCACTAGTTTTTTAGGATGACTAGCTAAAACCCTACTATTATGAGATAAAAGATCATCACAACCTCAGATTCGGTGAGAGCACCACTCTAAGCACTCCAGAAAGAGACCTATGTTTCCCATCTACTATATCAATCTTAGCTTTCAAATCTGCCTTGGACAGTTTCGATTTCTTACCCCTCGACTTCCTTGGACCAATTGGGATGGGATCAGAAGTTAAACCCCCTACAGTAATCCTAGGTTATATTACCAAGCTCTCTGAGATTTTAGGGGGGGGCCTCAGGAGGACCGGTTTGTGAAAGGATAGGGCCATGCTATCCCTCAGAGGTTAAGGGTGAGGACACAAGGAGGGACATAATGAATGTTATAATGCTATCAGCAGATGCATGGAGGACATGCATAATTTTAGATTCAAGATGGAGCAGCCCGGAAGGACTAGGCTCAGAGAAATCCAAAAAAAATGAAAAAAAGTAAGTGCAGAAGGAAGAGGGAGGAATGAAAGGCATACCCATCAGATTCACACCAACTACCCTTGGATCAGTTTGGGGTACCTCGGAGGACTCCAGAGTAGGGTCTATTTCAGACAGATTGAGCGAGAATATATTGTGACTTGGAGACAGAAATCCCTCCTTATCAGTTCAGAGTCCTGTAGCTTCTTATAATGAGACCTCCTCCTGTTCCTTCTTTTCTTCTGCTCTAACAAAAGAAACATTCTCCTTGGCGAATTTATCTACTTTATTTTGCACCGAAGACCAAGAGGGAAATCCTTCGTCAAGTGGCCATATTTATGGCACCTATGGCAGCGAAAGGGGAGGTGTTCATAATCCAAGGTCTGTAAATACTCCAAATCTCTGTACGTCAAAGTCATTACATCAGCCAGCCCTTCCCTAGGGTTGAGGTTTACCAGGATTCTTGCCATGCTCAGGCCTCTGGTTTGAACAAAAGATCTGTCGACATCTAGAAACTTTCCAAGCGTGTTCCCAATAGAGTGGAAAGCAGAGTCTATCCAGAAAGGAATTGGGAGACCAGGAAACTCTACGTACATAGGGTATTTTACAATTTTTCCGTTTTTTGCATTGAACAGAGGAGACCATCTTCGAAACAGAATCGATCTCTTCCCAAAACACCAGTTCCTTCCTAAAACCTAGTCCAGGTGGTCTTTATGCTTGAGTCTGATGCTAAACAAATCCCTGTCCAAAATCTTGATTTCAGTAGGGCTCCCAGGGGCTTCTTTCCATTCCGACAAGGCCCAATCCATGATGTAATCCAACGAATACTTCCTACTTCAAACTCTGTTGAAAATAATGGTCTCAATGTCCTCCATGACTTCGTCTATGCGTATGTACAGACCAAGTACACAGCTAGGGCATTCCTCTTTTCTTTTGATCACCTTACTCTTCTTTCTTTTTTCTCCCACAACCTCCTTTCTCCTTTCTTCCTCGCCTTCCACCTGTCTATCAGGTGCATCTATGACTTGTACCACAGGCGACCTAGGTCGCCCTTCTTCAGTTTCTCTTGAGACCCCCATTTTTGAGCCCTTTACAGATGCCTGTCCTATTGTAGGCCCAAAATCCTATCCCTAACCAAAACCCTGTGCTCTGTCCAATAGTATTTTTAGTTCCCCTTCTACCACTTTTTTTGAAAAAACCCTAGATTGACGTAAATTCAGGTTCTTAGCCCGAGCCATAAAAGGAAAACCTTCTTCCTTAGCAGTTTTTGAGCAGGTCGCTTGATTTGCTAGTGAGAGAGGGACATTTGTAAAATTCAACCCCTGGCTCAGAGGGGGTTTTTGATACCAGGAGGATTCTCCCTTTCCCTTCCTTCATAGGGATCAAGGCCTTGCTGCCTTTCTTCCCCAAGGGTTTTTAGGCCCGCCAAACCCTACAGATTGTAGCTAAATACAATATATTCTAAGCCTCCTGTAAAATATTGAAAGTATGGAATAACTAGCCCCGACAAGAAGGTTGTGGGTTGTAAATCGCGCTGCTGCGAACCCCCGCCATGGTGGCCCAGTGATTTTTGCACCTGGGTATGATCTTTGGAAACACCAACCTTCCACCTCCCACTCAAGGGACTTTGTGTTGTCTGTTCTGGCATTGATTCACCATGCAAAAGCCCACGAGCACCACCTACCTCACTCAAGCTCAGATGATTCTCTGTAACTTTAGGAAATAAATGGTCCATGATTAATTCAGAGACCCCGTGACCCCAGCAGGTAAGCAAGTCTTCAGGCGTATATTCTACAACCACGTACTTGCTATCAAACCCCATTGTTATCGCTGCTTTATCTTCTTAAACAAACACAAGGGAAGAGAAAAGTATGCAAATTTTCTGAAACCCTAACCACCGATTGTCATCTTGAAAAAATGAATAAAGGATTACTACTAACCTCCATCGTGAGCGTAGTTAGGTTGGAACGGTCTTACGCCCTGCGTTCCGTGAATCCCATGGCCAAACGATGGAGCCCCGGGTGTATGGAGAGGCCTTACAGAGCTGTGCACCTGTCACATTCCCTACCTGCATGGGTGATGACAAAGGATGTAGGAGCGAGCCTGCAGGTCCCTAGGGTTTTTGCTATCCTCCCACCTCCATAAAAAATCTCTCCCAACACAGAAGCAGCCTTGCGCAAACAAAAAGATCTATTTTATCTAGATATTATCTCACAGAAACCCTTAAACCTAATAATGTTTAATATTATATAATACTATATAACATTAAACATGATATTATATAATATTATGTTAAATATTATATAATATTATATTTTTAATTAAACATTTTAATATTATAAAATTTTCTTTAATATAATGTTATACGATACAAATATTTATTGATGGTTAATATTTAATATTATAATATTAGGGAAGATTTCAGTGGTGAAATTTCACTAATTGGCTATTTTTTGGACATAAAAAAACATGTGCACGTTTGGTTAAAAATTCACACACACAGAGATATATATATATAGATATATATAATTAGATGGATAATATTCGCAAAAAACATATCAATTTTAACAGTG
The DNA here is from genome assembly GCA_034641835.2 of Pinus albicaulis. Classification (NCBI taxonomy): domain Eukaryota; kingdom Viridiplantae; phylum Streptophyta; class Pinopsida; order Pinales; family Pinaceae; genus Pinus; species Pinus albicaulis. Next base: position 389,822,969 of record CM076583.1, read on the forward strand.
AATTACATGTTTTTCTATTGAATATTTTCCTTCATTCTATATGTATGAATTTTCAAGCCAGAGTAGTCACCTATAATACTATAAATATGAATAATATTTTGAATCCTTGAAAAATAACCTGTATAATATAATATTATATAATATTATATTATATCTCTTGAGCCTCATGCATTGGGAGATATTATAATATATTGAACCTAACATATATCAATTTTTTTTATATTATTTAGATACTTAAACTTGCAACTATTTCTCAAGTTAGAATAAAAAAAATGGATAGAAAAATATTTAACTCCTTTTATAACATTTGGATGTTATATCTGACAAACTCTTTATGATTTCCATGATATAATGAGCACCTCCATCTTCCATTCTCTACATACAACAATCATATCTCACTTAAAAATATTAATAAGATGAAACATATCTAACTTAAAATGATGTAATATATCAAAATTATATTAAATCTATTATCATATAATTATAATATAGTAATACTAAAAGATTGATTATCATATAATGTAATCGTTAATAAATGATGATAAGAAACTTAAAGAAAATGTGATTTGTTTTATTTTATATCTCAATTATATAATTAGTAATTATTATTATCTATTTTATATTTGACTGAGTTGGTAGGCTGATATATTCAGAATTTATCATGAAAATCTAATAATTACCATTCCCAGGTTGCGAAGGTGGAGGAGCAAGAGGATTTTGGGTAGGTTGGCTAGATGCATATCCTTGGTGAGGGAACATATTAGTAAGCACAGTCATCTCCCTAGAAGGAGGAGGGGGTTGAGTGATGCGTTTCTTCCTCCTCGAGGAAACTTCATGAGCTTCATATATTTGAGTCATATGAGGGAGAAGGGGACATTGATGAGAGTAATAGCCATAAGAACCACAACAAGAACATGATTTATTTGTGATGAGAGCCTTGTTCTGCTTGGGTTGTTCACCCTGTTGCTAGACTCTGGGATTGGATTGATCATCCTTATTGGCATTAGGTTGTATACCTTGGTTGCCTTGATTTACTTTAGATAGTTGATTATTTTTTTCCTTCCCCTTGTTCCTTCTCTTAGCGTTGGGCGGAATGGGAGAACTCTGTTGAGTATATACTTAGCTTTATGGAGGTATTTTTTTTTTGGAGTAGAAGATGTTGAAATATGGAAGCTCTAGGTGTTTGTTCCAGTGGGGCTAGAGCACTGGATGATGCGAATAGATAATAGGGGTTTGTGGTAAAAATTTGGTAACTAGGTTGAGCAGAGATTGGCCCTGGCATCAACTGATGTGAACAGGAAAATTCGTATGATGTTATTTTACCTTGGTAAGAGTTGGCACACAAAGGATCAAGGGGAGGATAAGTGTAGGTGGAACTCCCCCTCCCCAATCGTCACCCCCTGATGTTTGACCATAGCTCATAGGAATTTGAGAATATGGTGATGGGTTAGGATGAGAGATGGATCCAACGATATCGTTAATGACATGAGATGTCCTCAGTGCAGAAGCAACACCAATCCTAGTTAGATCGGGAAGGACTATATAAGAATAACCTAATTGTGCGTAAATAAGATAAATTTTTTAATCTATCTAGAGATATTCATCCTCTATTTGAGGAAATTGTGAGGTGACATATTTACCTATGGGGGCCGAGAGAGTTGTCAAAAACCAATCCATGTAAACATGATCCTCGAACTCAGGAGCTTTATAAAGGCTCCTCATTTTGCTCCATTGATGTACATGGTTAGAAAGGAAAGTGGAAATTTTTTGACAAAAATATGTTATTAATTCAGTACTAGTGTGATACCAAATAGGTAATTGGAAATATGAAATGAAGGCATTGACAAGAGTCACAAACATCGAATGAGAGGCATATGGTAGTTCAACATACCACTTGGAAGTATCTCCAGTTAGAGTGTGTTGAAAATAGTGAAAATGAATGGAGTCCTCACCGATGGAGCTCGATGAACAACATATGTGGAAAGAGCGAACATTATTGGTAGTGTCTTCTCCAAGATTCCCTTCAAAATTAGGAATGTCTGAGGGAATTTTGGTAGGCATGGGAGTCCAATTATGGTCATGGAGAAGGGGATCATTGATGAGTTGGCTTAAGTGGAGGAGGCTCAAAAAAATCATGTAGGGAAGTAGAGATTGAGTGGTCGCCATACCTAAAGGGGTTCCCATATTACTTCCTTGAGGGTTTCCTTGGTTGGGACCAATGCTAAGACTTTGGTTTCCACCACTCACATTAGTTCCTGACATGGTAGTGGCACGTGATTGGGGGTATGCATAATCCGAGGAGAAAATAGATGGATCATAATAATTAGAGTCACTATATGGAATAGATGTACGACTACAAGGATCGATCCTAACTCGATGTGTATGGGTGATAGGATGTCCTAAAGAAAAATATAGGCATATGCCATTAATTCTCCATGAAAAACACCTAAGGGGCATAATGGTGTTAAGACAAAAGAGAAATCTAAAGGCTAAGGGGTGATGATGGACAAAAATAATAAAAAACAACAAGAAAACACCTAACGTGGTGGTGCCAAGTGTAAACTAACTATAATGGTATGCTACTCCAATAAAAAAAAATACATCCTATCAAAATAAAGATATCACCTCTAGCTTTAAGGTTGTCTAAATCCTCAAGCAAGTCCTAGTTCTACTGTTTTAGATGGCCTTCCAAAATACTTCTTACTTGATAATCTCTGATGTCCACAAGTGGAGTTGTCTAAAGAAAGGTAAGGTAGAGAGATTAGTACTTACCCCCAACAACCCATATATGGTGGTTTCCTAATATTGTCCACTAAGGTTACCTTATTATCTCGAGGATGACCAAGTCTTAGGCTTCTTGGTAGTCAGTCAACAATGTGGAACCATGAACCAACAATTTGGGTAGCCTCATATAGAGTCATACACATTGAGACCTAAGCCTAACACCCTCTCAAATGTATTTATGGAATGCACTATCTTTGGACCATGGGATTATGAAATATTTTAAGCTCCCTACAAGGAGAATTGTCTGTGTCTTGGTGTAAGTAATCGATGTGTGTTTTTGGAATCCTGTCACACCAATCCTAAACCAAACTACAAAGATTTCTTTTCCCTACTACCAAAGTGCGATTTATCTATGTGATTTAAGTTGTTATTAGTTAGGAGTGCTTCAAGTCCTGTCTTGACAGTTGTAACCAAGCTCACATTAGCTCAGGATATGAATTTGTAAATCATTTTTCGGTTTATGAGTTAATTGAGCATGTTTTATGATGCTAATGCTACTAAAACCAAAACGCATAAACTATAAATAATAATTAAAATGAACATTAAAATAAAAAACAAGCTCAAGAAAAAAAACCACCACCCAAAAAGGCTATGAAGAAAAAAGAAAAATAATGGAAGAAAAATAAAATCAAAGAAAAAAAATTACCAAAATATCTACGTAACAGGAATAGAATATTCAAGAAAAAATCTACTAGAATGATGTAGAAAAAAGAAGAAAAAAATAGTAAGCAATGTGTTGGAAAATTGCATAAAATAAGTAGTAAAAAGAAGGATTCTCATGGGGATAATAAAGAGGGAAATAAACACAAGTTTATAAGGGAAACACAATGCTTCATAATATTCCTAAGAAAGACTATAAAAAGATGAAAAAAGTGTTGGAAAATAGTGGCTGAAAATTCTGCAAACTAAACGCCTCAATTCAACAAAATTTCTCCAAATTTGGTACAGGTCTACTCTAAACCCTAGGGGTATTTTTTCCTTCCTAAAAATGAGAAATATACTAACATATTCTAGGCCTAGGGGTGACCAAGAAAATTATAGAAACCCTTCCCGACACACCAGCAAAACTCTTGGAAAAAACTAAAAGTTATAAAAAAAATACGGAAAAAGAGTTGTGCATGTTCTTGTTGGTGAGGTAAATACCCTATGTGGATAGAGGCAATCCCACTAGCCCTAGAGTGGGTCTAGCCACAAAAAAGACACGCTATAATATTGATTCCTAGTTAACGAATGGACAAAGATTCGGTAGATGACTTACCGAAAATCCTACGTTCTTGTGGTTGTCAAAAAGAGTGGCTCGCTCCTCGCTCTTGGTTTCACGGATCACGATCCACTCGCTTTCATGCTCAGACACCGGCATACACAAAAGAAACAAATATGATATACAACATACTAATTCACATTCATAACTATCAGTCATTCGAGGAGGACTAAATCAATTGCATTACATAAACATAATGATGGAACCTACACCATAGTTAAGTATATTAATAAATGGAAGGAAGAGTACAACTTCGACGTTGTGATCTCCTCCAACAAGGTTCAAGCAGAGCACATCTCACAAAGGCTCATCGGGAATTTGGACAGGACTCTCTCTATGGAATCATCCTTGGTCCTATCTTCGCAATAGAAATTAATCAGCTAAAGTATTCTTCTTCCAAGTTCAGGTCCTTGGCTATCTGTTTAGCCAGCTTTCATAAAGGGAGAAGGCTTGTTTATATAAAGGAAGAGGGAGAGGTTAGGATCCCTATAATCATGGAAGTGAGCCCTATCTTCAAAGGGTGCTCCATGGGAGGTAAAAAACCACTACCTAAAGAGAGAGATTCGTGGCTTATCAACTTAACCACTTCTAATGAGTCATCCCTAAGGTAGTTATAAGGAAAATTTTGCCTCTATTTGTTAAAAAACATTCCTAAAATGGCTGGCATAGGGAATACACTGAGACAGAGTGCCAGTGGTGTGGGCTCTAGTGAAAATATTCCACATCGGCGTGAGGGGTGAACTGGCTATCCACGACAAGTCGAAAACATAGGTTTTTTTGTGTTTTTTGAGGAAATTCTCAACAGGAGAAACAATGTCCATATGAATAAGGATTAAAAGAAGGTGTTTGCAGAATATGACACTAATTATAAGTCACGAGAATGAATCTCCAATATGCGGGACAAGGGATTGCAGGGACGATGACAAAATACTGTGTAACAGATGCCCCCTAAAGCATGAGGTCCGAGAGAAAGAGAGGGGTGAAATGCATTATGAGAATGCATTCGACCCAAACACTGTTGTCAGAAGAATTGTAAGTACAAATACAATTGATATATCTGATACATGATACGTGGTTGGGCGCAGACATCCATAACAGAGTACATGAAAGTGAGATCCAAGGTATGGACACAACCATCGAATGATAAGGATCATCAAATAGACTCAGGTATGGTCGTATCCATCCAATCAAAAGATTCATGTAATAAGTCATAGTAATCCACAAAGAACCCGTAGCCTGGATTTCATTAGACAAAGCCCAGGGTCTTGCGCTCCATCCCAACCTGAAAAAAGTACAAGTTCGAGCATGCGAATAGATGAGTTGAAGTCAAATATGCAGGAACATCGTCTGGTTACTAGCCAATATTGAGATTTGTTAACAGATGCGAGAGAAACCACCAATAATGAAAATGGCTTTCAAGGTACCAAAGGTACAATCCGTGGAATGTGAATAGTGATATGGCGTGGAACATTCGCAGAATCATCCAATCAATGGCCAATGTTGTAAACCTTGTGAAGGATGAAAAAAACCTTCCATTAAGGCATGCAAGATCTAGGGTACCTGAAGGGAGTCTCTGGATCAGCTTCCCGGAAAATGAGCTGAAGTCGATAGGAAGTGACCTGATCAAAGGTGGGCCATAATTTTTCCCACATCATCGACACGCGATAGAGGAATATATTTTTTGTGAAGTGAGACCAGCAGAGAATCAGAGGGAGGTTGAAAACTGCAGAGGCAAAACGTCTCTTGAACATATCGGTGGCACAACACTGGATTTGGCAGTATTTGACATGAAGGGATCTGAGGTCATGACGAAAAGGAAAAGAGAAAATGAGTGGTCAGAAGAGATTACCCAAACCCATGGAGGAAAATAAATGACGAAGTGAGATGTCCCCAAGCTGATATGAATGCAGAGAAGTGCCATGTTCAATACCGACATACTGCCAATACGACTATAATCTGGTTCCACTTTCCCCCACCATTTCTAGTGAGTACCTCTTTATTTTTACACAAGCTTGAACAGGATGCCATATTCTTGTCATATAAGATTGTGCTTCAGACAAATCTAACCAGGTACATTTTACGAGCCCTAGAAAGGAGGAAATCGAGTAACTTCATGGTGATGATTTCCAATGTAATCAGGGTTTAACGAGTCTGACAAAGGGAGAATTCAACATCTTTTCATATTTAGAGAGTTTGAAAATAAGGAAGAAAAGGAAACTCCATCATGTCCATCTTGATTCCCCATCGGATCCACTATTGAATTGAGAGAGGTTGAGTATAACGTAGATATGCGACTTTGGTTGACGTAAAGAAGATAAGTCTACCACGCGCTTATTCTAATAGAAAATCTAGGTCTCAGTGGTTAATATATGAGATGAGGGGCTTGATTCATCATATGCATCTTTATTCCTCTTTTCATTCATGCCAGACCAGCCTGAATATATTATATTATCAATTTCAACCATCATGGATGGACATCTGCTACATAAGGCCAAGTGGATGCAAGAGCTGCTAGGCTAAGAGACTCTGCTCGGTTACTCTGGGTGGTCTGGTGCACCTAGGTGAGAATTCTTGCTTGAGGTAAGGTAGTGGAGAGTCAGTCTGTCTAGTAGGTAGTAAGAATGCTTGGCTCCAGTAAGCGAGTAATGGTTCTTCTTCCTGTGATTACTCTTTAAATAGTCTCTCAGATATGAAAAGGTAGAAAATAATATCTGAAAGAACCTCTTAGTCACGATAGGCTAAGGTATTCCTTTTTCATAAATAATCTATCCCAGCTCAAAAAATGGGTAAACGTATACCAAGTAGATATATTTTCACAGCCATTTAATTAGTTCAAAATGAAAAGAATCTCGACAATCTTTTCAATTTTAGAGAGTCAGAAAAGAGTTGAAAGTTGACTCCTCCTGGAGGAACAAATGGTATTAAGGGTAGCAACTGGTTCCGGTGATGGTGGAACTACTCTAAAAAAATAAAGGTCAAGAGGCTGGCTAGAAAGACCACTCATCGCAGCGGTTCCTTAGGATTGGGTAAAAAAATCAAGTGAAGGTTTATGATCTGCCAAGAAGATGGAGACGATGGAATGAGAAAACCAAGGTTCGTCTAGGAAAATAGGCTGATAAAATGGCAATCACGAGAGGTAAAATAAGAATGGTTTCATTTTTACACAAGCTTGAAACAAAGATAAATTGTGCTTGAAGTTGGTTTCATTTTTACACAAGCTTGAAACAAAGATAAACTATTCTTGAAAAATTTTGCATGCCTGCAGAATGGTGAACCAATTCGAGGTACATGCCCCCCAAGCTTGAATCCATATGAAAGGAAGATGGAGTGAAGGTTCAAGTTACGAGATCAAGAGAAAGATTCGATTGGGGATTTATGAGATCTTATCAAAGACTCAAATTGAATAGGAAAGTGTTTCATTGTTTTAACGAGGTTGAAACATTGAAAAATATATCCTCAAATGACCATGTTTCATTTTTTAATGAGGTTGATACAGAAGACGAACTATCCTTGGAACACCTTGTTTCATTTTTTAATGATCTTGACACAAGAAAATGAACTATGCTCTGAAGACCTTGTTTCATTTTTTAAGGAGCTTGACAGAAGAAAACGAACTCTGCTCTGAAGAAAAATCAACATGATGACTAAGAAGTCATGGCTTCCAAGAGGTTCTCATCTGATGGGAGAACAACATCTCTGAAATTAGGACCCAATGGTCCTAGCGCATGATGCACAATGGCATTATCACTAAATGTAGGCACGGGATAGGTAGCCACGTAATTAACCTGTGGCAGGGAAGATAAAACTAGCAGATAAAGACCTGGAAGGGATGATGGTGGAATAGATGTCATGTCAGGACCAAAGAGCGAAAGCTAATTAATGGTCACGATCTGACCTTTGTGTGGAAAATAGATCACACGAAAGAGGCAGGAGACAAATGCACCCATGACATAAGTATAGTCAAGCCCCAAGAGTAAAATTGAAATCCAAGGGGCCTGTAACAACCATCATGTCTATATAGACAGTTTTCCCTCCCAAAGTAATAGGAAAATTTGGAAGGATCCCTAACAATTTATTGGTTCCTCTGTTGAATGCCAACATATTATGCATAACTGGCACATGCGGTGGAGAACCAAAAGCTTGCCAAATAGTTGAAGACAAAACACTAACAAATGGCCTTCATCTATAATGGTGTTGGGTACGACCAGATGGGATGCCTGTACCATGATTTCAAAAGGCACATAAGAAGGAAGGAAGTATCCTGAAAATAGACTCCAGTCAAAGGAAGTGACCAGAATACTTGGAGGAGGTACCATTGAACTGAGATCGTCATCCCCTGGTGTTACAGAAACAAGAGGATCATCCTCCTGAACCTCTGACATGGGGGCAGGAGGAGCAGCTTCTTGAACCACAAGGATGGGAGAATCATTCCCCAAGTCTGAGGAATCTGAGGAAACAAGAGGAACATGAGGGGGATGAGATCCACTCTTGACGGAAAAGACTTGATGAACCATAGGCAGGATCAAGTTGACCGATTCCACATCCAATGGTTGGTCAGGTACAGATTCCTGAATTTAAATTTTCGGGGGAGAAGGATCAACCAAGGATGACTCTTCACCGATCATGAAATCAACTAGCGGAGGACTCAAAGAAAGTCTCTGGTAACCAGCCAAAAGTTAGGGTTAAGAAACAATAGAGTTTTCCAACACTCTCTTGGCTTCATCCATGTATGAAAAAAGGTGAATGGGATGATGCCCTTCACACAAATTATAGGGATTGGTAATATTACCGTCTTTCTTATGAGTCTTATCAGCACTATTTGAATATGTGCCACTAAGATGACTTCCAGAAGCCAAAGGCAATGACGAATGACCATTGGACCATACTTCAAGTACCTTGGGAATGCCAGGGAAATCTCGAAGAAGATGGTCACCTTTGCACAACATGCAAGGGAATATTACCTTTTATGGAAGGTTGGATGCTTTATCAATGGATGGTTTCTGAGGCACAATAGCCACAGAGCTAGCCTCTCCTTTTTCTGACTTCTTCTTCTTCGTATTTTTCCTCTTCTTCTTAGACACTTGGTTACTAGAATCTATACTTTCGCCTGGCGGAGTAGAAGAGGAGGACAAAGAAACAAGCAAAGAAGAGAAGAGGTTCAACTTAGAATCAACATGATGTTGTTGAGGTGGAGGAGATGGTTGAACAGAGGTCGAAGCACTCATGATTACCGAGGTTGAAAATAACCGCACAAGAAACCAAAGAGTTAGCCCAGGAAGGGACAATGTTACCATATAACGAGCACCAAAATTCCCAAAAGAATGAAAGGGACTAGGATTCCCTTTGGAGGGGATTCCTTGGTTGATAAAATCCTAAAACGTTGCCATTAGAAACAACCCTAAAACAAAAATGTTAAGGAATATGACTTTAACCAGGTATATTTCGTGGGCAAGTAATATTTTAAGACACTGAAACAAAACTCTACCATTTTATATTTTAATAGTCAAGAAATAGGACAAATATGACTCTATCACTTTCAGGTTGAAACAAGCATGAAAGGACAAGAGCTTGATCATATTTTAACCTTTAAAGAGTCATGAAAATACCAAAATGATTTCTCAGGTAATCTAAGCACGAGGTTATACCAATTTTCCGTGAATTTCCACATACACCTTGGTGATCAAATGAAACGGAAATGACCAAGGACTTGACGTATGTGTAGGTAGTATCGCCGAATGTTGTGTTCGATGTATCACGGTTACAAGGTGGCAGATTTAGCTTCCTATGGATAAAATATTGCAACCTAGAAGGTTCTCCATTTATATACTCGACGGTATGGGGAGCACAAGTACATACTAGCGCTATCTAAAGCCAAAAGGTGAACGACAGCTACTAGTTTTTAAGACACCGGAACACGTCTATAGCCTAGACCACTAAAATTTTTGCGTTAAGTTCCAATGTTTCCTTAGGTTAATTGAGTAAATTTTAATTTGATCTTGTATTTACGTTTCAATTCCAAGGTCCTACAGAATTTTTGGATCTCAAAAAATCTCTAAATGTAAGCTACATGCCAAAAGATATCATTCCATTCAATGAAAGAATATCTACGAAAAATTTAGGTGTTTTCAAGTGATAGTAAATAACGAGAACATGCAATTACATCTGCTAGAGTATCTGATGAAAGCTAATGGAAATGAGAAATATTTCCTAGAATTGTCCAGTACTAGATATGCGAAAGAATTTCAATTTCACAATGCAAGCAAGATTTTTTTTTTTTTTTTTCAATGTAATAGAGAAAATCGTGCACTAAATGAAATGAAAAAAAACCAAAACGCTAGCTTGAGAATGTTAATGAGAGAGTCGAAATGAAACAATTTCAATCAACTCAAGACAAACATGAAAAGACTCAAACCAATGTTGGAATCTCTCAAATCAAGGAAAGACTTCAAAACAGACCCATACAAGTAGTTGTGATCTATGCTTGGAGTGATAAGAAGAAAAATTGAATGAAATATTTAAGCATCATTCAACCAATGGAATCACTCAAATGGATCAAGGGAGTTAAATGCAACCAAAAAAGGAAGGAGGTTGACTGCGAAACAAAAGCCTCAAACTCCTACAGGAGGCTCAACATACGAAAGAATTTGAAAAACCCAAAGGCTATGAAGCTAACAGGAAATGGGAAAAAAACTGAAGGAATGAAGGCCGATCACAATCAAAAACCACCTCAAAGCAATCAATGCATACCTAAAATAACCCAAAAGCAAAAGCAACGACCGAAAAATTCCAAAAAAAAGTAGACCCTAACACCTACAGGAATTGGCGTGACTGTTTGGACGTAATCAACACCAACAGGGAATGACGTGGGTGCTAAAATAGCAACAAGCGCTAGCTGGCATGACTGTCTGACCAGAAAGCATGCCAGGCTAGTTACCTCAGGTAAAAGCAGGATTTTGAAAAAACAGAGGTCAGATTTGATCCTCTAGGGATGAACAAGGTTCTTGGACTTAACAGAATGATCAGAAAAGGTAAAACAAACAAGCAAAGACCAACAGAAGACCTAATGGGTTAAAGAAAAACTCGCACTCAATCCCTAGTGGAGTTTCCAATTTGTTGGTGAGGTAAATCTCCTCTGTAGACAGAGGCGATCCCACTAGCCCTAGAGTGGGTCTAGCCACAAACAAGACATGGTATAATATTGATTCCTAGTTAATGAATGGATGGAGATTCTATATATGACTTACCATAAATCCTACGCTGTTGTGGTCATCGAAAAGAGTGGCTCGCTCCTCGCTCTTGGTTTTACGGATCACGATCCACTCGCTTTCACGCTCGGACACCTACATACACAAAAGAAACAACGATGATATACAACATACTAATTCACATTCGTAACTATCAGTCAGTCGAAGAGGATTAAATGAATTTCATTACATAAACATAATGATGGAACCAACACCATAGTCGAGTATATTAATAAATGGAAGGAAGCGTACAACCAAGCTTCGACATTGCGATCTCCTCCATCAGGGTTCAAGTGAAGCACGTGTCACAAAGGCTCATCGAGAATTCGGACGAGACTCTCTCTATAGAATCCTCCTTGGTCCTACCTTATCAATAGAAATTACTTAGCTAAAGTATTCTTCTTCCAAGTTCAGCTCCATGGCTATCTATTCAACCAACTTTCATAAAGGAAGAAGGCCTATTTATATAGAGGAAGAGGGAGAGGTTAGGATCCCTAAAATCATGGAAGGGAGTCCTATCTTAAAAGGGTGTTCCATGGGAGATAAAAAAACCACTATCTAAAGAGAGATATATGTGGCTTATCAACTTAACGACTTCTATTGAGTCATCCCTAAGGTAGTTAGAAGGAAACTTCTGCCTCTATTTGTATAAAAAATTCCTAAAACTGCTGGAATGGGCAATACACTAAGACAGAGTGCCCGGTGGTGCAGGCTGTAGTGCAAATCTTCCACATCGGTGCGAGGGGTGAACTGGCTATCCACGCCAAGGCCAAAAAATAGGTTTTTATGTGTTTTTTGAGGAAATTCTCAACAGGAGAAATGATGTCCTTATGCAGAAGGATGCAAAGAAGGTGTTTGTAGAGTATGAAATTGCTTACAGGTCATGACAACGATCCTCCAATATGCAAGACAAGGGATTGCAGGGATGGTGACAAAATGTTGTGTAATAGATGCCCCCTAAAGCATGAGGTCCGAGAGAAAGAGAGGGGTGAAATGTTTTATGAGAACGCGTTCGACCCAAACACTACTATCAAAAGACCTGCAAGTACAAATACAATAGATATCTCTGATACATGATACGTGGTATGGGCGTAGCCATCCATAATATAGTATACGAAATTTAGATCAGAGGTATGGACACAGCCATCCAGTGTTAAGGATCATCAAATAGAATCAGGTATGGTCGTAGCCATCCAACCAAAAGAGTCATGTAATAAGTCATAGTAATCCACAGAGAACCCACAACCTAGATTTCATTAGAAAAAACCTAGGGTCTTCCGCTCCATCTCGACCCAAACAAAGTACAAGTTCAAGCATGTGAATAGATGAGTTGAAGTCGAACATGCAGGAACATCATCTGATTACCAGCTAGTAATGAGAGCTGTTAACAGATGCGAGAGGAACCACCAATAATGAAATGGCTCTCAAGTTACAAAAGGTGCAATTCATGGAATGTGAATAGTGATTGGCGTCGAACTCCCACATAATCATCCGATCGAAGGCCAATGATGTAAACCTTGCGATAGATACAAAAAACATGCCATTAAGGCATGTAGGCTCCAGGGTACCTGAAGGGAGTCTCTAGATCAGCTTCCCGAAAAATGAGCTGAAGTCGAAAGAAAGTGATCTGATCGAAGGTGGGCCATAATTTTTCCCACATCATTGACACGAGATAGTGGAATATAACTTTTGTGAAGTGATACCAACAGAGAATCAGAGGGAGGTTGAAAACTGCAGAGGCAAAACTTCTCTTGAGCATATCGGTGGCACGACAATGTATTTGGTAGTATTTGACATGAAGGGATCTGAGGTCATGACGATGAGGAAAAGAGAAGATGAGTGGTCAAAAGAGATTACCCAAACCCGTGGACGCAAACAAATGATGAAGTGAGATGTCCCCAAGCCAATACGAATGTAGAGAAGTGCCATGTTCAAGAGCGACATATTGCCAACACGACTATAATCTGGTTCCATTTTCCCCACCATTTCTGGTGAGTACCTCTTTATTTTTACGCAAGCTTGAACAGGATACCATATGCTTTTCATATAAGTTTGTCCTTCGGACAAAGCCAACCTAGTACATTTTACGAGCCCTAGAAAGGAGGAAATTGAGTAACGTCATGGTGATGATTTCCAATGTCATCAGGGTTTAACGAGTCTGAAAAAGGGAGAAATCGACATCTTTTCATGTTTAGAGAGTTTGAAAATAAGGCAGAAAAGGAAACTCCATCATGGCCTTGCTAATTCCCCATTGGATCCACTATTGAATTGAGAGAGGTCGAGTATAACGTAGATATGCGACTTTCGTCGATGCAAGGAAGATAAGTATACCACACGCTTATTCTTATAGCAGATCTAGGTCTCAGTGGTTAATATCCAAGATGAGGGGCTTGATTCGCCTTACGCATCTTAATTCCTCTTCTCATTCCTGTGAGACCGGCCCGAATAGATTCTATTATCCATTTCAACCATCATGGATGGAGATCTGCTACATAAGGCCAAGTGGATGCGAGAGCTGCTAGGCTAAGAGACTCTGCTCGGTCACTCTGGGTGGTCTGGTGCACCTAGGTGAGAATGCTTGCTTGAGGTAAGGCAGTGGAGAGTCAGTCTGTCTAGTAGGCAGTAAGAATGCTTGGCTTGGGTAAGAGAGTAATGGTTCTTCTTCCCGTGATTACTCTTTAAATAGTCTCTCAGATCCAAAAAGGTAGAAAACAATATCTGAAAGAACCTCTTAGTCGTGATAGGCTAAGGTATTCATTTTTCGTAAATAACGAAAAATGGCTAAACGTATACCAGGTAGATATCTTTTCACAGCCATTTAACGAGTTCAAAATGACAAGAATCTCGACAATCTTTTCAATTTTAAAGAGTCAGAAAAGACTTGAAAGTTGACTCATCCTGGAGGAACAAGTGGTATTAAGGGTAGCAACTGGTTCCGGTGATGGTGGAACTACTCTAAACAAATAAAGGTCAAGAGGCTCGCTAGCAAGACCACTCATCGCAACGGTTCCTTAGGATTGGGTAAAAAAATCAAGTGAAGGTGTATGATCGGCCAACAAGATGGGCAGGGAAAATTTTAAGGATGGAAAATTATTTTAAAGTTTAAAAATTGGAAAATCTCAGTAGTCCCTAATATGCAAACTATAAAATGTTTATTGATATGTATGTAAAATTATTCAAATTTATAATGATATTATATATATTGTCTATATAATGTTGGCAATTTTTAAGGTAAAATAATTTTATATTGTGAAATTTGGGTGAATCATTTTTATAAAAAAATGGGAATTGGCGAATCTTTTTTTTTGGAAAAACCATGGAAAATTAGCCCACCTTCGAATATTAGCCCCTAAAATTTTCCATGAAGATGGGGACGATGGAATGAGAAAACCAAAATAGGCTGATAAAATGGCAATCACGATAGGTAAAATAGGAATGGTTTCATTTTTACACAAGCTTGAAACAAAGATAAACTGTGCTTGAAGTTGGTTTCATTTTTACACAAGCATGAAAAAAAAGATAAACTATTCTTGAAAAAATTTGCATGCCCCCAGAATGGTGAACCAATTCAAGGTACATGCCCCCCAAGCTTCAATCCATATGAAAGGAAGATGGAGTGAAGGTTCAAGTTACGAGATCAAGAGAAAGACTCGATTGGGGCTTTACGAGATCTTATCAAAGACTCAAATTGAACAGGAAAGTGTTTCATTGTTTTAACGAGGTTGAAACATTAAAAAAAAATCCTCAAATGACCTTGTTTCATTTTTTAACAAGGGTGATACAGAAGAAGAACTATCCTTGGAACACCTTGTTTCAGTTTTTAATGAGCTTGACACAAGAAAATGAGCTATGCTCTTAAGACCTTGTTTCATTTTTTTAAGGAGCTTCACAGAAGAAAACGAACTCTGCTCTGAAGACAAATCATCATGATGAATAAGAAGTCATGGCTTCCAAGAGGTTCTCATCCGATGGGAGAACAACATCTCGGAAATTATGACCCAATGGCCCTAGCACACGATGCGCAATGGCACTATCACTAAATGTAGGCACGGGATAGGTAGCCACATAATTAACCTATGGTAGGGAAGATCAAATCAGCAGATAAAGACCTGGAAGGGATGATGGTGGAATATATGTCATGTCAGGACCAAAGAACGAAATCTGATCAATGGTCACGATCTGACCTTTGTGTGGAAAATAGATCACACGAAAGAGGGAGGAGACAAGTGCACCCATTACATAAGTATAGTCGAGCCCCATGGGTAAATTGAAATCCAAGGGGCCTGGAACAACCATCATGTCTATATAGATGGTTTTCCCTCCCAAAGTAATAGGCAAATTTGGAAGGATCCCTAACGGTTTACTGGCTCCTTTGTTGAAAGCGAACATATTATGCGTAACTGGCACAAGCGGTGGAGAACCAAAATCTTGCCAAGTAATTGAAGACAAAACACTAACAGATGACCTTCATCTATAATGGTGCTGGTTACGAAGAGATGGGAGGCCTGTACCGTGATCTCAAAAGGCACATAAGAAGGAAGGCAGTATCCTGAAAATCGACTCCAGTCAAAGAAAGCGACCAAACTACTTGGAGGAGGTACCATTGAACTGAGATTGTCATCCCCTAGTGTTACAGAAACAAGAGGAGCATCCTCCTAAACCTCTAACATGGGAGTAGGAGGAGCATCTTCTTGAACCATAGGGATGGGAGAATCATTCTCCAAGTCTGAGGAATCTGAGGAAACAAGAGGAACATGAGGGGGATGAGATCCACTCTTGACGAAAAAGACCTGATGAACCATAGGCAGGATCAAGTCGACCGATTCCACGTCGAATGGTTGGTCAGGAACAGATTCCTGAATTTAAATTTTTGGGGGAGCAGGATTGACCAAGAACGACTCTTTACCAATCGTGAAATCAATTGGCGGAGGACTCAAAGAATTTTTCTGGTAACCAGCTGGAAGGCAGGGTGAAAAAATAGTAGAGTTGTCCAACACTCTCTTGGCTTTGTCCATGTATGGACAAAGGTGAATGGGATTACACCCTTCACACAACCTAGAAGGATTGGTAATCTTACCCTCTTTCATATGAGTCTTATCAGCACTAGTTGAAGATGTGCCACTAAGATGACTTCCAGAAGCCAAAGGCAATGACGGATGACCATTGGACCATACTTCAAGTATCATGGGAATGCCAAGGCAATCTCAAAGAAGACGGTCACCTTTGCACAACATGCAAGGGAATCTGACTTTTCGTGGAAGGTTGGATGGTTTATCAATGGATGGCTTCTTAGGCGCAATAGCCATAGAGCTAGCCTCTCCTTTATCTGACTTCTTCTTCTTCGTCTTCTTCTTCTTCTTCTTAGACACTTGGTTATTAGAATATATACTTTCCCCTGGCAGAGTAGAAGAGGAGGATGAAGAAACAGGAGAAGAAGAGGAGAGGTTCAACTTAGAATCAACATGATTTTGTTGAGGTGGAGGAGATGGTTGAACAAAGGTCGAAGTGCTCAGGATTACCGAGGTTGAAAATAACCACACAAGAAACTGAACAGTTAGCCCAGGAATTGACATTGTTGCCATATAAGGAGCACCAACATTCCCAAAAGAATGAAAAGGACCAGGATTCCCTTCAGAGGGGATTCATTGGTTGATAAACTCCTGAAATGTTTCCATTAGAAACAACCCTAAACAAAAATGCTAAGGAATATGACTTTAACTAGGAATATTTCATGGGCAAGTAATATTCTAATACACTGAAACAAATCTCTACCGTTTCATATTTTAACAGTCAAGAAATAGGAAAAATATGACTCTATCACTTTCACATTGAAACGAGCATGAAAGGACAAGAGCGCGATGATATTTTAACTTTTAAAGAGTCATGAAAAGACCAAAATGACTTCTCAGGTAATCTAAGCAAGAGGGTATACCAAGTTTCCGTGAACTTCCATATACACCTTGGTGATCAAATGAAACAGAAATGACCAAGGACTTGACGTACGTGCAGGTAGTCTCCCCGAATGTTGTGTTCGATGTATCATGGTTACAAGGTGGCAGACTCAGCTTCCTATGGATAAAATATTGCAACCTAGAAGGGTCTCCCTTTATATACTCTATGGTATGGGGAGCACAAGTCCATACTAGCGTTGTCTAAAGCCAAAAGGTGAATGACAGCTACTAGGTTTTAAGACGTCGGAACACGTTTATAGCCTAGACCACTAAAATTTTTGCGTTAAGTTCCAATGTTTCTTTAGGATAATTGAGTAAATTTTAATTTGATCTTGTATTTACGTTTCAATTCCAAGGTCCTACAGAATGTTTGGATCTCAAAAAGTCTCTAAATGCAAGCTACATGCCAAAAGATATCATTCCATTCGATTAAAGAATATCTACGAGAAAATTAGGTGCTTTCAAGTGATAGTAAATAATGAGAACATGTGAAAACATCTGCTAGAGTATCTGATGCAAGCTAATGGAAATGATAAATCTTTCCTAGAATTGTCCAATACTAGATATGCGAAAGACTTTCAATTTCACAATGCAAGCAAGATTTTTTTTTTTTTGATTTTTCAACATAATAGAGTGAACAATGCACTAAATGAAATGAAAAAAAACCAAAACTCTAGCTTGAGAATTTTAATGAGAAAGTCGAAATGAAACAATTTTAATCAACTCAAGACAAACATGACAGGACTCAAACCAATGTTGAAATCTCTCAAATCAAGGAAAGACTTCAAAATATACCCATACAAGCAGTTGTGATCTATGCTTGGAGTGACAAGAAGAAAAATTGAATGAAAGAGTTAAGCATCATTCAACCAATGGAATCACTCAAACGGATCAAGGGAGTTGAATGCAACCAAACAAGGAAGGAGATTGACTGCAAAACAGAAGCCTCAAACTCCTACAGGAGGCTTAACATACCAAAGCACTTGAAAAACCCAAAGGCTATGAAGCTGATAGGAAATGGACAAACAAATGAAGGAATGAAGGCCAGTCACAATAAAAAACCACCTCAAAGCAATCAATGCATACCTAAAATAACCCAGAAGCAGAAGTAATGACCAAAAAATTCGAAAACAAAGTAAACCCTAAAACCTACAGGAATTGGCACGACTGTTTGGCTGTAATTAGCACCAAACAGGGAATGACATGGGTGCTAAACTAGCAACAAGCGCCAGCTGGCACAACTGTCTAACCAGAAAGCATGCCAGGCTAGTTACCTCGGGTAAAAGAAGGATTTTGAAAAAACAGAGATCAAATCTGATCCTCTGGGGCTGAACAAGGCTCTTGAACTTAGCAGAATGATCAGAAAAGGTAAAAAAAACAAGAAAATACCAACATAAGACCTAATGGGTGAAAGAAAAGCTCGCACTAAATCACTAGTGGAGTCACCAATTTTTTGGTGAGGTAAATCCCCTCTGCGGATAGAGGCGATCCCACTAGCCCTAGAGTGGGTCTAGCCACAAACAAGACACGCTATAATATTTATTCCTAGTTAACGAATGGATGATATTCAATGGATGACTTACCAGAAATCCTACGCTGTTGTTTTCATCGAAAAGACTGGCTCGCTCCTCACTCTTGGTTTTACGGATCATGATCCACTCACTTTCACGCTCGGACACCTACATACACAAAAGAAACAACGAAGATATACAACATACTAATTCACATTCATAACTATCAATCAGTCAAAGAGGACTAAATCAATTGCATTACATAAACACAATGATGGAACTAACACCATAGCCAATTATATTAATAAATGGAAGGAAGCATACAACCAAGCTTCGACGTTGTGATCTCCTCCAGCAGGGTTCAAGCGGAGCACGTCTCACAAAGGCTTGACGGGAATTCGGATGGGACTCTCTCTATGGAATCCTCCTTGGTCCTACCTTCTCAATAGAAATTACTTAGCTAAATTATTCTTCTTCCAAGTTTAGCTCCTTGGCTATCTGTTCAGCTAGCTTTCATAAAGGGAGAAGGTCTATTTATATAGAGGAAGAGGGAGAGGTTAGGATCCCTAAAATCATGGAAGGGAGTCCTATCTTCAAAGGGTGTTCCATGGGAGATAAAAAACCACTATCTAAAGAGAGAGATCTGTGGCTTATAAACTTAACCACTTCTAATGAGTCATCCCTAAGGTAGTTAGAAGGAAACTTCTGCCTCTATTTTTTTAAAAACATTCCTAAAACTGCTGGAATGGGCAATACACTAAGATAGAGGGCCCGGTGGCGCAGGCTGTAGTGAAAATCTTCCACATCGGCGCGAGGGGTGAGCTGGCTATCCATGCCAAGGCCAAAACATAGGCTTTTGTGTGTTTTTTGAGGAAATGCTCAATAGGAGAAATGATGTCCTTATGCAGAAGGATGCAAACAAGGTGTTTGTAGAGTATGAAATTGCTTACAAGTCATGAGAATGATCCTCCAATATGCAGGACGAGGGATTGCAGGGATGTTGACAAAATGTTGTGTAACAGATGCCCCCTAAAGCATGAGGTCCGAGAGAAAGAGAGGGGTGAAATGCTTTATGAGAACACGTTCGACCCAAACACTACTATCGGAAGAACTGCAAGTACAAATACAATAGATATCTTTGATACATGATACCTGGTATGGGCGTAGCCATCCATAATAGAGTATATGAAAGTGAGATCTCAGGTATGGGCACATCCATCCAGTGATAAGGATCATCAAATGGACTCAGGTATGGTTGTAGCCATCCAATCAAAAGAGTCATGTAATAAGTCATAGTAATTCACAGAGAAACCGCAACCTAGATTTCATCAGAAAAAACCCAGGGTCTTGCGCTCCGTCTCAACCCAAAAAAAATACAAGTTCCAGCATGCGAATAGACGAGTTGAAGTCGAACATGCAGGAACATCGTCTGATTACCAGCCAGTAATGATAGTTGTTAACAGATGTGAGAGGAACCACCAATAATGATAATGGCTCTCAAGGTACAAAAGGTACAATTCACAGGATGTGAAAAGTGATTGGTGTCGAACTCTCATAGAATCATCTGATCGAAGGCCAACGATGTAAAACTTGCGACAGATGCAAAAAACCTGCCATTAAGGCATGCAGGCTCGAGGGTACCTGAAGGGAGTCTCTGGATCAGCTTCCTGGAAAATGAGCTGAAGTCGACAGGAAGTGACCTGATCGAACGTGGGCCATAATGTTTCCCACATCATCGACATGAGATAGAGGAATATAATTTTTTTGAAGTGAGACCAACAAAGAATCAGAGGGAGGTTGAAAATTGCAGAGGCAAAACTTCTCTTGAACATATCGGTGGCACGACACTGGATTTGGTAGTATTTGACATCAAGGGATCTGAGGTCATGGTGATGAGGCAAAGAGTAGCTGAGTGGTCAAAAGATATTACCCAAACCCATAGAGGCAAATAAATGATGAAGTGAGATGTCCCTAACCCGATACGAATGTAGACAAGTGCCATGCTCAAGAGCAACATACTGCCAACACGACTATAATTTGGTTCCATTTTCCCCCACCATTTCTGGCGAGTACCTCTTTATTTTTACACAAGCTTCAGGAGGATACCATATTATTTTCATATAAGTTTGTCCTTCGGACAAATCCAACCGAGTACATTTTACGAGCCCTAGGAGGGAGGTACTCGAGTAACGTCATGGTGATGATTTCCATTATCATTAGGGTTTACCGAGACTGACAAAGGGAGAAATCGACATATTTTCATATTTAGAGAGTTTGAAAAGAAGGCAGAAAATAAAATTCCATCATGGCCCTTTTCGTAAATAGTCTGTCAGATTGTAGAAAACAATATCTGAAAGAACCTTTTAGTCGCAATAGGCTAAGGTATTCCTTTCTCGTAAATAATGTATCCCATCCCGAAAAAGGGGTAAATGTATACTAGGTAGATATTGCTTTGCAGCCATTTAACGAGTTCAAAATGACAAGAATCTTGGAAATATTTTCAATTTTAAAGAGTCAGAAAAG
This sequence comes from Pinus albicaulis, assembly GCA_034641835.2. NCBI lineage: Eukaryota > Viridiplantae > Streptophyta > Pinopsida > Pinales > Pinaceae > Pinus > Pinus albicaulis. The sequence continues at coordinate 389,844,243 of CM076583.1, forward strand.
AGCTAAAAATTGGCTCCTCATGGAGGAACAAGTGGTATTAAGGGTAGCAACTGGTTCCGGTGATGGTGGAACTACTCTGAAAAAATAAAGGTCAAGAAGCTGGCTAGCAAGACCACTAATCGCTGTGGTTCCTTAGGATTGGGTAAAACAATCAAGTGAAGGCATATGATCGGCCAAGCATATGGGGACGATGGAATGAGAAAACCAAGGTTCATCTGGGAAAACAGGATGATAAAATGGAAATCAAGAGAGGTAAAATAATAATGGTTTCATTTTTGCACAAGCTTGAAACGAAGATAAATTATTCTTGAAGTTGGTTTCATTTTTTCACAAGCTTGAAAAAAAGGTAAACTATGCTTGAAAAATTTTGCATGCCCCCAGCATGGTGACTCAATTCGAGGTACATGCATCAAAATTGGTGACTCCACTGGGGATTCAGTGCAAGTTTGTCTTTCACCCATTAGGTCTTCTGTTGGTCTTTTCTTGTTTGTTTTACCTTTTCTGATCATTCTGCTAAGTCCAAGAGCCTTGTTCAGCTCCATAGGATCAGATCTGACCTCTGTTTTTTCAAAATTCTCCTTTTACCTGAGGTAACTAGCTTGGCGTGCTTTCTCGTCAGATAGTCATGCCAGCTGGTGCTTGTTGCTAGTTTAGCACCCGTGCCATTCCCTATTTTGCACTGATTACAGTCAAATGGTCGTGCCAATTCCTGTAGGTGTTAGGATTTACTTTGTTTTGGAATTTTCGGGTCAGTTCTTCTGCTTCTCGGTTATTTTCGATATGCATTGATTGCTTTCAGGTAGTTTTTGGTTGTGACTAGCCTTCATTCCTTCAGTTGTTTTATCGTTTCCTGTCAGCTTCATAGCCTTTGTTTTTTTCAAGTGCTTTGGTATGCTGAGCCTCCTGTAGGAATTTGAACCTTCTGTTTCGCAGTCAACCTCCTTCCTTGTTTGGTTGCATTAAGCTCCCTTGATCCATTTGAGTGATTGCATTGGTTGAATGATTCTTGACTCTTTCGTTCAATTTTTCTTCATGTCACTCCAAGCATAGATCACAACTTCTTGTATGGGTCTGTTTTGAAGTCTTTCTTTGATTTGAGAGATTTCAACGTTGGTTTGAGTCTTGTCATATTTGTCTTGAGTTGATTGAAATTGTTTCGTTTCGACTCTCTCATTAACATTCTCAAGCTAGTGTTTTGGATTGTTTTTCATGTCATTTAGTGCACTATTTTTTCTATTACATTGAAAAATAAAAATAATTTTTTTTTTCATTCTTGTTTGGATTATGAAATTGAAAGTCTTTCGCATATCTAGCATTGGACAACGCTAAGATAGATTTCTCATTTTCATTAGCTTGCATCGGACATTGTAGTGGATGTTTTTGTATGTTCTCATTATTTGCTATCGCTTGAAAACTCCTAAATTTCTCGTAGATAGCTTTTCATCGAACGAAATGGTATTTCTTGGCATGTAGCTTGCATTTAAGGATTTTTGAGATCCAACATTCGGTAGGACCTTGGAATTGAAACGTAAATACAAGATCAACCTAAAATTTACTCAATTAACCTAAGGCAACATTGAAACCTAACGAAACATTTAGTATTCTAAGTTAGAGACGCGTTCCGACATCTTTAAACCTAGTAGCTGTCACTCACCATTTGGCTTTAGACAACACTAGTATGGATTTGTGCTCCCTATATTGTTTAGTATATAAAGGGAGACCCCTCTAGGTTGCAATCCTTTTATCCATAGGAAGCCAAGTCTGCTGCCTTGTAACCGTGATACACTGAACACATCATTCAGGGAGACTACCTACACGTACATCAAGTCCTTGGTTAATTCTTCTTTCATTTTATTACCAAGGTGTATATGGCAGTTCATGGGAACCTGGTACACCCTTTTACCTAGACTACCTGAGCAGGCATGTTGGATCTTTACAGACTCCATAAATTTGAAAATATCATCGAGCACTTGTCCTTTTATGCTCGCTTAAAACCGAAAGTAACTAGAGTCACCTTTTTGCCTGTTTATTGACTCTTAAAATATAAAAAAATAGAGTTTTTTTTCAATCTCTTAAAAAATTAACTATCCATGAAATATTCCTGGTTAAAATTACATCCTTAAGGCGTTTTTTTAAGGTTGTTTCTAATGGAAATGTTTCTAGAGTTTACCAACGAAGGAATCCCCTTCAAAGGGAATCCTAGTCTTTTTCCTGCTTTTGGGAATGTTGGTGCTCCTTATATGGCAACATTGTCCCTTCCTGGGATAACTGTTGGTTTTCCCATCTAGTTTTTCTCAACCTCGGTGGTCTCAAGTGCTCCGACCTCTGTTCAACCATCTCCTCCACCTAAACAACATCACGTTGATTCAAAAGTGGCCCTCTCCCCTTCTTCGCCTATTTCTTCATCATCCTCTTCTTCTTCGCCTGGTGAAAGTTTTGATTCTAGTAACCAAGTGGCTAAGAAGAAGAAGAAGAAGCCAAAAAAGAAGAAGTCAGATAAGCGAGAGGCTAATGCTTCAGCTGTTGCACCTAAGAAACCATCCATTGATAAACCATCTAACCTTCCATAGAAAATCAAATTCCCTTGCATTTTGTGAAAAGGTGACCGTATCCTTTGAGATTGCCCATGCATTCCCAAGGTACTTGAAGTATGGTTTGATGGTCTTCCACCGTTACTTTTGGTTTCTGGAAGTCATATTGGTGGAACATCTTTGACTAGTACTGATAACACTCGTAAGAAAAAGAGTAAGATTACGAATCCCTGTAATTTGTGTGAAGGGCATCATCCCATTCACCTTTGTCTGTACATGGATGAAGCCAAGAGATTATTGGACAACCATACTGCTTCTACACCTTGCCTTCCGGCTGGGTACTAGAAGCTTTCTTCGAGTCCTCGACTAGTTGATTCCTTGATCGATCAAGAGTCATCCCTATGCGATCCCGCTCCCCCAGAAATTAAACTTTAGGAATCCATTCCCGACCAACCATTGGACACGTAATCGATTGATCTAACCCCATCTATGGTTCATCAGGTATTTTCCTTTGAGAGTGGATCTCATTCCCCTCACGTTATTCTTATTTCATCAAATTCTTCGGATTTGGAGAAAAATTCTTCCATCCCTGTAGTTCAAGAAGCTACTCCTCCTACTCCCCTGATGGAAGTCCAGGAGGATGCTCCTCTTGCTCTGGTAACACCAGGGGATGGCCATCTTAGTTAAATGGTATCCCCTCCAAGAATTTTGGTCGCTTCCTTCGATTGGAGTCAATTTGCAGGATACCACCTTCCATCTTATGTGCCTTTCAAGATAATGGTACAAACCTTCGATTTGGTCGTACCTAGCACTGTTATAGATGAAGGTGCATCTGTTAGGATTCTGTCTTCCACTACTTGGAAATATTTTGGTTCTCCACCACTTGTGCCAATTACACAAAATTTGTTGGCTTTCAACAGAGGAACCAGTCAACTGTTAGGGATCCTTCCGAAGTTGTCGATCACTTTGGGAGGGAAAACCATCTATATAGATGTGATGGTTGTTCCAGGCCCCTTGGATTTAAATTTACTCTTGGGGAATGACTATTATTATGCCATGGGTGCACTTTTCTCCTCCCTCTTTCGTGTGATCTCTTTTCCACACAAAGGTTGGATCGTGACCATTGATCAACTTTCATTCTTTGGTCCTGATGTGGCAGCTAGCCCACCATCGTCCCTTCCCAGTCTTTATCTACCAGTTGTGCCATAGGTTAGTTATGTGGCTACTTGACCCGTTCCTACATTTAGTGATAGTGCCATTGTGCATCATGTGTTGGGGGCTTCGGGTCCTGATTTCCAAGATGTTGTTCTCCCATCTGGTGCAGAACTCTTGGAATCGATGAATTCTTATTTGACATGATGAGTTCTCATCAGAGCATAGTTCATTTTTTTGTGTCAATCTCCTTAAAAAATGAGACAAGTTCTTCTGAGGATAGTTCATCTTCTGTATCAACCTCTTTAAAAAATGAAACAAGGTCATTTGAGGATAGTTCTTTTAATGTGTCAACCTCGTTAAAACAATGAAAAAATTTCTTGTTCAATTCGAGTCTTTGATAAGATCCTGTAAAATCCCAGTTCAGTCTTTCTCTTGATCTCATAACTTGAACCTTCACTCCATCTGCCTTTCATATGGATTGAAGCTTGGGGGGCATGTACCTCGAATTGAGTCACCATGCTGGGGGCATGCAAAATTTTTCAAGCATAGTTTATCTTTGTTTCAAGCTTGTGTAAAAATGAAACCATTCTTATTTTACGTCTCGTGATTTCCATTTTATCAGCCTATTTTTCCAGATGAACCTTGGTCTTCTCATTCCATCGTCCCCATCTGCTTAGCTGATCACACACCTTCACTTGATTGTTTCACCCAATCCTGAGGAACCGCTGTGATGAGTGGTCTTGTTAGCCAGCCTCTTGACCTTTATTTGTTCAGAGTAGTTCTACCATCAACGAAACCAATTGCTACCCTTAATACCACTCGTTCCTCCAGGAGGAGTCAACTTTCAGCTCTTTTCTGACTCTCTAAAATTGAAAATATTTTTGAGATTCTTGTCATTTTGAACTCGTTAAATGGCTGCGAAACGATATCCACCCAGTATACATTTACCCCTTTTTCGGGCTAGGATATATTACTTACGAAAAAGGAATACCTTAGCCTATTACAACTAAGAGGTTCTCTCGGATATTGTTTTCTACCTTTTTGGATCTGAGAGGCTATTTACAAAAAGGGCCTTGCTGGAGTTTTCTTTTCCGCTTTCTTTTCAAAATATCTAAACATGAAAAGATGTTGATTTCTCCCTTTGTCAGACTCGTTAAAAACTAATGACATCAAACTCCGTCATTATGACGTTACTCGAGTTCCTCCATCCTAGGGCTCGCAAAATGTACTAGGTTGGATTTGTCAGAAGGAAAAACTTACATCACAAGCATATAATATCCATTTCAAGCTTGTTTTCAAAAATAATTGGGGTTATCGCCAGAAATGGTGGGGGAAAATGGAACTAGATTATAGTCGTGTTGGTAGTATGTCGCTCTTGAACATGGCACTTTTCTGCATTCGTATCGGGTTGAGGACATGTCACTTCATCATTTTTTTGCCTCCACAAGTTTGGGTAATCTCTTTTTACTACTTATCTTCTCTTTTCCTCCTCATCATGACCTCAGATCCCTTGATGTCAAATGGTGTGAAATCCAGTGTTGTGCCACCGATATGTTCAAGAGAAGTTTTTCCTTTTCAGTTTTCAACCTCCCTCTGATTCTTTGTTGGTCTCACTTCACAAAAATTATATTCCTCTATCTCGTGTTTATGATGTGGGAAATATTGTGGCCCACCTTCGATCAGGTCACTTCCTGTCTACTTCAGCTCATTTTCCAAGAAGCTGATCCAAGGACTCCTTTCATGTACCCTGGAGCCTGCATGCCTTAATGGTAGGGTTTTTTCATCTGTTGCAAGGTTTACATCATTGGGATTCGATCGGATGATTATGCAAGTGTTCAATGCCAGATCACTGTTCACATTCCACGAATTGTACCCTTTTTACCTTGAGAGCCATTTTCATTATTGGTGGTTTCTCTCATGTTTGTTAATAGCTCTCATTATTGGCTGGTAATGAGACAATGTTCCTACATGTTTGACTTCAACTCGTCTATTTGCATGCTCTAACTTGTACTTTTTTCAGGTTGGGATGGAGTGCAAGACCCTAGGTTTTGTCTCATGAAATCTAGGCTGCGGGTTCTTTGTGGATTACTATGACTTATTACATGAACCTTTTGATTGGATGGCTACGGCCATAACTGAGTCTATTTGATGATCCTTATCACTGGATGGCTGCGTCCATACCTCGGATCTCACTTTCATGTACTCTATTATGGATGGTTGCACCCATACCACGTATCATGTATCATAGATATCAGTTGCATTTGTACTTTCAGGTCTTCCGACAACAGTTTTTGGGTCGAATGTTTTCTCATAAAGCATTTCACCCCTCCCTCTCTCTTGGACCTCATGCTTTAGGGGGGCATCTGTTACCTAGCATTTTGTCACCATCCCTGCAATCCCTCGTCCTGCATATTAGAGGATCATTCCCGTGACCTGTAAGTAATGTCATACTCTGCAAACACCTTCTTTGTATCCTTCTACATAAGGACATCATTTCTCCTGTTGAGCATTTCCTCAAAAAACACAGAAAAACCTATGTTTTGGCCTTGGCGCAGATAGCCAATTCATCCCTCATGCCGATGAGGAAGATTTGCACTAGAGCCCGCACCACCTAGCGCTTTGTCTCAGTGTATTTCCCACGATAGCCATTTTTAGGAATGTTTTTGAACAAATAGAGTTGGAAGTTTCCTTCTATCTACCTCAGGGATGACTCATTAGAAGTGGTTAAGTTGATAAGCCATCGATCTCTCTCTTTAGGTAGTGGTTTTTTACCTCCAATGGAACACCGTTTGAAGATGGGAATCCCTTCCATGATTATAGGGATCCTAACCTCTCCCTCTTCATCTATATAAATAGGCTTTCTCCCTTTATGAAAGCTAGCTGAACATGTAGCCAAAGAGCTGAACAGATAGGCAAGGAGTTGAACTTAGAAGAAGAATACTTTAGCTGAGTAATTCCTATTGAGAAGGTAGAACCAAGGAGGATTCCGCAGAGAATGTCTCGTCTGAATTCCCGACGAGCCTTTGTGAGACGTGCTCCACTTGAACCCTACTGGAGGATATCGCAATGTTGAAGCTTGGTTGTCCTCTTCCTTCCATTTATTAATATACTCAACTATGGTGTTGGTTCCATCATTGTGTTTATGTAATGCAATTCATTTAGTCCTCTTCGACTAACTAATAGTTGCGAATGTGAATTAGTATGTTATATATCATCGTTGTTTCTTGTGTGTATACAGATGTCTGAGCATGAAAGCGAGAAGATCGTGATCCGTTAAACCAAGTGCGAGGAGCGAGCCACTCTTTTCGGTGACCACAATAGCATAGGATTTCCGGTAAGTCATCAATCGAATCTCCATACATTTGTTAACTAGGATTCAATATTATAGCGTGTCTTCTTTGTGGCTAGACCCACCTTAGGGCTAGTGGGATTGCCTATGTCCATAGAGGGTATTTACCTCACCAACAAATTTGCCAATTTATTTGTGAGGTAAATCCCCTCTCTAGATAGAGGTGATCCCACTAGCCCTAGAGTGGGTATAGCCACAAACAAGACATGATATAATGTTTATTCCTAGTTAACGAATGGATGGAGATTAGATAGATTACTTACCGAAAATCCTACGTTGTTGTGGTCGTAAAAAAGAGTGGCTCGCTCCTCGCTCTTGGTTTGACGGATCACGATCCGCTCACTTTCACGGTTAGACACCTGCATACACATAAGAAAAAATGACGATATACGACATACTAATTCACATTTATATCTATCAGTCAGTATAAGAGGTCTAAATCAATTGCATTACATAAACACAATGATGGAACCAACACCATAGTCAAATATCTTAATAAATAGAAGGAAGAGTACAACCAAGATTTGACGTTGCGATCTCCTCCAACAGGGTTGAAGCGGAGCATGTCTCACAAAGGCTCATCGTGAATTCAGACGGGACTCTCTCTACGGAATCCTCCTTGGTCCTAATTTCTCAATAGTAGTTACTCAGCTAAAGTATTCTTCTTCCAAGTTCAGCTCCTTGGCTATCGACCGACCGGCCTGGTATAGAGGAAGAGGGAGAAGTTAGGATCCCTATAATCATGGAAGGGATTCCTATATTCAACGGTTTGTCCATCGGAGGTAAAAAACCACTACCTAAAGAGAGAGATCCGTGGCTTATCAACTTAACCACTTCTAATGAGTCATCCCTGAGGTAGTTAGAAGGAAAATTCTGCCTCTATTTGTTAAAAAAAATTCCTAAAATGGATGGTGCGGGCAATACACTGAGACAGAGCACCAGGTGGCACAGGCTCTAGTGAAGATCTTCCACATCAGTGCGAGGGGTGAACTGGCTATTCGCGCCAAGGCCAAAACATAGGTTTTTTTGTGTTTTTTGAGGAAATGCTCAACAGGAGAAATGATGTCCTTATGCAGAAGGATGCAAAGAAGGTATTTGCAGAGAATTATCCTCCAATATGCGGGACGAGGGATTTCAAGGACGGTGACAAAACGTTGTGTAACAGTTCTAAACTATTAAGTACCACCAGAGGTAGAAAGTAATCGAAAAATTCTATTATGGTGCATAGGTTTTGGTCCAAAAAGCATGCTCTATTTCATAGGGTTTTATCTCAGTAATTTTGCTACAAATTGTGGCGTCTCCCACGTGCCTGGTACCTGTGACTTGCAAAAAGGTTTCCAAAACTCAACAAAAGAAATAATTTTCTATAAAATAGTAGAAATAAAAAACTATAAAAAATAATTGAGAGAAAAAATTAAGTTTGAAAAATAGTGAAATAAGTTGAAACAATAGTCACCATGGCTTCTAAATTGTTACACCAATGGAATCGTTATTTTTTATGTAAATTTTTCAAAGAAGTATACCAAAATTGTTTACTTAAGTTGTTGGTGACAAGTGACCCTAATAACAAAATATGACTGCTAATATGTTTTCTAAATAAAAAAAAATAATAATAAAATCCTACAACAGATAACATGAAAATATAGCAAAAAATATAATAGGAAATTATATATTAAATACCTAATGGAAGCAGCAGAAAATGATGTTTATTATTCAAAATAAGAATCATTACACTTGATGAGGAGATATTTTATACTTGGGCCTGCAAATCACCCTCCATGGAATGGGTCCTTTTTAGGCCCTCTGCTTTAGTACTTCCTTCTCTCTCTCAAATATTATGCAGTAACCAAAAAGGATAAATAGTGATAATGGTGAACTCAAAGTGAGAGCTTGGATGTTACAAGATGATAATGGGGATGATGAGAATGGTCCTAGTGTAGAATGAGGAAAAAACCACTGTATTTATAACAAACTATTGAGATAGATTGAGATGTAGAAAATAATTAAATATTATACAATAAATCAAAATATAGAAGTTGTGAATATTTTATTATATTTTTTGAGAGGGAAAAGATATTCGAAATGATCAAGTATATTTACTTAGAAAATGGTTAAAGTAATTAACAAATAAAAAAATATTTATTAATTACTTTATGGTGATTAAATAAAACTTGAATTAGAAACAATTATTTAATAATTATTTTAAGAGAGAAATAGGAGAGAAATATGGAATAATAAATAAATAATGATTGATTTAATTATTATCATGTATTTTTTTAAATGAAAAATAATTTAGGAAAATGGTTCAGTAAATTATTTCCTAAGGTGAAAGTGGGTTTAAATGTGTAAAAGGCCATCATACATGGTGTATTTTGATCAATGTAGTAAGAAATATCTAGGTGATCATTTTTTGGGTGATAAGAGTTAAAATAGATTCAAGGTAAAGAAACCATCTGATTTTCTTCAATTCATATAAAAAATTATTTCACTAACCTATGGTAACTATATTTGGCTACTTGAATTAAAATTTTAATTTTATTCCCAAACTTGTGGCTACTCTTTCACAAATTAATTATTTTAGAAAATAAAGTATATCATATCCATTAATAACTGAAGATAATACTTCAATTTACTATTCTCTACTAGGAATCAACATTCGAGCTCTAAATTACTATTATTGGTAGGATTCTTCTATGGACTTCTTCACTCCAACCATCTCAAAAATAGTGTTTGTAGGGTTAATTTGTGGACTTGTGTACTCAAATTATCATGAAAATAGAGCTACAATCAAGGATTAAGGAAACTGTAAGTGGGAATCATTAATGACAGATTTTGTGCAGGTAATGGTTACAAAGGTCAAGTTTTTTAATGAGAATAAAATACACCTAATTATGATTGGCTATTGAGAATAGGAGTTATAAATTGAAAATTTTGTTTTCTTGTTGGTTATTTTCAAATTAGGTTATAAACTAAAAAAAAAATTATTGAGCCTCAACCTAATATTATATACTAAAACTTATTTGTATGTGTGTGTGTGTGTATAGATACACATACACACTATATATATATAGGCAACATTAAATATATCTTCTATGTCTTTTTAATTTTAGTTAAGTTGATGTTAATTTTTTTAATGTTTTTTATTTAATTTCAAATATAATGATCTAACATGACATTTCCCCGTTACTAATTTAACTTTTTCCTAATTATTACTCATATAAAATGGGACTTTTGTTCCATAGATTTGTTGTGCTATACAAAAAATCCCCATTTATTTTTATAGATAGGGACCCTTTAGAAATAAATAGGAAACTCTTTTTATAATTTCCTAAAATAAAAAAAATACCTAGAAAATAAATTTTCTATTTTTTCCTTAAAGTGCATCGCATGTTACATATTTTATTTCAAAAAAGAACCATAAAACATAAAATATGTGAATTGCGATATGCGCTCAAAGTCTCTCCGAAGATATAATTAAAAAAAAAAAAAAAAAAAAAAAAAAAAAACCCTTAAAAAAAACCTCAATCGTCGTTATATTTGTTTTCCTTTTTGCATCCCATTTTACTTAATCAATAAAACTTTAAGAAGAAAATTATATAAGTTGCGATTCTCACGGACCCGCCAAGCAAATAAACCAAAAAATATAAAATATTTCGGCTATCACGGTCACTTCAATGTTTTCGCAATTCGCATTGTGCGTAACTTATAATATACACTCAAACGTTATCCCATAAAAGTTGTGATCTGTGATTTGCGTAGATCGCATTTTGCAGTATTCAAAAATCAAGTATCACGAAATATTATAAGGAATGATTGCGATTTTCATAGTTAATGAATTTAGCGCGTGAAACAGCTTGTCTCATATCAAATGGAATTTAAGATCTTAACGGATTTAAAACAATTGATTGATCTTACATGTGAGGCCATGTGAAATATTAAATTAGAAATTATGAAAGGTGATTGATAGATTCATATCTTCTCGCATGTGTTTGAGGTAAATTATTGATTTAATCTTGTGATACTCCTTATGTGTTAAATTCACTTTTCTCTCAGGAAACCAATTAACGGGTTCAAGAAGATCAAAATGAGAAAAAGGGCCAAAGAAAATTCTCAAATTTCATCGACAAAAGACAGAGATATGTCTCCATATTTTTAGATATCGTCTGCAATAAAGACTATGGTAGTTTGACATAGGAGGCAATGTATAAACCCTTTTAAGATGAAGGACCAAGGGTGATAAATAAGTATCTACAACAAGCACTACTTCTACCTCTAATGAAACCATTTTTGACGTTGCATGCTCATACATTCACAGGATAGCTCCAAGACCAAAGATTCTTCCTTATAGAGATATGGTTAAGTGGGCAATTGACCACTTAAACATTGAAGATAGAATGTTCAAAAATTCGAGAGGAGAAACTATAGGTTATTTCAAAGTAGAGGATTTAGTAGCAATGTATCATCTACCAACCCTGCAGCAGAAATATGACAAAAAATATGTGCAGAAATTCAGAGGAGAACGTCCAGATCTTATCAAAGTCATCCATGAATGGAAGGACAATGAAGGGAAATTGAATCAAGATAAGTCTGGTACGTACCCAATTTCACAAATTCCTAATCCTTATTTTTATGGCACCGGTATGTTATGTATAATATTTTCCAAGCCTAATAGCACTAGATTTTCAAGAGATTAGGTTCCCTTAATTCACGCATTTGTAAATTCATTTATCTTAAATTGGGCAGAAATTTTATCCAATTACCTAGCCAATCATATAACTGAATATAGGAATAAAATAATTGTTTCATTCAGAGAGATACCTCATTTTTATATGTTTTCCTATGTCATCGATGCTATCTATTTTACTTGTAAATTTCCTACCATGAGTTGGAAATGGAGTACCAAGGACCCTACCCTGATTCACATCTACCACAGAGAACTATGGGATTCAGAGTTCCACTTACATTTCTATAAAATCTGTTATGGAGTCATATTTCCCATACATCAGATGATTTTCAACAAAAGAGCTCCTAGGGTTTTTGAAGAAGCCAACATAGATATTCTTCCAGTAGCTAGATGGTTTTCTGAAGAAAAGTTTACATACATTAGAGTATTTGGGAGATATGCTTCTCCCCATGTTTTACCTTACTATGTTCTCGATAAATTACTTGCAAAATAAATAGCCCATCATCTTTTCAATGGTGTCACGAAGCAGTTGAAGGATGGTAAAAAGGCTATTTGGCCTAATTTCTTTCTACAGTGCAACACCTTTGCTCTAGCTAATATCAGCCATACTTACAAAGAGGTTCCCAAGATGCAGTTATTGAAATTGGCATTTATGCCAGGAATATTATATGATCCCAATGATGTGATTAAAAATTACATAACATAGCTTAAAATTAAGCCTTTTGTAAAGGAAGCAGATGTGTTTGATGAGCTCTTCCAGGGCATGGAAAATTTCTCTGATATTACCAAGTACGTTTCTAGTCAACTAAGTCAAGAGGATGCTAAATCTTTTCAAGAATACATAAACAAGAGACTAGAAAACGCTCCTTTAAATTTTTTGAATATTGAAGATGAAAAACATATTCCAAAGTGTTAGTCTGGATGATGAAATGAAAGATATATCTAAATATGAATTAGGCCAATGACATCAGCAGTCTGATAATTCGGATCACTCTAAAATTGAATCCAAATCTAAGAAAGAAAACTTAGAAAAGACAATTGACCAAGTTATTCAAGAGATAGAAATGCTAGAGGAAACAAGAAATAATGGGATGGAATCAAATTTCGTAACAGTTCTACATAGTCATAGCATGCTAGATCAGTCCAATTCATCACAAGTAAAAGATCTTATTAATGAATGGGAATAATTTTCCGAAGCAACAAATAATCCCAAATAAAATCCCAATACTGATCAAGAAACAAGTTTCCAAACACTAGAACCCTCACAGAAAACAGTTGAAACTGTCAATCCACTACAAATAGTTCCAGCAATGCATGACAAATAAATCATACCGACCTACCCTATAGATTAGATATTTCTACAGATTGAACATATGCTTTCATTAGATATTTTCTACAGTCCCAGTTACAAGGTTGTAGTTAATAGAAATAAAAGAAGAAGGATTGATGAAACAACTCCAAAACCAACAAATGAATCAGTTGATGTACTATGGAAATATTACTTAGATGATCCCACTGAACATCTAACCAAATTATCACAATATTTAAGGGCATATGCTACCGCTACTATTGATAAAGCTATTGAGGTTAGAGTATTGTTGAAACAAAAGGAAGCCAGAGTACAAGAATTAGAACAATTGTTTAATGAAGATAAAGCCAAGTCCATTGAGCAAATCAAAATAAGCACAACCCAATTTCATGAAGATATTGAAAGCCTCAAATTGAAGTACCAGAAAGAGCTTAATGAAAAGCAAGCACATCTGGAAATAGTAATGGCTGAGTTACAAAGTCAACCCTAATTAGAACAATTTATCAAAGAAACACTTGATGTAAACACCATGCTAAAGAAAGAACAAGAAATGTTTTTTCAACAAGCTTCCATGATTGATTCTTATTATGATTCCATTAAAATAGTGATTCAACAAATAGAAATTCAAAAACTGGAATGTGAAAGACTTGAAAAGAAAATAGAAGAACACATTCAGTGGAAAATTTCAGAAACAGGAAAGCAAGATAATCTAACACAAATAGGTAAGCTTCACAAAGAACTGTTATTCATAGAATGGGGAGAAAAAATTAATCAGGCAGAGAAAGCAGCAACCAAGACGTGCAAGAAATCAAATGAGATTATTTATTTTATATGTGAGCAATTTTTTAAGACATAAATTCTTGAGGAAAACACGTCTGATGTGTTTTCGGGAATAAGGGAAGTAGAATTAAAGTGGAGACAAAGAGTAGATACGTAAGAGGAAATGATAAAAAAATTTAATGAGTTTGATAAGGAAAATTACTTGAATTTTCTGATCAAACCTTACCATCAACATCAAACTTTTCAGTCTTTTATAGATTCAGCAAAAAGATCTCAGTCAGTAATCTAAAATGTTATTTTCAAGGGATAGATTCGATCATGGATGTCAGAGCTAGCTCAGCTCAAATAAATGTTACATATTTGTCAACTTCGTGATCACATTCAGAAAGGAGGGCAGGATTTGCAAAATCAAGATTGTTAGTTTAAATTCCTAGATTGTTGTTTAAGTTAAGCTTTTAGAGGAAGGTTGTTTTAAACCTCCTCTACATTTTTGTAATAATTTAATTTTAGTTTATAGTTAGTTTAGTATTTAAACCCTTCTCATGCAGTTAGAGAAGGGTCCAGAAATTTGTCAAAAACATTTGCAAAGAATGCACTACTGTAATTTTGTGAGTGCTTTGATGAATTAAGGGAACATATTCTGTTATCTTTTAGTAATTAAAGCTGTTTAACTGATGTTGCAATACTGTACTCTTCAAATCACTTGAAAGTGGGAAGGAACAGATTCATTACTATCAATATATAGAGTAGAACTTCATGCATATCGTACTTCTATTCACTGGTGTTAAGTCTTGTCTCTTAAATCGATAGTTATTTTTTATTGAATTATATATTTGAAACGTTATCATATTTAAATATTACATGCAATTATGTTCTAATATTTAGCTATGGTTTCTTATTGAATATGTAATCACATTGGAAAATGCAATATGTTTTATGCAATTCTTCTATGCAAACTATTTTGTTAGAAGAATCATTTTAGATAATTTTCATCTCTTTCGACTATTAAATGATCTATATTACTAATAGTTGAAGGATATCATTTTAGATCGCATAAAGGAAAAACACCCCGGGTATATATTAGATTAATTACTTAGATAGATGCATATAGATTAAAAATCATTATCAATTTTCATGTTATATTCACAAACACCCTCATAAACCATCCTTATTGAAAAACTAGTCCCATTATCCCCAGTCGAAGCCACTATACCAAACGGAAAAGGAGCTACTTTAAGGTCCGGACCGGGTTGTTTTCCCCCATGTTTTGGACACAAAATTCTGAGGCCTCAACACATTGGCACTAGAGGGAGGGGCAAGTGAATGGCACAAAGGTTTGATCAATCTAAAGATCAATCATCAAATTTCTTTCCCTCTAGATCCCTTTCAACTTCTAGAAAAGTTTCCATAGCTTCATCTATAAACTCTGAACTTCATCAACCCTCCCCTAAGTCTCCTAGCGAAAATCAAACTATGTTATTTCCCAAAATTCATCAACATTCTCCCGAGGTTCAGTCTTTGATAGAAAAGTTAGAAAAAGTATCTATTTCTACTAAAAAGCTTGAAACTTCAAAATTAACGGATCTTAGTATTTCATCCTCTGTACAACCTCGAAGAATATTAACTCAATCAGAAATTCAAAAAGCATGTATTCTCCCTTTTGAATTCCCCATCAATAGTAATCAGAAGAAGTTAAAGAGGACTCAATCAAAATCAATCACTAGCGAGATCTCATCCCATTCATCTCCATTTCCTCCACTCATTTCGACAAATTTCATTCCAACAGTTGGTATCACTTTCACAAGTTCCAATACTCAAAATACTAGTCCTAGTAACCAAACTATTTCATCATAAATTCATAATCAACCCATTCAAAATCCAATGGAAGGACAAGTCACTCCACCAAATGTAAACCCATGGAGTAATCCAGGAACTATAAATATGCCTCCTCCTCTTCACGCTTTACCTAAAAATCCTGAAAAATGGCTACCAAAATTTAACCTTGATGATGGTCTTCCTGCAGAAGAACATGTTCATAATTTTATGTTAGTTGTCAACTTAAATAAAGTAGTTGAGGAAGGTTGCATTGTACGATTATTTCCATATACTTTAAAGGAATCTGCAGGATCTTGGTATTTTTCATTACTTACTCAGTCCATAACTAATTGGAATATGTTTGAAGAATAGTTTCTGGCTAAATTTGGAGACGACAGAACTACATCAACTCTAATCAATGTTCTTTCGAATATTAAATCTAAAACATGTGAAAAGATAAAATATTTCAACTCAAAGTTTAATAAATTACTCAATAAAATTCCTGTTACTGCAATTCCATGTATAGAAGTTCAAATTGAGTGGTATATATCATCACTTCCATCTAATATAGCTATTTTCATTGATAGAGAAAAACTAGCAACACTTGCTGGAAATATGAAAGAATCTCTATCTGTTGAAAAACGCATAACTGCTCTTGAGAAAAATAATTCTCAGGAAGATCATAAATCAAAGAAAATATATTTCAAATATGATTCTAAAAATAAAACACCAAAAGATCCATTTGATGTAGAAGTTCCTCAAAAAGTTTTGAAAACCATGACGAATGAAATGGCAGACATCAAGAAAGAAGTTGTTGAAAATTCGAATTCAAAAAAGGTTTTCAGAAATTTCAAACAAAAGCAAACTTCTAGTTCTCAACCTCTGAATATTATATCAAATGTTGAATCAGATCAAGATGACGAAGAAGAACAATTAGAAGAGGAAGAAGAAGTTGAACTTAATGGAATGTGTGATTTTATCCTATCAAATGAAGAAAAACTTGAAGCTTTTCCTATTAGCACACGTAGAAAAAATAATACTAAAACAACATTTTCTAGTCAACAGCAAAATATTTCTACTCCTGCTAAAGACAAATCAACAAAAATGAAATCTAATTCAAAAGTTATTTAAATAAGTTATGTTACAGTAGATTCTTCACATGTATCTAAAAAAATGGTTATCTTAGATACCATTGAATATAATATAGTTGAATATATGAAGAAGACTAGAGAAAATATTTTGATTCATGAGCTTACCAAATTGAAGCAACAAAAACAAATTCTACTCAGAGAACTAAAATTTGTTCCTGCTTCAAATTTACTTGCTCGGACCATTATAGTGCAAGCTATTAATGGAACAAGTAAACCACCTTCTCCTTCAGAAAAAATAGATGCTTCAGATTTAATCATAATAGGTGATCGATCCATCTCTCATACTCCCCCATTTCTCTTAACCTATGAAATATATAACAAAAATGTTCATAATTGCTTGATAGACTCGGGGGCTTCTTCGACTATAATGCAAAAATCAGTTTTTGCTAAATTGAACATTACTCCTCAGAGTTCTCCAGTTCATATAGTACAACTTGACAGAACTAGAGTAGATGTATTAGGAGATTTGAACTCTGTTACAATTAGATTATCATCAAATCCAAAAGTTGTTCAGATAATTGATATTTTGATTGCAGACATTCTTGAATTCTATGGTTTAATTTTAAGTCATGATTGGTCTGAGAAACTTCATGGACATTTTTCCACAGACTAGTCACATATGTGGTTATCACATAACAAAAAGTGAAATCAAATTCTAATTGATCATGAAAAGTTTATGAAACACACAGTGACTGATCTTGAAGAGATTAATGAACCAGCAGCTTTCAATAATAAAATTATTGGAAGTTATTCTACACAACCTTTTTAAGGAAACTTCAATGATCATACATCTCCTTTATTTTATAATGTGGTTGTATCTCAAATCGAGAATTTTTCCCAACCAGATAACTCTAGATGTATCAATTTTTCAGATAAAGAATTAGTTGATTCTTTGTTTTGGACACTTTATTTTGATGGTTCTAAATCTGAAGATTATGCAGGTGTGGGTTGCATTTTAATAAACCTAGAAGGAGAAAAGACTATGTTAGCTTGTCGGTTAGAATTTGATTGTACCAATAATGGTGCTGAGTATGAAGCATTAGTTCAAGGATTATTAAAAGCTGTCAATTTATATATCAGATATTTGAAGGTTTTAGGAGATTCACAAATCATAGTTAGGCAAGTGAGAGATACTATCCATTGTAATTCTAGACATTTAAAACATTATCAATCATTAGTCCAAGAATTAACTACTCACTTTCTTGCCTTCAATATTTCTTCTATACCTAGAATTCAAAATGCTAGTGCATACTTACTCGCTATGTAGAATCAAAGTTGATCCCATCCCAAGAATTCAGTCCTGATAGATTTTCTATTGAGTTAATTTTCAGACCATCTATTCCTTATAACATTACCAATTGGAGAGTATTCAATAATGACTCAAATATCATAGATTTTTTAACATCTGAAGAATCTTATGATAATCAAATCATGGATGAAAATTAACATGACTCTCAAATTAGGAAAGAGCAAGATGAAAATTCTATTCCAAAATCTATTGTCAAGTTAGAAGACCTATATGACTTAAACAATAGATTTTAAAAAGTAACTAACTCAAAAGTACAGATTTCTACCTTAACACTTGAGTTAGTTAATCTAGGAAATGAAGAAAAACCTCAAAATATAAATCTAGGTCTTGGTTTGTCTTCTGATGGGAGATTATCATTCATCAAGTTATTTAGGATGTAAAAAATTATTTTTTCTTGTGATTATTCTAATCTCAAAACATATGATACTTCTGTAATCCAACATACAATTCCTATGATATCAGAAAAAAAACATGTACAACAGAAATTAAGAAAGATTCACCCAAATTTGGAAAATAAAATTAAAACTGAATTGAATAAACTTCTTAAAGTGAAAATTATCTTTCCAGTCAGACATTCAAAATGGGTATCAAATTTAGTACCTGTCATGAATAAGAATGGTGATATTAGAATTTGCATTGACTTTAGGAATTTAAACAAAGCTTGTTAGAAGTACAATTTTTCGTTATCAACCATGGAACAAGTATTGCAAAAAGTCGTTGGTTCTAAACTTATTTCTTTTCTAGATGGATTTTCAGGTCACAATCAGATCCTCGTTCATCCAGATGACAGACTGAAAACTACGTTCAAAACTAAGTGGGGAACTTATGCCTATCAGGAAATGCCTTTTGGATTAATTAATGTAGGTACCACTTTCCAAATAGCCATGGACACATCTTTTAGAGGACTCATAAACAAAACGGTTGTTATCTATTTAGATGACATTATTTTCTTTTCTAAATATGCAAAATATCATGTTAATGACCTAAAGCAAGTCTTTGAACGATGCAAAAGGTATGAAATTTCATTAAATCCAAGGAAATCATTTTTTTCTTTAGCTGAAGGAAAAATATTAGGATTCATCATGTCACAAGATGGTGTTTATATTGATCTTGAAAGAGTTGATGAAATTAAATTAATTTATTTCCCTCATAACAAGAAAACCATGCAATCTTTTTTTGGGAAAATTAATTTTGTTAAGAGATTTGTCCTTGATTTTTCTCAAATAGTTTTACAATTGCAGAATATGATTCAGAAAAATTCCCTTTTTAAATGTGGACATAACGAAAGAGAAGCATTTGAACTGATTAAATATTCAATTTTTAATGCTCCATTCCTAACCACCCCTAATTTTCTTAATCCATTTACATTATATACTTTGTCATCGGATACATCATATGCACATGTTTTAACACAATTGAATGGCCAACAAACAGAAGCACCAATATCATTATTTAGTTCAAATTTACAAGGTGTAGAATTGAATTATAAATATATTGAAAAACATTAAGCATTTGTTGTTTTTAAAGCCATAAAACATTTTAGACATTTTCTCCTAAAGTCTCATATGAAAAGCATAGTTCCATTTTCTACAGTAAGACAACTTTTGATGCAGAAAGAATTAGGAGAAAAAAAGAGCTAACTGGGTAACTGCATTGCAAGAATATGATGTAGAAATAAAACCCTCTAAAATCATTAGAGGACAAGGTTTTTGGAGAATTCTTGCAGGAGCATGACATCCACCACTGGAAGAAGATTCAGGTAATGTGCAAATATCAGAGGTAAGCCTCAATGATTCAGATTCAGAATATTCAAATCTTATATTTTATTTAAGAAATGGATATGCTCCAAATCATCTCAGTTATAAGACAAAAATATCTCTTAGACTAAAAGCTAAACAATATGAGTTAGTCAAATATGTGTTATTTAGAAGAAATTTTGATTCTGTACTTCTAAGATGCCTAGAAGAAACCGAAGTAGATAAAGTCTTGCAGGAACTCCATGATGGACCAGCTAGAGGAAATTTTGGAGGAAATACAACAACACATAGAATTCTACATTTAGGTTACTATTGTCCTACACTTTTCAGAGATGCTCATGAGTATTCAAGGAGATGTACAATATGCCAAAGCACATCTGGAAAATAAAGAAAGCAAACATTCCCATTACATCTAGTCAATATTGAACAACCATTTGAGCAATGGGGCTTAGATATAATTGGTGAGATCGTTCCAAACTCTTCCAAACAGCATAGATATATTCTTATAGCTACATATTACTTTACCAAATGGGTGGAATAAATTCCATTAAAAGTAGCTAATTCAGAGAATATCATTGATTTCATCGATCAAAGTATCATAACCATATTTGGTCTACCTATTTCTTTGATGTTTGATAATGCATCTTATTTTTCTGGAACTACTGTGATAGATGTTGCAATTAAAAGAGGTTTCAAATTAAAATATTCTGCAAATTATTACTCCCAAGGAAATGGTTTAGTAGAATCAACAAACAAAAATTTGATTAGAATAATCAAAATAACTATTGAACATAATCAAAGAAATTTGCATAACTCATTAATTTTCGCTCTTTGGGCAGATCGAATAACTGAAAAAACTTCTATTGGTGATTCACCATTTAATCTTGTATATGGAAAAGAAGTTATTCTTCCCACCAATGTAGTTATTCCATCTCTTTCCTTAGTAAAATTTATTGATAAAATTCCTACTTCTTCTTTATAATTCAGACAAGCTCAAACTTTTAAGTTAGAAGAAGAAAGGGAAAAATCCAAAAAATTTCATATTCATCATCAAAAAATAATAAAAGCCTCATTTGATTCAGCTTCTGTCATGCCAAAAAAATTTCAAATTGGTGATTTGGTATTGAAATGGGACAAAGCGCATGAGGAAAAAGGAAAACACATGAAGTTTCAAAAACTATAGCTAGTTCCATTTCAAATAATTGAAGAAATAGGCCCATCAACATTTTTATTGCAAGATTTATCAGGCAAAAAGGATTCTTTGCCTGTTAATGGGTAGATTTTGAAAAAATATTTCTCATACGAGGTAACCCCTTCTATCCTTGTATATTAAAGTATTTTGTTTTTCTTGTAAAAATAAAAAAAGTTGCTTAGTATTGATATTTGGCCTTTCAAAACAAATCTTAGATGACTTTCTTTCGATTTTTCTTTTCACTTATAAAAAAATGAAAATGTTAAGGAAGGAAAATCAAAATATTTAGAGAGACAGATTGATTTTATCTTTTTGAAAAATGAAATTTCAATAAAAAAACTATTTGTTTTGATGAACTCTCATTTATATATAGCATGAATATTCTTTTTATCAGTCAATAAAAGAAACTTTAATATGGTAAAAACCTTTTTGCAGAAAAAAATCTAAAACTCGACATTATCATCCAGAATCTTAAAAGGACCTATGATTCATCCCATCCGAAAAATATTATAAAATTTTCAAAAGTAACTCAAAAGAAAATAAAATGATATGATTTGAAGAAAAACTTAAAAGATAATAAGTCTCATCATGAGCTTGTTTACCATGTTCATAAAGAAATAGTTAAACTGACATTATTAATACTATCTACCAAAACAGTGTAATGACTTGAGATTATATCAAAAATACAAGGGGTTTCATCAAGAGCCAGCTTGATCAATTTAATTAGTAGTTGTGAATGGCATTGTCATTATTTGGTTACCAAGCCAAGAAAACGACTTTTAAGTAAATAAAAATATATAAAAGAAAATTCTTAGAAATTAGAATTTATTTATGAAAATTATAAGACATACTGGATGGGAGAATGGATCATAGTTGTGTAAAAGGTAACCCTACGAAAATCTTAAAATTACCTATTGGAAAAGAGTCTCTATCTGTGATAAAAGAGTAAATTTGTATAAAGTTTATCTGTAAAGGTTATTGACTTTATGCTTTTAAACTCAGTAAGGACTGATATATAATTTCATACTTATATCTTTAAAGATGACTTATTATGAATAGTGAATAAAAGAAGTTTTCATTATTTAGCAAAGATATTATTTATTTAAAATTTCATTCCTTTAAACTATTTTATTTTCAAAAAGGTTTAGAAATTTAAAAAAATTTCATCAGAGACATCTATTTCACCCAAGTGAGTCACCAATTGTTGTGTTATACAACAACCCCCTATTTATTTTTATAAATAGGGACCCTTTAGAAATAAATAGGAAATTCTTTTTATAATTTCTTAAAATAAATAAATAAAACTTAGAAAATAAAATTTCTTTTTTTGCTTTAAAGAGCATCGCATATTACATATTTTATTTCAAAAAAAACCATAAAACGTAAAAGATGTGAATTGCGAAATGCGCTCAAAGCCTCTCCAAAGATATAATTAAAAAAAAAAAAAAAAAAAAAAAAATTTGCAAAAAACCTCAATCATCATTATATTTATTTTTCTTTTCGCATCGCACTTTACTTAATCAATAAATATTTAAGAAGAAAATGATATAAGTTGCGATACCCGTGGACCCAACAAGCAAATAAACCTAGAAATATAAAATCTTTTGGCTATCAAGGTCACTTCAATGTTTTTGCAATTATCATTGCGTGAAACTTATAATATACACTCAAACATTATCCCATAAAAGTTGTGATCTTCTATTTGTGCAGGTCACATTTCACAACTTTTAAGAATCAAGTATCACGAAATATTATAAGGAATGATTGTGATTTACGTAGTTAATGAATTTAGCATGTGAAACAGGTTGTGTCGTATCAAATGGAATTTAAGATCTTAACAGCTTTAAGATGATTGATAGATCTTACGTGTGATGCCATGTGAAATATTAAATTAGAAATTATGAAATATGATTGATAGATTGATATCTTCTCGCATGTGTTTGAAGTAAATGATTGATTTAATCTTGTGATACTCTTTATGTGTTAAAATAAATTTTCTCTCAGGAAACCAATTAATGGGTTGAAGAAGATCAAAATGAGAAAAAGGGGCAAAGAAATTTTTCAAACATCATCCATAGAAGAGACAGATATGTCTCCATTATTTTCAAATCCCGTTTGCAAAAAAGACTGCAACAGTTCGACATGGGAGGAAATGTATAAAATCTTCGAAGATGAAGGACCAAGGGTGATAAATAAAGTATCTAAAATAGGCACTTCTTCTACCTTTGATGCAACCCTTTTTGACGTTGCATGCTCATACATTCACAAGATAGCTGCAAGACCAAATATTCTTACATATACGGATATGGTTAAGTGGGCAATTGACCATTTAAACATTGAAGATAGAATGTTCAAAATTTCTAGAGGAGAAACTATAGGTTATTTCAAAGAAGAGGATTTAGTAGCAATGTATCATCTACCAACCCCACAGTAGAAATACGACAATAAATATGTGCAGAAATTCAAAGGAGAACATCCAGATCTTATCAAAGTCATCCATGAATGGAAGGACAATGAAGGGAAATTGAAGCAAGATAAGTCTGGTATGTACCCAATGGCACAAATTCCTAATCCTTATTGTTATGCTGCTCGTATGTTATGTAGACTATTTTCCAAGCCTGATAGCACTAGATTTTCAAGGGAGGGTTCCCTTAATTGATGCAATTGTCAATTCATCTATCTTAAATTGGGAAGACATTTTATACAATTACCTAGCCAAGCATATAACTGAATATAGGATTAAAATAAGTGTTTCATTTAGAGAAATACCTCTTTTTTATATGTCTGCCTATGTCATGGATGTTATCTGTTTTACTTCTAAATTTCCTAGCATGGGTTGGAAATGGACTACCAAGGACCCTACCCTGATTCACATCTACCACAAAGAACTTTGGGATTCATATTTCCACTTAAATTTCTATAAAATCTGTTATGGAGTCATATTTCCCATACATCAGATGATTTTAAACAAAAAATCTCCTAGGGTTTCTGAAGAAGCCAATGTAGATATTCTTCTAGTAGCTAGATGGTTTGCAAAGAAAATTTTACATACATTAGAGTATTTGGGAGTTATGCTTCTCCCCATGTTTTACCTTACTATGTTCCCGATAAATTACTTGCAAACGAAATATCCTATCAGCTTGTCAATGGTGTCATGAAGCAGCTAAAGGATGGTAAAAAGGCTATTTGGCCTAATTTCCCTTTGTAGTGCGACATCGTTGCTATGGCTAATATAGGCCATACTTACAAAGAGGTTCTCAAGATTGAGTTATTGAATTTGGCATTTATGCCAGGAAGATTATATGATCCCAAGGATGTGATTAAAAATTACATCACAGAGCTTAAAATGAAGTCTTCTGTAAAGGAAGTAGATGGATTCAATCACCTCTTCCAGGGCATGGAAAATTTCTCTGATATTACCAAGTATGTTTCTAGTCATCTAAGTCAAGAGGCTACTAAATCTTTTCAAGCATACAGAAATAAGAGATTATAAAACATTCCTTTAAATTTTCTGACTATTGATGATGAAAAACATACTCCAAGTGTTAGTCTGGATGACGAAATGAAAGATGTATCTGAAGATGAATTAGGTCAATCACAGCAGCAGTCTGATAATTAAGATCACTCTGAAAATGAATCTAAATCTAAGAATGAAAACTCAGAAAAGACAATTTACCAAGTTATTCAAGAGATAGAATTGTTGGAGGAAACAACAAATAATGGGACAAAATAAAATTCCAAAACAGTTCTATGTAGTCATAGCATGCTAGATCAGTCCAAGTCATCACAAGAAAAAGATCTTATTAAGGAATGAGAAGAATTTTCCGAAGAAATAAAGACTCCCAAAGAAAATCCAAATACTGATCAAGAAATAAGTTTCCAAACACCAGAACACTCACATAAAGTAGTTGAGAATATCAATACACTACAAAGAGTTCCAAAAATGCATGAAAAATAAATCATATTGGCCTACCCTATAGATCAGATAGTTCTACAGATTGAAGATATTCCTTCATTAGATATTTTCTACAGTCCCAGTTACAAGGCTGTAGTTAAAATAAATAAAAGAAGAAGGATTGATGAAACAAATCCAAAACCAAAAAATGAATCAGTTGATGTACTATGGAAATATTCATCAGATGATCCCACTGAACATCTAACCAAATTATCACAATATGCAGGTGCATATGCTACTGCTACTTTTGATAAAGCTACTGAGGTTAGAGTATTGTTGAAACAAAAGGAAGCCAGAGTACAAGAATTAGAATAGTTGTTGAATGAAGAGAAAGCCAAGTCCATTGAGCAAATCAAAATAAGCACAACCCAATTTCATGAAGATATTCAAAGCCTCTAATTGAAGTATCAGGAAGAGATTAATTAAAAGTAAGCACATATGGAAATAGCAATGGATGAGTTATAGAGTCAACCACAATTAGAACAATTTATCAAAGAAGCACTTGATGTAAACACCATGCTAAAGAAAGAACAACAAATGTTCTGTCAACAAGCTTCCATGATTTATTCTTATTGTGATTCCATTAAAATAATGATTCAGAAAATAGCAATTCAAAAACTGCAATGTGAAAGACTTGAAAAGAAAATCAAAGAACACATTCAGTGGAAAATTTCAGATACAGGAAAGCAATATAATCTACCACAAATAGATAAGCTTCATAAAGAACTTTTATTCGAATAATGGGGAGAACAAATTAATCAAGCAGAAATGGCAGCAACCAAGACGTCCAAGAAATCAAATGAGATTATTTAGTTTATATGTGAGTAATTGTTTAAGACATAACTTCTTGAGGAAAACACATATGATTTTTTTTCAGGAACAAGAGAAGTAGAAATAAAGTGGAGACAGAGAGCAGATACACAAGAGGAAATTATAAAAAAAATTAATAAGTTTGATGAGGAAAATTACTGGAATTTTCTGATCAAACTTTACCATCAACATCAAACTCTTCAGTCTCTTACAGATTCAACAAAAATATCTCTGTCAGTAATCTCAAATGTTGTTTTCAAGGGAAAATTAGATCACGGATATTACAACCATCTCAACTCAAAGAAATATTAGATATTTGTCAACTTTGTGATCACATTCAGAAAGAAGGGCAGGATTCACAAAATCAGGATTGTTAGTTTAAATTCCTAGATTGTTGTTTAAGTTAAGCTTTTAGAGGAAGGTTGTTTGAAACCTCCTCTACATTTTTGTAATAATTTAATTTTAGTTTATAGTTAGTTTAGTATTTAAACCCTTCTCATACATTTAGAAAAGGGTCTAGAAATTTGTCAAAAACATTTGCAAAGAAGGCACTACTGTAAGTTTGTGAGTGCTTTGATGAATTAATGGAACATATTATGTTCTCTTTTAGAAATTAAATTTGTTTAACTGATGTTACAATACTGTACTCTTTAAATCGCTTGAAGGTCGGAAGGAACAGATTCATTGTTGTCAACTTACAGAGCAAAACTTCATGCATATGTTACTTCTATTCACTTGTGTTAAGTCTTATCACTTCAATTGATAGTTATGTTTTATTGCATTATATATTTGAAAGGTTATCATATATAAATATTACATGCACTTCTGTTCTAATATTTAGCTATGGTTTCTTATTGAATATTTAATCACATTGGAAAATGCCATATGTTTTACAAAATTCTTCTATGCAAACTATTTTGTTAGAAGAATCATTTTACATAATTTTCAACTCTTTTGACTGTTAAATGATCTATATTACTAATAGTTGAAGGATATCATTTTAGATCGCATAAAGGAGCAACACCTCGGGTATATATTAGATTAATTACTTAGATAGATGCATATAGATTAAATATCATTATCCATTTGCATGTTATATTCAAAAACACCCTCATAAAACATCCTTATTCGGAAACTGGTCACATTATCCCTAGTCGGAGCCACTATACCAAAAAGAAAAGAAGCTGCTTTAAGGTCTGGACTTGGTGGTTTTCCCCCATGTCTTGGCCACAGCATTTTGAGGCATCAACAAGATCCTACCTCATTATCTCCTAGATCGAGGATATAACAAACAATAAAGTTTCCTAAACATAGTGCAAACAACTCCTTTCATTAATTGGAAATAAAAAAATATAGGGTTGTACCTTATTATCCTTGCTTGTTGTCGTATGTTAAAAAATATACTCTAGCAGTTGAAAATCCCACTCTTACTCAGATATCCTGTTCCATCCCATTTTCCAATCACCTACACACATAAACAAATAGACAAGGGAAATTTTATTTTCTTCAAGAAAGGAAAGTTAGGAAGAAAAAAAATATAGTCACAATAATCACATTATGACCTCATTAAAATACATTATATAGAGAGAGAAACTAAAATTATATTCCATAGCAAGTTATATATATATATATATATATATATATATATATATATATATATATATATATATATATAACCATTACTTTCCATGGAATATAATTTTAGTTTCTGTATATACATACAACTATTAGTGTTAAGTTTTTTCCTCCAATCCCTTGACCTTTATCCTCATTTTTCATACTCACAAACTAGGCTCATTCATGAAGCATGAGAGTAATTCACGACAAAAATACTCGAACATAAAAAAGTGTTATAATTAATTTATCTCCCTCTTCCACCATGAGAGGGTCTCATTATATAGGTCATCGTTGGAACTATAATGATATATCTAAATAAATAGGGGAAAAATAAGTTAGGAACCATCTGCACTTATTGATGACAAGCCAACTCATGATATCTTAGTTGAGTTGATCTTATTGGGAAGGCCAATTGCTACAAACTTTGAGCTTTGTCGCCCCCTGAGAGCAGGAATTCTATATAGTTTTAATGGTGAGTTACAATATGTTTAATAACATGAAGTGATTGCGTATATGTTGAAAATGTTGTGGGAGTGATGAGGTAGCTAACTAGGCACATACTATGAGGACCTAACCTAGGGTACTCTAACGAAACTGGTTGATCACAACATTTTAGAGGAAATAAAATGATTCATTTTCAATCCAAAACATTAATGTATTTAAAAATAGTATATATAATGTAACATATTTATTAAATGATATATTTGATTTAAAACCATTCATATGAACTAAATCACAATAAAATACATACCTAGTTATGATATGATGCTTGGTTCTGGTTCTCCTACTGGAACAACCCAATTGAATATGCTACCCTCCCAACTAGGAATGTCTTTCTATCTTCCTACCCTATGAAACCTCCACATTTTCCCTATCCCTCAAAGCCCAATTCCAAATATCACTATAGTGTGTCCAATTTATACCTAACACCCTCCAACCACAAACTAATCTATGAGTTCTCCCGCATGTGATTTCTCCCTCGTCGTCAATAACAAAAGACCAAAAACCAAAGAAGAATTCCTCATCCACCCTTTCCTCTCTACTTATGCCTCTCCCCTGAAATGAATTACAACCACCGCCCTTCATTTTCACTCACTTTCAACAAGCTCATAACTTCTCCTCTCCCCCCCACCCCACCCCACCCCCCGCCACCCAAAGCTTTATCTAGAAATAACTTCAAGGAGACAACTAGCCAAGTTGAGGGAAATGAAATAGTAAATAATAATATTTAGGTGTCAGACTGAGGTTTAATAAATAAAAAAATAATAATATTAAGTCGTATGAGTAAACCTTATAGTTTCACATGGATCTTATCAATTTAATATTAATAAGCATATTGAGATATGAATTAATAATTATAAGTGAATATTTTAAGGTTAATTCAAAAATAATCAAGATCAACCATTAATAAAGCTTAAGGATAACCATAATCCTAATCAAATTAAAATTACCCATTTATTTAATCATCTATCATTTCAAGCTTTAGAATACTAGCATATTAATGCAAGGTGTTGATATGAAGCTAGCATATGCATACCTCATACATATGCTAAGAATAAATATTGGAATCAAGAACAAAAATTAAATCACTCAATATGTAGGCTAATAAAATAATGTAACATAATAATATCAATTAGGGCATTACATACACCCCTCCTTCAAAAAACCTCACCTCGAAGTTAGAGTGAAAAGGATACAAGCATTCATGACGTAGTTTGGGAATAAGGAAAGAAAAAATGTGGAGAGAGATATGGCAGTAAAAATAAGTACGCCAAGAAAAGATGTCACTTCCCATCTGGACTCTCTAAGTAATTTTTATCCTCGTAACCTCTGTAATGCACTTCCACTCCCATCATTATCCATCCTTTGTTGAAATATACTATGGCGTCGACTATAGAAATATAACCAGTAATAGAACCAACATGCCGAAAGCGTCAACTTTATTTGCCTAACCTCCCCAATAGGAAACTGACAATAATCATCTCATGTGTAGGTGAGTGTGTGAATCAATGATCTCCCACAATTAGAGGCTTGGAGGTTACACAATGGTAAATGCCTCCACCCCTCAAATAAATATAGTCAACACCTTAATATGGACCACATTGTGACATTTTTTAGATATTTTTGATTGTATAATCCATTCAGGTATTCATGTCACATGCAAAATACACCTTACCCCATGTCATAAGGGTTAGTACTAATTAAGATATAAAATATAATATAATAATTTACATCATATCATTCCTCATTGGTTGTCTCAACATCCCCTAATAACTAGCATGGATCTTGGCTATCACATAGTCCCTTCCAATCTATAGGTTAATTCTCACCCAAACATATATATGATCACACACAGGTGATCATACTCATCATGTTATTAGGTTCAATATCCATATACCCAATAATTTTTTTTTTTCTTTCAATCAATATCAGTATGTTAGAAGAAAATCTTACATTAGATAAATAAAAACTTTGATAAGTGATACACTGGATAGATGATAACCAATTAAGGCATACATTGATTAAACCATATATCAAATAAGTCATACCTGAAATACTTTAATAAAAAAAACATAATAAATCAATTGATTTATATAAGTAACTTCATATGTGTAATTGAAATTCATCAATATTACATAATGTTCATAAATAAAACAATATGACATATAAATATAGACTTAACATAGGTAGTTATTTATGCTAGAATTGGATTTAAAAATGGACAAAAAATGAGGGCTCGTCACAAAGTATAGTTTTTGCATCCTCCCACATAGCGGATCCTGAGATATAATTGTCCCACTCGAACTTAACCTAGTCCACTAAGCGATGCTTGAATTTTTTAACCCTATAGTCCAATATGCATAACAGTTTGACCATTATGATTCACGTGCCAAAGACCTATAATTAACTCCAATAAAGTTTGTGAGATTCATCAGAAAGATAATTTTATCAAATAGATACATAAATAACATTAGGATTTTTATGAAAATTTGGTGCTAGTACACGACAATATACAACAAGTCCAATTTTCGATTTGATTCTAAAAGGTCCTATAAATCAAGTTGATGACTTCGTCCCTTTCCCAAATTGAATGGTCTGTTTTTTGGGTTGAATATAAATTTCTCGAACTTCATAACTTCAATCAATCCTATGTGCATCAACATATCTCTTATATCTATCTTTTGCTTCCTTTAACATTTGTTGAATTTGTCATACATGTTCCTCTATTTCTTGAACCTATCATAGCTTGATTATTCCTCTATCCTCCACCCTTTCCTATATCAATGGTATATTTAATATCCTGATATAATATAGAGCTTGATAAGAGGGGATTTTGATTAATTTGTGGTAATTGTTATTATACAGAAATCTACCAATTGTACGTACCTTTCCCATTTATTTTGGTTATTCATAGCATATATTCCAAGCATGTATTCCATAACCTAATTTAATATTTTAGTATACCCATCCATTTTTGGATGATATGTAGTACTTAGGTTCAAATAAGATCCCAACATTGACTTCAAAATTTTCCAAAATCTCTATCAAAAATTATCTTTGTGGGTAACCCACGTAGCCAAATAACTTCTCTTATTTACAATCGTTCCACATTATTAGCATCATAGGTGTCTCTCACTAGGATGAAATAGCCACTTTTTGTCAATTTATCAACTACCACCAATATGGAATTTTTCCTTTGTGAAGTGAGTAGCAAACCCTCAATGAAATCCATAGAAATTACCTACCATTTAGACATGGGAATTTCTGTTGGAAATATTGTCATTGATGGCAAATCCTGTGCATGATTAATTTCTGATGATACTCTGTCTCTGTGCACAAGAATGTTCTGTATAAGGTGAATCTACACAATGAAGGGTTTTAATGGTGCTCTGGTTATTGGTTGTTCGATGAACCAATATGTTACCGATGACATGTAATGAATAAGGGAACATATACCATGCCGTATTCTACACATATCACTGCTATAAGGTTCAAGGCATATATATATGTTATATAAGTTGAGCATGGTGTTGATCGTTTCAGAGATACGATATATGTGTTAATATCGCATCGGAGCTTCTGCATTCGTATGTAAGGTTTATAAGCTTCGGCATTGTTTATCGAATAAGAACCAGAAATGTGGAAGAAATACAAATTCTATGACGAAACTCTGCTTCAGAGTATAACGGTACCTCAGTGGAAAATCATATATATATACATACAGATAAACCCTATCTATAACCATGAGCGGGAAGCGGAACCAAGACAAGTGAACGCGGTTTGTCGAAAACCACCCTGCCATTTCGCACCACCTATCGATCATTAGTGGTTTTTCCCGAAGGAGGAGAGATTCCATACAGGAATCGACACATGGCTGGCCCACTGTTCAAATACCACCGCGATTTCGTGCATTAAAGTTCGACGATTGGACGTCGAGCGGAATGTATGTGCACCGTTGATCTGAGCAAAGGCGATCGGATGGTGGTCGCTCGTAGTACTTGTCCGAGGTTTAATGAAATCGCCCGAAGGTTAGCAAGGTACGGTGTGGAGCCCGACGAAGTTATATATTTGTAAATAATTCGGTTTAATTATGGGTTTTGGTCGTATTATGGTATTATAAGGCTCGATGGAGTATTTTAAAAAGAATCGATCAAATTTTTATATTGATGGACATTTACATAGATATGATGGTGGGAAATGGTTGTTGGCGCGACATCTTACGTAGATTATTATATTATTTATAAAGTCCAAAGGGTTATTCTCAAGGAATAAAAACGATGTAATTATATTTATTTATCAATTGATAGATAAATATATATATATAAAAAGAAATAGAAACCCCAAGGACCAAAAACCAATGGAAATATTGTCCAAGATATACCATTAGCGTTGAATGGGTTTTGACCCATGATCTTATAAAGGTGATAACTATATAAAGAAGCAAGTGAATCATTTTGGAATTATGGATGTGGGGGAAAAAGATTGACTAAGAAGGAATTCCGCTGCAGAATTTCTGTATGGACAGATGACGTGTTTAATTGATAATTCTCAGTCCATGGTGCAAATGTGATGAATCTTGAGATCTTTCAATAGAAGAAACGATGTGGAGCCAGCGCATGTCTGCTAACAAGCACAGATGATTCTGGGTAAGCTTTTTATAGATCTAGCCTGCTCTGCAAAATGAATCATTACAGATCTATACAAGTAATGCACATATATGCTGGTCATCCACATTAAAAGGTGCATATGATAGTTGGGGTTTCTGACAAAGGATACACGGGATGTTGAATGTATATATTCTCTGATGTCTGGGTTATTACTGATTCCATTATGAAGTCTTGGGAAAAACATGTTTATTGATAAGTGCACAAAGGAAACTACCTGATATAGTGTGAAAATTGATGAAACGTGGTCAGTTGTGAGTCTGAGGGTTTTAACCTTCAGTCAGGGGGTTGTGGCTCCCTTCCAGGAAAGGCTGGTAAACGAGAGAAGGTTGTAGCCTTCTGCAGGTGGGTGCCTGCGTGCTGGTATGAGTCTGCACCAGCATATATTGTAAAAGGTTTTCTCTATAATAAAATATTGAAGACTAAGATTACAGCAGCGGTGGTTTTCTCCCGAATTGGGTTTCCACCTTAAATCTTGGTGTCCATATGTGTTGTTCATGGTTAATGGTTTGTCCTGTTATTTCTGTTCATGCTTAATACTTATCTAATGAAATTCTCTAAGTAAAGACATAATAATATATCTGGACATACATGTTGAATGCAGTACTGAAACATATGTTTTTGAGAAAGGAAAGAAATATTGTTCAGCCTTAAAATACTGATTCACCCCCCCCCCCCATCTCAGTATTTTTCCCAACAATTGGTTTCAGAGTAGGTCCTTCTGAAAAAGCTTAGCCGCTAGAAGGAAGATCATTCAAGATGAGCAATCAAGATGGAATAGCATCTATCAGGCCTCCACTCTTCAACGAAAACAACTTAATCTTTTGGAAAACAAGGATGAGATCTTATCTTTAGTCTCTGGGAGCAGATTTATGGGCTATTGTTGAAGGAGGATATCAATATCCAGCCTCAGTACCAACAGATCCAACGGAAAGAAATAATTATGAAACAAATGCAAAGGCAGTCAATGCTCTATTAGGAAGTCTAACTGAATCAGAATTTGTCAAAGTCATGCAGCTGAATACAGCAAAGGAAATATGGGACAAAATCATTCTAAGCTATGAAGGTGATGCAAAGGTAAAAAGTGCTAAACTTCAAACTCTCAGAATCCAATATGAGAATCTTAAAATGCTTAATGAAGAAAGCATTGCAAATTTCTTTCTACGTCTTGATGATATTGTAAATCGCATGAGAAATCTGGGAGAAACAATTACCGAATCCACTTTGGCTGAGAAAATTTTAAGATCTCTAACAACAAAATTTGAGTCAAAAGTTTTAGCTCTTGAAGAAAAGCAAGATCTTCAAAATCTTACTGTGGTACAACTTCATGGCATACTAACTGCATATGAAATGAGAAGAGGAGGACCATCTGAAGTCAAAGAAGTAGTCTTTAGAACTTCTACAAAAGGAAAGGAAGTACAAATAACAGAAGGATCAAGATATATCTCAGAAGAAGATGAGATAAACTTCGTAAAGAAACTTCAACTTGGCACAGGACAATTCAGAGGTAGGCTTCCTTTCAAATGTTTTGATTGTGGAAGAGTTGGTCATTATGCTGCCAAGTGTCCTTATAAAGAAACACATAAAAAGGGGAAGGAAGTAGCAAGAAGAAATATGAATCATTTTAGCTCTAAAAAGAGTTACTATACTCATGAAGATAGTGATGGGCCATCTGATAGTGAGGAAGAATGTTAAAATGATCTGAGACTTCTCATGGCATTTGAAAAAGGATCTAGAGAAGAAGAGGATACTTTTGTGGATGCTCTAGAAGATAGTGATTTTCTTAATGAAAGCAATAAACTCAAAATTTGCTTAGAAGAGAGCAAAATAATCATAGAAACTCTGAAAAATCAGCTTGAATATAAAGAGAAACACAATGAGAAATTGGAATGTGAAGTAGTAGATCTAAGAAAATAACTTGGGAATGTAAAGACTCTGAATCTTAGATTTGCTAAAGGGTCTGAAACCTTAGATGAGATTATCAATGTACAACGTTCTCCTCTCATAAATACAGGTCTTGGATATATTGGAGAATCTTCTCAGGCATCAGCACCAAATTATCTAAAAGCAGTTACAACTGGTTTACAACATGCTTCCACTCAGCAAGGGAACAAAGAATCTTTACAGGTAAAGCATGATCATTTCAATTCAAGAAACACTAACAGGAATGTCTTTCAAAGAAACACCAATCAACAGATAAATTCATATAGAAGATCTTATGATCGCAGAAATTTCTTCTTCAATGGACAATGTTTCTCATGTCACAATTTTGGTCATAAAGCTATTCAATGTGTAGCATATAAAACTATTATGACAAGAGAAGCAAGAAAAAAAAGGACTATTATTGAAGCAAAGAAGAATACTTATAACAACTTTTCTCCTCTTCAAAATGAAGTTGAATGCACTTATTGCAATAACTTTGGCCATGAAGAATCTGAATGCAGGAGCAAAGTTCAGCCAAAAGAACATGTTCCTTCAAGATCCAAAGTATGGAAAAAGAAGGATTTATAGGTTGAAAATTGTGGCATAGCGTTATTTGCAGAAGATGAAGAGAAACAATGGTACATTGATAGTGGATGCTCAAGACACATGACAGGTGATAAAGACAAATTTCTTTCATATAGTGCTCTAGAAAAGGAGAAGAATGTTACATTTGGAAATGATACTCCTGCGGTAATTAAAGGTAAAGGCTCTGTTTTCCTAAAGGATAAGGTGAAAGCTAATGAATTCATGTATGTGGATGGATTAAAGCATAAGTTGTTAAGTGTAATTCAAATGTGTGATCAAGGAACTGAAGTTGTCTTTAGTTCAAAAGAATGTGTCTTACCTGATCTTGATACAGGTAAAGCAATTATAAAATGAAAAAGAACCCCAAACAACCTGTATATATTGAAGAACCCCAAAGAACAATGTTATTTGAGTAAATATTCAGAAAATTGGCTATGGCATAGAAGGTTGGGGCATCTGATATTCTCTCAAATCAGCAAATCAAGTAGACTTAAAGTTGTTCGTGATCTTCCCAATATTACTCTACCTAAAAATATCATATGCAAATCTTGCCAATTCGGTAAGTAAACCAGGGTAAAATTTAATGCCAAGGAAGGATCATCAAGTAAGCCTCTTAAACTCATTCATACTGACATATGTGGACCTATGAGGAAAAAGTCACCCCGTGGTGAAGAATACTATATCTTATTCATTGATGATTTCTCTAGAATGTGCTGGATTGGGCTGCTTAAACACAAAGATGAAGCATTTGAGAAATTTCAGATCTTCAAAGCACTAGTGGAGAATGAATTAGAATTAAAAATCAAGTGTCTTAGATTTGATCGAGGAGGAGAATATACATCCAAAGAATTTCCTGAATTCTATGAACAACACGGCATAAAAAGACAGTTCTCTGTAGCAGGCACTCCACAACAGAATGGTGTTGCGGAGAGAATGAACAGAACAATTCAACAAATGGCTAGAGCTATGCTTTATGATTCCGGAACACGTGACACATTTTGGGGAGAAGCAGCACATACAACAGCAAACATTCTCAACAACGCACATGTTCGTGTAAATAGTGGTAAAACTCCATATGAACTCTGGTATGGTAATCCTCCCACTATAAAGCATTTTAGAATTTTTGGGAGCAAATGCTTTATAAAAAATAATGATGAAAAACTTGGCAAGTTTGAACCCAGAGCTGATGAGGGAATACTTCTTGGTTGCTCCTCTAGGAGTAAGGCATATAAATTTTATAATAAAATACTTCGAAAGATTGTTGAATGTATAGATGTTGTTATTGATGAGTCTACTGCAGCCCCAAAAGAAGAAAAGAAAACAACAGATGAAGATGATGAGGACACATATCCTTCTACATCAAACAGTAATGATACAAATAGTACACCCAGTGAAGAACCTGAAGAAGAGCTGTCTGAAAAGGCTCCATCTAGATATGTTCAAAAGAATCATACAAAATCTCAAATTTTGGGAGAAAAGGAATCAGGTGTACAAACAAGAAGGACTCTTGTGGGATCTTCTAGCAATTTGGCATTTATGTCCATGGTTGAACCTCACAGTGTCAGTCAAGCTAGAAAAGATGAATGTTGGATTCAAGCCATGAATGAAGAGCTTGATAAAATTGAAAAGAATCACACTTGGGAGTTAGTACCAAGGCCTCATGACAAAAATTTCATTAGAACTAAATGGATATTCAAAAACAAATTAAATGAGAATGGGGAGGTTATAAGAAATAAAGCTAGACTTGTGTGCAAAGGGTACGCTCAACAAGAAGGTATAGACTTTGAAGAAACCTTTGCTCCTGTAGCCAGAATTGAAGCCATAAGAATGTTTCTTGCGTTTTCAAGCTTCCAACAAATCAAAGTTTATCAAATGGATGTTAAATCTGCTTTTCTCAATGGTGATCTAGAAGAAGAATTTTATATAGAAAAACCAGAAGGATTCGTTTTGGGAAATGATGAAAAACTTGTTTGTAGACTTAAAAAGGCTCTATATGGTCTCAAACAAGCTCCAAGGGCATGGTACTATCGTCTTGACAAATATCTTCATCAACAAGGATTTTCAAAGGGGTCTGCTGATAGCAACTTATACACAAAAACTAAAAATGACAAATTATTGATTGTGGTTGTATATGTTGATGATATCATTTTTGGAAGTAATGGAGAGTCTATGAGTCAAAAATTTTCTTCTGATATGCAGCAAGAATTTGAAATGTCATTACTTGGGGAACTAACATTCTTTCTTGGCTTGCAAGTGCAACAAGCAACATATGGCATATTCTTATCACAAGCTAAATACCTCAAGAAAATCCTGAAGAAGTATGGCATGGAAGATTATAAACCTGTAAGTACATCAATGATAACTGGATGTAATCTCAGCTCTAATGATGATTCCCCCACCGTGAATCAACCAGAATATAGATCTATGATAGGAATTCTTCTTTATCTCACTGGGACAAGACCAGACATCATGCATGCAGTTGGGATTGTTGGACGATTCCAAGCTAATCCAAAAGAGTCTCATCTTCAGGCTGTGAAAAGAATATTCAAATATCTACATGGAACTCAAGACTTTGGACTATGGTATCCAAAGAAGGCTGATCTTACTCTTCATGGATACACTGATGTAGATTGGGCTGGAAGTGTTGATGATCGGAAAAGCACTAGTGGTGGTGCATTCTTTATGGGACCCCTGTTAGTATCTTGGTTTAGCAAGAAGCAGAGCTCCATTGCCTTATCTATAGCAGAAGCAGAATATGTGGCTGCAGCATCATGTTGCACTCAACTTCTCTGGATGATGCAAACCCTACAAGACTTTCAAATCAAATGTTCACCTCCTATCTCCATTATGTGTGATAATACAAGTGCCATCAGTATCTCAAAGAATCCCGTTATGCATTCCAAGACCAAGCACATTCCCATCAAGTATCACTTCTTACGAGAATAAGTGCTTGAGCAAAAGGTGAAATTATAATATATTTCCTCCAAAGAACAAGTTGCTGATATATTTACAAAACCTCTACCCAGGGAAGCATTCGAATATCTCAGACAGAAACTGGGAGTAGTTTCTGCCATGCAGAGGATTAGGTATACTTAATTTCTGAAGATTAAATTGGTTGAAAGGTGTTGTTTGACATCTCTGAATGCATAGGCTCAGGGGGAGTGTTGGTCATATGAAAATAATGCACTGTTGACTAAACATGCTGAAGATCAGGACTACTTATTTCCCGAAGCCTACATTGGTTGTGAGGTGCTAACGGGCATCTCTGTTTGCACAGTTAAAGGGGAGAGCTATATTAAAGGGGGGCATGGATTTTTCCATTGATGTCAAAGGGGGAGGAAAAGGAAAAAGAATATTGCCATCAATGCCAAAGGGGGAGATTGTTGGAAATATTGTCATTGATGGAAAATCCTGTGCATGATTAAGTTATGATGATACTTTGTCTCTGTGCGCAATAATGTTCTGTATAAGTTGAATCTGCACAATGAAGGGGTTTAATGGTGCTCTGGTTATTGGTTGTTCGACGAACCAATATGTTACCGATGACATGTAATGAATAAGGGAACATATACCATGCCGTATTCTACACATATCACTGCTATAAGGTTCAAGGCATATATATATGTTATATAAGTGGAGCATGGTGTTGATTGTTTCAGAGATACGATATATGTGTTAATATCACATCGGAGCTTCTGCATTTGTATGTAAGGTTTATAAGCCTCGGCATTGTCTATCGAATAAGAACCAGGAATGTGGAAGAAATACAAATTCTATGACGAAACTCTGCTTCAGAGTATAACGGTACCTCAGTGGAAAATCATATATATATACATACAGATAAACCCTGTCTGGAACCATGAGCGGGAAGCGGAACCAAGACAAGTGAACGCGGTTTGTCGAAAACCACCCTGCCATTTCGCACCGCCTATCGATCATTAGTGGTTTTCCCAGAGGAGGAGCGATTCCATACAGGAATCGACACGTGGCTGGCCCACTTTTCAAATACCGCCACGATTTCGAGCATTAAAGTTCGACGATTGGACGTCGAGCGGAATGTATGCGCACTGTTGATCTGAGCAAAGGCGATCGGACGGTGGTCGCTCGTCGTACTTGTCCGAGGTTTAATGAAATTGCCCGAAGGTTAGCAAGGTATGGTGTGGGGCCCGACGGAGTTATATATTTGTAAATAATTCGGTTTAATTATGGGTTTTGGTCGTATTATGGTCTTATAAGGCTCGATGGAATATTTTAAAAAGAATCGATCAAAGTTTTATATTGATGGACATTTACATAGATACGATGGTGGGCAATGGTTGTTGGCACGACATCTTACGTAGATTATTATATTATTTATAAAGTCCAAAGGGTTATTCTCAAGGAATAAAAATGATGTAACTATATTTATTTATCAATTGATAAATAAATATATATATATAAAAAGAAATAGAAACCCCAAGGACCAAAAACCAATGGAAATATTGTCCAAGATATACCATTAGCGTTGAATGGGTTTTGACCCATGATCTTATAAAAGCGAGAACTATATAAAGAAGCAAGTGAATCATTTTGGAATTATGAATGTGGGGGAAAAATATTGACGAAGAAGGAATTCTGATGCGGAATTTCTGTATGGAAAAACGACGTCTTTAATTGATAATTCTGAGTCCATGGTGCAAATGTGATGAATCTTGAGATCTTTCAACAGAAGAAACGATGTGGAGCCAGCGCATGTATGCTAACGAGCACAGATGATTCTGGGTAAGCTTTTTATAGATCTAGCCTTCTTTGCAAAACGAATCATTACAGATCTATACAAGTAATGCACATATATGTTGGTCATCCACATTAAAAGGTGCATATGACAGTTGGGGTTTCTGACGAAGGATACATGGGATGTTGAATGTATATATTCTCTGATGTCTGGGTTATTACTAATTCCATTATGAAGTCTTGGGCAAAACATGTTTATTGATAAGTGCACAAAGGAAACTACCTGATCCAGTGTGAAAACTGATGAAACGTGGTCAGCTGTGAGTCTGAGGGTTTTAACCTTTAGTCAGGGGGTTGTGGCTCCCTTCCAGGAAAGGCTGGTAAACGAGAGAAGGTTGTAGCCTTCTGCAGGTGGGTGCCTGCGTGCTGGTATGAGTCTGCACCAGCATATATTGTAAAAGGTTTTCTCTATAATAAAATATTGAAGAGTGAGATTACAGCAGCGGTGGTTTTCTCCCGAATTGGGTTTCCACCTTAAATCCTGGTGTCCATATGTGTTATTCATGGTTAATGGTTTGTTCTGATTTCTGTTCATGCTTAATGCTTATCTGATGCAATTCTCTAAGTAAAGACATAATAAGATATCTGGACATACAAGTTGAATGCAGTACTGTAACATATGTTTTTTTTTTAAGAGAAAGAAAAAAAAAATTGTTCAGCCTTAAATACTGATTCACCCCCCCCCCTCTCAGTATTTTTCCCAACAATTTCATGCAATTGTAGGAGTACTACTGGGTGATGGTGATTATCCTTCACTTGTTGAAATTCAAGACACTTGGTGAAAAGTTGGACTACATCATTCTTCATGTTTTCCTAAAATAAGAGTTTACTCATGTATTCATACATCTTCTTCCCACTAGGATGCGCATAGGAGAGTGCTTTATGTTACTCTTTGAGGATGCTCCTTCATATACCCCCTTCCTTTGGGATGAACATTCTCCATTGATATATCATAATCCAAATGGTTCAATGAGCTAGAACTAATTTTTTTTTTATATATGCTTTCCACTCTCGAGCCTTAATGTAACCTTTAGATAGCAGCTATCTTCAAAGAGTTTCTCCAAAAAAATCTCCCTCAAATTGAGCCTCAAGGGTAGTAGGGAGAATTTCCATGGCCTTGTGCTTAGTTGATCAACCATGACATTCTCCTTTCCCTTGATGTAATAAATCCAAAAATCGTACTCATTCATGAATTTTCTCCACTTCCTCTGCCTAGAATTTATGTCTTCTACATGAAGAGATAATCAATGCTCTCATGATCAATTTTTAACTCAAAATTCTCCCGATGAGAAAGTGTCTCAACATCTCAATGACAACATCACTACTTCTAATTTTAATTCATGGGTAGCATACAAGTCTTTGTGTTTATTTAATTTCCTAGATTCATAAGTTATTACTCCACCTTTTTGCATCAAAATTGCTCCTAATCCTTGATAAAAAGCATATGTGTAAACTAGGAGATCCTTCTCCATGTCAGAAACTAAAAGGATTAGTGTGCCAATTACTAATCTCTTTAATTCCATGAATGCAGTGTCACATTTATCTGTAAATTCGTACCTAACCCCCTTGTTTTGTAATATTGTGATAGGTTTCACAACCTTTGAAAAAATTCCATGAATATTTGATAATAACGTACTAGCCCAATGAAGCTACGGACCTCATGAGCTTTTTTTGGTACCAACTAACCCATTATGGCCTTCACCTTTTCCGAGTCACAAACTGAAATCCATTCTCTTGAGATGATGTGCTTGAGGTAATGAACATCCTTATGAAAGAAATAAAATTTATACAACTTCCCATATAAATTATTTTCTCTTAAGAATGTCAACACAACCCTTAGGTTCCCTTAATGCTCCTTTTCATTCTTGTAATACACAACAATATCATCTACAAATACTTAAACAAATTATTCGATATACTTTCACAACATGCCATTCATGAGACTCGTGAATATTTTTTGCTACATTGGTCGAACTAAACGACACTAATACAAACTCATAGGGCCCAAGCCAAGTCTAAAATGTAGTTTTTTGGATGTCACATTCCTTAATCCTCATTTGGTGTCATCCATATGACAGACCATTTTTTGATAAAACCATTACTCCCTTCATTTGGTCAAAGAGGTCATCTATTATGGATATCAGGTACCTGTTCTTTATTTTGGATCAATTCAAGTCATTATAATCTATGGGAAATATTAACAAACCATCTTTCTTCTTGACAAAAATTACCAGTAGAATACAAAGTGAAATACTAGGTCTAATAAACCCCAAATCTAATAGCTCCTTTGACTGCAACTACAACTCATAAAGTTATAGAGCTATTATCCTATAGGTTTTACTGGATATTGGCTCTACACCACCTTTTAGGTTGATTGTGAAATTGATATCCATCATAGGGAGTAATCTTGGAATTTTTTTGGGAAAAATTTCCTCAAATTTTGACAAAAGTACATGTTGATCTAAGGATGGTCCCTTATTGTCACTTATATCCTAGGCCACATATATTTTATAGCCATTCCAATGATATTTTTTTCCTTCATCATGGAGATGAATCGCAGGGAAAACCTCTCTTGATACCACAAATTTTAATTGACCTACCTTAATTATCTAAAAAAATCAACTTTTTTAAATAGTCTACCAAAACTCCACCAAATTTTAGCTAGTACATTCAAATTATTACATCATATGTCTCCATTTTGGTGACATATTCCTTGAACATAGTTTTACACACCCTAAGGTCTCCCCAAAATTGGTGAACAATAGGTATTAATGTTTGTTTTACCCCATAATCCATCATGATTTATTTAGAGTCATCATGCGCATAAGCTTCCAACCCACATTTTTCTATTGCAAATGGTGTAATGAAACTATCTATAGCATTGTAATCAATAAAATTTTTAAATTTTACACGGTTTATCATACCCGAGGTTTTTACAATGGTGGATTAGTGGTCACCTTGGTGGTTATGAACTATTGCATAGATTTGATGGTGGTTTCCTATGAATCTCACCTGTTCTTTCATTTCTCTACCATTGTTACCAAATTTTAACTCAAGACAATAACTATGGTAATGAGGTCTCGGGCATCCCTAATAAGTGATGCTTGTTAGACTCTAAATAAAATTTTTTGGGGCTCCCTAGAAAGAGGTCCCATCCGTAGGACC
The DNA here is from genome assembly GCA_034641835.2 of Pinus albicaulis. Classification (NCBI taxonomy): domain Eukaryota; kingdom Viridiplantae; phylum Streptophyta; class Pinopsida; order Pinales; family Pinaceae; genus Pinus; species Pinus albicaulis. The sequence continues at coordinate 389,887,268 of CM076583.1, forward strand.
CTTGACCCTACTTGACGCTCCACGCATTCGACCTCAACTAGCATGCATCCTTAAAGTTGTTGGTTTATTTGCAATGGAAACCATTGAAACCCCTGTTTCGACTATTTTGGGTACAACCTTGTCTCCATATGGCAGTGGCCTCAAAATTCCTACATTAGAGAATGTCTGAGGGGCCTTCCCCATGAATATCTCTTGTTGTCGAAAAATGGTGACATTTCCTCCTTCCAAGTCCAAGTGTTCTTCTACATAGTGAGCATGTTCAATAGGTTCTTCAACTAAGGATAATTTACACATCCAAACCATTTCCTTAATACTCATGTTCAATCCATAAATGACATGATCCACATGGTACTAATCAGTGTCCATGTAGGAGACATACTTAACCATTTTCGTGAATCTGATCTCATTTTCTTCTATAATGAAATTTTCCTATACCAAAGCATTGAAATATATGACTTGATATTCTTCATAATATGCTAGTAGGTACTTCTTCTCGAACCTTTCCTCAAATAATTCCCACGTATGTATGTCAAGGGTGAGGTGTAGTTGTCGCTCCAGGTTTACCCAATAATTAACGGCACTATCCATGAGTTCAAATATCACTATGTTATATTTCATATTTGAAGTACACTCTCTTAGTAATAAACATTTGTTCATTCCCTCTAACCAGGCTTCTACTCATTCATTTCCATGATACATCTACGCCCTTAATTTTTTGGATCTCCCTAGTAATTTCCTCTATTGGATATCCCCTATTATAGTTTCTTGACCATTCAAGGTTACCTACCCCAAATGGAGGGTTCTCTACTTCCACCTTAGTTATTTGGTGCATTCTTAAAGTCTAATTAACTACCTCTAGGGAGAGCAAGATGAGTGCCAACTCTGGTGATGGAAATGGGTTATTTGGAGGAGGTGGTCCTTATGTCAACCCTCCTAAACCTCAATTTCCTCATGTCCTCACCATTCTAAACTATTTAAATATCTACATGACATAAAAGACTTATTAACGTAACTTACGACTTTTTCAGCTTTGACTGCCTCACACACATATCTAAAATTATAGGAAAACGTTTTCCTTTTATTATGCTTATAAATGAGCATTAGTGATACTAAGAATATACTTATGGATCTACTAAATCCTCTCATGTTTGATATTCATGTAACCTACGAAAATCACTCAATGGTAGCTATGTTAGCGCTACAATGCACCTACAAGTCACCCTTGACATCTTCCTAGCTTCCATTCTCCTCTCCTAAAGCCATTTAAATAAGCCACTTCCATGATAGATTATAAAGTTTCAATTAATTAATGTTGATCAATCTTTAACACCTTATCAATATTTAATATTGTATTATACCATCAATGCAGTTAAAGGAATAATTAACATGAGAAGTATTATGTTTCTTATTATCCTTTTTCTTACCACTAGGCTATTTAATTCATTGATTGCATGGACTACATTGTATAAATCTTGATGGTCTATCTAGGAGAGGTTTTGTTTTATAGAATTGGGTGTATTTTCATGGGCTTGTAATGTAACAAGTAGTTTCCTAACTTAATTATTGAATTACCTCGCAACACGAGTGAATACAAAACCAATCCATTGGATTTTGGTATTGAATTTGAGCATTGTGCACCACTCGATAGGTGAGGAGCATTAAAAATGATATCATACAAAGTACTCGACTATGAATAAATTAACTCAAGATGTTTTGAATCTAAGCTGGATTTCTCCTCTGTAGTTACCCTAAGCATAGATACATCCTTTGCAATCCAGGGTAGAAAGGATTGAGTGAACCCATATTTAAGAAATTCATTAGGAATATTGCTCCTAATTAATTTCTTATGTCACCTACACTCATCAATGTGATCAGAGATGTGGGTAGAGTTTTCCTTCTTGAAAATAAGGAGTAAATAAATTTTTATCTCTTACCATGAAGGTAACTAAAAATAGTGTGGCAACTTTCATCCCAAGGAGGCATCATTGGGATAGGATGCCTTATCCAGTTCTATATACCATTTAATGGCATTCCTAGTTAGGTTTTGTAGGAAAATACAGTAAATGATACTATCATCCACCAAATAATTTGAGGATCACCATAAATTGTAGGTGGTAATGTGTCATCAAGTTCTATTCTAACTTTCCATTAAATTTTGGTATATAAAAAGGTAGTTTAATGGACATTGGAGCTTACTTGTAGTTCTAAATGTAAATTTCGTTCAAGAGTTAAAATCAAATCATTTCTTGTTGCAATTTCCAACATACATAATAAACTAAATCATAAATGAAGTAATGAAATAATTTCACAGTAAATATAATTCAATATTTTTATAAATATGTAATTAAATTTATAGAACAAAATAAATTTTCAAATGGAAGTAGTGTTTAAAATTAGTGTTTGAAATTGGTGGTGGATAATTGCGAATTTGAGGGAATTTTTTTAACATTTATCAATTTATGAGAAAAAAATCATTATGACTCGGTAAAATTATTATTTTTCTCCAATTCATTTAAAAATTTAAAAAAAAAAATGAAAACTAAAATTCATAATAAAATCGCAACAGTTTATTTTTCCAAAATTTAAAATATTTTATTAATAGTATTATTATTAATATCAATCATATCATGTTATTTTTTTTTACACATTTAATGATATTTCCCTAAAATCAATACAAGAAAGTCTTGTTTTGATTTTGGTTACTTTACAATAAATATCCTTATTTTTTCATAACTTTGGAAACTTTTAAACATTTTCAATTTTAATATCATTTAGGTTTGGTTGATTAAACCTTTAATTTTCCTTATTCTCTTTTTCACAAGTCCTTTCCTAGTCAAAGAAGGAATTAATCATTATTTCCAATATATATTTTTTTAAACTACAACACTTTATATTCATTAGAAATAAATAAGCTACGTAGTTATCATGTGCATATCCATATATTCCAAGCTTAACATAAAGAGAAATAAAATATTGATGGCCCACAAAAAATAAAAAGGCAGAGCAATAATATGCTTCTCTAGATAGTGACATACAATAAGACAGTTTCTTCATCAGTAATTTTCCAACCATCTGGGACAGGACCAAAATGAAAATAGGAAAGTTTTGTTTGCGTCGCTCATATCCAAGAATAAGAGGCATCTCTAGTAAAACATAACTTCCAATGTTACCCACATACAATAATTAACAATACGACACAGAAATGGAATAGAAAAACACATCCAAAGTACCTTGCTTAACAAAAATTCAAGGCCAAGAGCTTTATCACATATAGAAGGAAATTTGAATTGTGATCACAACAACCGATAATGACTTAATAAACATCGAATTAACTAGTTCATATATGCCATTAACAAATATAGCAACATTTGTTGAAAAATAATCATAACAATATATGCCCAGGGCTAAATATAAAACCATCACAAAATACATGCCACAAAGGAAATCACAGTTATAAAGTAAAGTGTTTTAGCGACATGAATGCTACAAGCGATTTTAGGCCAAGAAACAACGAGCATTAAAACACCAACTTGGAATGTGTTGAGGCCTCAGAAATCGGTGGCAACAACAAAGGGGATAACCACCTAGTCCGGACCTTAAAGCAGTTACTTTTCCATTTGGGGTAGTGGCTCTGATTGGGTGTGATAGGACCAGTTTCCCAGATTTGGGTTTTTTTAGATAATTTGTGGGATTTCTTTTCAAAACATTTTTGCAATGATGAATTACTAAAAACTAAGATAAATTTATTTCTAAATGAAAAAATTTGAATTAAATTTAATCTAACCCGGGGATAATAATTTAAAGCAATCTAAAGAGATATGTAGTCAATCTGTGATGATGAAATCATCACAGATTTAATAGAATTATTACTGTGTAAGATGATTCTCTTCACAAATACTTAATCAAAAGAAAATGAAAGATATATTACATTTATCTGATGACCATATATGAAATAGCTAATTTTTATCTCTATACCGTACAATAGTGCAATAGATATTTCAGACATAAATAATTAATTCCATATATAATTCATGAAAGGTGAGTTCATCACTAACGTTCAGAAACAAAAATAACATACATGATAATAGTACGAGATGTATATTACTTTTGCTTATCGGATTAGTGATAATGGGCCATATCCAATTCTTCAATCAAAGATTCATTCAAAGAATACAGAAGTGCACCAACAGTGATTCAAGAAAATGATATTTATAACTGAAAAAGGTTGTGTTCCATTACTTCATCAAGGCATCCACAAAATTTACTTAGAAGTAAACATTCTTTGTAAATGTTCTTAACAAAATCTTGGACCCATCTCTAAATGCATGAGAAGGGTTTAAATACTAAAACTAACTACAAACTAATTAAATTATTTACAGAAATGTAGAGGAGGTTTCAAACAACCTTTCTCTAAAACTTAACTTGAACAATAATCTAGGAATTTAGAACTAATAATCCTGACTTTATGGATCATGCATTTCTGTGTGATCACGAAGTTGGCAGATATCTAGCATTGTCTTGAGCTGAGGTGGCTAAGATATTCGTGATTGAATTTGGTCCTTGAAGATAGCATTTGAGATTGTCGACTGAGACTTATTGGCTAATTCTGTGAGAAATAAAAGAGTTTCCTATTGATGATAAGGTTTGATCAGAAAATTTCAATAATTTTCCTCGTCAAACTTATTGACTTTCTTGATTATTTCTTCCTGTTGTCCTGCTCTCCGTGTCCATTTTAATTCTACTTCTTTTGTTATTGAAAGCACATCAGCTGTGCTTTCTTCAAGAAGTCTTGTTTTAAACAATTGGTCACATAAGAGTTGTAAAACCTCACTTGATTTGTTAGATGTCTTGGTCGCTGCTCTTTCTATTCGGATGATCTGTGCTTCCCATTCTGTAAATAATAATTCTTTGTGAAGCTTGTCTATTTGTGGTAGATTAGCTTGCTTTCCCATATCTGAGTCTTGCCACTGAATGTGTTCTTCAATTTTCTTTTGAAGTTTCTCACATTCTAGTTTTTGGATTGCAATTTGCCGAATCATTATTTTATTAGAATCACAATAGGAATAAATCGTAGCAGCTTTATGAAAAAATATTTTTTATTGTTTCTTTATCAAATCATTTATCTCAAGTGCTTCTTTAACGAAAATTTCTGATTGTGATTGATTCTGTAACTCTGCCATGGATTTTTCTAGTTGTGTTTGTTTCTCTTTAAGCTTTGCGTGATGTTATAACTTAAGATTTTCAATATCTTTATGGAACTGTGCTGAACTTTCTCCGATTTTTTCAGTAGTCTTGACTTTCTCTACATCTAACATATGTTCTAATTCCTGTATTATGGATTCTCTCTGTTTCAACAAGGTTCTAACTTCAGTTTCCTTATCTATAGTGGTTGTGGCATAAGCTCCTACATATTGTGACAATTTAGTCAGATGATCAGTGGGATCTTCTAATGAATCCTTTGAAAGGACATCAACTGATTCATCTGGCGTTTTAGGAGTTGTCTCATTAGTTATTTTTCTCTTATTCCTTTTAACCATAGCTCTGTGGCTGGGATTATAGAAAATATCCATTGATGGAATGTCTTCAATCTGTGGGATGATTTGATCTATAAAGTAAGCCAGAATGATTTCTTTTCTCTGTGTTGTTGGGATTCTCTGTAGAGGGTTGACATTTTCAAATATTTTCTAAGAAGGCTCTGGCATTTGAAAACTTGTTTCTTGTTTAGTATTGACCTTTTCTTTAGGAGCCTTTATTGCTTGGGAAATTTGTTTCGATTCATTCACCACATCTTTACCTTGAGATTATTTAGACTGATCTACCATGCTTTGATCCTTTTGAAGTGCCTCTAAATTTTATTTAGTGCCATTATTCTTTGTTTTCTCTTTCAACTCTATTTATTGAAGAATGTGGTCGATTTCCAAATTTTCTTTTGTATATTCAGATTCATCCTCAGATTGATTTGACTTATCAGAGTGTTGTTGAGACTGACCAGATTCATTTTCAGAGCCATATTTCATTTCTTCATCGAGACTGACACTTGGAGTATTTTTTTCTTCTTGAATGACTAAAAAATTCAAAGGGACATCTTTCAATCTCTTATTTATATATACCTGAAAGGCTTCAGCCTCTTCTTGACTTGATTGACTATAAATCCTTTTATAAATATCAGAGAAATCTTCGACGCCTTGGAAGAAGTCATCAAATTTATCTTCTTCCTTTATGAGAGGCTTTTTTTTTGAGCTTTTCCATGTAATTTTTAATTACATTGTCAGGGTCATATAATCTTCCTGGCATGAATGCTAGATTTAACATCTGAATATTAGGAACCTCTTTGTATGTATGGCCAATATTATCCAAAGCGAAGGTGCTGCACTATAGAGGGAAAGAAGGCCAAATAGCCTTTTTATCATCTTTTAATTGTTTTGTGACACAATTGATGAGCTGATAAGCTATCTCTCTCCCAAACAATCTATCTGGAACATAATATGGCAAAACATGTGGAAGAGCAGAACTTCCAAATAGTCGAACATATTTGAATTTCTCTTCAGCAAACTATCTAGCTATAGGAAGAATATCTTTACTGACTTATTTAGAGACCCTAGGGATCCTTTCATTGAAAATCATTTGATACAGAGGCAACATGACTCCATAATAGACTTTGTAGAAATGTAGGTGGAATTTAGAGTCCCAGAGTTCTTCATGGTATATGTGACTTAGGGTAGGGTTTTTAATGGTCCATTTCCAACTCATGATTGGAAATGTAGAAGTCAAACAAATGGAATCCATAACATAAGTAGACATGTAAAAGGGTGAATTTTCTTGGGATGAAGCACTCCTTTTATTCCTATATTTGGCAATATGTTTGGCGAAATAATTGGATAAAAGGTCTGCCCAATTCAAAATGGATGAATTGATGATTGCGTTAATTAAGGGAACCCAATCTATAACAAACCTAGTACTATCAGGTTTGTAAAATAGCCTACACAACATACCATCTGTATAGCAATAAGGATAAGGGATTTTTGTAATGGGGTACGTACTAGATTTGTCCTGCTTCAATTTTCCTTCATTGTCTTTCCATTCATGGATGACTTTGATAAGATCTGGATGTTTAGCTCTGAAAATTTTCACATATCTATTATTATAATTTTGTTGTAGATCTGGTAGATGATACATGGCTGTCAAATCTTTGGCTTTAAAAGAGCCCATAATCTCTCCTCTGGAATTCTTGAAAACTCTATATTCAATATTTAAGTTCTCTACTGCCCACTTAATCATATCCGTGTAAGGCATAATCTTCGGTCTCACAGCTATTTTGTGAATGAACGAGCATGCAACATAGAAAATGGTTGCATTACAAGTGGAATCAGTACCTGTCGCAGATGTTTTTGTTGTCACCATTGGTCCTTCATCCTCAAAAAGTTTGTACATAGATTCGTATGAAGAAATTCTACAATCCTTGTTACAGAAAGTGTCTGAAAATAATGAAGGCATATCTATATCCTCTGAAGATGATGCTTGAGACACCTCTTTGCCATTTTTATTCATCTCGGACTTTCTTAACTTTATAATTGATTTCCTAAGAGCAAAGTGAAATATATCATATAACGAGCATTACAAAGATATATCAGAGATTTTTTTCAAACTCACGCGAAAAATTGTCAATCTTATCAATCATCTCTTCATAATTCCTTATGATTTCAAAATTTAATGCTTCACATGGCTTCACATGACTTCGCACACAATACCTATCAATCGTTTAAAGCCGTTAAGATCTGAAATTCAATTTGATATGACACAAGTTGCTTTTCACATGCTGATATCATTAAATGCGCAAATTGCAATGATTCCTTGTAATATTTCATGATTGTCTCATAAATGTTGCGAAATGCGATTTGCGCCAGTTGCAAATCGCAAGATTTAAAATATATGTTTAAGTCTATATTATAATTCATGCGTGATGCAATTTGCGAAAGCTTAAAGTGGATGCAATAGAGAAAAAGGATTTATATTTTTGAGTTTATTCGCTTCGTCAGATCTGTGGCTGTCACAACTTGTATTACTTTGTTTCTTTATGTCTTTGGAAATGCTTTCTAAAGGGTGCATTTTGCAATTCACAGATTTTATGATTTAGGATTCTTTTTTAAGTATAAAATATGTGACAAGTGGTGCACTTTAGGCAAAAAATTTATTTTCTAAGTGTTTTTAAAAGAAATTTTAAAACGGATTTTCCTATTTATTTCTAAAGGGTCCCTATTTATGAAAAATAAATGGGGGTTGTTGTATAGCACAACAATTGGTGATTCACTTGGACGAACCAGATGTCTCTGATAATTTTTTTTTTTGAAAATCTTAAATCCTTTTATATAAAAATAAAATAGTTAAAGAAATGAAATTTCAAATAAATAATATCTTTTTTCAAATAGAAAAAATTTCATTTATTCACTTATTCAGGAGAATTCCTCTATAAAGTTATAAGTATAAAAATAAATGTTAGTCTTTACTTAGTTAAAAATAAATAGCAAAGAATCTTTACAGATAAAGCTTTTTATAATTTTACTCTTTTATCATAGATAGAGCCTCTGTTCCAATAGGAAGTTTTAAGCTTTTGGTAGGGTTACCTTTTAGCCAGCTATGATCAATTTTTCCATCCAGTATTTCTCATCATTTTCATAAGTAAATTATATATTTTTATTTTTTATATCTTTTGTCTACTTAGAAGCCATTGTCTTGGCTAGGTAACCAAATAGTGACAATTCCATTCACAAATAGTAATTCAACTGATCAAGCTAGCTCTTGATGAGACCCCTTGTCTTTACGATATAATCTCAAGTCATTACACTGTTTTGGTAGACAGTATTAGTAATGTCAGTTCAACTATTTCTTTATGAACATGGTAAACAAGCTCGTGATGAGACTTATTATCTTTTAAGTTTTCTCCAAACTTTTTTATTTTATTTTATTTTATCTACTTTTGAAAATTATAAGATTTACCGGAGGGGATGAATCATATTTATTTTTAAGATGCTAGATGATAATGTCGAGTTGTTAGATTTCTTTTTCTGAAAAAGATTTTCTTACTATAATATAACTGTATGCTTGTGGTTGACAGAATAATCTTCATACTAGATAAAAATGATAGTTCTTTAACCAAAAATAAGTGTTTTATTGGAATTTCATTTTTCTAGAAAGATAAAATTAATCAGTTTTTTCCTAAATCTTTCAATTTTATTTCTTTAACAGTTCTATTTTTTAACAAGTGGAAAAAGAAAGTGCAAAAAGGAATTATCTAAGACTTATTTTGAAAGGTCAACTGTTAGTACTAAACAAATTTGTATTTCTATATGAAAGCAAAAAAAATAAAATTAATGCACAAAGATAGAAGGATTACCTTATATGAGAAATATTTTTTCAAAATTTTCCCATAAATAGGTAAATAAACTTTCTTACCTGATAAATCTTGTAACAGAAATGTTGATGAGCCAATTTTTTCAATTATTTGAAATGGTCCTAGCCAGAGTTTTTGAAACTTTGTGTGTTTACACTTTTCTCCATGAGCTTTGTCCCATTTTAATACCAAATCACCAATTTGAAAATCTCTTGAACTAACAGATGTTAAATCAAAAGAGGTCTGTATTATTTGTTGATGATGGATATGAGTTTGTTTAGATTTTTCTCTTTCTTCTTCTAACTTAAGGATTTGATCTTGTCTAAGTTGAAGAGAGGAAGAAGTATTTTCATCAATGAATTGTACTAAAGAAAATGATGGTATTGTTACATTTGAGGGTAGAATTGCTTCTTTACCATAAATTAATACAAATGGTGAAGTACCTATTGAAGCTTTTTGGGTGATTCTATCGACCCAGAGAGCAAACAATAAGGCTTTGTGCCAATTCTTATTATTTTTCTCTATAGTTCTTTTGATGATTCTGATAAGGTTTTTGTTTGTAGATTCAGCTAATCCATTTCCTTGTGGGTAATAATTAGTTGAGTATTTTAACTTAAAACCTATTTTCAAAGAAAATTCAATCATGGCATTTCCAGAAAAGTAAGATGCATTATCAAATATTAAAGCTGATGGAAGGCCAAACTTGGTAATTATGAATTGATCAATAAAATCTGTAATATTCTATGTATTGACCACCTTTAATGGGATAGCCTCTACCCATTTTGTGAAATAATCAGTTGCGGTTAGAATATACCTCTGCTTTTTTGAAGAGTTAGGAGTTATTTCACCTATAATATCTAACGCCCATTGTTCAAATGGTTGTTGGATATTTAATGGTTGTAATGGGAATGCTGCTTTCCTTTCTCTTCCTGCTTTAGTTTGACACATTTTACATTTCCTTGTATATTCATGTGAATCTTTAAATAGCGTCAGCGAATAATAACCAGCATGTAATATTTTATGAGTTGTGATATTTCCTCTGAAATGACCTCTAGCTAATCCATCATGAAGTTCCTGCAATAATTTTTTGGCTTTAGCTTCTTTTAAACATCTTAATAATACAGAATCATAATTCTTCCTAAAAAATACATCGTTTATGAGTTGATATTGATTTGCTTTAAGTCTCAGAGCACGCTTTACTGTATAATTGAGATATAATGGAGCATATCCATTTCTTAGGAAATATTTCAAATCAACATATTGTGATTGAGAATCGTTTAGGCTTACCTCAGATAATTGTATTTCATTTGATTGATCTTCCTCTTTTGACAAATGCGAAGCTCCAGTTAAAATTTTGCAAAGACCTTTTCCTTTAACAATTTTAGCTTGATGTATTTCTACATCATATTCTTGAAGTGCAGTAACCCAATTTTCTCTTTTTTCTCCTACTTCTCATTGTATTAATAATTTCTTTACTACTAATTAAGGTACTATTATTTTGGTATGTGTTTTTAAGAAAAAAGGTCTAAAATGTTTCAAAGATTTAAATACAGCATAGTCTCATTTTTCTACAGCTGAATAATTTAACTCAGCACTTGAAGATTAGAGCTAAAAAACTCAATTGGTGCTTCAATGTTTTGATCATTCAATTTTGTTACAAGAACTGCATATGATGTATCGGAAGAAAATGTGTACAACATAAAAGATTTGAGAAAATCAGAGTTGTTAAAGAGGGAGCTTCAACAATAGCTTTTTTAATTAACTCAAAAGAATTTCTTTCTTATTTTCCCCATCTGAAGATTGAATTTTTCTTAATCATTGACTGTAGGGGTAGGACAATTTGGGAGAAATCTGGAACAAATATTTTCACAAAATTAATTTGTCCTAAAAATGATTTCATTGTTTTTTTGTTATGGGGTAGAGGAATATTTTCAATCTCTTGAATCCTATCAGGGTCTATATGAATTCCTTTTTTAGAAAAAATGAATCCCAATAATTTACCTTCTGATAGGGGAAAATAACACTTTTTAGGAGTAAGGAAAATGCCATATTTTCTGCATCTTTCCAAAATGTTTTTTAAATGATTAATATGATTGTTCCTATGCTTAGAATAAACAGTAATGTCATCTAAGTATATAATAACCGAGCTATTGATTAGTCTTCTGAAAGCTATATCCATAGCACGCTGAAATGTGGCACCAGCATTAATCAGTCCAAAAGGCATTTTTGGATATTCGTATGTTCCCCATTTTGTTCTAAACGTTGTTTTTAATCTATCTTCAGGATGTACCATGATCTGATTATACCCTCCAAATCCATCTAGAAAAGACATCAATTCAGACCTTGCAACTGATTGCAGTATCTATTCCATGGTGGGTAAGGGAAAATTATCTTTCTGACGGGCTTTATTCAAGTTTCTAGAGTAAATACAATTTCTAATTTCTCCATTATTTTTTCTAACTGGAACCATGTTTGACACCCATTTCGAATGTCTAACAGGAAAGATGACTTTAGCTTTGAGCATTTTATTCAGTTCAGATTTAATTTGACTTTCTAAATTTGGATGAATTTTTTTGAGTTTTTGTTAGACAGGTTTATCATTTGATATCATAGGAATGGTATGCTGAATTATTGAAATATCATATGTTTTAAGATTTGAATAATCCCATGCAAAGACCTCTTTATATTTTTTCAGCAATTTAATAAATGATATCCTTTCTTCATTTTTTAGGCCAAGACCTAAGTTGATGTTCTGAGGCTTTTCTGGAGTACCAAGATTAATCAATTGAAACTTTAAAGTAGAAATTTGAGTTTTTGAATTGGTTACTTTTTAAAATCTATCTTTCAAATCATAAAGGTCCTCAATTTTGACTACATATTTGGGAATTGGATTATTGTTTGTTTTATCCTCAATCTGTAAATCATGTTCATGTTCATCTAATATTTGACCTTCATAAGCTCTATCTGATGTAAGAAATTCTACTATATCTGCATCATCGTTAAATACTCTCAAGTTTGTTATATTGTCAGGAATGGATGGTCTAAAAATTAATTCAAATGAAAATCTATCTGGACTAAACTCTTCATGTGGTATAAGTCTAGATGCTACATTATCAAGTAAATCAACACTTGCATTTTGTAATTTAGGAATTGTAGAGATATTGAATGTTATAAAATGAGAAATAAGATTCTAAGCTAAAGTTTGATAATGTTTCAAGTGTCCAGAAATAAAATGAATCATATTTCTAAATTGTTTAACTATTATTTCATAATCTCCATATACTTGCAAATATTTAACATTCAATCCTATAGCTTTATACATATCTTGTATCAATCCTTCATATTCAGCAGTATTATTCGTGCACTGAAACTCGAGTCTACAAGCTAGCATTGTTTTCTCTCCTTGTGGATTGATTAAAATGAAACCTGCTCCTACACCATCTTCTGATTTCGAACCATCAAAAAATAGAGTCCAAAAAAAGATTGTTTTGGAATCTGATTGCTAAAATTAACACATCTAGAAGAATCTGTTTGAGAAAAGTTTTCAACTTGAGAAATAACCGTATTTGTTGAAAATGATGAGACCTGAGCATTGAATGATCGAAGAAATGACTCAGCTGAATAATCTCCTATGATATTATTAGTAAAATCTATAGGTTCATTTGGTCCTTCCAATTCAGTGACTGTATGTTTCATAAATTTCTCACCTTCAATTCTGATTTGATTTGGTTTGCCATTATATGGTAACCACATATGTGACCAATCATTAGCAAAATATCGATGTAACTTTTCAAAACAATCTCTGCTTAGAATAAGACCATAGAATTTAGGGATGTCTGCGACCAAAATATCAATCACTTGTAATACCTTTGGATTAGATGACAACCTGATAGATATTGACAAAATTTCTCCAATAACTTCAACTTTTGTTCTATCCAATTGAATTATATGTATAGATGTTTTTTGAGGAGTGATATTTAATTTTTAACATACTGTTATTGGCACAATGTTTCAAAAAGCCCCTGAATCAATAGGACAATTATGAACATTTTTGTTGAAAATTTCATAATTCAAAATAAAAGGAGGAGTTTGGGAGATAGATCTATCACCAATTAAAACAAGATCACTGGAATTTACTTTATTGGTAGATGATGGAATTTTTCCCATATCTTTTTAAGCTTCTGCTATAACTGGTGGTTGTATAGGTTCTACAATAATTTCTTTGAGTTCTCTAAGAAAGATTTTCTATTGTTGTTTGAGTTTGGTCATTTCATGTAATGAAATATTTGCTTTAATATTTTTCATGTCTTCAACTATGTTATATTCAACTGTATCTGAAACAATCAAAGTTTTGGAAGTTGTAGAAGGATCTGATAAAATCAGACCTATCTGTACAGTTTTAGATTTTTTGTTTTTTTATTTCGTGGGAATAGAATCTTGTTTGGGATTTGACACAATTGGATCTGAAGAAGATTTACTTCTTGAAGATACATGCATAGCTTCATTTTCTTCTTTTGTGGGAAGAATAAAATCCCATAAACCATTTAATTTGACTTCTTATTCAAACTCTAATTCATTTCAGAAGGTGAGGGATCTTCAGAATCTTGATCAGATTCAACATTTGAAATCTCATTTGGAGGTTGAGATGTTGAAGGAGGAATATTCTTAAATGGACAAAATTATTTTTTAGTGGCTAGAGTTTCAGCAATTTGTTTCTTTATATCAATCATATAATTTGACATAGTCTTTAGCACATTTTGAAGACCTTCAAGATCAAATGGATCTTTTGAAACTGTATTTTTACAATCTTGACTAAATGTCACATTCTTTGTTTTCCTTTCTTCTATCTCTGATCGTTTTTCTAATGCTAATATTCTTTTCTCTACTGCGAGAGCTTCTTTCAAGTTTTATAAAAGAGTAGCTTTATTAGCTCTATCTACAAAAATAGCTATATTAGAAGGTAAAGAAGAAATATACCATTCTATGCGTACATCAACAGTAGGTTTAGAAGCATTTGGGATTTTATTTAATAAACTGTTAAATCTGGAGTTAAAATCTTTGATCTTTTCACATGAAATCGTTTTAAGATTGGAAATAGCATTGATTAAGGATGCAACAGTCCTATCATCTCCATATTTTGCAGGGAAAACTTGTTCAAAGGTTGCCCAATCGTCAATAGATCCTGCTAGAAGAGAGAAGTACCAGGATCCCACAGATCCTTGTAAAGTGTATGGAAACAATCTGACTACAACATCTTCATGAGCGATTCCTTTTAAATTCATAGCTAACATAAAATTATTGATGTGTTCTTCAGCAGGAAGACCATCATCTGGATTATATTTAGGTAACCATTTTTATTGATAACCTGGAAGAGGATTAGGATTTTCTATTAATACAACACCAAGATTTGTCCAAGGTCAATTAGCCATAACTAGATTTTGATTTTGTGAAGATGAAGAAGTAGATCTAGAAGTAGGGGTAATGAATGAAAAAATTAAAACTGGAATAGTAATACTTGTGACAGCTGATCCGGATTTATGCAGGAATGCAATAGAATAAACATATAACCATAAAAACAAAGATGCAGTGAAAATAACACTTCATTTCATTAATATCAAAGAACTAAAATTTTCTTATAGACATAATGGAAATAAACTAGCTAGGGCGCTGGTAGCTATCTCTGAGAAGAGATGTGGTGGCTACAGGCCTCTGAACTATTTTAAAATGAGGCTCGAGGGCCTATTTATTATTGAGAAACAATGGAAAAACTCAAACGTCCAAAAACCTAACTCTAGGAGATGAAGCACCAAAACTGTGGGTCCCGTTTGGGTAAATTGGTGTTTCAACTTCCCGGGGACGTAACTTTGGCATCCGATCTCCATTTTACGTGCTCAATATATCATTATAAATATATATCCGAGGAGTACAACTTTCGATGTGAGCAACATCAGTCTTGTTTTTCCCAAAAAATGTCGTTTAGGGCCTCAAAACGACTCCAGAAGTTTAGGACCCGAAAACCTGCTAAAAATAGTAAGTTGTGCTGCAACTTAAAAACCGAATGAAATGATGGTGGGGGTTCAAATGGAATAGGTGGGTGGCCACCAATATCCACCTAGATCATTAAGGCCCCAAAAAAGCTTCGGGAGTGTAGGACCTGAAAACTTGCTAAAAATAGAAAGTGGTGCTGAATATGAAAAGCTGCAATAATTGATGGTGCGGGTTCAAATGGAATAGGTGGGTGGCCACCGAGATCCACCTGGATCATTCCTCCCTCCTTAGGAAGAAATGGTTCCCATTGCGTTGAGATCCTCCCCGAGATGAAGCAAATTATGTTCAACTAGGTATCAGATTTGTTGAAGATGTCATGGACCTGTGGGCAGACATGCTGGATGCGTTTAGTAAATTTGGTTTCTTTATCAGCCTCAGATTGTACATGTGTGGATTCTGTATGTATATTTGCAGGAGGTATGGTAACATCAGGCGACGGTGCGTTGGGGGTCAGATCAATGGAGTAGTTGTCCTGACAGTGTAGAGGAACCTTTGTGAGTGAGGAGAAAATGTCCTCGTATTCCTCCATGAATTTGTCCATCTGCTGCACCCATGGAGGGGAGCCCTGTTTCGAGGTTGTGGCCACAATATTCTTCTTTCCCTGTGAGCGAGTTGCAAGGAAAATGAATTTCCTAGTTTTGGAAACAATCTTACCGCGTTGTTTTGCAGTAGTCAAAGAGATGACAGGAGGCAGTACTACCTCTGGTATCTTGTACAAGTTATTTCCCAAAGTAATAATAACAACACGAGGCCTAGACTCATACACAGCATGTTGCCTCCACAATTATGGTTCGCCAAATAATACATTAGCTACATCAAGAGGAGCAACATCACATAATACCTCATCCATGAATGGCTTGATGTTGTACGGAAGGCAACACTATTGGAGGATGTGGATATCTATACCTAGGTGAAGCCACACGATGGTATATGGTTGTGGGTGTGCTATGGTCAGTAGGCCGAGCCGCTTCATGACCTTTGCTGAAATGAGGTTCTTTTGGCTTCCGCTATCAATAAGAAATTGCAGCAGAGAACCCTTCACCCACATTTGTGAATGGAAGAGGTGCTCCCCTTCCTCTGGATCCTCTGGGTCCTCCCTCTGGATCTTGGTGGTGGCAACAATGGCACTGGGATCTTCATCAATGATCTGCTTCCCTATGTCATTTCCTTTGTCTGGTTCTGACTCAAGATCAGAAAATGCATCTAATTCGGGTGCCTTTAGTTTGGCCACCAATGACTGTTTGGCCTGACACTCGTTTGTGCTTTGAGTGGGGCTGTTATGAAATTCACACCACCTCCCTATGTCCTTCCTTTGATTTTTGATGTTGTTCTGAGTCACACCGCTTTAGCCTTACCCCTTGTTCTTCAGTTCGAGGGCACCTTTCAGATTCAAAGATCCAAAGTCTCGCTTCTTCTGCTTAAATTTCTACTCAATCTTGGTGGCATAACAATATTTCATGCCAAGATATGTAATGTCGAGGAACTCCATTTACTCCTGAATGTATATATGCAGACAACTGCGATACTTTAGCACTAGATGTTTCTCTGAATCTTTGATACCCAACTTTGTGCACAGGGTATGGAACAAATTCGTCAGCTCATGCACATCTTGATCCCTTTGTTGTCGCAGCATGGTCCATTGTATGTACTTGTCCTCATAGCTCCCCATGGGAAATTATTGTTCATTGATGGCATTTCAGAAAGAATTCCAAGTGGTTATGGCCGAGAATAGAGAGGGTTTTGTCTCTTCCTTTTTTCCATAGTATGTTTCCCACCAGCCCTTCACATGGCGGGTAGCTTTGAGGAGTGCAAAAATAATCTTCTCCCGGTTGGAAAAGTCATGAACTGAGAAATATCCTTCTAATATATTCAACCATATATCTAAAACATCTACATCTATTTGACCCTCAAATATGGGAATGTCAAAATTTACTTGTACCTTAAAATGAGTCGCACCTCCAGAGTGGCTACTGGATGCAGAAGCGCTGCCGATGGGCAGTCGTTGAAGGATCTAGGCAAAGTTATCCATCATCGCGTTCCTTTGTTTTTCATAGGCCTCCTCAAGCAATATTTTGATAGGATCTCCTGCTCCCTCATCTTTCTTTTCGTCCCCCATGGGCGTCCGTCCGGATTTGTGAGGTTGATCTTGCAAAGGTTCCACCAGATCAAGCCCTAAATCCTTATACCTCGACCTCATTGGGGACATGCAAAAAAGGATCGAGAAAAAGAAGATTGCTTTGATACCACTGATCCAGATTTATGTAGGAACACAACAGAATAAACATATAACCATAAACACAAATATACAATGGAAATAACACTTCATTTCATTAATATCAAAAAACTAAAATCTGATTACAGACATAATGGAAATAAACTAGCTAGGGCGCTGGTAGTTATCTCTGATAATAGATGTGGTGGTTACAGGCCTCTAAAATGTGTTAAAATGAGGCTCGAGAGCCTATTTATTATTTATAAACAATGGAAAAACTGAAACATCCAAAAACCTAACTCTAGGAGATGAAGGGCCAAAACTATGGGTCCCGTTTGGGTAAATTGTTGTTTCAACTTCCCGGGGACGTAACTTTGGCATCCGATATCTATTTTACGTGCTCAATAGCTCGTTAGAAAGATATATTTGAGGATTACAACTTTCGATGTGAGCAAAATTTTTTCATGGACCCATTTTTCTCTCGGTTTTCCCAAAAAACGCCGTTTAGGGCCTCAAAACGGCTCCAGAAGTTCAGGACCTGAAAAACTGCTAAAAATAGTAAGTTGTGCTACAACTAAAAACTGAACGAACTGATGGTGGGGGTTTAAATGGAATAGGTGGGTGGCCACCAATATCCACTTGGATCATTAAGGCCCCAAAACGGCTTCGAGAGTGCAAGACCCGAAAGCCTGCTAAAAATAGTAAGTGGTGCTGAATGTGAAAAGCTGCAAGAATTAATGGTGGGGGTTCAAATGGAATAGGTGGGTGGCCACCAAGATCCACCTAGATCAACAAAACTAATTGTTTGTGTAGAAGAACTGGAAGATAGAGAATATGTGGATTTATTAGAAGAATGTGGAGGAATGACTGGAGGAAAACTTGATGCGACTTCACTTGTTTTTGACTTAGATCTGGATATAGAAACTTTTTTGTGATGAGCTTCTAATGGAAACTCAAAAGGGGGAATTCCAAGCTTCTCACTTTTAGATCATGTTAAAATACCAGTTTCTCTAAATAAAGAAGTAACACTTTCCTCAGAAGTTTCTCGATTAATAGGATTTTCAGCAGAAATAGGTATTCCCTCTAATTCTTGAATTAAAGACTAAACTTTGGGAGATTCAGGAATGAATTCTTAGGTAGGTGGATAACGTGATATTTCAGGAGATGATGGAAAGGTTTCTACTACTTCCGATTTCTGATTTGGTGATCTAGATTGTGATTGGGAAGTGGTAGGATGCTTTTGGGGAGATCGACTCTTATGATGGATTTTGTTTTGAATTTTAGACTTATATGCCATTCATAGTCAGGCCCTCCTTCTAGCGCCGAAAATTATGAGGCCTCAGAAATCCGTGGCAACAACAGAGGGGGATAACCACCCTGTTCAGACCTTAAAGCAGTTCCTTTTCTGTTTGGGGTAGTGGCTCCGACTGTGTGTGATGGGACCAATTTCCCAGATTTAGGTTTTTCAAGATAATTTGTGGGATTTATTTCAAAAAAAAAATGCAATGATGAATTAATACAAACTAAGATAAATTTATTTCTAAATACAACACTTTGAATTAAATTTAATCTAACCTGGGGATAATAATTTAATTCGATCTAAAGAGATATCTAGTCAATCTGTGATGATGAAATCATCACAGATTTAATAGAATTATTACTGTGTAAGATGATTCTCTTGAAAAATAGTTAATCAAAATTAAATGAAAGATATATCGCATTTATCTGATGACCATATATGAAGTAAATAATTTGTATCTTTATACCGTAGAATAGTGCAAAAAATATTTTAGACATAAATAATTAATTCCATATATAATTCATGAAAGTTGAGTTCATCACTAACATTCAGAAACAAAAATAACATACATAATAACAGTACCATATGTGTATTACTTCTAATTATCGGATTAGTGATAATAGGTCGTATCCAATTCTTCAATCAAAGATTCATTCAAAGAATACATAAGTGAACCAACATCGATTCAACAAAGTGATATTTACAACCTAAAAAGGCCGTGTTCCATTACTTCATCAAGGCATCCACAAACTTTACTTATAAATAAGCATTCTTTGTAAAATTTCTTAACAAAATCTTGGACCCTTATCTAAATGCATGAGAAGGGTTTAAATACTAAAACTAACTACAAACTAATTAAACAATTTACAAAAATGTAGAGGAGGTTTCAAACAACCTTTCTCTAAAAATTAACTTGAACAATAATCTAGGAACTTAGAACTGATAATCCTGACTTTATGGATCATGCATTTCTGTGTGATCATGAAGTTGGCAGATATCTAGCATTGTCTTGAGCTGAGGTGGCTGAGATATTTGTGATCAAATTTGGTCCTTGAAGATAGCATCTGAGATTGTCGACTGGGAATTTTTGGCTAATTCTGTGAGAAATAGAAGAGTTTGTTGCTGATGATAAGGTTTGATCATAAAATTCCAATAATTTTGCTGATCAAACTTACTAACTTTCTTGATTATTTCTTCTGGTTGTTCTTCTCTCTGTGTCCATTTTAATTCTACTTCTTTTGTTATTGAAAACACATAAGACGTGCTTTCTTCAAGAAGTCATGTTTTAAACAATTGGTCACATAAGAGTTGTATAACCTCGCTTGATTTGTTGGATGTCTTGGTCACTTCTCTTTCTGTTTGAATGATCTGTGCTTCCCATTCTCTAAATAATAATTCTTTGTGAAGCTTGTGTATTTGTGGTAGATTAGCTTTCTTTCCCATATCTGAGTCTTGCCAATGAATGTGTTCTTCAATTTTCTTTTGAAGTTTCTCACATTCTAGTTTTTGGATTGCAATTTGCTGAATCATTATTTTATTGGAATCACAATAGGAATCAATCGTAGCAACTTCATGACAAAATATTTTTTGTTGTTTCTTTATCAAAGAATTTATCTCAAGTGCTTCTTTAATGAACTTTTCTGATTGTGATTGATTATGTAACTCTACCATGGCTTTTTCCAGCTGTGTTTGTTTCTCTTTAAGCTCCGTGTGATGTTCTAACTTAAGATTTTCAATATCTTTATGGAAATGTATTGAATTTCCTCTGATTTTTTCAGTAGTATTGACTTTATCTTCTTCCGGATGCGGATGCTTGTTAGTCCCATGGGGACAACTGGTACGCGTGGTGGCCATTTCCCAACGCCCATCGAGCGTGGTGGCCACATGGCTCTCCACGGAAAATTTAATTGCGCCTTCATTGCGCCTGCAACCTCATTCAATGCTCCTCCATGCCGGCGCCTCTATAGTTTTGTTTCGCCTGGTATGCGCATTATGGAAACCGTCTCTCTGCTCGACTCACTGTTCAACGAGCTCTTCGCCTCCCTCCGCGTCTGTATGGTGCCCTTGGCCGGTGCTTGCCCTATCCACTGTGCTGAGCCAAGCACTCGCACAGTCACAGGCTGGCGCTTCTCGTTATATAGTTGCATTGAGTTCTTACCTGGTGTCCACTTCTCTAACAACAAGTCTTGTTCTGGTGCGACCGCTGCCCCTCAGCCTATTTCTAACCCGTCTGTCGCTCTGCATCTTTGTGGTCTACCTCTGTTAATTCCCAGCTCTTCTGCTGAGCCAGTTGCTATCCATACTCAAGTGCCTCCCGACGCCGAGCCTGCCATGCCTTGACTCAGGCAGCGCATGACAGCCCGTAGAGGTGGCACTCGCAGTTGCTCAGCTGGGGAGCGCCCCTCTTCCAGCAGAATTGCCTCTGAAATTCCTTTTGATTTTGTTTATGGTCGGCCGCCTGCCTCCCTTCAGCATGAAACCCCCCATTTCACCGCCTCTCACGCTCCACTGCTCGCTCGCACGCCTTTCATCCGCCAGACCACTCAACGCGCGGAGTTGAGGTTCGATAGCACCTTCAACCGCCCTTCAATTACTGCCTATATCACCATTACTTTGCGAGAGGATGCCACTATCAGTTCTCCTTCTTGGAATATCTCCACTCCTGCCTCTCCTGACCCCCACCCTACCTCTATCGCGCCTCGCTCCACTTCAGCTGCTACTCCTCTTGAAGACCTGGCCAAGCCTGATGCCACAGCCAATTCCCCCCGTGGTCTCTCTCCCTTGCAGGTGGAAACTATGGTGGTTCAGGGCGCTATGGTTCAAGGCGCTATGGATGCTGATGCGGATGATCCTGAGGACTACTTCGGTTGCCCAAGAGTGGAGGAACAGCCTTCTCCCGTCACCTCCACCTGACTCAGCAATGACTTGGAGCAGTATGGTCTTTGATCTTGCTTATTTTTGTAGCGATGCTAGTTTTCTTCATCACATAGCAGCTCACTGGTTTCCGTTTATGATAGTGCTAGCTTTTTGTTACTGTGTCATTACAATCATAACTATTCCACCGGTTTCCCTTCACAAGGGCGGTGAGACTGTTTTTACAGAGCTGGTTTCCCTATATGGGCAGCTTCTTTTCAGAACTATGCTTGACTTTCAGGCCCAGTTTCAGGCTAACACAGCTGAACTGCAGCAGTTTTGTACTATTACTTATACATAAATAGAATTAGCTCAATTTAGAAAAAAAAAAAAAAGTATTGACTTTATCTTCATCTAACATCCGTTCTAATTCCTGTATTCTGGATTCTTTCTATTTCAACAAGGTTCTAACTTTAGTTGCCTTATATACAGTGACTGTGGCATAAGCTCCTGCATATTTTCACAATTTAGTCAGATGATCAGTGGGATCTTCTAATGAATGCTTCCAAAGGACATCAACTGATTCATCTATCATTTTAGGAGTTGTCTCATCAGTTCTTTTTCTCTTATTCCTTTTAACCAAGATCTGTAGCTGGGACTGTAGAAAATATCTAATGATGGAATGTATTCAATATGTAGGATGATTTGATTTTTCGAGTAAGCAGGAATGATTTATTTTCTCTATGTTGTTGGGATTCTCTGTAGAGGGTTGACAGTTTCAACTGTTTTCTAAGAAGGTTGTGGCGTTTGAAAACTTGCTGCTTGGTCAGTATTGACCTTTTCTTTAGGAGTCTTTATTGCTTGGGAAATTTGTTCCCATTCATTCACTAGGTCTTTACATTGGGATTATTTACACTGATATACCGTGCTTTGATCCTTTTGAACTGCCTCTAAATTTGATTTAGTTCCATTGTTCTTTGTTTTCTGTTGCAACTCTATTTCTTGAAGAATTTGGTCGCTTTCCAAATTTGATTTTGTAGATTCATATTCATCCTCAGATTGATCTGACTTATCAGTGTGCTATTGAGACTGACCAGATTCATTTTCAGAGCCATCTTTCATTTCTTCATCGAGACTGACACTTGAAGTATGTTTTTCTTCTTCAATAACTAACAAATTCAAAGGGACATTTTTCAATCTCTCATTTCTATATACCTGAAAGGCTTCAGCCTCTTTTTGACTTGATTGACTAGAAATCCTTTTAACAATATCAGAAAAATCTTTGACTCCTTGGAAGAAGTCATCAAATTTATCTTCTTCCTTTATGAAATTTTTTGTTTTGAGCTTTTCCATGTAATTTTTAATTACATTGTTAGGGTAATATAATCTTCCAGGCATGAATGCTAGATTTAACATTTGAATATTATGAACTTCTTTATATGTATGGCCAATATTAGCCAAAGAAAAGGTGCCGCATTGTAGAGGGAAAGAAGGAAAAATAGCCTTTTTATCATCTTTTACCTGTTTTGTGACACCATTGATGAGCTGATAAGCTATCTCTCTCCCAAACAATCTATCTGGAACATAATATGGCAAAACATGTGGAAAAGCAGAACTTCCAAATACTCGAACATATGTGAATTTCTCTTCATCAAACCATCTAGTTGTAGGAAGAATATCTTTACTGAATTCTTTGGAATCCATAGGGATCTTTTCATTGAAAATCATTTGATACATAGGCAACATGACTCCATAACAGACTTTGTAGAAATGTAGGTGGAATTGAGAGTCCCAGAGTTCTTCATGCTATATGTGAATTGGGGTAGGGTTTTTAATGGTCCATTTCCAACCCATGATTGGAAACGTAGAAGTGAAATAGATGGAATCCACAACATAAGTAGACATGTAAAAATGTGAATTTTCTTGGGATGAAGCACTACTTTTATTCCTATATTCGGCAATATGTTTGGCTAAATAATTGGATAAAAGGTCTGCCAAATTCAAAATGGATGAATTGACGATTGCGTCAATTAAGGGAACCCAACCTCTAGCGAACCTAGTACTATCAGGTTTGGAAAATAGCCTACACAACATACCAGCAACATATCAATAAGGATAAGGGATTTGTGTAACGGGGTACATACCATATTTTTCCTGCTTCAATTTCCCTTCATTGTCTTTCCATTCATGGATGACTTTGATAAGATCTTGAAGTTTAGCTCTAAACATTTGCACATATCTATTATCATACTTATGTTGTGGAGCTGGTAGATGATACATGGCTGTCAAATATTCGGCTTTGAAAGAGCCCATAATCTTTCCTCTAGAATTCTTGAAAACTCTATCTTCAATATTTAAGTTCTCAACTGCCCACTTAATCATATCTGTGTAAGGCATAATCTTCGGTCTCACAGCCATTTTGTGAATAAACGAGCATGCAACATCAAAAAGGGTTGCATCAAAGGTAGAATCAGTACCTGTCGCAGATGTTTTTGTTATCACCTTTGTTCCTTCATCCTCAGAAAGTTTGTACATGGCTTTCCGTGACGAGATGCCACAATCCTTGTTATAGACAGTCTCTGAAAATAACGAAGGCATATTTGTATCCTCTGAAGATGATGCTTGAGACACCTCTTTACCATTTTTACTCATCTCTGACTTTCTTAACTTGATAATTGATTTCCTGAGAGTAAAGTGAAATATTTCATATAACGAGCATTACAAATATATATCAGGGATTTATTTCAAACTCATGCGAAAAACTGTCAATCTTATCAATCATCTCTTCATAATTCCTTATGATTTCAAAATTTAATGCTTGACATGGTTTCACATGACTTCACACACAATAATTATCAATTGTTTAAATTCGTTAAGGTATGAAATTCAATTTGATATGACATAAGTTGCTTTTCACACGCTGATATCATTAAATGTGTAAATCACAATGATTCCATATAATATTTTGTGATTGTCTCATAAATGTTGCAAAATGTGATCTGCGCAAATCGCAAATCGCAAGATTTAAAAGATAGGTTTAAGTCTATATTATAATTCGCATGTGATGCAATTTGTGAAAGCTTAAAGTGGATGCGATAGCGAAAAAGGATTTATATTTTTGAGTTTATTTTCTTCGTCAGGTCCGCGGCTGTCGCAACTTATATTACTTTGTTTCTTTAAGTCTTAACTAAATCAAGTGCGATGCGAATAAAGGAAAGTAACTATTTTTATTTCTTTGGAAATTCTTTTTAAAGAGCGCATTTCGCAATTCGTAGATTTTATGATTTAGGATTATTTTTGAACGATAAAATATGTGATAAGCGGTGCTCTTTAGGCAGAAATTTTTTTTTGTAAGTGTTTTTAAAAGAAATTTTAAAACAGATTTTCCTATTTATTTCTAAAGGGTTCCTATTTATGAAAAATAAATGGGGGTTGTTGTATAGCACAATAGAATGACAGGATATAAATTAAACCGGAAACCATGCTCACACCAAAATGATATAAGGCCCAAAGAGGCCAAAGATACGACCTCAAAACCATGCAGAGATACAATAAAACCAACCCAACAACACTATTTTTGGAAAAGTAATAAAATTGTCTACAAGAGTGTGGAATTATAAAACTGAAAATAGAGACTTGACAAGTTTCTTCATAATAGTGTAGTTTGTATAAATACAACATGATCCAATGAAGTGAGCTTAAAAGCCAAAATATGTTGAGATTGCCATGAAGAGACCATAACTCAAACATGTTTGCCAAAATTATAACAAAAAAAATAAGACCAACCTTTGCTAGTCTTGATGAGAGGATATTTTTCACGTTTCCATTTTGGCTAACTTTTATATAACTCTTTCCCCTGAAATCCCTCATGCTTTTACTTAGTTTTTATCATTACTATCATCATTTTATATGTTCTTGGGCTAATTATCTCAAGTTGAGGCATGATAAGGTAATTTTTTTATTATTTGTCATATTTCCTTTGCTTCAATAAGGATTACATGAAATTGTCATTAATCAAGGCATAATTGTGCCTAAGTATCAAAGATCCTCTACCAGGTCGTGCAATCAAAAGAGGAGTTCATAGGCATGATTGATGGGTATAGAGATCACGACGTGAACTTGTTTAATGGATAACTTATGCACGGTTATGTGAAGTGAGGTGTGCTCAACAATATTGCAGCTAGTTCAATTCTTGCGCCAAGAACTATTCTTCCACTCATTTGGGGATTGATATCTTGGCGCACTTCTAGGGGGAAAAAAAACATAGTTTTTGTTCGTAGTGACGTTTTTATGCTCCTACATGAGTCAAAATGCACCTAGATCATATATGTAAGATTCTAAAAGTAAATTAATAAGTCAGCCCGAAATTCACAACAATTCTCGGACCCCCAACTTGCTCCAAATTCCCATCATAGGAAATTGAGTAATATGTGGGCCATTTTCCCAAATTTACCATGGCCTTAGAGATACGCATGGTTCTTTGGGATAAATTTGTTATAAATGCACAATTAGGAGAACATATTTGTGTGTGAATTTAGGTTAAGATATATTTCAAGCTAACAATTTCTTTATTTAATTAAAAACTAAAAATAACAATTGCTTTTGAGATAAATTTCAAGCTTTTATATTTAATTCACTATTTACATTATTCTCCAAATATCCATAATCAAATTAAATTAAATATTTTAAAAATAGATATTGAAAAAAATAAATGACTTAAGTACTTCTATGAAATATTCTTAATCAAGTATTTTTTTTTTTTCTATAATTTTTTAGTGCCATTTATACTACTTTTTGAAGGTTTTTAAGGTCTATTTTTTCGGTTTAATTTTTGTAAATTCTGAGAGAAATTCATTAAATATAAAAGTTTGGAAATAATTCATTGAATACAGAAGTTTAATGAATAACCTTGCACAATCGAAGTGCTCTATAAATTTTTCAAAGTGCTAAATCTATATATATTATTAAAAACCAATTTCAATAACAAAAATCAAAATTTAACTTCAAAATTTTAAACTCCGACAGGAAAAATTTCAAAAAATCTAACTAAAAACAACTCCACTTTTCGTGCTCTCTCTCATTCGAAAAACGATAAATTCGATATTTATCAAAACACTAGTTTGCCAATAAATATTGAGGCGGCCGAAGACGCTGCACTTTCACTACTCACATGGAAAACGATAAGTCGCACTCTCGAAAACGATAAGTTCGAATTTCAATTCGTGGACAGTTGGCATATCGTTTTAGGGTACGGCCTAGCACACTCATATAATATAATGATATTGGTTAAATTTGATGAGTGACAGATACGGCCTAGCACACTCATATAATATATATATATATATTAGTTGCCTATCATTTCCGAGTTATCTACGGCATTTAATGTTATTGGGAGGAGAGCGGCGACAGTGACGACCTCACAAGTGATCGGAGCTCCATATGCAACAGAGCTTTCAAAGGTCCCTTCCTGCCCCACATTCAGATGCAGTTGCAGGTGGAGGCACAATTCTCTCTCTTTAAAGCCTAGGGGGAACTTAACAGGAGAGCCAGAATTTACAAAATCCTTTTGACTTGCTTAGTGCTTGCGCTTTACTAATTTGCTGAGCTACTTCTTATATGGAACAGCCTTTCGGATGGAAGGCAGGTTTCCAACGAAAATATTTGAGGCGCCTGCTACCTATGCTTTGCCGCCGTAGAATCGATCAACGCGCGAGGAGGCTCTCGGTTCGAAGTGTAGCCGTAAAAGTCGCTGCGGATGTCTCACTAGCGATGACGGCACGCGGCCGAACCGCATGGCGCCGGGCCATCCTGAGAAAATACCTTTTCAGGCTACACAGATTGGGCTGCCAAGGGCGAGTAGTTAATTCGAGAGTGAAATGGCAGGGCAAAAGGATGTTGGTGTGTGTCAAAGCCAGACCCTGCGAACAGAACGCTGATCGTAATATTTGTGGTAGGCAACTGCTCCGAGAGGACGCTAGGATGACAAGGGGTGCAAGACTACGGTCACGTGATAATTTCGATGAAGAGGCAAAAGGGAGCGTGGCTTCTCGTATGCATACTCTGAGGGCGATCGTCCCTGGAAGCCTAGGACTGGATACGCCCATTTTCCTAAAAGAAGCAGCGGACTACATCGTGGCGCTTAAGATGCAGGTGGAGGCCATGCAAGCACTTGCGGACTGTTACTCGAAACAGAATGGTCATGCTGCTTGCCACACTTCGGTATAAGGTCGAGATCGATAAGTTAAAGGGTGCTGGGCGTTTAGCACGCAGCATTAGGTAGTATAATATGTATATTTTGGAGAAATTAAAGAACACACAGTCTTACACCGTAGTCTGTAATTTGGTTCTAGAAATTGTATTCAATAGCTTGCATATTGACAGGTCCTTTGTAATCTTATATTGTTGGGTAATCTAAGGCTGCTTGTTTACTTTATACTCTACTATTTTAATGTATAAATCTGTGCATCGTTGTTATGCAATTTGCCAATCTACTTTCGGCTTTCTGTATACAGGTAGCAGCTAGGCACAGGATGAATATGAAATATGCCCTTTGAATTTATGTTGTTACATTTTCGGCTCGAATGTCTATTTTGTTCATGTGAATCTTCCTTTTGAGTTTATCTGGTTAGGGTTTGAATGTCTATTTTGTTCATGTGTATCTTGTAGCAGATATTTTCAAGATGACAGTTCCGTGAACTCTACGATTTCCATCGATCGATGTCCATCACGATTCTCTTCAATTCTGTACACACCACTCCATTTACTCCATTTAGCGCTTTAGCTGACGTAACATTCACCAAACCTTGCACCATATTTTTCTTGCTTTCTGTTTCTAATTTCTTGAAAGTGACATACTCCACGTTCGACCACGTTATTCTTGGCTTCCTTTCTGTTTCTAATTTCTGGAAAGTGACAGACTCCACGTTCGACCATGTTATGGCAAGTCGGCTGTAATTTGTTTCACATTATATATAAATCTGGGTGTTGTGTGTACTTCAGTTCTTATTAGTATTTTATGGAAAAGGTTGAACATAAAGTGGAATAAGATTAAGGTAATTTCGACGACAATATAAGTCTTGAAAGTGATAGGACCATGTTACGGCAATCTGGCGGAAATTTGTTTCACATTAGCTATAAGTCTCGGTGTTGTGTGTAGTTTAGTTTTTAGTAGTATTTTATGGGAAAGGTTAGACAGAGAAGGGGCAATAAATTATATTAACCGCCGAAAGAGTTCAAAATAATTTCGATGACCATATTTTATTTAGAAAGTGATGGCGTTTTATTATTTAAAATTAGGATGACGTGTTTTTTAATTAAAATGAGAATTTAACATAATAGTGGTATTTATTTTGAAATAAAGAATACAAAATTTTAAATTAATTATTAATAATTATTAAATGGATTGTAAGTATAAGTACATAATATTTTAGAATATTTTTAATGTGTTTATTTTGTAATATGGTTTCCAGAATTTTAATTTAATTATCAATAATTATTATATAGATGGTAGGGATTTCATTTTTTCAAAATATTTGTATTAGATTTATACACAAGCATAAAATTGAGATTTATCTCCAAAGTACTTATGTTTTATTTGTCTTTTTAATTAAATTGATTAATTAAGGAAATGTTATAAGAACACGTGTCATATAAAACACCCTCGATTGGGGTGCCAGTTGTCCATGCAAGAGGCACGACATGGAGATAGGGTGAGGGTAGGTGGTGGAGGCATGTGAAGGCCGTCACACCAAAATCGAGGAGGACGAGTGCACATAGGGATGTGTGGCTCCACCCATGGAGAGTTATGAAGGCATTAAGTACTATGCAGAACAACCCAACGTGATACGTGGGCTGTCATGAATGTTTTTGGTTCAGTGTCAGCGTGTGCAGTGGGAATGGCCTATGTACATTCCCTTCACCATCCTCAAGTTGTTTGTCTTTATCCGCGCGCATAGTTACAATGATTAGTTCGACGGTTGAGGGAAAGCTCTGCAACCTGCAGTTTATCATTGCCAAGGGTATGTATCCAATTCTCCATTTATAATTTCAATGAAACGAGTCTTTGGGTTTCGCTCCATGAAAAGGAAGATTCTGGTTTTTTTGGATTATCTATACCGGGTTCATTATATCGCAATGTATTACATGTGTCTCGTAGTTAAATCCCTTTGCACGATTTCCATGCAACATTCTTCTGGTTTTGTTTCTAGCTCCTTGGATTGTATGTTTAATTGTAGAACTTTTTCTTCCTGGGAGTTCGAAATTCTCATCGCGGATAGCTCGAAATGGGTCGATTTAAGGGAGTTTTGTGTTCAATACTCCAATGAAGGAGATTTGGTAGGAATGGAGGTTTTTTATTCTCATGGGAAAGTTATAGCTTTGAAATGCCTTCTCCACATTGTGGGTTGGTTTGTTTCTTTTGTCTGTTTAGAATTTTACGTAGATTCAATATGGTGTTATTGGTTATGTGGACTCTACTATGGTATTGCATGGAGTTGTAAGGACCTAACAGGTTGTTGTATGGACCTTGCATGCCATTGTTATATTCTTCATTCTGCCCAATTTGGCTGCTATGTTCTTTCCTCATCTCTTCATGGCTCCAATTTGTACCCTAATAAAAAATGTTGGGAAATAGGTCGTATGGCCTCTAAAGATGTTAATGTGGGTGGTAGAAGCACTCTAAAGGGTAGCAACATAGGTTCGAGTGGTCAGTGAGGCAGTTAGGTCGGTTGTTCTGTCAGTTTTCTTAATTTAACTAATTCTCATATTAAGGGTATTATTATCAATAAATATGGCGGGATTATCTCGTTCTAGGCTAGCATGGGAAAGAGGAGCTTGGTCTGTAACTCTCTGTATAGGGAGAGGTTTTCTTTTGTCACTTGTTGTTATTCTCAAGCGCAATTGTATTTTTTAATTTGAGTCCTCTAAATCTTCCATAGTCACAACCATTGTATGTCGATGAGGGTAACCAGGCCCTGTTACGCTGTCATTGCGTTTATCTCTCTAGCTACTTTAATCTCATCATGATGTGTATTGTTGCAGGTCTTGCAAGCAATTCCTGTCAGCAAAGAAACTTGTAGGAAGACCGTAATTTGAAAAGAATGGTCAAAGGGCAGTCAATAAAGAAGGATGCAAAGGAAAGAGGGAAAGCCAAAGTTCCAAGATCTGGCCTAGCCAAACGTGGCAGAAAATCTGGCAAAAAGGTGATGGAGAATCTATTCCAAACATATTCAGATGGTACACCATGCTACATTAAGTCTTTTATTCACTAATGGGAGCAGGATGCAAGAGCTAAGGAAGAGGAAGATGATAGCATGGCTGAGGAAGAACTGAATCCTATGATTACCGACCTCGGTAATACTCGCAGAAAATTATCCTGATTTCATCACTCAATACACACCTAATGGATACTGAAATGCCTTTTGGTGAAGGAAATTGTTTCTGTCCAAGAGATTGGGGAAGGCCCCAAAGCAACCACAAACCTAGCATATATCAGCAGGGGCATACAGGAAATTAACTTGCGCCAACCTCATAAATGTGTCTGATTGGGGATAATGGAGAAGCAGCTGCAAAGTATGCACTAGGTTGATATCTCTGTCTCTATTGTGAAATATTTGGCTCCTATAGAGTCATCTGACGACTGATTTTTCGTTATTTATGTTTTTTTTTATGATAGTGGATAGCATTTACTTTTTCTAAATGTTTATGCAAGGAATGATGGATATTAGTTACTTAAAGATAGTAAGAGACATATTAAATATGTTTATGTTTTGGATGGCCTATAGCTCTTTAAGATGACCAACAGACCTGGTTTCCTATTGGTAGGTTGAGGGCTAAAGTTGTAAATTTATCTGACCTTCATTTTGATTTATGAATAGAAAATAGAAAGGATCTACTAAGATTACAAAAAAAAAAGTGGCATATGAAACAAGTTACAATTTTTTTTGCCTCGTATCGTGGTGCTCCAATGTGAAATCAATGTGTCGCTACTTACACCCTCTAGTTACATGGATCATGGTGAGGCATCATCAACCCTTAGGATTCGAGAAAAGTGAATTGATGAACATGTGAACTTTATAGAAGCACATAGAAGATTCCAAGAGAAGAGAGAGTCCCACACAAGGAGATTCATGAGTGCATAGGGTCACTAATTTGTCAATTTTTTACGCAAATTTGGTCACAAGTTCAGTCTAGTAGCATGATTTTTAACAAAACGGTTTGCATTGTCCAAAAATCTGGCCCCAAACAAAGGTAATTTTTTCATACAAAATTGTAAGCATACAATTTTATTAGTTGAGGCTTGCCTCTAAAATTATCCATTTTATCCGTTCACTTATTGGGCCTATATAATTTTATGGTTCTAAATATTTTTACATTCATGGTTCTAAAATTGTATAGCTTGGTAGTCTAAGCATAAATTTCTAACTCCCATTTGTATTCTTATGCTCATTTAACATTTTGGTTTGAAGAGTTTTGGTCTGAGAATTGGAAGCTTGAATTACTTATTTGCATTTTCTTTTCTTTTTTCCTTCGTCAACGTTTCTTGGTTTTTGATTCAATCTTTAATGGAGGAAAACTTGGTGTTTCTGTTTAATGTCAACAAGCCATAAATTATTTGAGTGTGATTAGACTTTAGAGGGAGCCTATATATATTTCTATTCCTCAAAATGTTCCTACCAAGTTATTTTACTCCAAGACCAGCCTAAGCACTTAGAGGTTGGAAGTTGGAATTAAGGGAATTTTTCCATATCTGAACGTGAGTATTAAAAATAGAGACAGAAATATGGTGGAGTTATGTATAGTATGTGTGTAGAAGTGTTAGATATTATCAAAATAATCAAAGGATTCATATCGTTCCTTAATATTTAAATGTCCATACACTACAACATAGAGGGGGGTTTAAGACAATATTTGAGACAATTTTTGGGTAAATTTTCTTAGGTTGAGATTAAAAAAAAAAAACTTATGTATTATATTAAATATGATCTTTAAGCTGGTGTCTCAAATTAATTTCTTAAAAATTTGTCTCTATAAAGACAATATATTACACAAGTTTTATTGTCTTTTAAGATACATTTTGATTTTTGTCTCTACAGAGATTTTTTTTTGGGTAAATTTTATTAAGTTGAGATTAAAAAAAACTTGTGCATTGTCTTAAATATTTTATTTAACCGGGTGTCTGAAATTAATATCTTAAAAAATTGTCTTTATAAAGACAATATATAGAACAAGTTTTATTGTCTCTTAGGAGACAATTTCATTTTTGTCTCTAGAGAGACAATAATTTGGATTAAAGACATATTGTCTTTATAGAGACAATGTGTCTTTTGTCTCTTGATAGATAATACAAAACAATGAATCCAATAAACTATATCACCATTTATATAAATAAATATAAAAATTATTTAATTAAAATTATATATCAATATCATTGATTAATTCATATTAGGGCACAATGGAATCGAACCACCAACCTCTTGGATGTAAATAAAATTTTCTTGCATTAAGCTATCACACTTTAAAGAATTATACGACAAGTTTGGGAAGTTAGAGGATGTGGCGGAGATACCAGAGGTGATGATGGAGCTTTGGGAGGGTTTCCAAGTTGAAATGTATAGGATGGAGGTGGTTGAACTTTCACATCAACTATCCAAAAAAAATCAAAAATCTTAATCTCAGAAGAATTAGATAGGCATTGAGGCATTTGTCCATGAAATTCATTTGCACAACGTCCAAAATAAGAGTTAACTAAAATATGAATTGTATAAATTTTTTAAACAAAAAGAAAATTAGCTATTCTATTGTTATTGTTAAGTTGGAAGAATGTGAAAGATTGAAAATAATTAAATTTCTTGGGAATAAGTATCAAAACACTAAATATTTGATTTATTTGAAGTGTTAAATTCTTTGTCCCCAAAAATTATAGGAAGACATTTACAAGTTAATTGATATAGTAACATAGGGCAGGTGTAAGGGAAGATTCCTCGTATAGGAAGAAGAATATATTGTTGCAATTGTAAAGGTCATATAGTTTCCTAGTAGCACCATAGATATATCTATGAAATAAAACCCAACAGACTTCATCACTCTCCAAAAAATATGATATAAACTCTCACATATTTTGAGTATCATTTATAGAGATGAACAATAGAAACCACAACTTAAGCCCAAACTTTCAATGTTTTTCCAATTACGAACTTGTGCATAGTCCTCATTGTTTTGAGAATCCCTGTTATCAAGAGTAGACACAAGATAAGATTTCTAATGGTGGTCATCTTAAAATTGTTGGCCGATTGAATAAAATAAGCCCAAGGCTATCAAGGTATTAAGAGCTCAAATATTTCTTCATAATTGAAACTGAATCCCAGATCTAAACACCCATTCAACTCATCTAATTCCATGTTTTTAAGCTTCCTAACTGAGTGAGTACTATAATTATGTCTCAAAGTTGAATAAGGAGAATCAAATTAGGCCTCTTTGTGTTGAACCCTTAGTTGAACTGAGAGGGGGGTTGGATCAGTTTAATGCATTGAAGGTATTTTCAATATTTTTTTTACACTTATTTTCACCTTCATTTCATGATCAACTTAATGTATAATGGAAAAAAATTCTTAATAAGTGAGCCACAGGTACTAAGAAGATTAAATATAGGATATCAACACATAATCATTATGCACATAGACAACATATATAAGTTGAAACCCATAAGGGAGAAAACCACATCTTATTATTGTTGTAATGCAAAGGCAAGATCCAACTCCCTCTCACCACTGATTTTTTGTAGGATCCAACCTACAGGAGGCTACTACCTCAATTCTGCAAGCTACAACTTGCAAGGAAGCTCCAACTCCCATTTATTTTCTGCAGGATACAACCCAAAGGATGCTCCTACCTCAAAGAGCCGCAACTGGATATCTATCAAGCTACAACTTGATATGGAAGCAACAAATTCCTCACTCTACAATAAAATCATATGCTAATTTACCTTGATATCACCTCTGTTTTTCTCCTTCTTCACTATTTTCCTTCTAGCCTTCATATCTACTTTAAATCATCTCTGTATCTTCACAACTTCTCTATCTGCTCCTTCTTCTTCTTCCACTCTCTAACCCCTCTATGCATATCACAATAGCAAAATTTATAGAGATCACTTCATATTTTTTTGCATTTCATATGGGAATATGAAATGAATAGGTATGACTCCTTGCCTTGCACCTTCTCATTTCCTCGCTCAACACATTCAGGATGTTACAACACTATGTACTCATTTCAGTATTATATTGGAGATTTTCTTTGCCTACGGAGACTTTCATTTGCATTAAAAACAATATACAAATAAATACTACATCTATAGTTACAATCAATTATCTACTCAACCCTTTCAGTTTCTTAGCTTTGTTGTGCGTTTGTCCTCTTCTGCTTGCTATCTGTTTTTCTTTTCTGTTTCAACGGTTATATTCCAAATTTTCTACATAGCTGCCCCTTTTTCCCAACTCTTCTTCCATGTTCAGCCTTTTCATTTGCTTTACCATCGCAACATTGTTCTGCCCAAGGTCCTCGTCATTTTCTTTGCATTGAGATAATTTATTTGTGATTTGTGGGGTATGGCCCACATAAAAGTCCATTTTAGCACAACGGAGTACTACAATTCCGAGTTTTATCAACATACATATGTTTATCGATAAAAAAGTGCATATGTATAGCATACATACATTTATCTATCAAACAACACATATATATAACATACATATGTTTAACAATCAAACAACGTGTATATACATGGATCATGACTTATAGGGTCCCACAATACCTTGAACGAATCACAATACATCACAAATACTTGCACGCAGGTTTCCCACTCTACCAATAGCGATAAACCTTAAACCATGCGATCTAAAATCTGCGCTCGTGCGCGGTGCTACCATGTGGACTCCCTTCATCGCATCACGTCGCTTGATCCTTACTGCATCACAACCAAAACAACATACCTTGCAATGTCTTTGAAGTTAAACCCTATTTCTTGCGAGATATGATGTTGCACAAGGTCAACACATATTCCTCCATTTCACATCATAAAAATTTAAACTTAACTTGTGTTCGCGTTACTACAATCTCATAAGCATTGCGATGTGCAGTATGCATACGAGGTCCATGTCAACATGCCACATCACCCTACCATTTCACCACTATGTCACCTTGCCATGTCATCATAAATTTGAGCGATCTGTGGGGTGGGGACCACATCATCTTCCACGTCATCTTACCACGTCATTGCCATGTCATCGCCACGTCACTACCATGTCATCTTTACATCACTGTCAGGTCATATTTAAGTCACTACCATGTCATCATTATGTCACTGCCATGTCATCATTATGTCACTACCTGTCATCTTTGCGTCACCACCAGGTCATATGTTATGTCACTGCTACGTCATATTTACGTCACTGCCATGTCATCTTTACGTCATCACCCATAGTTCGCAATTCACAAATTAAAACAGTTTAACTTAGTGGTTACCTCTATTTCATGCGATCTGCGATATTGCACTGTCCCAACACACGTCCCTTCTCCACTTCGCATCGCACAGAACTTTACGTTCCTTGAGACGACCTTAATGCTTAACTCTTAAATGTTGCGATTTGGGAAATCACTCCAGAAGCGATTCGATCTTTGCCATCCATCTCTTTTGCGATCTAATCCTGATCATTTGTTCGCCTCCCTTGGAAGTCTTCAAATAATTCTCTCCCTTAGTCGATTTTTCGTTTGTTTACTCTATCCCGCTCTGTAACTCCTATTTCTCCACATTGTTCCTCCTGTGCTTGTCTTTGTTAATGAATTTCATCCCAAGTTATCACACTCAACATAATTGATTAAATCCCTCTCTGTCTCTCGATTGTTGCCTCTCTCTGTTGGCTTAATCATCTTTCTATAAGATCTCTGGTCTTCGCTGTGTCTAGAAAACCCAATTGCCTTTTGTTGTGTGTTAAAGTAGTTTGTTGCCTCTTTTCTTCGTTAGCTACCTCTGTTGCATTCACTGCCTCTGTTTTTTTGCTGCCTTTCACAACTTGACCCACTTTTCTGCCTTTCACTACCTTGGCTACCTTTCACGACTTGACACTCTTTGATACCTTTCGTTGCCTTAACTAATCATGCTAAAGCTTCTCCATGTTGCTCCTTTTCCTCTTTTATACTTCTCTCTACTTTAGGTTATAATTATATTACTACTCCTTTGCCTCTCTATTGCACATTGTTGCACATTTCCTGATCCGCTCCTTTGCCTTATAACCACTTCTCCTCTACTCCTTTACCATCAATGATAATTTTGGTGTTAGTCCTTTCTGTTCCTTTTCCATCAATGAAAATATTTACAATAGTCTCCCCCTTTGGAATTTATGACAACACATCCACCAATACTCCAATACTTCCTCCAAGACTTCCTCCCCCTTTCATTCTGAGAAGTGTCTTTCTTCCTCTGCTTGATTTTGAGAAGAGCCTTTCTTCTTCCGCTTACTTTTCCTCCCCCTTTGACATCAATGGAAAAGGGTTGCACATTTCCTAGTGTAGATTCTATATTTTCATTTCCTCTCTCTGAGTTGTTTTAAGGCCTTTTCTTTCTGAATTTTTATGGACTTCTGACATAGTACTCCAATCTTGAGGAACTGTACCATACACTGCTCCATTTATCTAGCTCTTTTGTGACAACTTTTATGGGGTTCTCTCTCCCTGGAATGATGCTTTCTTGTCTGATACTGATTATCACTTGTCTACTACACAATTTTTGTTCCTTATTGCAACTTTTTTTTCTTTTAAATTTCTGATCATATCAAAGAGTATCATATGCAGACACTACCCCTAGTTTGTATCTTATATATTCGAATGGTTCTTTAGTAAGAGGTTTTGTGAATATGTCTGTTTTTTGTTCCTTTGTTGGTACATACTCCATCTTTACTATTTTATGTGCTACTTGTTCTCTAAGGAAGTGGTACTTTATTTGGATGTTCTTTGTTTTCAAATGAAGTATTAGATTTTTTGATATACTTATTTCATTAGTATTGTCACATTTGATAGAAATAGGTTCGTTGATGCTTACCCTCATGTCTTGAAGAGTTTGTTTCATCCACATGACTTGTGTGTAACAAGTTGTTGCTGCTATGTATTCCGCTTCTCCGATAGATATAGAGATAGAAGTTTTCTTCTTTCTTAACCATGCCACCAGACTTTCTCACAGATAAAATGCACCTCCACTTATGCTTTTC
Source organism: Pinus albicaulis (assembly GCA_034641835.2). Classification (NCBI taxonomy): domain Eukaryota; kingdom Viridiplantae; phylum Streptophyta; class Pinopsida; order Pinales; family Pinaceae; genus Pinus; species Pinus albicaulis. Next base: position 389,925,325 of record CM076583.1, read on the forward strand.
CTGTCATCCACACAGCTGGCCCAATCTGCATTTGTATATGCTATCAATGTGAAGTGTTTGCCTTTTGGATACCATAAGCCATAATATACACTTCCTTGCAGATATCTAAATATCCTCTTGATTGCGAGCAAGTGGTATTTTTTTGGTGCTGCTTGATATCTTTCTAAAAATCCTACTACCAACATAATGTCCAGTCTAGAGGCAGTTAGGTATAGTGAAATTCCTATCATAGATTTGTAAAGTCTTTGGTCTACATCTGTGGATCCATCAACAACACATAGCTTTCATCTAGTGATCATGGGATTTGACACAGTTTTGCAGTCTTCCATTTCAAACCTTTTTAACATGTCTCTTAATTATTTTTCTTCGGAAATGAATATTCCCGTGTTCTTTTGTAGAATTTGAATTCCTAAGTAGAAGGTGAGCTCTCCAATCATAGACATCTCAAATTCTGATTTCATCTCTTCTGCAAATACTTTTTCTACCTCATCTTTGTTTCTACCAAACATGATGTCATCTACATATACTACTACAATTAAGAGTTCATGTTCATGAACCTTAATGTACAGATTGCTATCTACTCCTCCTTTCTTGAAACCTTGGTTTTGTAAGTATTTGTCCAACCTAGAATGCCATGCATATGGAGTGTGTTTGAGACCATATAAGGCTTTCTTTAATTTGCACACACAGTCATGTTTATCTGTTAAGGAAAATCCTTCAGGTTGTTCCATGTAGACTTCTTCCTCTATATCTCCATTCAAGAAGGCAGACTTCACATCCATTTAATAGACCTTGAAATCATGATAGCATGCAAAAGCCAAAAACATCCTGATTGCTTCCATTCTTTCTACAGGGGAAAATGTTTCATCATAATCAACTCCTTCGATTTAAGAGTATCCGTTGCATAAAATCCTGGCTTTATTTTTGGTTAGATGACCTTGTTCAATCATCTTATTCTTGAAAATACATTTTGTGCCAATGATATTTTTCCCAATGGGTCTTGGCATTAACTCCCGGGTCTTTTTCTTTTCGATTTGCTATAGTTCTTCATTCATATAATTTACCCAATTTTTGTCCTTGTTGGCTTCATTGAAATTATTTGGTTCTATCTCTGACAACATGGCAAGGTACACTTCCTCAGTCTGTTCAGCGAGCTCTCTTCTAGTCCAGACCCCTGCACTCTTCTCTCCAATGATTTGATCTTCTGGATGGTTCTTCTGAGTGTGTCTTAAGGGACATTTTGAGTTTAATTTAGTATCTTCTGTTGTCTTACTCTATTGTTAATTTCCTTGATTCTCATGTTCATGATAATTTGGAGGATTGGCGCAACTTGTGCTTCTAGTTCCTTTTGGTAGATCTTTGTTGAATCTCACATCAATGATTTCCACAATTTTATGCAGTATTTTATTGTAGCACCTGTATCCCTTACTCTTGGATGCATATCCAAATAATATTCCTTCATCAACTCTTGCATGTTGCTTCCCTAATTTTTCATCATTATTCTTTATGAAAAATCTGCCGCCAAAGACTCTAAAGTGCTTGATTGATGCGGGTTTCCCATGCCATAATTAATATGGAGTCTTTTCACAATCTGGTCTAGTATGAGCTTTGTTAAGAATATGAACAGTTGTGTGTACTACTTCTATCCACTAGGTTTGGGGAATGTTACTTTCTTGCATCATTTCTCTGTCAATCTATTGTACTGACCTATTTTGCCTCTCTACCACTCCATTATGTGGAGGTGTACATGAAACTGTAAACTATTTCTTTATTACAAATTCATTTCAGAGATCTACAAAATCATCTTCTGTGAATTCACTTCCTCTATTTCATATGATGCATTTTAGCTCACATCCAGTTTGATTTCCTTGAAGATCTTAAATTTCTCAAATGCTTCTGATTTATAATTGAGAAATGCCACCCACATCAATGTAGAAAAATCATCTATTATCAGCATGAAATATGATTCTCCACCTGGTGCATTAGTTCTTCAAGTTATGCATAGGTCCATCTGTACAAGATGAGGTGGCTTATTTGTAGATAGTTGGTCTTTAGGTGTGAATGATGTGCAAGTTTTCTTGCCTAGTTGGCAGGACTTACAAATAGTATTTGGAGGCTTCTTTATTGTAGGAAAATCTCTGACCGCTTTCTTCTTGCTCAATTTGATGATGTGGTCAAAGTTTAGATGTCCAAATATTCTATGCCATAAAAGTTTAGATGTCCAAACATTTTTCCTGCTTCATTATCCTTTACAGCTTTTAAAAACATGATATTCTTGTTATCTTCTACCTTAGGTTTGTTGGCTTCTCCTTCATATCCTATCCCAGCCTTTATATGAGGAGATCTTTGAGCAGTAAGAATTTTGTCCAAATAACCAGAGCTTTTCATTTGCGAAATATTCATAGTTAATTCAATTTAGACCTTTTCTAATTTATTCCTTAGGCTTACTACTTCCTCTTCTAGCTTTTCTCGCTCCTTAATTTTTCTCCTTTATTTCTCTTTTCAAAATATCCTCTATTTTCTTTAATTCTTCTAGTTCAATCTCCAATTTAATAAGTTCTTATGAATCTGGTTTTGTCTTAGCATATTTTAAAATAATATTTTTATGTTTCTTACTCTTAAGTTTAAGTCCGCTTATTTCCTCCAGGGTACTAATTAGGCCCCCCTCAAGATCTACCTCACCTTCATCTTCAAATTCCAGAAGATCTTCCTCAAGCTCTTCCTTGGCCATAAAGATGAATTTTGGAGTTCATTCTTCATTGGGGGATTCATCTGAGCATTTAGTTGCACCACTGTCTTTTTTAACATAGAATGATCTTCGATTAAATATGTCCCCTTTCGGCCTATTACTAAAATTGGTTTTATATTTCCCTCTTGACTGATTCTCCATTTTCTTATGAGGACATTTAGATGCATAGTTCACCACTCTTCCACAGTTAAAGCACTTAAATGGAATGCTACCTTTATACTTACCAATGCCTTCCTCCAATCTTCTGACAAATTTGGCCTCTCCTTCATTAGAGCAGGAGCATGTACCTTCCTTCTCTTCTCTGTAGTTATTATCCTTAAAGGCTTCCTCCCTCACTTTTGACTTCTCTTTTGGAAGTCTCATCTCCTAGGCCATCAAGTTTCGAAGCAATTGGTTCATGGTCAATGTTTCCCACTTTGTTTTTTATTCTATGGAAAAAACCTCAGGGTTAAAACTGTATGGTAAATATCTAAATATATTTTGTACAATTACACATTCTTTAATGGTTTCTCCTAGATCTTTGATGTTGTTCACAATTTACATAACCATTAAGAAGAAAATGGCTATGTATTCATATTCATTCATTTTTAAATTTTCAAACTGAGCTCTATAGGTTTGCAGCTTGGCCATTTTAACCTTGTTTTCTCCCTCATGGATATTTTTTAATGTATCCTATATTTCTTTGGTTGTTTTACTATGTATAAATTTGATAAATTTTGACTCACACTAACCACTTAAGAGTGCATTCATTGCTTATGAATTAGCTATGAAATCTTGTTTGGCTTCTTTATCTGTGTCACTATCCTTTGGAGCATATCCTAATTCCACAAAAGCCCAAATTTCTATTCCTAGAGACGTTATGGATGTCCTTATTCTTATTTTCTAGAAGGCATAGTTTGTGCCAGTAAACCAATGGGCTTTATTGGTTAGGAATCCTTCTAGGCTAGCCATCTTGGGGACTTAGGATCTCCTTCAATTTGTTAAACTGATATAGAAGGAACCTTCTCTGATACCAATTGTTGAACCCTTAATTAAACTGAGAGGGGGGGGGGGGTGCGGTGAATCAGTTTAATGAATTCAAGGTCTTTTAAATACACTTATTTACACCTTCATTTCGTGATCAACTTAATGTATAATGGAATGAAAATATTAATAAGTGAGCAACAGGTATTAACCAGATTAAATATAGAATATCAACACATAATCATCATGCACATAGACAATAGATATAAGTGGAAACCCATAAGGGACAGAAATGCATCTTATTATTGTTGTGATGCAAAGGCAAGCTCCAACTCCCTCTCACCACTAACTTTCTGTAGGCTCCAACCTAAAGGAGGCTACTACCTCAATTCTACAAGCTACAACTTGCAAGGAAGCTTCAACTGCCATCTATTTTCTGCAGGCTACAACCGATAGGAGGCTCCTACGTTAGCCAGCTACAAATGTACATCTATCAAGCTACAACTTGATATCGACGCACCAATTTCCTCACTCTATAATAAAATCATATGCTGATTTACCTCGATATCATCTCTGTTTTTCTCCTTCTACATTGTTGTCCTTCTAGCCTTCATATCTTCTTTAAATCATCTCTAGATCTTCAAAACTTCTCTATCTTCTCATTTTTCTTCTTCGACTCTCTAACTCCTCTATGAATATCACAATAACATCATTTATAGTGATAACTTCATATTTTTTTGCATTCCATATGGGAATATGAAATGAACAGGAATGACTCTTTTACTTCCACCTTCTCATTTACTCACCCAACACATTTAGGATGTTACAACACTATGTACTCATTTCAGTATTACATTGGAGTTTTGATTTGCCTATGAAGACTTGCCTCTGCATCACAAATAATATAAAAATAAATAATACATTTACAGTTACAATAAATTATTTACTCAACCCTTTCAGCTTCTTAGCTTTGCTGTGCATTTGTCCTCTTCTGCTTGCTTTTCATTTGTCTTTTTTGTTTTGGCAATTATATTCCAACTGTGTTGCATAACCATCCTTTTTTCCCAACTCTTCTTCCGCGTTAAACCTTTTTGTTTGCCTTACCGTCAAAACACTGTTCTGCCCAAGCTCTTTTTCCTTTGCTTTGCATTTAGATCATTTATTTGTGAATTTTGGGGTATAGCCCACATAAAACTCCCTTTTAACACAACAGAGTATTACAATTTTGAGTTTTATCAACATACATACGTTTATCGATCAAACAATTCATATGTATAACATACATATGTTTATCGATCAAACGTCGCATATATATAACATACATACATTTAAATATAAAAAAACACGTATATACATATAACAAGGCTTATAGGGTCCCAAAGTACCTTGAACCAATCACAATACATCGCAAATAATTTCCTGCAGGTTTCCCACTCTACCAGTGGCGATAAACCTTAAAACATGCGATCTACGATCTGCGTTCGTGCGTTGTGCTACCACGTTGACTCCTTTCATCACATCACATTGCTTGATCCTTAACGCATTGCAACCAAAGAAACATACCTTGCAATGTTCTTGAAGTTAAACCATATTTCCTGTGGGATGTCATGTTGTGTAAGGTCGACATGTGTTGCTCCATTTCGCATCACAAAAATTTAAACTTAACTTGTGGTCGACTTATTGCTATCTCCTAAGCGTTGCGATGTGTGGTATGCGGGTGAGGTGCACTCCATCATGCCATGTCACCCTACCATGTCACCACAACGTCACCTTTCCCTGTCATCATAAATCCTATGATCTGTGGTGTCTGGGCCACGTCATTTGCCACGTCAACTTCCCATGTCACTGGCACATCATCACCACGTCTTCGCCACAACACTGCCACATCATATTTACGTCACTGCCACGTCATATTTACGTCATTTCCATGCCATCCTTAATTCACTACCTGTCATCTTTGCATCAATGCCACATCATCTTTTACGTTACTGCTATGCCATCTTTACGTCACTGCCATGTCATCTTTATGTCATTGCCCGCACTTCGCAGTTTGAAAATTACAATAGTTTAACTTAGTTGTTACCTCGATTTCGTGCGATCTACGATATTGTGCCGTACCAACACGTGTCCATTCTCCACTTTGCATCTCACATAAATTTACTTTCCCTATGACGACTTTAATGCTTAACTCTAAAATGTTTCGATTTGTGAAATCACTCGAGAAGTGATTCGATCTCCACCGTCCATCTCTTTTGAAATCCTGACCATTCGTTCACCTCCCTTGGAATTGTTCAAACAATTCTTTACCTTATTCGATTTTTCGTTTGTTATACTTCCCTGCTCTGTAACTCTGGTTTCTCCATGTTGTTCCTCATGTGCTTTTCTTTGTTAATGAATGTCATCCCAAGTTATCACACTAGACATCTACTGATTAAAGCCATCTATGTCTCTCAGCTCTTGCATCTCTCTCTTGGATTAATTGTCTTTGTGTTAGATCTCTAGTTGTTGTTGTGTCTAGCAAATCTGATTTCCTTCTGTTGTGCATTAAAGAAGTTCACTACCTCTCTGCTTCATTAGCTACCTCTCTTGCATTCGCTGGCTCCGCTATCTTGTTGCCTTTCACGACTTCACCCGCTTTGTTTCCTTTGCTGCCTTTCGCTACCTTAGATTACTTTTAGGACTTGACCTTGTTTTATACCTTTGTTGCCTAAGTTCACTTCCTTAACTAGTCACACTAAAGCTTCTCCATGCTGCTCCCTTGCCTCTTTTATGCTTCTCTCTACTTTAGGTTATACATCTATTGCTTATCCTTTGCCTTTCTACTATGCTTTGCTACACATTTCCTGATATTCTCCTTTGAATTATAACCACTGCTTCTTTACTCCTTTGCCATCAATGATAAATCTAGTTTTACTCAATTCTATTCATTTGCCATCAATGACAATGTTCCCAACACTTTACTAGCTAAGTCAGAAGTTTTCTTAGAGGAAAGGAAATCACTGAGATAATTATAATCACCTGGGAAAATTCCTATGATATATCATGATTTATTTTCCATTCCCTAGCCTTCTCACATTAGTATTATCTACTATACCTACATATGATTCTTCGGCTTCTACTTTTCTTAGATTCACTAAAATATTTTCACTCATCGACATGACCATAAACTACATCGATTGGCTTGCTGAGAGGTTTACGCAAATCAGAGATTGGAGAATTCTTATTGTACCCTTAGATAACAGCTGCCAAAATCCCTCGTTAGAGAATGAGTGTTTCTTTTTCCTTCACCTTATGATATTACCGCAAAATATTTCATTCCACTCACCTCAATCCTTGAATTCTAGATGAAAAACTTCAGTGCTCTATACACCACAAAATATTTAGTTGTGTAGTAATCTAAAGTATCTCAAAGATATATTTAGTGCCCAATATTATAGAAATTGCAGTACAAGGCCTCAAACACTTAAACCCCAACCTTATACCCTTTCGACATACACCACAATAAAAGAGAAACACGTTCATGTGCCAGTGTTAATCCTTGAGAGACAAAAATGACCACCGGAAAGGCATATGAAAGAAACTAAAAGTTAACTTGGGTGATTTGGATCCCACTCACTCCATTCATCCATCTTTAATTTACCTTTCGAATAAAAAATTTATATAAACATCTGTTGAGAATGTTTTTTTATTTATTTCATCCTCACAATGACCATAGAATATTATATTTTCGATGAATTAAATTATCCAATATAATTTTCTCTATCTCATGCATGCCTATCAAACTTTGATGATTTGATATATTCATTTTAAAAGGCCCAATTTAAAGGATTTATGAGTTAGTCCTTTTCTGATCGACTACTTATCCAAATCATTACATGTCTTGGTGAGTAGAATATACTCTTCCAAATTTTCTTATCTTTATGTCTGTAGGTCATCCAAATTATGTCAACTAGATAACCTCTCAAGCCTCAACTCAAATTTTGATATAAGGGAAGTATGGTTAGTAGATTCACACTTTGATATCACCGCCATCATCCTATGACTATTTCAACTGTTTTAAAAAATAGCAGGCTCATTTCCTTTGAATCATTTCTATGATCTATCATTGGCCCTCCTTGCTCTATTTTAGTGTTTTCAAGAGCTATGGCCCCACTCATTTTGATGAATTATTATGGTCGACCGGTGAAGGAAGGATTTCAAAGCATAAAGAACATAGAACAATAATCATGGTTACTAGAGCATAGAGATTAAGAACCAAGAGTGTGTACAAGTCATCAGGAGGATATGTCAACACGTGTGGTGAATATCAGATTCAAGAAAGGCTCTGAGGGAAATTCATATTGTCGTATACTTATGTAATTCCAAGCTAATTAATAATATTCAAACATATTGTCTGATTTCCTAAGGGAGTTCATTGATGGATAAAACGTGTGTCTTTCCCCAATGCAGTCGTATTTCTTATGTAAAGTGCCAATGATAGATTATTGGTCTTTAATGAACATGAACAAGCTTCAAAATCCAACCAATAAACTATGAATTTCATGAATGATAGCGACATTTATTATTTTTAATCCGTTGTAAAAGATGACCTAAAAAAGAATTGATTAAGTGGATGACAAGCCTATTTTTTTTTCTTATTGAGAGATATCGTACAATCTAGTGGCACATTAATTACCATATCAATGCACATTCGAAGCATTAAATATTTTCCCCAACATAAGAATGAACTAAATAATTATAATTGACCTAAAAATTAACATATCACACTACACAAATTTCAGATGGTAAGGATTGTAAACATAATTTATTACAAAAAATCAACGCTTCTGAGTTAGAACCTTAACCTGGATAGATTTGGGATGCAAGTCAAGATATTGATGTGAAACTATGTTTGGTAAATCTCATTACTAGTACTAACATTAGTAATAGTTGTTCATATGCTAATGTGGCATCTCTTGTAATGCCATATTAGTGCTTTTAAAACATTTAATCTCCCTTAAATATTATAGAGTTGTATTGAAAACATTCATATGGTATTCAAGTGGGTGTGACATGGAAAACCCATAACAATATTTCCAGGTATCATTAATAAATTTCCATGTGAAAATGCTAATAACACTCTATCGCGTAAATACTTGCAACTTTTCAAAATGTGGCTTGATCAATGTAATCATATGTCGATGCAGTTGAGCCCTTTTGCATGAGCAATCCAACTAAGGGATAAATAGAAATACTTGTTTCTTCTCTATTGATAATAATTAGGTTTCTATCTCTAGATTTTGATAGTCTAGACATGTTTTTCTTTTTTTGTTGCATTTTACATTTGTTTCCTATGGGAAACAATTCAACTTCAAGAAAAGGAAAGAAAAAAACACACGGTCCATTACTTGTTTAGGTTTGGATTTAAGGAAGGTTACAAATATAATGTTAACATACCAAAATGCTACCATATCAAGTTTATGTGGGGTACGTGTGTTACATTTATAATGTGGCATATGTTGACTGAAACCTTTGCACTACTCTACTAGGAGTGAAAAAGAGTATATATTAGGGTTTTTGCATACAAAACAACTAGTACCAAAAGGTTTATGTTAACGTCACTAATTTCCAAACATTTAATGTAGATACACTTAGAAGACAAGAAACTACCTCAATCAATATTTCCAAATTTTACTGAAAGATATATCCCCCAAATCTATACTAGAAGGCCTAAATTCACTACCCATTGATATATCTTTCAAGAAAACAACCGATGATAACATGGAGGAAAAGTATCGACAAGATCGCGAACCCAAATGTTAACAAAATGAAATATGGCAACCTACAATAGAATTCATGTTGGTGAATAGCCAAAATTTTTATCTCTGAGTGTACTAAAAGAAATTATAAATTTCCTTCCTAATATTCCCAAGAATTTAATGAAAATTTTTCATATCAAATAAAGTTTTAGAAATAAATTTCAAATTTCAAGAGACAAAATGCATTAGTCCTAAGAACAAAAAAACATTATAGTTCCTTCCTTGTCTCTGGGCATTAAAATTATCTTCACCTTGAAACAATTTTAAAAATTTTCAATTCCTAAGGGAAATCTCAGATCCATGTTATAAAATATGTAAATTCAGATACATGGAATTAGTATGATATTTGCACGAAGAAAACCAAGGATTTTTGGAATTAGTATTAAGAGAAAATGGGAACTTGAGACTGTTAATTTGTGATATGTGTGTTCTTAACTTACATTATCTCTTGGACATACTTGTGGATTCATTGTTGGAAAAATAGGGCTTGACACTGCCATGTATACAATTTCCCAACTCCACAACCTTAAAATGAGAAAATGGTTATTGTGGATTCATTGATAGGAAAAACAAGGGTTTGAAACTACCATGTATACAATGTACCACCTCTTAGTCCAGCTCCACAACCTTAATAAAAGAAAATGGTTATTATGTGAAATGTATACATTATCACGCCTCTTGAGTCTTAATCCATACTCACGAAATTAAAAAAAAAAATTGTTATTTTGTACAATATATATGGTCCCACCTCTTAGTCTAGCGCCACAACCGTTAAAAATGGAAAATGGTTCCTTAAATGTGTGGAAGCACCCAAAAAAAGGATAATATCACATGATATCATGCTGAGAAAATATGAAGCTCCCTGAACATAACACTTTCACATATCCCTTTATTGGCATATCATAAAAATTCAAGACATATCTAATTGTTGTGACAAATACACATCTAGTGCATTTTTTTTTCACCTCTCGAGCCTGCAAAAAGGGGGAACAACACCCTCCACTTGGCACAAAATTACAAGAAGCTATGAAACTTTTTCCATCTCAATATTTGTGAGGAAAGATAGAAAATATGTGTTTGAGGCTATTTAAATGCATGAGATATGTAGGTAAATAAAGGAAGCTAACCGAGAGGAAAATAAAAATATTCACGAGACAAGGAGAGCTATACATAATTTAAAAAGATAATGCTAATATATATGCTTATAGGAAAATATATCCTAATAAGGAAAACTATAGAAAAATATATCCTAATATGAACACCCTCTTATTATATATATATATATATATATCTGTGTGTGTGTGTGTGTGTGTGTGTAGTGTGGGTATCAAATTCCATAATAATATTTATGATTTTTCTTACAAAACAATAGAAATAAGCTTAAATACTAATGTTGTTAAGAACAAAGTGGAAGGATTAAGGAAACAAAATGGCCAAGGAGAATTCATAATGTACGAAAAACATAAGAATAAAATGATGCAACGACTGAAGTTGAATGAAATAGGAGAATAGAAAAGGAGGCAGCAAGAGGGATTTCAGGAGGAGGAGGGGACCAAGAAAACCTAGTTAATTTGAGAGTGAGGAAAAATATTGTTACTTCGAGAAATATGTCCAATATGGAGCTTGAAATTTTCTCCTTGAAATTAGGCGAGAAGTTTTTAGAATTTAATGGGATTATGATCAATCTATGGAGTAAAATAAAGCTTGGAGCTATTGTGTAGGTAATGGGAAAAAAAATCATGATCTGAGAGAAAATGTGATTAAAAAACAAAATATGTTGAGGAACAAAACATGAAATTGGATAAGGTACTGGAAAATCTAGATGAGACATGAACAAAATGAGTGCAATGATTTATATTGTCAAGGGAGTGAAAGAAAAATTAGACTGCAGATGAGGAAAACCTCCATAATATTATGGAAAACCACCATAGCCTTGACCCAAAGGGTATATTCCCTTAGATAATTTTGGGTTTAATCCAAGAAATTATGCCTGTAATTTTGGGATTTTGGTGTTGCGATTACACGAATTCCTATCTGGGAATTTTGTATAAATAAATAAATTATTTCTTTTATCTTTTAAGAAAGAAACTTTGTGACAAAATATGCTACTCTACCGGGCTCCTTTTGAAAAATTACCATCGATGAATAATCTTTTAAACAAATCAAATCAGGAGTTTTTAATTAATACATGGTCCTAACTCCTCACATTTGGGATCTACTAGAGAAAATATAATCATAATGAAGTGACATGTTCGCCACGAGGGAAGATATGTGCATGGACCAATGATGGAAAATATCCATCCTCACACGGTATTTCTCATACACTATAAGTGTGAGAGCCCAAAGAGTGAATGACATTTTTATACGTACATTGATTGTTACAATAGGTCTATGTATAATTATATTGCCTCCATATCTCTTCATCAAATCACCATGTCGTTGTACGTATATCAATAGCTATGAAAGAATTCTATTATAATATTCAATTGTGATTGTCCTATTCATAATTAAAAATATGGTATGTAAAATATTGACACATTTTTTTTGTTATGCTTCTATTTTGTATCAACGAAGAAACTGTAAAATTTGGAGTTATATGCCACCTTAAACTTCTCCTAACTTCCTATAATGGAATTCACATTTCTAATTTCCTTAGTAAGACATGTGAGAAATATTTATGGCATAGGATGTTCAAATAACCTCTATATTATGTATATCCCACAGTTAAACTTGTCTAACTAATTATTATACTCTAATTTATCTAGAAATCCCTTTACACAGGCATCAAAATAACCTTAAATAACACACTAATGACAAATAATTCCCTAACTCATCTTTGTAATAATAGTAAATTCATTTTTACTAGAAAGAAACCAATATCCTATTATTCATTCCTAACTAATATTTACAAAAAATATAGGGCAGTGTATTATCAATTCCAATTTCCATATCATTGCATGGTTAGTTTACAATAAACAACTTCTTAAACGGGGCATGCTGAAGGTAGTTTCTATATCTGTTAAGTACAACAATTAAAGGTTAACATAGATCAAATTGCAAAGAGAAGAAAAAACACAAGAAAAAGACTGGTATAGAGAAAAATGTGAATGGCAAACTTGTCCTTCCAACCTTCTAATAGTGTATGGTGACATCAAACATATAGCCCATGTAGGGAAGACTTTCAGATTATAATTTATTTCACATTGATAAAGTTCAAATTGTACATATCCAATCTTATTAGATGGTTATAAATATTATAAATTGATAAAGTTCAGCTTATGGGTTTCTAGTTTGCAATGTAAGATGCATACTCAAGTTTCTAGTGGCATATGCATGCCATCTACAAGGTTCCAATTTTTGCAACAGCTAGATCCATATTGTATTCTTAGAGGAAATCTGACCTATAACATACATGAATAAGTAATACTGATTAAAATTTTTAAAGTCACATTGGTATTCAATAATATCATTAAATAATAACCTCTAGTTTAGACTCACTTCATAGACATTACAAATAAAAATTTGGGTTCTCTTTTGTGTTTTTGTCCTTTCCACCTATAGTAGGAGCTACAATAAGTGGCTAACCACCTAAAGGCTTGAAATTTGTAGACCTAAACAACTATAAAGTACACAATGGATAGATTCTAACGTGAAACATTAAATATATAGATTCAATATAATTTCATTTTCATAGGTTTCATTTGGGCTTATGGGTATTTGGATTTTCTTTTTTGGCCCTACATTTTACCTTAAGGTAAAATTTCCACTATTTTGTAAATGGTTTCATTGTTTAAACATTAAACACTTATGTACAAGGTGTACTCTATGTTTTGGTAGAGAAATTCAAAGTTTTAAATGCATTTATTGAAATCCAAATCACAATGGCTAGTCTTATCTTATCCAAGAATTCTATTTCTGCTTTGATAATGACGAGTAAGAGAAAATAATTACCATTTTATACACCCTTCGACCACTAAATTCTCTTTGGGATATATTTCCATGTAAATATGTAGCTTAGAACTTATCACTATTAATTCTAAAATATAAGATAAAAAGTGCTTGTACTTATGGATGTCTTCGTTCTTAATATAAGTTTTCCAAAGGATTAGAGGCACTTGACAGAATTACCAAATTCTTGGAGTATACCATTATAGATCATGATCAAATAAAATTGAATTATCTCCACTAGTACGATAGAATGGGAGTCTTAATCCTCCAATTAGAGGCACAAGACGATTTTTCTCACAAACACCATGTAACATGCATAAACTCATACCATTGATGATAATATATACTTATTCGGGTGGGGAGGGAAAATGATATGTATATGCAATGATAGTTTGTAATGAACTCTATGGAGGGAAGACAATTGCTTTCCTTCTAGTAATATAAGTTTTAGTTCCCTTAAAAAAAAAAAAAAATTCAAAAATCATAGTTACTCATTAAGGATGATTACATAGAAGCACACACATGCTTTTAGGCTCTATATCACCTAGCTTACCATGAGGGACCCATGTAAAATAGGAATCCAAAGGATTGACTTGTAAAAACACGTCCCCCTATCCTATTCCTTGGCTCTAATACTATGAACTAGACATTAATATAGTAAACATTTAGCATAGCAACCTAATACTATAACATGTACATTAAAATAGTAAGAATTTAGTAGAGGTGTTATGCCTATAGTAATAACTATGTTCCATAACACTTCCATAACTCTATTAAATCCAACCATCCATGCATAAAACAACATCAAGAGACTAAATTGTAAAACAAATCTAGAAAATGATCCACTTAAAAATATAGAATTATAAGAGGGGTTAAATGCTGATATATCAGGAGTGTTTTCCTACCTTAAAGATTATTTTTTAAGGGCATGAGCAACAGGTAGCCTTGTTATACCACCACCTATAAACATCACTCGAGGAGATGAACAACCTAAAGAAAAAATAGCTCAACAACAGAAAGCACCAAAAAATGAATTATAGTAGCTTGAGGATGTAGTAGACATAAATTAGGCAAATATGATGTGAACAATGACCAAAGTGGTTGAACCATTTTTCCACTAACTCTTACCGTGCTCTTACCACTAGCCCAGACCCAACAAAAATGATGTCCCATATTCACCTAGGTTGAGAAGCTTGAGGTTGCATATCTTGAGTTCCAATATATGTCATGGAGACCATTTTCGTAAACTTAGATGAGATGTGTATTATATTAGGATACCTTTGTAGCAAAAAATATAGTTCTCATCACAATTTGATAAGAATCTAGTAGAAATTTCAAGGATCATCAGAATTCTACTATGACCAATGGTTCATGTATGATGAAACACTACCCCAAGGGGTTTTGAAAAATTATGAATTAACCTAGATCATCAAATATTTGATCAAATTTTTGGATAATTTGGAACTATGATTTCCTATATTACTAGATTCTAAAAATTGTAAGAAAGTTTGCTACAACATTGGATGTCTCCACCTCAAGTCTCATATGCACCTAGGTTGCACTTACAACACTCAAGGTTACATATATGGAATTCAATTTACCAATATTTGTTAAAATTATATGTAGGAAATTTTCCTAAAGTGATGGTATGCATCAACCATGGTTATATGATTTTATGGTAGTATCCAAATTCAATACACCCAGTGTACCTAGTTGACGGATCCCCCTTACCGCAGGTTGTAGAATGTAGCTCTTATGTCTGAAATTGAGGTTAATGTATTTAATGTTCCTTGCAATATTTTATAATAACTCTTGAACGCTTTATTAAAGTTTTCTTTTTGTGACACATCCTATTTTAAATTCCTGTGTTCATGGGAAGAAAAACACCAAAAAATGAACCCATGTGGAAATGTACTAGTCTAGACAACTGAAGCTTTGGAAACCTACATATCTTGGCATGAATTGTTTTCTCACATACTTTACCTTAGTACAGGAGTTCACAATATTCCTCACCACCACTTTCTTTACCCACCTTAGGATCTAGACCTGCCCTAGGCACTCGCTTCAGTAATAACTTAGGAGCAAGATACCAATCCTTTACGGATTAAACAAGGGTCCTGCAACTCCGAAGTGCCTACCTGAACGAACTCTGGAGGCATCCCCGACTCCAAGAAAAGTCAAATCTACTTGGAAGTCTGATTTTCTAGGTGTTTTGTCAATGCAATATAGGACGAGAAAAGGAGAATTTATTTTTTCTTGTTTTTTGAACCTTCTATCATAGAAGACAACTATCAGACATGTCAACGATATATAATCTAGGGCCTTTTGTAATAAATAGTATTATATTTATATTTTGAAAAAAGATATTATCCAAAATATGCATTACCTAAGGCTCACCATGAATAAATAATCTCTTTTATTACGAAATTTGGTGTTCTTATTTGATGTTTTATGAGCCAAGTCATGTGTTTTTCCAGATAACTAGTCAATCCTCACTTTTTTGTAAGTTGTATATTGTAACTTTACCATTGAAAACAGAACTATATTTTTTAAACCATGCTTATCCAGGAGGATCTTGATCAGTAAAAGATTGGCAGAGTTCCAAGTCAACTCCAGCAGTTCGATGTCCAGTTCAGTCTTTAGAATTCTCAAATCCCCAATGAAAGCTCCTTTAGTATCAGTCATGGTTTGTAAAGGTTTAAGGTTGATGACATGGTTGTCATGTGTTTATAATTTGGATGAAAAAGGTGAATGTTTGGGCTAAAATTATGATGTAATATCCTAAGTAATAGGACCTAAATCCTAAGGTCTAATCCTACTTCCCAGGATCTAAGCATTATGTCCAACCCTTATACCTAAGTCCTATTCCTAAAACTCTAAACCATATGACAAAGACCTTATCCTAAGTTATAATATCCTAAGTCTAAAATCCCTAGCGCAAATGCAGAACCATATTAACAAAACTATTTCATAAATTTCCTAAGTCCTATACCATAAAATTTGTATAAAACTAAGGTTCGGGATATTAAATCCTATGTTAAAAAACATTAAAAATAAACCAAAATCCTTTATTCTAAAGGTTCAGAATTTGGGTTTTTAACATATATCGAAACCTTATTATATAATTTTCGGATGGGTTTTATAAACCATGGTGTATAAAACTTTCTTATAAAGTTTCAGACTATGTAAAGGGTTCGGGTGGCATGTTTTAAAACATTGTAAATAAAACTTTAATAAACTCCCACAGAGTTACGATGACTGTGTTGGAAGTCAGAACACCATGTGACATGTATCTAAACTGTGTTGGAGTTGTTAGTTGACAAATTTTTTGACTGCCAGATGGACTGTGACCGCCGGAGCCACCACAACAGTCAGAATTCGGCACTGATCACATGCCGACGGTTAGGACCTCTGCCTGGTTAGTTGGCCATTAGGGCTAAATTTTTATTACATGGTTCAAATATGGGTTTTAAAAATTAATGCCAGCACTAAGGTTTGGGGATATTAATATCTAGGTTCATGAATGGAGAGGGATTCGACCTTTATCACTTCATTTTCTCAAAAAATTGCTAAATGAAGATTTGAATGCAGAATATTTAAACCAGATAATTGGCTCGTGAAATTTAGCTTGGATTTTTGTGAAAAACTAGTGTATTTTCAGAAGTTGAGAGGCGATTTTGTTTGCAGCATTACTCAGCCGTCGGTGGTCGAAATTGAGCACGAAGACAGGCGTCGGAAAGGCAACGAAGAGTAATTTCTGTTTACAGGGTTAAAAATTTCCTATGAGCACAATATTTCTGATCCATTTCAGTGTAAATATTCTTCAAGATCAATGCTAATAAAAATGGAGGCCCACTTAAAAGCGGACCCAGAGATGTAGTCCAGGGAGGATTAAATCTGTCATCAAATTGTTTGCCTCTTCTTCTGTCTGATTATTGTTGTTATTTAATTCATTTATGCTTCTGTTTCATTAAAGAGTACTTTAGTTAACAATTAATCTAAAGGACAAACTAATGAAACTACCTCAGCACTTTATTCGGTCAATTTCAGATCATATTGGTATCAGAGCGGGTTGTGCTTTGTAGTTTTTTTGTTAGTGGATGTTGACTAGGTTGGGATTGCAACGTGGAAAAGGTGAGCTTGAGGAATTTTATCCAGAGATCGGAAAATGGAAATTCATTCATCAATCAACGATGACAGGGACTAAGAATGTTGAGACTCCTGAAGCTACTAAAATGAAGCCCATGGATGAGACTCAAATCTAGCAGATGTTTATGAACAAGCAACAAATTTTGGCAGAATTATATGAAGAAAAAAAGAAGAGAGATGAAGCCTCGACGTCGAAGGCATCAAAGAAGGGTAAAGGCAATGCAGATAAATTTCCTTCTCCTCCTTCATCTCCATCATCATCATCATCATCATCTTCTTCTTCTATGTCTAGTTCTGAATCAGATAAACAAAAGAAACTTAAGAGTCCACTTTTGAAACTTATTGTTAAGTTCGAATTACCTGTGTATGACGGAGAAATGAACCCTGAGAAATTAGATAATTGGGTGAAAAAATTCGAATTCTATTTTCATATTCAAAATATTACTAATGACAAGACAAAGACTCAATTAGCTGCTCTTAGAATGGGGGGTACTACTTTGATCTAGTGGGAGAGTAAGACACAGATAGATTTAAAGTGTAAAGGTAAATTTATCACCTCATGGACTAAGTTTATAAGGGCTCTAAAGAAAAAATTCTATCCCTTGGGTCACACATAGCAAGTTGTAATGGATTGGTAGCACTTATTACAAGGTAAGGGACTGAGTGTTCTAGAGTTCACACAGGAATTCCGAAAGAAGGCATTAGCACTTGGTATTTCTTTGGACACAAGAGAAACTTTGTTGAAGTATAGAGGAAGTTTGCATTCATATTTGAAACATACATTATTAATGTTCAATCCTGATGATTTTGATGAATTTTGAGTTCAAGTTATTCTTGTTGATTCAGGTGGTAGACCATTCAAGTTTACACCAAAGACATCCACGCAGATGGAAATTGAAGATAGAAAAAAGAAGGGCAAGTCAAAGGAAAGAAGACTGCCATAGCTCAGAAGGGAGATGATAGACCTACTTATACACATTTCCAAAAGATCAGCGACAATGAAGCAAGGTGTTGTAAATTTCGTCCGGAACTGAAGCCAAAGAAGTTCTAAATGAAAAAGGGTGAAAAGAAGGCTGAAACAGTAATCGAGCAACCCTTGGATTTGGGATCCGATTCAGGTGATGAAGGTAAAATCAATGTTGTGGTTACAATAGGTAAGGTTTATGAAGCTAGTACTTCTACTTCTCCTAATATCACACAGTTGAATGAAGGAAAAAGGATCAAGTTATTTCATATAAGGGTAACTTCAAAGCATACTAAGATAGATACATTGTTCGATACAGGATCACAGAAAAATTTGATTTCTGACTCATTGGTTAAACAATTGGGTTTGAAAAGAAATAATCATCTAAAGCCATATCCTTTAGGGTGGTTAAAGGAAAAATCTGAAATTCATGTTACCAAATAGTTTCAGTTAAAATTTGCAATCACATCTAACTATATCGATGAAGTAGATCTGGATGTGATACCGTTAGAAATTTTTGGAATTGTCTTAGGTAGCCCTTATCTCTATGATCGTGATGCATTATTTTATAGAAAGGAACATATGTATCATGTCATAAAATATGGGATTAATTACATTGTTTGGGCACATAAAACTCAAAATCACTTGAATTTAATTAATGCTAGTCAGATGAAATGTTTAATTATTTCAAGTAAGAGGTACATGCTCATGTCGATAAAAGAGCAACATAAGGATCTTAAGGATACTTGTTTAGGTTTTGAATTTTAGAATGAGGGAAATTTGGTTAAAAAGTTAGATTCATTACAAGATCTAGTTAAGGAACCAAAACATCTACTTCATAATAAGGAAATATCAGATGAGATGCAATTGATGCCTGATGCCTCTAAGAATGGAATGTGTCACAAGTCAGTTGTAGAGCATAAAGAAATTAAAAAGATTTGTAATCATGTGTGTAAAGGATCAACATAAGAGTCAACCATATGTTACTTCAAGTTATGAGTCCCAGTTTAAAGATATTTTGATTGAAGGAAAAAAACATCTTACTCATAAGAAGGGAATACAAAATGCATTAAAAATGATGCCTATATCTCTTCTTCCTAATGACAAAATGAATCAAATCATTTTAAGTTTGAAACATAATATATGCAGGGATGCATGTCAGTATTGGGGAAAGTCAGTGTTTGATTTATCTTGTATTGTGTCGCCATTAGAAGCATCTTTTCAAGTGGAGAGGGAGCATTTTTGTTTTCATATAAAATCCTTTCTAAAAGTAGTATCAATGTATTCAGCTTATGCATAAAGGGAAAGTGCTAATCAATGGAAAAATCAAATAGTGATGTCAAAAATGTCTTTAATAGTCTCTTTCATTCCACAAAATAGATTGTTAATACAAATCAATGGTATTGAACAATATCCTATAGAGACTATTTTCAAATATTGTGAATCACTAACTCATGGTATCTTATGGAAGAAGTCAATTTTCATGTTTATAACAGGTTGTTTCACCATCATCGAAAGTTGTACATACTGCAAAAATGTGGAACAGGTCACCAGCTCAAAAAGTGCCATGGTCAGCATTAGGGTCATCACTTGTAGTTGATTGATCGAATGTATTGGTACATCATCAAAGTCAATATGAAAGTGAGAGAGTTGTATTCTCAATTATGGTCAGTTTAAAATCAATATTTTGTGGTCCAAAAGCTTTTTAAGTGGAGAGGATTGATCCAGGAGGATCTTGATCGGAAGAGTTCCAAGTCAACTCCAACAGTTCGATGTCCAGTTCAGTCTTCATAATTTTCACATCGCCAGTGAAAGCTCCTTCAGTATCATGCATGGGTTGTAAAGGTTTAAGGTTGATGGCATGGTCGTCATGTGTTTCACATTTGGATGAAAAAGGTGAATGTTTGGGCTAAAATGATGATGTAATATCCTAAGTACCAAGACCTAAATCATAAGGTCTAATCTTAGTTCCATGGATCTAAGAATTATGTCCAACCCTTATACCTAAGTCCTATTCCTAAAACTATAAACAATATGAAAAATAACTTATCCTAAGTCTAAAATCCGTAGCGCAAATGCAGAACCATATTAAAAAAAATATGTCATAAATTTCCTAAGTCCTATACCATAAACTTTGTATAAAACTAAGGTTCTGGATATTAAATCCTATGTTAAAAAACATTAAAACTAAACCAAAAACCTTTATTCTAAAGGTTCAAAAGTTGGGTTTTTAACATATATCAAAACCTTATTATATAAGTTTCAGATGGGTTTTATAAACCATTGTGTATAAAACTTTCTTATAAAGTTTCGAACTATGTAAAGGGTTCGGCTGGAATGTTTTAAAACATTGTAAATAAAACTTTAATAAACTCCCACAGAGTTATGATGACCATGTCAGAAGTCAGAACACCATGCGATAGGTATCTAAACTGTGTCAGAGTTGTTAGTTGACAACTGTTTTGACCGCCAGATGGACCGTGACTGCTGAAGCCACCGCAACAGTTGGAATTCGGCGCTGCTCACATGCCAACGGTTGGGACCTCTACCCAGTTAGTTAGCCATCAGGGCTAAATTTTTATTATATGGTTCAAATATGGGTTTCCAAAATTAATGCCAGCACTAAGGTTTGGGGATATTAATCTCTAGGTTCATGAATGGAGAGGGATTCGACCTTTATCACTTCATTTTCTTAAAAAATTTCTAAATGAAGATTCGAATGCAGTCTGTTTAAACTGGGGAATTGGCTCATGAAGTTCAGCTTGGATTTTTGTGAAAACATAGTGCAGTTTCAGAAGTTGAGAGGCGATTTTGTTTGCAGCATTGCTCAGCCATCTGTGGTCAGAATTGAGCACAGAGACAGGCTTTGGAAAGGTAGAGAAGAGTAATTTATATTTATAGGGTTCAGAAGTTCCTGTGAGCACAATATTTCTGATCCATTTCAGTGTAAATATTCTTCAAGATCAATCCTAATAAAAACGGACAACCACTTAAAAGCGGACCTGGAGATGTAGTCCAGGGGGACGAACTCCGTCATAAAAATTTTTCCCTCTTCTTCTCTCTGATTATTTCTGTTATTTAACTAATTTATGCTGCTGGTTTATGTTATGTTTCATTAAAGCATACTTCAGTTAACAGTCAATCTAAAGGAAAAACTAATCAAACTACCTTAGCACTTTGTTCGGTCAATTTCAGATCACATGCCTTCTATGTCATCAAGCACTGGCACTCACACATGTACCAACACCATGTCCAGATGTCTACAAAGGATTTTGATTTGGGGATTCTTTTAAAATAATGAATTTGCATTAAGCTATATGTGTAAAACTGTGTTCTAAAGACTCTGAATGTAATTTGTTGAAGGCGTCCTCACTAAAATTTAAAGATACTAGATTGTAGTAATGTCATAATTTTTTTTTGAGTTGTAAACATCATTGTTTTGTTGCTTCTTGCATATTTTTTCTAAATATGTATTCTCACAATCAGGAGTGCCATGGTCTTATGAAAAAAATCAGTTTGATCCAAGGTAATATTTCATATGCTCATTAAATTAAGAAGTATTATGAACATTTGAAAGTATATTCAATAGTTACAGATGATTTTTGGTTAATCTATGAATTTAAAGAACGAGGAGTTATTATTAACTTCTATGATATGAAAAATCACTTTCACATTAGCAGGAAATACAAAGTTACAAACCAGTGTTATCAGAACCAGACTGGTTACAAGGGCACACTACTTTGGTGGTAGGATTCAAACCAGGAATTCCTAGTTCCATAATAGAGGTTTCTGATTTCATATGGAACTAGCCATAATTTCCAAAACCAGATGGTTTCTTGCGAAACTGGTTTCTTTCATATGGAACCATTAAACTATTGATGGCTACCACCTAAAATTATTATTTAAAAAATAAACCAATCCCATTTTAGATTGGGTTATGAAGACTCACTCAACAAAATTTGAAAATGTAGTCATATCTTTGCAAATAATTACCATACCTGAGTCCCATAGTTGATTTTATTCGAGGAAAAATAAATATTCTAGTTCTAATAATGTTGATACAAACAAAGAAATCATGCAATTATTTTCATTTTGATTTCTCAAAATGCGCAGTTGTTTCTGACATAGACATGAATTATATAAAATTTATAGTAAATAATTGGCTCATGGAGTCCTGACACACATATCCCTTCACATATGAAATTAATGTAAAAGAGTTTATACTTAATCAACTATCCTATCAGTAGAATTTATTATAAGTAGCCTGTATTTCTAACAAACCTTTTGTATGAAACCTTTTGCTTTCCCTGGCTAACAAATTCTAAAATACAAAAAATACATTCTTTATGTACAAGATTATTTTTTTCCTTCCAAAGAACTTTCTTAGATTTTTTTTTCAACCTAGGGAGCTGGATATGAAGGTGTTTATATATAATGATTTCAATTTTATTTTTCAACTAGGTTGGGTTCTTTGTGGTTATGCATTAAAATGGCAACTTAAAAATTAAGATTTAAGACACATTTTATATGCAAATTTCTAATAAAAAAAATATGTAGGTATTCTCCACCTGGAGAAAATTCCATTAGAAAATATACATGGTGGTTTCATGTTCTTGTGCTTTGGTAGCATATTTCAGTATCAAAACGATGGTGTCCCACAATATGAAATTGTTTAAACTCTATTCTTTGTGATTAACTTTGTGGGATATTACCTATGTGTAACTCAACATAATCGATTCTTGTAGTGAACTGTTGGATAACATAACACGGTGCTTCACATTTCATGCTTGGATAGAGTGTACTTTTTTTAGTATCAACCTCTAAATGAGGTGCCTCAAAATTTGACACCAGAAATATGCATTTAGTTTTGCATTTTTTTACAATTTCTATGTATACATAGGTCCCTTTGTTTAGCCCGGCTATTTTTTTATACTTAAAATTTCCTTGTATTAAGGTTTGGACGGTTTTTCTCTGTTTCCTTTCTTGCCAAATTTAATAAGATTGTTTCATAATTTGCTTGTAGCAATCCTATTTTTCAAGGACTAATTTCCTTTAATGTTTACATGTTATCAATTTTTTAACGTAATCTTTACTTGTTTTTTCTACACTTGCAACATGTTTAATGGGAATATGATTATTAAAAAATTCCACAAGTAATCAATCTAATATTGGTTCGGAAATAAACAAACATTTGTTTTATGTTTCTAATTTATACACATTTTTTATTCTCCTTGCATTCACCTATCCATTCAACACATATTGCAACTAATATTTGGTAAATACGAAGGTATTATTATTAGGTTTTTCTTAGATAGACAAATTTACAGGATAGTCCTATAGAAAAAAAAATTAAATGGATAAAAGCGCAAATCCAAAGACCATATTCATCATAACTGGATAAAATGGTCCTTTCTAGAGTTGGAGTGGTCCTCGCTACTCAAGATATATGTTAGGTCCCTATATTACTAGCTTAGTCCCTTATTGTTATTAGTGTACCCCCCTTATTATTACCATTGTACCCTCGTACCCCCAATATTTTTTATTACTGTGCCTGTACATTGTTGTTCTTAGGTCGGCTAGGATTATATCGTAGGCCCATGGACTCCTATATATAGAAGGAGGTTTTGGTCATTTTTATAATCCAAGAATTATTCATTTATGTAATGTATTGGAGGTTTCCCCCTCGAAGAGACTAATTTTTAAGGGATTGATCTCTCTTTTCTTTTGTTTTTGGAGTTTGTTTCTTAAAATTTGGTATCAAAGCTTTGGATTCTAGGGTTTTGCTGCTCCAAACAGGTCATCGTGGAATTTTCGCTATAATTTTTTTTCTACGAAGGTCTAGAAGATGAAATTTTTAGAGTGCGAAGCTAAAATATTTAGGGTCATCATTGCAAAATTTCAGAGCTTGGTTCACAATATTTTAGGAGATATGGCTTGTGGAAGTTAGGATTTTTTGCATGCTCTTGAATTTAACCTAAACAAGTCATCACAGAAATTTAACTATAAATATGTTTATACAAGGTTTTAGAAGTTGGAATATTCACATAGCAAATCAGAGTTCCTGAAGAACCTCCTGTAAAAATTTCAGATCTAGGTTCGCAACATTTTTCGAGATATGATTTGTGGAAGTTAGGATTTTTTTCAAGGTTCTGAATTTCATCTCAAAGAGGTGACCATGGGAAATATGTCATAAGTCTCTCTCTGAGCATCAGATTGGTATTCTGTAAAACATGGCTGCAATTACACGGAATTTAGTTTTTAGAATATCAATTTTAGAGTTGAAGGAGGAAACAGTGACATGTGGCAATTCGTACAAGTTCACTCTCTCGAACCAGTTCATAATTAGGTCATCATGGGAGATTGGGCATAAATTTTCCTTGAAGAATCCAAATCAGGCCAGACCTATGGAATTTGAAAGATGATTCAGAGTGCTACCTTAGGGCTTAATTTTAGAGATTTAAGATCCAACATCTTAGAGATAATTCACTTTCAATATCGAGCTCCTCAAAAGCAAGAAAAAGGTGTGTATTTTTTTCAAATTACATAAGTATCATTTGAAAAAAAATAGTTTGAATTTATTCCAAGGGCATATTGAAGAATAAATATCATTATTGGGCTCTAAAATCCCCCCTAAAAAGAATTCAATCCCCATTAAGCCTTCAAAACGCTCTACTATGACTCATGAAGATGAAGAAACACAACATGAGATATCAAAATTACAAGAGAAAGTGCACCAAATTTCATTATCGCAAAGAGAAACAAAAAATGAAATGGAAGTTTTGAAGATAGGCGTGGAGACTAAGATGGATGGTTTGAAGAAAGGTGTGGAAGATAAGATGAATGGTTTGGAAGCTAACATGGAAGGCATGGAAGCTAATATGGAGGGCATGGAAGCTAAGATGTATGAAGTTAAGATCAATGAAAAAATGGAAAACATCAAGAATGATATAAAAGTAGACATTGAAGGTTTGGAAAATTTCATACAAGAAATGTTTCCTAATGGTGAAAAGATAGTAGAGGAAACTCATGATGAGATCGAAATAAATGTTAATCTTGATTTCATAAACTCTAATGTTGGATGGAAGAACCACCATATTCCAAAGATGGATATGAGGAATTTTGATGACAAGGATCCTATAACATGGATACTACAGATGGAGCAATATTTTGAGCTCAATAATGTGAAAAACGCACAAAAGGTACACATTGCAACTTTACATTTAGAAAAAAATACATTTGTATGGTATTGATGCCTTTTCTCCCATAAAAAAATTGTCACTTGGTCAATTTCTAGGGAGGAAATGATAGCACATTACAAGGATACAAAAAGAAACACCTTCTTTAGCCAATTGATAAATCTCAAAAAAAAGGGTTTAGTGGTGGAGCACATTCAGGACTTCCAAAAATTGAATATAAGGGTAATTGATATTCCAGAGGAACACAGGATTGATGTCTTCATAAGGACTGTTTGGGTGAAAATATGTTCGTTTAATTCTGTTGTAGTACTTCCCCAACTATTTAATTTGTCAATCCGAGGTTCGTAAGCTTACGAGGAACATGCACTATATATGCAAGACTGAAGTGGAACTAATTTAATTTAAATTACTGAAATCAAATTAATCTAGGAAGGCATTGAACCACTAACTAGGAAAGCA
Organism: Pinus albicaulis; assembly: GCA_034641835.2. Classification (NCBI taxonomy): domain Eukaryota; kingdom Viridiplantae; phylum Streptophyta; class Pinopsida; order Pinales; family Pinaceae; genus Pinus; species Pinus albicaulis. The sequence continues at coordinate 389,951,551 of CM076583.1, forward strand.
AGAAATTACATAAGGGAAAAGCAATTACAACATGTGAATAATTGAATTACAAATAACATATGTGAGCTCACAACAATAAAGCTATCTCAAATTATATTACAAGAATCAAATTACAAATCATGAACTCAAAAACTCTATCTCTCTATTCTCCCCCTTTCTATCCTATCCTCCAAATGAAGAGAGAGCACTCTCTTATATACATGAGAAAGATAACCATCTCATAATTACATATCCAATATTCTCTCAAGCACTCTCAACTAATTTCCCATTATTACAACATATTATCCCTTTGAATCCTCCACACATCTCTCACATATCTTGGATAAGATATGCCAACCAAATCCTCCATGATCTTCTCCTTAGGAATAGGCTTGAATAATTATCTCCTTAATATGGTGGAGGAGATATTTGAGACGTATCTTGGAATTAATCCTTCACATATTTCCTACACATTACAAAGCTCACATATTCTTGAGATATATATATATATATATATATAAATATGTATATTTTCTAATATTAATCATAAATTCACTTATAATACAAAAATGAATAAAATGGAAAATAAGAAGGTGAAACCCAAATGTATTTATGAAAATGATATGATAAAAGGTTAATGATGAAATGTAAGGAATAGTGAAGGAAAAGGTGGATAAAAATATGACATTTTTGAGTCCCAACATCCTCCCCAACTGAACTTGTTGCATGTCCTCATGCAACCATGCATGGGTCTTTTTAAGAGCATTTGGTATCTTGAACTTTGGCTTTACATGATGATGTCTTTTAATAATGAATATTTCCAGGATATGTGAAAGACATGAGTAACGACTTACATTTTCTTATGGTTGGTTCTTGTGTGACAACCATGAATACAAAGAATGTTGGTTCTTGTGTTAACAACATTCATTTCGTTTTCTGTTCTCTTTTCTTTTGGTTGGTTCTCATGAATACAAAGAATGTTGGTTCTTGTGTTAACAACATTCATTTCGTTTTCTGTTCTCTTGCTGCAATAATAATGTAAACATTCACTAGAAATCATAATGTGCATAAGAAAGCCCTTTTGTAATATTAATGAAGCATGCCAATATGTATTTTAATGCGTATGAAGCAAAGTGCAACAAAGTATTGTTGGAAAATAAATGTTGGTGAATGGTAAATGAGAGAAAAAAATGGAGTGATAGTGGTGAAGAAATGGAATCATGGTAGTGAATATGTAGTGAATATAGTTCCCCCTCCCCAACTGAATTAGTTGCATGTCGTCATGCAACTTGGCATGGCTCATGAAAGGAAATGTAGCATGGTGAGGGAATTTTCCAAAATATTCAAGTTAGCATATAAGGAATTGCATGATTAAAGATTAGAAAACAACATACCTCTACTTACCCAAGAATGATGAACTATGCAATAGGAATGTAGCTGCTGCTACTGCTGGATCAGGAAAATATGACTGATGTTGTTGTAACTGGATCCTGGGAAATGAAGGAATCTGAACTGCTGATGCTGAATCATGGAAAAGATAAAGGCTGAAAGTGGAACTGTGGTACTGTCGTCGATCAGAATTCATGCTGCTGTAACTACTGAGGGAGTCGTGAAAAAAATGTATAGTCTTCACCCACTACAAAACTTCTTGGTACAAGTCTAATCATGCGAAAGAATGTGTCGGTGTCGATCATGAAAAGAGATCATTGGATTACCGGCCATTGATGCATGCCGTTAACCAATGTGAGGCAAACTCACCATTGATGTCAATGAGTGCCAAGGTACCCGGGTACATCTTGTGAAATTAAAATAAAGGGGTTGACGTCGAGCCATTTGCAAGATCTGACGATCAAGGGAAATTGATGTATTCCCATGATTGTCAACGAGAGAACTTTCCATTGAGGCATGCAAGTCTGAAGGTACCCAAAAGGAACTCTAGTCTATTTCGCAGATAAGGTGCTGATGTCGATGGGGCAAGACTTGCTGAAAGGTGGGCCTTAAGGAATCCCACATCATTCAACACGATTTCGTACAAAAATATTTGGTAGGACTATAAATGGAAAGAACTCACAGCAAGCAGTGTGGATTAGCATGGCTAGGAAAACAAGGCAATGTAATCATGGAAAGGAATAAGTTTTATTCAGAAGGAAAAATAAAAGGAAAAACTGAAAATGATAAAGGAATGTATGCAATTCAGAAAAATAGGCGTGCATGAAGTCGTGAAAGATAAGGTAATGGAAGATGGGCTGCAACATAGGAATGATTTAGACGCTTGGAAGGAAAAATTTGAGTAATCATGTCATGATGCAAAAGGGTTTTTGTGTAATGGTAAATGTCACGACATGATGCATGTGATCTATAGAGATCTCGCCTTCATGATTGTCTTCAATACCTACATAAAAAATTTCGCCTTTGTGTGCCATCTCCATCGATCATTCCTGTATGAAGTGACTCAAAAACAAATTAGCTCATTTTCAACAATATATTAAATGTCCATTTTAAATTATTTTTCGAAGTTACACTAATCATGGATGAAAAGAGTGTCGCATCGTAATGTTGAGCTTTCTGCATAAGCTTCTCGTTGACCTACACATAACACCAATCTCATTTCACTTGTTAGTATATGCATCTTGACTTTTGCCCATAAATTCACTTTAAAATAAATGATAAAATCCAACATACTTTTATTTCCCCCCCAACGAGAGATATTGCATGTCCTCATGCAATGTAATAATTGATTGTGCAATACTTTTTCAAAATGTTTTTATTGGTTTGCAGGAAAATTGATTTAAAACATTTGAAAAGGCTTTTGTATTTGTTGGGGAACGAGTAGTTGGTTTTTATGAATTTTTATGTAAATGAATAAGGGAAAAAATTTTATTTTATTTTATTTATTTTTTATTTTTTGTTTTTTATTTTATTTTATTTTATTTTTTTGAATGAAAACATCAGTATAGATATAATAGTAACAAATGAGACGTTCCAAATCTTCCTCTTGTTCAGCTGTGCTGACTTAAAATCTCAAATCTATACCTAACTCTGAACACCCATGGCATTGAATAGCACTGAAAAATGAATATAATAAAATTTAACCCAAATTCAACTACAATTGGCCTTGGCATAATAGATCCCCTTTGTGCTTTCCTGAGCCATAGGATATTGTACTAAATTACGAGTAAATACTACTTAACTACTACCAAACTTCTACGCCTGAGAATCACTCTTCCCTATTAAATTCTCTCCGTCCCGCTCTTGTCTCTACTCCATTAACAAACCAGCCTCTTCATCTACTTGGGCACTCTGATTTTGCACCTCCTTCAGTTTCATAGCCTGTAATTTTGAATGATTATAGTAAAAAACACCCAAAAAGGCAAGCCCATAGCCTAGAAAATTGACTGGTGTCACCGTGTCCTTGATAATCGACCATGAGAATGCAATGAGAAGCCAATCCTTCCGATCAAAAGGAAAACTGCGAGGTTAAGGGCGAAGGCACAGAGGGAGTTTGTGCCAAAGACGAAATAATCCAAATGGAAGGTTGAAGTTTCCTTAAGCACTGGAAATTCAAAAAACAACCACAGGACAGTCAAGAAGACAAGGAAGCACGGGGAAACATAATACAATGTAGTAATGGGATTCAAGGTGATTCCCTTTGACGTGAGCAAGATTTGGATTAGTACCAACTGTGTAGCCTCAAATGCAACTGCGCTCAATTGAAGAACACACCCCATGAATCGAGCTTGGCCTCCTTGTATGCTACAATGGCGACCCCAAATGATATACCAATCATGTTCGCCATGGTTTTGGGAATGAATTTCTCTTTATTGAGAGAAACTCCAATGGAATAGATAGCCACGGGCATGAGGGCCTTAAGCATCTGGATGAATGAGACTGATAGGTAAATGTATGCAGAATTTGAAAAACAGAGGCTAAGAGAGTAGAGGGCTCCGATGGGCACAACTGAGGATAGGTAGACCTCCCTTGACATTCCAATTGGCTCAACAAGTTTCAGGACTCTCACCAACACTATGGCGAGGAAAGAACAGAATGCCATGTGGATCATGGTCAGGCTAATGGGGAAGGACCAGTTATACATCTTCCTATCAAGAATGTATTTGTTTAACATGATCACACTGAAGCTCAGGAAGATTCTGATGCTCACATATGTGTAGCTCAGCACGACCTTTTTCAGGATATTGTCATTCACAAAAGCGCCGCCCTTTCCCGATCCCATTCACAAAAGTTCAAAGCAGGATTTTTCTCTGCTATTAACGAGGGCCTTCAAATTTCAATCAATGGGGACCCCAGAAAGACAAAATATGATCCACAAATGTTGAAGAAATTGGGTCTTCAAATTTTAATTAGAAGAAACCCAGAAAATAAACAAAACGATCCACAAACGCTGAAGTAAATCACTTGGGTCTTTGAATTTCAATCAGAAAAAATGGACCCTAGAAATTCACAATAAAACGATCCAGAGATGCCGAAGGAGATCAGGGGGGTACTCAAATTCCAAATAGCAGGAGCCGTAGAAAAACAAAGAAAACTTCCACAAATGCTGAAGAAGATCAGTTGGGTTCTGCTTACCTTTTCACTAATGCAGCAAAAACCCGAAATGGGTATCAGCAAAACACCGATATCTCAACGCCACATAAAACTTCGAACCCAAATGAGACACCCAACTGCGGATCTGCAGTAACCAAATTGGAGAAAAGGGCTTAAACCCCAGCAGAGACCGATCAGATCAGCGGAATCCTTCCATGCAGCGCTGGCTATGGCGGCAACTAAAGTGGTGATGCATCATCTGCGTTAATGGTGAAGGGAATCTGGACGCAAAATTATGTATCAAATTTGTGCATGTAGAGAAATCGGGAGTTAGTTTCTGAAATCTGGCTAAACTGCCACCTCCATTCTTGGATCAAATTGTTATCTCTTCCTTGCTTCATGGCGTGGGCAATTTGTAGTTATCGATGAAAAAAAGTGCGTCAATGTTATCCAGCAATTCAAGCATGGATTTGATCGAGCAATTTAGCTTCATTTTGGATGCACATATCGAAGTTTACTTCATAAATTCTTGAGCTCAAGCTCCCATCGTTGTTTTTCTAGTGCCTTCCATATTTTTCACAACAATAAATTGTAAATATTGTTCTGCAACCCAATAAGAAAATTAGTGTTTATTCATTTATTTTAACATTACCAGGCGTGCCAAGGTCGTCAGAATGGCGTTGGTGAATCTGCAGTCTCGTGTCTGCAATAGGAAGTGTGTTTTTTTTCTCCTCTCGGGCCTGCAATGCAGTGCGTTTTTTTTTCTCTCAGGCTTGCAATGCAGTGCGCTGGTTGACTGTTGTTTTTTATTTTTATTTTTATTTTTTATGATTTGTTTTTATTTTTGTTGTTTTAATTTTTTTATTTTGTTGTTTTAATTTTTTTTTTATTAAAATTGTTTTGTGTTGTTTTATTTTAATGAATGTTTTTTTGTTTTTTTTTTTTTGTTTTTAAATGAAATTGTATCCTATCTTAGAAAAATTGTTAGTTCAAAATCAAATTTTTTATTTATTTATTAAAAGTCTAAAAAAATGAAATTAACCCTATCTTTACAAAAACAAAAATGGTTAGTTTTAATTTTTTATTTTATTTTAATCAATGAAAAACTAAAATTTAGAAAGAAACTAAACTTTCTCTAGACTTAATTTTTTTTTTCTTTTCTTTTTTTTTACAAATGGACACAATGATTTGCGCATTGAAAGATGTTTTTGATCAAGCATATTGCAAAACATTTATTTATTCCTGAAATTAGTCTAAATCATTCCTATTTTCTGATCCTCATGATCGCACTAAGCGCGGAGGAGAGCATACTTATTCTAAGTAAAACCAAAACTGAAAATGAAAGCAAAAACTAAAAATGAAAGCCTACCTACTCTATACTAATTAAAAAAATAGTTACGTGTAATTAAACTTCCAATGAAGCCATTCACGTAGCAGTAACAACAATATATCCAGTAGCAATTTTCTAAATGGTGGATGAAAATATTCGAGAGTGAATGGGTCTAGTTGCTGTAACTGCAAATCAACTAAAAAATAAAAAGATAAATCTAATCTAGTACTTACTTGGAACCATTGTTCGATAAAGCTTTGATAGGCACAGTTTCTCTCACTCAGATCATGTTGTAACTCCTATTCTTCTTCCTCGATCTGCTGTTCTTCTTCCTCAATCTCCTGTTCAAATGATTGTTCACCATCAGATATGCAGGATTCTTTAGATGTTGAATCTTTATTTATTTCTTGGGGAGTAGTTGAACCTTTAATTCTTGTCAAGATCTCCTCTTCCAAGGAAGAAGAGATCCCGACTTCTGCTAGGATCTGAGTGAGTAGTTCCAAGCTGAAACTCATTTTTAAACCATGTTGAAAAAGGAATTATTACATACTAAAAACAGAGTTCTAATAATTTTCTGAGCTTTTAATCCTTTTACAAGGTTTTAGTTCACAAAAACTCTTCCAAATCAGCACACTAAAAATTGAATTTGTTAAAAACAAAGACCACAGAGATAATCTTGAATTCAATACTCAATTAAACCTTCTTACAAGGAATTCTCAATAATTTAGTAATTGAATTCTTCAATTACAACCATGAACCATGAATTCATCAAACACTCTTCACAGTTGCGAAAATCAAACACACTTGCAGAAATTGAAATTCACACTTGCATAAATGTAAACACACCCTACATGCCCTGATCCATAAGAGGTCGAGTCCGTTACGGTGTCTCGAATGTGATGTGTAGGCTGTTATTCATGTCTTACCGCCTTAACACCTCGGAGTTTGGAACCTGTCTAAACACACTTGCATGAAAAATCAACTAAACTTCAATCCATTGTGCCTCCCCGGCAACGACGCCAAAATGTTTGGGTGAAAATATGCTCGTTTAATTCTGTTGTAGTACTTGCCCAACTATTTAATTTGTCAATCCGAGGTCTGTAAGATTACGAGGCACATGCACTATATATGAAAGACTAAAGTGGAACTAATTTAATTTAAATTACTAAAATCAAATTAATTTAGGAAGGCATTGAAACACTAACTAGGAAAGCAAGAAATTACATAAGGGAAAAGCAATTAAAACATGTGAAGAATTGAATGACAAATAACATATGTGAGCTCACAACAATAAAGCTATCTCAAATTATATTACAAGAATCAAATTACAAATCATGAACTCAGAAACTCTATCTCTCTATTCCCCCACTTTCTATCCTATCCTCCAAATGAAGAGAGAGCACTCTCTTATATACATGAGGAAGATAACCATCTCATAATTACATATCCAATATTCTCTCAAGAAATCTCAACTAATTTCCCATTATTACAAGATATTATCCCTTTGAATCCTCCACACATCTCTCACATATCTTGGATAAGATATGCCAACCAAATCCTCCATGATCTTCTCCTTAGGAACAGGCTTGAATAATTATCTCCTTAATATGGTGGAGGAGATATTTGAGACGTATCTTGGAATTAATCCTTCACATATTTCCTACACATTACAAAGCTCACATATTCTTGAGAGATATATATAAAAATATGTATATTTTCTAATATTAATCATAAATTCACATATAATACAAAAATGAATAAAATGGAAAATAAGAAGGTGAAACCCAAATGTATTTATGAAAATGATATGATAAAAGGTTAATGGAATGATGAAATGTAAGGAATAGTGAAGGAAAAGGTGGATAAAAATATGAAAATTTTGAGTCCCAACAAGGACTTTAAAGGATAACATCCAACATTAAGTTCGCTTCTGGGAGCTTGATTCATTGGAAAAGGCATTCAAGTTGGTAAGAAAAATTAAATGTAAAATTATGGAAACAAGGAATGCAACCAGTCACATATATAAAGATGGAAGTGTTGCTACTCCTATACTTCCACAACCTACAAGGTTGACACCACAATAATTGGAAGAAAAAAGAGAAAAAGTGTTGGGTATGTGTTATATTCTTTCCACGACTAAGCACGCGTGGGGGGGTAAGAGGAGGGGCGATAGCCCCCCCTTTGTGCTGGGCGTAATGGGGTGGGGGCAGTAGGCCCCCCTGTAGGGGTCCGGGGAAGCGCCCCGGAGAAAATTTTTGGTCCTTAATTTCCGGTGGGTAGTCTGCATCCATGTTTTGTGCATGATTTTGCACATGGTTTTGGCGTACGATGGTTTTCGGCCCCTGGTATTTTTGTAGATCCGGTCAAGGGAACTATGGTTATGGTCTAATCCAGGGTTTATGTATGCTTCGGCATGTATATATATGTATTGTAACACTAAAAGGAATATAATGAAAAATCAAGCTGGTCGTCCCAATTTGGGATCAAGGGGAAAATCTCTCTGTTTATCTGTTTTATGTTTTATGCTCTCGCTATTGTTTATTTTCTATTATAAGATTCATGTGTAGATAATTTCTGTTCAGGGTTAAAATATACATTTGGTATCAGAGCTGTTTCAGCTTCAAGGGGACACCTTTGCTGCTGAGGGTTTTTTGTTCGGGCCTGAGGTAGACCCTCTTCAGTGGGAGATCCGCGGGATCGACTCTTGCGGTGAAATAAGATGGCGACCAGCGGAAAGATAGAGATCGAGAAATTTAATGGTCAGAGTTTTGAGTTGTGGAAGCTCAAGATGGAGGTTCTGCTGGTGGATAAAGATCAGTGGATCGCGGTAGATCTAGGTACTAAACCAACAACAATGTCAGATGAAGACTGGAAGAAACTGGATCAGAAGGCTAAGATAACAATACGGTTGTGTGTATCAGATTCAGTATTGTTGAATGTATCTAGGGAAGCTACGATGAAGAATTTGTGGGAAAAACTTGGGACTTTGTACCAATCTAAGTCTCTGGTGAATAAGTTGTTCCTGCGGAAAAAACTATGTAACTTGAGGATGAAGGATGGAGACTCAATGACAGAGCATCTGAACGCCTTCAATAATGTGGTAAGTCAGCTATCATCTGTTGATATTAAAATCTTAGATGAAGATAAGTGCATCAGTTTGTTGTGCTCTCTACCAGACTCGTGGGACAGTCTAGTTATTGCAATATGTAGCAATACAACTACCTTTAATTTTGATGACATTGTCTCAGCGTTGCTGTCGGAGGAAATGAGACGGAGAAATATGGAGGGTTAGAATGGAGATGCCTTATCTGTACGAGGAAGGTCCCAGAACAGAAACAAGAATAATATTTCGAGTGGGATATCTAAATCTAGAGGGAGATCTAAATCTCCTGTAATGTTTGTAAAGGTGTGCTGGAAATGCGGAAAGGAAGGACACTACAAAAAGGAATGCAGATCTAAAGTTCCTGAGAAAGGAAAGGGATATGATGAAGCTCCTTCTGCAGAGGAAAAAGCCACCTCGGATGAATGTGGGGATGTGTATTTGGCTTCTTCCTCAAATACACATGTAGATCATGAGTCATGGTTGATTGACTCAGGTGCATCCTTTCACTTCACTCCCCATAGGGAGTGGTTCTGCGAGTATGAGAAATATGATGGTGGTGATGTCTTCCTAGGGGATGATAGGAAGGCCATAATCGTCGAACGTGGAAAATTCAAGCTGAAGCTGCAAGGTGGAAGGATTAGAACACTTCTTGGTGTTCTGCATATTCTTGCATTGGCCAGGAATCTGATTTCTATAAGCAAGATGGATGATGCAGGTGTAAAAACAGTGTTCGAGAAATATGCCTGCAAGATGGTTTGGGGAGCACTGGTATTAATGCAGGGAGTTCGAACTGGAACTCTATACAAGCTACAAGGTAGCACTGTTATTGATGGGTGTAACAGTTATGTGGTTCCTGAAAATGGAGTGGAAAGCTTAGCTATCTCTGGAGAAAATACCATGCTATGGCATCAAAGGCTTGGACATATTGGACAGAAGGGCCTTCGGATACTACATAGAAATGGTATGGTAGAAGGTATGTCTAATTGCTCTCTGGATTTCGATTTCTGTGAACATTTTGTATATGGGAAGCAGAATCGGGTGAGCTTTCCTTCTGGTGGTAAGAGGGCAAACAAGATATTAGAACTTGTGCACAGTGATGTGTTTGGACCTGTGTCAGTTCCATCACTGGGAAAGTCTGTGTACTATGTTTCATTCATAGATGACTTCTCAAGGAATACATGGATATATTTCTTGAGGAAGAAATCTGAAGTCTTTGACAAATTTAAGGAATTTAAGGCTCTGGTGGAAAACCAGACAGAGAAGATGATAAAGGCGTTGAGGACAGATAATGGTGGGGAGTTCTGCAAGAAGGAATTTGAAGAGTTCCGTAAGAAGTGTGGTATAGCACGACAGAAGACTACTCCATACACACCTCAGCAAAATGGAGTTGCAGAAAGAATGAATAGAACACTGATGGAAAAGGCAAGAAGCATGCTCAGTGGTACCGTGTTAGGACAAGAATTCTGGGCAGAGGCAGTGGAGACTGCATGTTACTTAGTTAACAGATCACCTTCATCAGCGTTGGAGGATAAGACCCCACATGAGGTATGGAATGGTAAGAAACCCTCTCTTTCACATCTAAGGGTATTTGGATGTGATGTATATGTACATGTTCCAAAGGAGAAAAGGACCAAGTTGGATAATAAATCTGAAAGGTGCATCTTTATTGGGTATAAGGATGGTTTAAAGGGTTACAAGCTTTGGAACCCATAAACAAGGAAGGTTGTGTATAGCCGAGATGTGGTGTTTAGAGAGGTGAAAGATGTTGTTACACATGAAGTCCTACCAAAGGAACCTGAGAAGATAGAGTTTGAGCTAAAGGAGGATGAATCAAACTCTACAACAGAAGAAGATTCAGAAGAGGAAGAGCCACAAACCCCAACTTTGAGAAGATCAGTTCGAGAAAGAAGGCAACCAGAAAGGTATAGTCCATCTATTTTCTATTCAGGTTTTGCCTTAACTATAACTGACGATGAACCTAGAACTGTCAGGGAGGCAGTAGATTTAGAGGATGGAAAACTATGGAAGGAGGCCATGGTTGATGAAATGGCATCCTTGCACAAAAACGATGCATGGGATCTGGTGGAGTTGCTGGATAGAAGGAAGCCCATTGGGAGAAAATGGGTGTTTATGAAGAAGATGAATGTAGAAGGCAAGGTGGAGAAATACAAAGCTCGGTTGGTGGCGAAAGGTTAGTCCCAGGTGCTGGGAATGGATTTTGGTGATATTTTTTCTCCTGTTGCCAAAGTCACTTCTATTAGATTACTTTTATCTGTTGTTGCTGCATTTGATTTTGAAATAGAACAAATGGATGTGAAGACAACATTTCTTCATGGGGATCTAGAAGAGGAGATCTACATGAAGCAACCTGAAGGTTTTATGGTGAAGGGTAAGAAAGAACTAGTATGCAGGTTGAAGAAGTCTCTTTATGGGTTAAAACAGTCACCAAGGATGTGGTATAAAAAATTTGATACCTATATACGGGGACTTGGCTTCACCAGAAGCAAGGAGGATCACTGTGTTTATTTTAAATTAATTGGTGACTGTGTTATTTATTTGGTCTTGTATGTGGATGATATGTTGTTGATTGAAAATGACAAAGAAATTATCCAAGATTTGAAGACCCAACTGTTCTCCAAATTCGACATGAAGGATCTTGGTGCTGCAAACTATATTTTGGGCATGGAAATTAAGAGAGATCGGGCAAAGAGGAAGCTCTGGTTAAACCAGAGGAAGTATGTCGAGACTATATTGCGGAGGTTCAATATGCAGGATAGTAAACCGGTGAATGTTCCTATTCCTGTAGGTGTAAAGCTGTCTGCTGAACAGTGTCCCAAGACACAAGAAGAAGAGGAGCATATGTCCCGTGTTCCATATGCAAGTGCAGTGGGTAGCCTGATGTATGCAATGGTCTGTACTAGACCAGACATTGCACATGCAGTGGGAGTATTGAGCAGGTTTATGTCAAACCCAGGGAAGGAGCATTGGACAGCAGTGAAGCGGGTTTTTAGATATTTACGTGGCACTAGTGATTATGGCTTGTGCTACCAGGGAAGACCAGGATTGGAAAGAATGTTAGACATTCGTGGTTTTGTTGATGCAGACTGGGCTGGAGATCTGGACCAAAGAAGATCTACAAGTGGGTATGTGTTTAGCCTATTTGGAGGCGCAGTCAGTTGGATGAGTAAAAGACAGTCTGTAGTGGCTCTTTCAACTACAGAGGTAGAATACATAGCAGCCACTCATGCAAGCAAGGAAGCAATTTGGTTGCAAAGATTGTGTTCAAGTATGGGGTTGGTACAACAAGCTATAATGATAGACTGTGATAGCCAAAGTGCAATTTTCTTGGCTAAGAACCCTGCTTATCATTCAAAGACAAAGCACATTGATGCTCAATATCACTTTGTTAGAGATATGGTTGAGGCTAAAAGGGTGTTGTTGGTAAAGGTGGACACTTTGTAGAATGTTGTAGATGCATTAACAAAGTATGTGAGCACTCAGAAGTTCTCTTGGTGTAGAGAAACAATGGGTGTTGAAGAATTGGGCCAATGACTAAGCTCTCTTGTGACCCCCTGTGGAAAGAAAACAATAAGTGGGAGAATGTTGGGTATGTGTTATATTCTTTCGACGAATAAGCACGCGTGGGGGGGTAAGAGGGTGGGCGATAGCCCCCCCTATCGGGGTCCGGGGCAGCGCCCCGGCGAAAATTTTTGGTCCTTAATTTCTGGTGGGTAGTCCGCGTCCATGTTTTGTGCATGAGTTTGCACATGGTTTTGGGGTACGATGGTTTTCGACCCCTGGTATTTTTGTAGATCCGATGAAGGGAACTACGGTTATGTTCTAATCCAGGGTTTATGGATTGGGGTTTATGTATGCTTCGGCGTGTATATATATGTGTTGTAACACTAAAAGGAATATAATGAAAAATCAAGCTGATTGTCCCAATTTGGGATCCAGGGGAAATCTCTGTGTTTATCTGTTTTATGTTTTATGCTCTCGCTATTGTTTATTTTCTATTATAAGATTCGTGTGTAGATAATTTCTGTTCAGGGTTAAAATCTACAAAAATGGATTTGCTACAGTTGTGATAGAAAATACACTAAAGGTCATAAGTGTGCTGAGAAGAAATTATTTTACATAGATTGGGAAGAGGAAGAAGAAAATGAAAAATAATCTTCAAAAAAAGAGGATATACACCAGGAACCAACCCTAGAGGAGGAAGAAATGAGTCTAACCATATCGTGTAATGTATTATTTGGAATTACCACTCCTCAAACTCTCAACATAGGAGGACATATCTAGAAGAAAAAGGTAATAGTGTTGATTGATTCATGTAGTACCCATAATTTTATTCATTGTAAGGTAGCCAAGGAGTTGAATTGTTTCCTATACCTAGCACCAGAATGTCAAGTGATTGTTGCAAATGGAGGAACTATAAATTGCTCTAGAAAATTCCATAATATCAAGCTAACCATGGGGGAATATGGATTGAATAGTCCAATTATTTCCATTCCTATTGGAGGTGTTGATGTTGTACTAAGAGTACAAAGGTTACAATATTTGGTGATGGTAGTTTTTAATTTCCAAGAGCTTTTCTTGAAATTTTTTTCAGAAGGAAAGGGAGTCGAATTACGGGGTATTGTAGGGAAGCTCGGAAAGATAATAAGTTCTAATGTCATGACAAATTTTCTGAAGAAATAACAACAAGGCATAATTGCACAATTATGCTCACTAGATGTTTCGACATCAAAATCATCTATTTCTGTGGATCTCCAAAAAGTCTTCGAGAATCATTCCAAGGTGTTTTAAACTCCTAAAGGAATCCCACCTATTCTTGATCATCATCATGATATTCATTTGATTCCAAGAAGTGTTCCTCCAAACATCAGGCCTTATAGATATCCTTATGTCCAAAAGAGTGAAATTGAACGTATGATTGTAGAAATGTTAGAGGCTGGTATAATTCAACCTAGTCAAAGTTATTTCTATGCTCCTGTAGTATTTGTGCACAAGAAGGATGGATCATGGTGCATGTGTCCAGATTATAGTGAACTCAATAAGCTCACCATTAAAGATAAATTTCTCGTTCCTGTGATTGATGAATTATTGGATGAATTACATGGAGTAATTTGTCTTACCAAGTTGGATCTTCATTTAGGATATCATCAAATTAGAATGAAGACTGAAGATATTTCGAAAACATTATTTTGAACTCATGAGGGTCATTACGAATTTTTTTTCATGCCTTTTGGCCTTACCAATGCACTTTCTACATTTAAAGGGTTGATGAATTCCATTTTCAAACCCTTCCTTTGAAAATTTGTGCTAGTATTTTTTGATGATATACTAATCTACAACAGGTCTTGGAAGGATCATTTTCACCATGTTGATAGGGTGCTCAAACTATTGCAAGAGAAACAATTATATGTGAAAACATCCAAATGTTTCTTTGGAGTACAAGAGGTGGAATATCTGAGTCATATTGTATCTCACGAGGGTGTTAAGGTAGACCCTAAAAAAATTAAATCCATTAAGGAATGGAAATTCCCTACAACCATAAAGAATTTGTGAGGATTTCTCAGGTTGTTAGGGTATTATCAGAATTTTTTTAAGAATTATGGGAGAATAGAAGCACGTCTAACAACATTATTTAAGAAAGATGCATTTTCATGGACTCTTGAAGCAACTAAGGCCTTTGAACATATTAAAGAGGCAATGTGCATAGCACCAGTCTTAGCTACGCCAAACTTCACAAAAACCTTTATTGTGGAATGTAATGCCTCAGGAAATGGAAGTAGTGTTGTTTTAATGCAAGAAGGAAGACCCATTGCTTTTGAAAGTTGTCCAATAAAAGGAAAGAATTTACAAAAAGATATTTATGAGAAGGAAATGTTATCAATACTACATTCACTAAAGAAATAGTGACCTTACCTAATGGGAAGACACTTGAAGGTAAAAAATGACCATGATAGTCTTAAACACTTCTTTGGAACAAAGACTCTCTTCAGATGATCAGGTGATCATGTCCAACTAAAAAAAATGCTCAAAAATGGAAATGCTAAAAAATGGTTGCAGTCTGAATGACTGGAAAGGCCTTGTCACTGCAATTCTAGCACTATGAACATGACTCAAATCCGATGTCACATGTGAAAGTTAATGGAGTTTGAAATTGCCCAATGACCTCCAAAACAAGACTTTTTGCCTATGATTTTTTAAAATTTTCAAAAAAAATAAAAATAAATAGATGGTAAATTTCATTTTTTATTTTGCTTTTATAGGCCTATTATAGGGTGCCATGTGGCCTACTTGGAGGCTACAATGTGGCCCCAGGCCATTGGTTAAAATTTTCATACAAAAATTGGTGAGGTTCATGGGATTCGAACCCTGACCCAACTACACAGGCAAGGTCGACCCAACCAACATGAAACAGGCACAAAACTTGTTTTATGGGCGAGTCGGGTCAATGTTGTGAAAGAATTTTGGTCGGTGTGTAACGGGTGGTTGAAGTGTAGTTGGGAAATTGTGAATGCAGACTCGGTTCGATTTTTAATGGGCATAGAAATTCGAGTTTAGCCCTCCAAAGCCAGCCCTTATACCAAGGTGACCAGGGCTCGAAACGACGGGCTGAAAGTTCTGAACGGTGGAGTTTTAAGATTTAGGTCCTTATGGCTAAGGGATAAGGCCCCATGACCAATGCTATAACCAAGGGCTAAGCCCCATTTCAAATGATGGAGAGTTTTGGGTTAAGCCCCTAGGGTGCTAGCCCTTGTCACATGTGACCAGCAGACCGTGACTGTGGCCACGGATTTGACAGTAACCGTCAGCATAAAACGTCGCCGAAATTCTGGCATGTGGATGTGTAGTTATCTAACAGTTAAATTTATTGTTTCCACCAAAAATAGTGTGGTTCCACCTAATCTGGGTTTTCCACCTACTCTGGTGGAGTTAACTGGAGTTCCTCTAGTTTTGGAGGAGGTTCTCTAGTGCCAGTGGGAAAAATCTTGTTTGGGTCATAAATTTCTCAATTTTCAACCAAATGAGATGAAATTTTAGTCAATTTTAGGTTTCTAGAGAATTCTAGAGTGTTTGGGAAAGTTATAGAGTGAACATAGGTGTTCTTCAGCCATGATTTCTTCAGGGAAGAGGAAAGATCCATCAACGCCATCAGGGAGATGGAGCTGTATTGGGTTGTATTTCACTCTTTGAGGTGAAACAAGAACCATTTTTAGCTTATTTCTATCTTTTGAATTCAAATTCACAGCTTTTTTTTTCCTATTTAGGCATATATTTCATTGTATAACCATTTTGAGCAACTTACTAGAGCAAGGAAATGCCCATTGGGAGCCTTGGACCCAGCAGATGTAGCCCAGGAGGAGTGAACTGCCTCATCAGTTTGCTGTGTTATGCTATGGTGAATTTCTCTTGCTATGTATTTCTGATATAATATGTTAAATAGTAAACTTAATTAACATTTCCTCACACAAAAACTCATAAACAATTACCAAAAACATGTTGTTTAACCTGCAAGACATGGAGAATACTTTGCAAAATTAATTAAATGGAAATGGATACTTTGTACAAAATTTACAAATAGTTCCATTTTCAGATCTGTTGGTATCAGAGCTATATTTTTTTACTCTGTATTTGTTCTTGTGCAAAGATATAGTTGATTGTTTGCAAGTTTCGATGCTTGCTAGGCTTAAACTCAAGAGAGGTGAAGGAAACTTGGTTAGAGCACAAAGTAATCCTCAACCAAGAAGGGCCAGAGAGCCACCTCAAAGATAAATTGAAGAAGCCTCAACTATGTCTTCCAGAGAAGGAGAAGCTCTTGAAGACATTGATCCCAAAGAAAAATAACGGGTATTCTGAAAGGCTTTCCTAGAAATGACAGAGATGGTGAGGATACTCTACCAAGAAAGGGATGATAGGCTTGTTGGAGAAGCATCTAAACATCAGAAAGAAGGAGAGGGTTCTTTAGGAGGAAATAAAAGTTATGACAAGTCAAAAAAAGGACATGGAGAAAATGGTGATCCACCATCCCCATCTTCGTCCTCTTCCTTTACATCGTCATCCTCTACTTCAATGAATCAATATCACAAGTCTAAAAGTTAAATTTGAGTTGCTTATGTTTAATGGTGAAGTCAATTCAGAGAAAATTTACAATTGGATAAGACAGTTGGAGGTTTACTTGAGGATACAAAACCTTCATGAAGACGACACCAAGATTCAGTTAGCCTCTTTGAGAATGGAAGGAGCAGCATTGGTATGGTGGGAAGCCAAGACCAAGGATGAAATTAAAAGACATGGTAAGATCAGTTTATCATGGGTTAAATTTATTTTGGAAATTAGGTAGCAATTTTATCCTTTAGCTCATTTACAAAAGGCTATCATGAATTGGAAAAGTTTTAGAAAACTTAAGGGAAAAAGTGTTCTAGATTACACTGAAGAGTTTAGAAGAAGGGCTCTATTGTTAGGAATTGATTTTCATAGTTAAGATACTTTGCTGAAATATATAGGTGGTATACATAATTATCTTATACATACTATCCTTATGTTAAATCCTACTATTCTAGACAAGGTTTGTGTCCAAACCTCACATTTAGAGGCTAGAGGTAAACAATATTTTTATGGGAATGAGGGTAGTGAATTTAAAGGAAAAGGTAAAGAAAGAAATTCAAACTCTAGGAAAGGAAAAGGAAAATTCTTTTGTAAAAATTGTTCCAAACCAAACCACAATGAATACCATTGTTGGAAACTTCATTCGGAATTGAATCCAAGAAAATTTAAAACCAAAGATAAGGCCAAAGAAAAAGGAAAAATAGTTGCAATAGCTAAACAAGACTTAGGGTCTGAATCAGGGGATGAAACTAAAAGCATAGCCATGATAATAAAGAACATAAAGGGGAAAGATATTGTCAAGGAAACAAATCCCAATTCTAGCACTTTAAACTGTCACATAGAAACTCCAAATGAAGGGAGGAGGATAGAGTTGTTTCATGTGAGGATAATCTCAAAACACAAAAATATAGCCACACTTTTTGACAGTGGGTCACAAGCGAATCTCATATTAGAAGAATTATTCAAGAAGCTGAAACTTGAAACCATTCCACATCCTAAGCCATATCAACTTGGAAGGATTTGCAAGGATGTTAATTTACAAGTTTCAAGGAAGTGCATGTTGCGCTTCGCCATAACAGCTCATTCTATTGACATGGTTGAATTAGATATGGTACCACTTGACATTAAAATTGTGGTGTTGGGTAGTCCCTACTTATATGACAGGAAAGTAATCTTAACATTGCCATGAGAATAAGTATCACCTATTAAAGGATGGAAAGGAGTTTATTGTGAGAGCATATTAGAAGAAGCTAGAATCGTCTTTAGTGAATGCAGGGAAATTGAAAAGGCTTGTCAACGCAAGTCAAAATCTGAATTTGTTTATGATTAAGCAAAAATATTTTGTACATAATCCTTTTCATTTTATTGCTGATATAAATGATGATATGTTTCAGTCTCAAAGCAAGTCATCTTTGGAGGAAGATGACAAGATGTTGCAGAAAGTGTCTTTGGTGTCGATCGGTGTAGAGAATGAAGTGTCGGTGCAAGGTGATGCAAGAATCCAAGAGAGGGAAAACCATGCAAGCAAAGAGGACCAAAATTTCAACCTGGGTCATTGCTAGTTTCAAAATGGCAGGGTATGGCGAGAAAACTTGGTCGGGAATCGATAAAAGTATATGGCTCATTCGGCAAAAAATCACCATAAGGACAGTTGGCAAGGTGAAACTTATTTTTAGTTTCCTTGGAAGGTAGACCATTGTAGGAACAATATTATTTCTATAAATTTCAGTTGCTCCTCTGAAAATTTCAAAAATTTACATCGTGACTCAGTCAAGGTGAGCAAGAGTCGGTTAGCAGATTCAAGGAAGAATTTATCTTTTTATGAGAATCTCAATTTCATGAAGTCGGGAATATTTTAGTGGTTCAAGGTTGGAAGAGTGGAGAATCAGTCTCCTCATCCTAAATTGATGAAATTCAGAGAGATTTTGGGGTCCAAAATCTTCCCATTGGGGAGGTGTGATCAGGTGATCATGTCTAAGTGAAAAAAATGCTCAAATATGTAAATGCTCAGAAATGGTTGTAGTCTTAACGACCAGAAAGGCCTCATCGCTGCAATTCTGGTGCCGTAAATGGGACTCAAATCTGATGTCGTATGTGAAAGTTACTGAAGTTTGAAATTTCCCAATGACCTCCAAAACATGACTTTTTATCTATGATTTTGTCAATTTTTCAAAAAAAAAAAGATAAATGATAAATTTTATTTTTTATTAAGTTTTTATAGGCCTATTATAGGGCGCCACATGGCCTACTCGGAGGCTGCCACATGCCCCCAAGACATTGGTTAAAAGTTTCATACAAAAATTGGTGAGGTTCATGGGATTCGAACCCTGACCCGACTACACAGGCAGGACCGACCCGACCAACGCGACACAGGAATAGAACTTATTTGATGGGCTAGTCGGGTTGATGTTGTAAATGCATTCTGGTCGATTTTGTGAACACATTCGGGTCGGTGTGTAACGAGTGGTTGAACTGCAATAGGGTCGTCATGAATGGAGACTCGGGTTGATGTGTAATGGGAGGAGAAAGTTAGGTTTAGCCCTCTGGAGCCAGCCCTTATACCAACGTGACCAGGGCTCAAAAATGTGGGCTAAAAGTTTTGAACGGTGGATTTTTAAGATTTAAGACCTCATGGCTAATGGATAAGGCCCACCACCCAGTGCTATAACCAAGGGCTAAGCCCCATTTCAAATGGCGGAGAGTTTTGGGTTAAGCCCTTAGGGTGCTATCCCTTGTCACATGTGACTAGTAGGCCATGACTGTGGACGCAGATTTGACACTAACTGCCAACATAAACCATCTCTAAAAATCTGGCATGTGAATGTGTAGTTATTTGACAGTCAAATTTATTTCTACCACCAAAAATAGCGTGGTTCTGCCTAATCTGAGCTGTGCACCTATTCTGGTGGAGTTAACTGGAGTTCCTCCGGTTTTGGATAGGTTCTCTAGTGCCACTGGGAAAAATCTAGTTTGGGTCATAACTTTCTCAATTTGTGACCAAATGAGATGAACTTTAGTCAATTTTGGGTTTCTGGAGCATTCTGGAGTGTTTGGGATAAGTTGTAGAGTGAGAAAAGGTGTTATTTAGCCATTTTTTCTTTAGGGAAAAGAAAAGAGCCATCAGGGCCATCAAGGAGATGAAGCTATATTTGGCTATATTTCATTGTTTGATGTGAAACACAAGCTATTTTTAGCTTATTTTGGTCTTCTGAAGTCAAATTCACAGCTTGTTTTACCTGCTTAGGCATATATTTCACTTTATAAAAAATTTTAGCAACTTAATAGAGCAAGAAAATGCCCATTAGGAGTCTTGGACCTGACAGATGTAGCCGAGGAAGGGTGAACTGCCTCATTATTTCGCTATGTTATGCTATGGTGAATTTCTCTTGCTGTTTATTTCTAATATAATATGTTAAATAGTAAACTTAATTAACATTTCCTCACACAGAAACTCAGAAAATATTATGAAAAATACTTTGTATAACATGTAAGACATGGAGAATAATTTGTATACTTAATTAAATGGAAATGGATACTTTGCACAACATTTACAAATAGTTCCATTTTTAGATCATCAGAAGAGTAGCAAAGATGGGTCAAAAATATGTTGGGTTATGACTTTGAAATAATATACAAAAGAGGGAAGCTAAATGTTATTGTAGATGCACTCTCAAGAAAGAATGAAGAGGTGGAAGCATTACCTTGTGCCATTTATATTATCCAACCAGATTGGATAACTGAATCAAGGGATGAATGGAAGAAGGACGAAAGTGTGGACACTCATTCGAAAGTTGCAGCAAGATCCTAGTACATCTGATACATTTATTTGGAAAAATTATTCCTTATGATACAAAGATCACTTATATATTTGTAATAATTCCCAACTAAAACAAAATATTCTTTTGGAATTGCACACTTCTCCTTTAGGAGGACACTCAAGATTTTTAAAAACTTACCACAGGGTGAAGAAAGAATTTTTTTGGGATGGCCTTAAATTTGATATTCAAAAGTTTGTGGTGGAATGTTTATTTTGCCAGCAAAATAAAGTTGAGACAATTAAGACCCCGAGTCTTCTATAACCTTTATCCATTTGAAGTCAACATTGGGAGGATATTTCAATGGATTTTATCACAGGTTTACCCAAGTCCGAAGGAAAGAGTGTCATCATGGTGGTAGTTGATAGAATTACTAAGTATGCACACTTATGTGAATTATCTCATTCATTGAAAGCAAGTACAGTTGCTACTACATTTATGGACACAATTCAAAAGCTACATGGAAACCCAAAGGGTATTATGAGCGACAGAGATCCCATTTTTACTGGAAATTTTTGGACAAAGTTATTTTCTTGTTTGGGTACTCAATTAGCTCATAGCTCATCATATCATCCTCAATCCGATGGTTAAACTGAGATAATGAATAAATGTTTGGAAGGATATCTTCATTGTTTTGTATCTGATAAACAAAAAAAATGCATCAAGTGGTTACCTATTGCTGAATGGTGGTATAACACTTCCTTCCATACTGCAACAAAAATGACCCAATTTATGGCACTTTATGGATATCATCTATCGTCCATCACATCATCTTTAAGAGAAAATTCTAAGGTTCAAGTAGTGGAATATCACATTGAGAATCCACAAGAAGTTCTCCAACTCTTAAAGGATAACCTAAATTTGGCACAAAATCGAATGAAACAATAGGTAGATCAACATCGTAGCGAGAAAAGTTTTGATGTAGGAGACTGGGTATTTTTACTGCTACAACCATACAAACAAATGTCCCTAAAGCAAGATAAGAAGGATAATAAATTATCGCCAAAGTAATACGGTCCTTACAAGGTGTTGCAAAAGATTGGTACTATGGAATACAAATTGTAGTTTCCTACTTCTTCGTGAGTGCATCCAGTTTTCCATGTTTCATGCTTAAAGAAGGTTATAGGTGAAAATATTCCAGTTCAAACAATATTGCCAAAACTTGATTAGGAAGGAAAAATCATATTGGAACCTGAGGCGGTCACAGAAAAAAGAACTCGACAGCTACGAAATCGATCAATTTCAGAGTATCTCATTAAGTGGAAGAACTTACCCACTGAAGATTCTACATGGGAGGATGAGAATTTTATACAGAAGCACCCAGAGCTTCTTAAGCGTTGAGGACAACACTTTTTTGAAGGAGAGGGGAATGTTAGGTCCCTATATTATTATTTTAGTCCTTTATTGTTATTAGTGTAGCCCCCTTATTGTTACTATTGTACCCCTGTAACCCCAATATTTTTATTATTGTGCCCGTACATTATTATTGTTAGGTTGGCTAGGATTATATTGCGGGCCCATTGACTCATATATATAGAAATATGTTTTGGTCATTTTTATCATACAAGAATTGTTCATTTATGTAATGTAGTGGAGCTTTCCCCCTCGAAGTGGCTGATTTCTAAGGCGTTGATCTCTCTTTTCTTCTATTTTTGGAGCTGTTTTCATAACAATATATGACCATGTATCACATGATTCCGAAGTAAAAAAGGTTTTCCTCAGATAATTGTATTCTTCACACACCTAAGAAATCACTAAACATTACAATATAAATGAAATAAAGTAGAATCTATCTATTAGTGTTCACACATGGTGTCACATTATATTGAAAAATTTCATTGCAATATACTCATTCAATTATACCCAACTATAACTGAAAGTTACCATCAAGCTCATGAAGTAAAAAAATTGTTGTAGTTAAAATTTGGGACTTACTGGATGCCAAAAAAATTCAAAATTTGGGCTTACCATATTTCAATTAATGAGGAGCCATGAGACGTACCAGGTAATTCTTGAAAATCTATCACAAATGAAGAATCTATAGACAGTCAGACTTGAAAAATCTATCTACAGGAAAAATAATAGAGCTGAGAAGGTGGGATATATAGAATTATAGGTACCGAGGGCCAATAGCAAGGGGATTTATGCAGTCTGGCCAATAGCCAGTTAGTTAAAAATCACAAGAGAGAAGTACAGGGGCATGAATATTGGGCTACTCCCTGCGACCTTTTTGTTGGTACCCAAGAAACAATACTCAGCTCCTCTCTTTCTACACACAACATGGAGAAACTAGAATACAAATTAATGTGCTTCAAATAATAATTTTTGTATTCTATATACATTTTTTCTTTCAACCCCACAAATATAGAGTGTACTCCCATTATTAATTTTTATAGTCTATATATGTTGTGATTAATATTCTATATTTATTTTTTAAATATATATTTCTTGGTTCAATATAGCTAGAGCCTAGACTAATGTTTTATTCCACAAGCCATCCTTCGGGATCAATTGTCGACGGTTGTACACTCTTCCCTGAGAGTGGCTTCCTAAACTGAAAAATATTTTATAAACCCTATCCATCTATGTTCTTTTGATTTGAGATATTTTTCATTTGAAAAGGTTTATCACATATTCATCATTTCTTCCCGACCATAACAATTTGAAGCTTCCCTTATAATTTTTTCTAGAATGCCTTCTAGAATATAAACTATTTTTTTCTAGCAAATAGTAAATTCTTCCAACATAGTGAGTTTACTAAGATGACTGTAGAGTCTATGACCCCTACATAACCATCTATTGTACTGAAAATTTATCCTACTTTCCATTTTCAACAAAAGCTAAATCAAAACATTTTTTCCAAATTTGTTGGCTTATATGTAAAAGCATAAACATTTGAATCCATCCTTGAACTCAAGCTAGTTGTGGGGAAAATTTTGAAGGATTTCTCTTGTATGGATTTCTTCCAATGTGCAAAAAAAAAAAAGAATATTTATGAATTTTGATTGACATACCTATAGAAATACAATAAGGATATATTATTTCCTTCAAAGTTCTAGTATCCCTTCTTGATCGATCTCCCAAAAGTGGAATATCATCAGCAAAAAGGTGGGTTAGTTGGAAGCTTATGCCTATTGGAATCCCCTTTAAATTCAATATTA
Organism: Pinus albicaulis; assembly: GCA_034641835.2. Classification (NCBI taxonomy): domain Eukaryota; kingdom Viridiplantae; phylum Streptophyta; class Pinopsida; order Pinales; family Pinaceae; genus Pinus; species Pinus albicaulis. Next base: position 389,975,599 of record CM076583.1, read on the forward strand.
TCTTTTCATCAGTTATGTATATTTTGAGCCCCTCATGATTTTTACAAATCCAACTTTATTACCATAATTATGTGCACACCTTGTTGAGTTGCTACAATTTCAATATGGATTTGTCTACCCAGTATGAAACCAAACTCTTCAGATTCTTGAAGAGAATAATTATTCCAGAATAATTTTAACCCTTAACGAAATTGTTCTTTATATTACCTTATAGATGCAAATACATAAGGATATCTATATTTTATGCAGTTTCAAGTTTGGTTCAAGCCCACACTGTCAAGAAATGTACACGCAAAATTTTCAAGCATGCCACAAGAAGACCACAACGCCTATCCACTGCAATTTACCATGTATATTGATGAATGATATTTCCCACAAGCAAGAAATTCCTCTTGAGATACATGATGCTCTTCCATTTATTTTCCATGAGCAAAGAGGAATGACAAATTTAGTGTCCAAACATGGTGTCTTTACAAATATCTCTAGTCAATTTTCTATTGGAGGTCATTCTAAGGAACCTATTGTTGTTTTCATTGATGAGTTGGATGTTGTTGGGAAACAATGTAGCCTTATTAAAAGTTCTATAGGACAATAAGGTGATTCCACTCTCAATTATATCCTTAGGTATTACATGTTTGGATGGATTGGAAGGAAATGCTACATGAAAGTACTTATTATGGTTAACTAAATAGGAACACAATAATGAACATCAAGAGGAAGTGGATCAACTGCTAACTAGAAGAATACATGGCATGCTTACAACAACCCATATAGGTGGGAAGTCCCTTAGAAACTTCAAGGTGCATGGTCTATCTCAACAGTTGAAATTCAATTCATAACAGATGTAGAATGTTTCATTTCAGATTTGTCAAGAGGAGAAAAAAAAAGAGAGTGTACTGATCATAATACTATTATTCCTAAGATGGAATGATATTTGAAGTGAGATGATAGTTCTGTAAGACATTTTAAATAGGGGAATGCTAGAAGGCCAGTTGAAATCACTAAAATTATTGACAAATATGGAGGTCTGGAGAACAACAAGAGTCAAGCATCTTATTCATTTGATACAGGAACATGTAGATGAAAGTGCAAAGAAAGGAACTCAGTTAATTTCATGGAATATCTTGTAAAATTAATTTCAAACATAAACAAAGATGAATATCTCAATCAATTCATCCAACTTAGTGTACTTATCATTATGGATGAGTGGCTTCAAGCCACACATAATGGAAAGAATTGTGAAGGTGATATTCCAAAGGGAGTTGATGTCATTGATGATGATATTATTTTAATGTTTCTATATGCCTTCAATAAGTTACCTGTAGATCTTATACTCTTAAAATGTAGAGTGCTGGAAAAGCAATGAATTTATTGCACAACCACCAAAATTTTGAGATTAAGAGGAGAGATAAATATCTAGTTGACGCATGGAAAATAACGTGTGCCTACAAAATAGAAGGATAATAATGAGCGGGACCAAATCAAGGTGCATCTTGTCCTTCTAAACAACCATTGGACAAAGAAAATCATTTCCCATGTAAGGGTGGAGGATATTTCATAATAGTTCTTGAAGCATAAAAATAATTAACTACCAAGGTAAATGAAATTACAAGCATATTATTTGAGGCAGTGTCATGGAAGGTTTAACTTTTTCCACTCCAAGGTTATTTGAATAATCCTCAATGTAAACTTCAATCCATTGTTATAAATATTTTTATTTTAAAAAGTCATTTATTAGTGGAACTACTAATATGTTAGTCCCATAAACAAATGAAGAGAAAATTAGTAGTCCAAACGAATCACAGAGTAATAGTTCATCAAGTTCCAAGCTTGGAAAGGATTCAAGATAATATTGTAGAGACAATTACATGAGTTATGTAATGGTGTCATCAAGTAATAAAGCATTGATTTTATTATTTCACCAAAGCATGATAGGAAAGGGTATCAAAGGATCTGCTATGCAAGGAAAGAAATATGAGTCTATAGGATGGGAATCTATTGGATGTGGTAGAATACAAAATGTGAGGCAATGTTTCATTTTTGAATAATGTGTGACAAGGGGGTTGATGATGTGGAGGGATATAATATGATCCGTAACCAAGATATGATTATATTTTCAAACATGGGGACAATTTGGGTTGTGACATGCCTATAAAACATAATGTAAATAACGAATCTTTTTGTAATGTTTACTTGTATACTAATATTGAGTTGAATAAGAGAACTAGAGATGGATTTGGATCTACTCTAAATGATGATGGATAAAAATATTTCACTTCTAATCATGTCGATGAATGCATTAAGAGTGTTGAGAAACCTAGGATCCTAATGCATATTCCATAAATAGATCAAAATTCTTCATTGGAATTCTAGGAAAAAATAGATACTATAGAGAGTTTGGTTTAAGTAGAGACATCATTTCCTGGTCCAAAGGCACCTATTGGTTGGGTGCATGCATGTTTGTAATTTTTTCTTCTTGTTTCAAGTGCAAAGAACCAAAGTGTTTCAAAAAACTATATGAAGACTTCGAATTATTAGCTAGCAGTAAAAATCTTAATGGGTATAAATTTGTATGGATGATTATGTTCTTCCAAGAGGTGATGCAGATATCCTTGGTCATGAATATATATTCTTTATCAAAACACATAAGCCAAATTTTTTTTGGGATGAGCAGAACATAGAGCATGTCAACGTCCTCAATAAGTCAATATCATTTTTATATGTAAAGATCATTATCGTTGAACTTGGGGATCTTTATGATGCAACTCATAGAAAGCCCCATTCCCTATCCTAGAAAATATTCCTTGTCGACTTTCAAGGAATATTCTAAATCATAAATTAAAATTATGTTTCTTTGTTAATATCCCTTACTAAAATTTTCAATTCAATTGTTAAATGTTGATGTCCAAGAACACTACTTGAAAATATAAGAGCCTTTCTATGTGATCTAATAAATTTTTGTGATGGGATAGTAAGCCATGCCAGTAGGATGTTTGAATGTGAGACTTTCAGTTTTCCAATATGGCCTTGGCATGTAGGGACTTTGACTGAGGAAGGTTTCCATTATAGTAGGATGTTTCATAGGATAGAAATGTGTCAATGATATTGGGATGGTACAAAATCTATATGTTGGAGTGATCTATAAGAAATTTTGGGATCCTAGAATTGTTGCGTGGATTATGGATTTCTTGAGGGAAATAAATTTTTAAGAAGGGGGGACTATAATCTCCATTTCCAAGAAGATCAATTGTGACGATGCATATAAATCAACGAGTAGTCACAATCATGTGGATGCTCATCATAGCACAGACTTTATCATATACACACTACTAAAAAATACAAGTAGTGAAGACATTTATTTAAGAAAAAATATTGCTTCTTAAAAAAATTCTAGATCAATGGAAGAACAGCTGCCTTATAAGCAAGAGGTTGGCGGTTTGAATACACTATGCCCTAACATGAATTAATCAGCAATATTGTATTTTATTTTTAATTAAATAACTTTTATATTCAATTATTTCAATCGTGAGATATTTTTTGGATTCCTTGTCTTAAATTGTCTCTAAAGAGACAAAAGTGATATTGTATTGTCTTCAAATACATATTTTTATTGTCTCTAGAGACACAATAACTAGGATTAAAATCATTTTTTCTATAAAGAAAATATGTATTTAATCCCAACTATTGCCTCTTGAGAGACAAAAATGAAATTTTCTCCTAAGAGACAATAATTATTACATTATATATTGTATTCATAAAGACAAAATTTAAAGACAATAATTTGAGACAATCACTTAAAACAATATTTAAAACAATAAACAAGTTATTTTTCAATCACAAGTGAAGACAATTAACCCAAAAATTGTGTCAAATATTGTCTTTAAACCCCTATGTATTGTAGTGCAACAACATCATTATAAATAAATTGAGATGAAGTATTGTTTAGTTGGCTAAATACTTGTATGCCACAACCATGCATGTGGACATCAAGGTGTATATGGAGGTCCCCGTCTTGAATTAATTTACTATCACAAGCGAAGGCATTCCTCATTTTCATTGAACATGATGCATCCATATATGTTAACCACATGTCCATGTATATGTGTCTATACTATCACTTGAGTAAAAATTTCATGAAAATTTCTATGTTCCTATGAAAGTGATTATTTTTCATCAATGTTTAAGTCATACACACAAATGATTTGTTGATTGTCTACTCAATGTCATTACAAATTCAGAACTTTTGGTGGACTAATATTAAACCCAACATAAAAATTAACCCTTCATTATTATAAATATAAATTTTCATAACATTGAGGTGGTATGATGAAACTAGATTAGTTCGTTTCAAAGAAAGAAATAAAAATTAATTATATGGTCGATATCATATTTTTTTTTCTATTTATGATAAAAATTGATGATTGCAATTATATCAAGGTTTAAATTTCAAATAAATGAAAATAATAATTTTAACAACATGCTAGAATGCTTAGACATATTCTACAAGACTTCAGATGTTAATGGGTTGAAACTATTGCACTACAGATAGAGAAATATCATTTGTTTAACTCGATAGAAAACATTGTATGAGTGTTTGATGGGCTTAGATAAAATAGAAGAATATCTTCAAATTCTAGGAGAAACTTTACTTTCCAAGCATCTCTTATGGAGATTTGGAAAGAGGTTGAGCAATGAGTATACGGGTAGGGAGCTAGGTCGCTCTTGGTTAGTGAAAATCCCGCCAAAAGTTCCTCTACACCAAGTAGATCCCTGCAGACCATGTATGTCTCAATGTTGGTGACATTTGACTGCATTCACTAATTTCAAGAGATTTCATAGGTAGGCATCGACGTATGTAGAGAATATAGCTAGGAGGGCCTCAAATTTTGTTAGAAAGGGTGATCATATCGCAAAGTATATGCTTATTTCACTCCTTGCAAAACATCTACAATTTTTTTAAAAGGAGTTTTTAGTTATGAATCATATGTTTTTAAAAGTAAATTATACTCATTTTCATAATTTAAGGTGTTTCACTAATCCAAAAATGGAGAATGAATAAATGGAATAGGCGCTTACCGATGGTGGCATCGTTGTGAAGGATCTGGACCATATTTTCTATTCCCTTTGGGCTGAGTGAGGTACAAAGGATGCTAATAATGGCCTTAGCTACCGCAATGTTAATTTCTTATCTCTTGCTCCTGCTGGTTTACCTCTTGATCTCATAAAATTCCAACACCATCCTTACAAATGGTAATACCAGCCTAGATCCATCTTAACTCCAGATCTATCAAGCGTCGAGAGGGATCAAATCTCTCGAGGTGAAAACCTCTTTTTTGAGTGCAAAAATTGAAGAAATGTTTTCTCCTTGAGAGATTTGATCCCTTTCAGTGCTTGATAGATTTGGAGTTAAGATGGATCTATGTTGGTTTCAGTCGTGTGCAACCAAGGAAATCTATCAATAATATGAGGAACATATGCTTAATTTTATCAATAATATGTAAATACATATAATATTAACATAACCATTTTAAATATGTTAAATATGTCTGAGATTTATTGGGTCATTTTAATTTTAAATTTGATTAGTTATCTTAGTTTGTTGAGATTATAAATATTTTAAAATAAATTTAATGATGAAATAAAATTTTGAATGCAAAGTGACAATGTAATAATATTGAATGATAGAAACTGTGAATAATAAGAATGTAGTCAATTATGAATAGTCTACATTGTGATCGATTTCAAACTATTTTCTTCTACTATTCTTATTTTCACCCGTGCTAGTTTTGTCATATTTTCATATTGGTTATTTGAAAAGGATAGTTGGAATCGTAAACCATTTAAATATTTAGCTTTAGTTGTTGTAGTAAATATCATACCTTGTATCTCTTTCTCTCCAATATTATTAGGTTGAATTACTATAACACAAAAATAAATGTACGTTGTCAATAATATTTTGTGCTTACACTGAAATCATTTCACACACACTATTAATCCAATGAATTTAAAATTAATGTACCATCATACATCCAATTACATCAAATTGGAAATCAACATATACACTGAAATCAATGCAACTAATGCAAGAAATCAAATAATAATAGAAAACAACATCTACATTAAAATCAATGCATCTAATTCAAGTAATCAAATATGATTACAAATCAACATCTACACTCAAATAAATGAGTCTAGTGCAAGTAGGAAATTAGGATTTAAAACCAAAATCTACACTGAAAGCAATGCATCTAGTGCAAGCAATCAAATAGGATTAGAAATCACCATCTACAGTAAAATAAATGCATTTAGTGCAAGAAATCATATAGGATTACAAATCATCTACATTTAAATCAATGCATTAACATCTACACTGAAATCAATGTATCTAGTGCAATAAATCAAATAGGATTAGAAATCACCATCTACACTGAAATAAATGCATTTAGTGCAAGAAATGAAATAGGATTATAAATAATCTACATTTAAATCAATGCATTTGGTTAAATAATCTACATTTAAATCAATGCATTTAGTGCAAGAAATAAAATATAATTAGAAATCAACATCTACATTGAAATTAATGCATTTAGTGCAAGCAATCAAATAAGATTATAAATCACCATCTACATTGAAATCAAAGCATTTAGTGAAAGAAGTCAAATAGGATTAGAAAGAACCATCTACAATGAAATCAATGCATTCAGTGCAAGCAATCAAATAGGATTAAAAATAATCTACATTTAAATCAATTCTTCTAGTGCAACAAATCAAATATAACCAAAAATCAAAATCTACATTAAAATTAATGCATCTAGTGAAATAAATCAAATATGATTAGAAATCATCATCTACACTTAAATTAATGCATTTAGTGAGAGCAATCAAATAGGATTAGAAATCATGTACATTAAAATAAATCCATCTAGTGTAAGTAATTAAATATCATTAGAAATCAACATCTACACCAAAATCAATTCATCTAGTGCAAGAAATCAAATAGGATTAGAAATCACCATCTACACTGAAATCAATACATCTATGGCAAGAAATCTTCTTCCCTCTCTCCCCCATATATATATATATATCCCTCCATCTCTCCTTTTTCTATTTATCTCACCCCACCAAACACACACTCTCACTCACTCCATTTCTATGAATTTCCTTCTCCCTACCTCCTTCTCTCCATCTATATTTTTTTCTCTTCACCTTACATCTATCTCTATATCTCACTCTATCTCTCTATATCAATTCCAAAGCATAAACTCTCTTTCTAAAATCTATCTGTTGTAACTCCTAGAGACAACCTTGAGTTGTGAAAGACCAGTGCCTAGGACATCTTAATTAGCAAGGAGCGTATAGTCCAACTTGTAAAGGTTTTCAAGAAAGGGGCTCTCATGCTATTATATATCAAACAAGAAGGTTTGGTTAGAATGGAACCGAGACTCTCAAACTTTAGCACAACAAAATTAATATCGTAATGACAGAGTGTGGACTTTGATATAAAATGTATCTGACAATTCTAAGACAGCTTTCTATAAAGGGGGCTGGATTCTAAAATGGTTCACAGAGTTAAGTAATCATATCAAGATAACTGTGTTAGAAAATGGGAAGGATACTAACTGTAACAGAAACAAGATCTAGAAATGAATATAAACATTTACTGGGCTTATGTAGTAATAAGAATCCATACATGAAAATAAATTTAAAGATAATATTTCATTGCTGCTAATACCGAAATAATTACAGTAGAAGTGTAAGATGAAACAACATATCATGCCTGAGCCATATTTAAAGAGCTAGACATGAGTTAGTATGAGTATCAAAAATGATAAATTCACACCAAGACATGTGAGCACTCGCATTCCAGAACATGATATAGGAAATGTGGATGTAAATGAGATGAACATTTAAACTATAAAACACAAGAGAAAGAGTTACAGACTATAAAGTATTTAGACCAGAATCCCCAATAGAAATGAAACTCCTAATCAATGAAACCCAATGGGATATTCAACTTTTATATCAAAATCTCAAAAAAATGCATACAAATTTCTCTCTTATTCTCTTCTTATGAAAATCTGGAACCCCTTTTTTGTCTCAGTTTATTGCTTATATAGAATTACAAGAACATACGCAGGAATATATTTTGGGAAAATATCTTCTCCGCATGCTAGTGAGCAGCTTCAGGTCCTAATCACAAATAACAAAATTCATGATGAGGAAGAACACTTCTCATCATTTACAATTGGGCTCATGGCCGTTTCAAAACAAAATATAAAAACTGTTCCAACAAAAAGTAAATGCAAGAGTGAAATACGAATTCCACTCGGAACTTGAAAGTAAAAATAAAAGGAAAAACTAAAGGCCACAAGGGATGAATCATGAGCTAACAATCTTCACTATTGAGAAGGGGTCAAAGCAGTGACTGAAATAGGCGGCGGGAAGTTTGTGGAAGAGATGGCTAATAGGCTGGCATAATTTGTGCACCTCTGCCAGGTGTCAACTGTAGGTTCGAGCATCACTGTGAAACCTTCTACTCTGATGTAATCTTCCGTAAGTTCATCATAGTTTGCATCAACAGGAATTTTATGTTTCACTTGGTGCAGGAGTGAAGACTCTTTACTAAGGATGGTAAATATAGTTTCAAGTTTTAGCCGAGTGGATTTCTCAGAAGGTATATTGGTTTGATTCATTACCTCTTTCAGACTGGCCTCGTACACTGGTAATGGCTGTAGTAAGGTGTGGGTGGGTTATTTGATGATACAGACCAAACAAAATGACACGAAACTTATCTTTACTTTCCACATGCTTCCTAAAAAGTTCAGGCTTGACGCTGCTAATGGGAAATGGGTATTTTGGGTCACGAATGTCAGCTTTCAAGTCTATGAACGGTTCAGGCCCTGGGACAGCCTTGGACTCACGGGCTTGGGGAGTTTCAGGCTGTGATTTCTTGGTAGTGACCTTACCCATGACCATCATACAAACCCAAAACACCATCAAAAGGAAACAAGATGGAATGAAAGGGATGGAATGCCTACGAAGTAGAAAAATTGCTCGAGAAATCAATGAAAGGGTACTGACAACGACCGGGTAGACCTGGTACTAGTCCCCCACTTTTTCTTATATAGTAGTTGAACAAACAAGACTAGTTACCACAGTAAAAGATGAAAGACAATTATACAGGCCCAAGGTAACTTGGGAAAATAATGCGGGGTAAAACGAGTAGGGCTGACATCCTAAGGACACTGACTGTGAGACACGCGGCATAAGGAGATTTGGTGTTAGACTTTGTTAGGAGAATACCGTGTGTCGGGTTAAATACTGGTACTAGCCTTAGTATTGGATGTCCTAAAAAGTTACCTTACCTTTATATCATGGTGACAGCTGTGCCTTCGAACATGTCCCTCGAAAGACGCAAGTCGTTTTCCGTAACCGATCTAAAGCCCATGCCCTTTTCTCCATAAAACACTCGCCTCATGTCATGCTCATTTACACGTCATCAAGATTTTGGGGGGGGGGGAAGATCTGCCTTATCCCTCTCATTTGTGACCCCCCCAGAATGCTTCTTGCAAACTTCATTTATGTGTATATAGAATATGCGTGGGCCCTGCCTTGTATCTACTTCCTTTGCGCCCCTTAAACCTTCGTGTTATTTAGATTTAGACTTTTAACATATTCCAGGTTCATTATAAAGTGTGCTTACCATATTTTCGCATATGACTCATCTGAATTTTATTTCTCCTTCATAGACTTTGGAACTCTTAGCCATTTAAATGTTGTCGGGTAATCTGCTCCTTATGGCCTTTATCAAAATATTAAAGGTTGAACGATATAATCAACATTGGCTCCACCTAGGGATTGCACGTTCATCCTCGAACGTGTCGAGAACTTCGCAGACCACATGTTAACCATTTTATGTATACACGACTCCTTTGCACATTTCTTTCTCTTCATAATTCTTCACAACAAACATCATTGAAAATAAATATGAAAGTGGCTAACTAATATACAGTATAATACATCAGGCCCTCTCAGTCTATTTCAAAACTGGAAGAAAGGCTTTAGGAATTGACCATTTACAGAGGCGTCAAGCAAGTCACCCTACAAATTCACCAGCTTGAAAGTGTTATTTCCTCCTTGTTTGACTATTTTGAAGGGGCTGAACCATAACGGGTCAAATTTACCATGCTTCCCCTTTTATGCTCTTCAAATATCCCATATGAGTACTAAATCCCTGACCTACATATTTTTTTCCTTGGCATGCTAATCAAGCAGGTCCTTCATTTTGTCTTGATATTCGTTCAACCTCTGATTCACCTGATTTCGGGTTTCCTCCATCTCGACCAGCTAGTTCATCCTCCTGGTAATATCATTCGGCTCTTCTCGACTTTCTTGCATGAACCTCGCTACTGGTAAAGCCAATTTTATGGGAAAGACTGTTGCTCTCCCATATACCAATTCATATAGAGACTTCCCTGTTGATCTCTTGTTAGTGATCCTGTTAGCCCATAAAGTGAACTTTAGCTAAGAGTCCCAATTTTTCTGATTTTCATTAATGGCTTTCTTCAGTGCTCTTACCAGAGTTTTATTAGAAGACTTTGCTAAACCATTTCCCTGTGGGTAGTAGGCAGTGGAATGCACCAATGAAATATTATATTGCTGAAAGAGGCTGATGAACTTAGCAGATTTAAAGGCCTGGGCATTGTCAGTAACAATCTTGGCAGGGCAGCCGAATCTGGATATAATGTTCTCTTCTTGAAATTTATCACCACGGTATCTGTTGCATTCCTTGCAAGTATAGCCTCCACCCATTTGGTAAAATAATCTATGTCAGTTAATATCCATTTGTGCTATCCACTTGACGCATGGTGAATTTCACCAATAAATTCAATCCCCCATTGCTGGAACGGTTCATCTATATATATAGGGATCAGGGACAGGGGTGAAAAATTCTACCTTTCTACGAATTTTTGGCACTTTTCATAGGCTTTGACCTAAGCAAAAAAATCTCCAAAGAGGTTGGGCCAGAAGAAACTAGCTTTCAAAATTTTATGGGTGGTAGCTCTCCAGCTGTAATGTCCTCCACAGATGGCTTCATGAAACTCTGCCATTATTTCCTCCACTTCATTCTCTGTAAGGCACAGGAGCAAGATACCAGAAGGGTATTGCCAGTACAACCAACCATTGGAAATCACAAATTTCTGTGACTTCAACCTCAATGTTCTGTATTTAGCTTTATCACAGCTAGGGGGGCATCTGAGAGTCAAAATATATTCAACAATTTCCTTATACAAGGAACTAAGGAGATACTTCATGTGAGTCTTCTGAGTAGCCGTTTCTATTCGACATCATTCTTCAATATTTTTAGACTCCTCCTTTGCTATCATAGAAAGATTTATGCCCAGAGCCTGTCAATTCAATTCTGACAAGATTTTATCTTATCCCTGTCCTTTGATTAACTTGGTGGGACGTATATCTAGCTCATATTATTTTATTTTCACAATCCATTTGCCCCTTTTTCCCTCACTATCTTCTTGGATCAAGATATCCTTCATGACTGTTGTGGGCACAAATGCAGTGATGGGTGACTGCAGAACATACATCCAAAATGCCTTGAGGGACTTTACCAAGGCATAATATTTCTTTTCTAGTATGTTGTATTTCAACTCAGCATCATGGAGCACCTGGCTGAAGAAATAAATAGGCTACTCATACACCTCCTCATTCTTTTGCAATAAAACTCCTGCCACTGTATGAGGCGATGCAAATGAAAAAATCATAAAAGGCTTAGCATAGTCTAGTCCAGCCAGCAATAGGGCTTCTGCAAAGGAATTTTTGATTCTGCTAAAGGCCTCTCATGACTCAGGAGACCACTTCACTTCATTATTATTTTTGAGCATGTCAGTTATAGGTCGAACTATCTCTTCATAATTTGGAGTAAACCTGCTCAAAAAATTGATGCGCCCAAGGAATACTTGCACCTATTTTTTTTTTATGGGGAAAGAAATGCCATTTATAACCTCTACTCTCTTAGGGTCAATTTTTACCCCATCTTTCGTCACAATGTGTCCCAACAGTCTACCCTCATCTAATGCAAACAGTGATTTCCGAGGGCTTAAAGAGAGACCATACATCCGACATTTCTCAAAAGTCCTGCGTAAATGTTCGATATGTTCTATGTTATCCTTTGAGAAGATAGTGATATCATTGAGGTAAACCACTACAAACTTATCCTTCTCCCCAACAAAGGCAATATCCCTGGCCCTTTAGAAAGTGGCCCCTGAATTGATCAAACCGAAAGGCATCCGTGCATAGATGAATGTGCCCCAGGGTGTGGTGAAGGCAGTTTTATTTTGATCTTCTGGGAGCACAACCACTTGATTGTATCCACAGAAGCAATCCATCATTGACATCCATGAAGCTCCTACTACTTTCTGCAAAATATGATCCATTTTGGGTAGTGGGTAGTTATCCTTTAAGGATGTTTGATTTAGATTCCGGAAATCACCACACAACCTTATCTCTCCATTATTTTTCCAGACTAGGACCATATTGGCCACCCATTCAGAGTATCTTAATGGCACAATGATTTTTTCCTTTAATAACTTCTTTATCTCCTTCTCTATGGAAGGAAGTAGCAGAGGGTTAATCTGTCTGAGCTTCTCTTTATGCGTCTTTGCATATCCTTTTAGGGGAATCTTATGTTGCATGATGCTAATGTCGAAGGTCTTGAAGTCTTGATAAGACCATGAGAAAAAATCCATGTATGACTGGAATAGTTTCTAGTAGTGCTCTTTATATTCTTCCAGAACTTTCTTGGACAGCTTCACAATTTTTGGATCAACATCGGTACTAAGATTCAGGTCTTCTATCTGATTTTATTCTACCACTTTGTTTGGCTGTAGTGGGACATTTCTTTTGTCAAAAAACCTTTCTAGAGGCACCAACCCTCTAGGTATAACATTCCCCTTCAGTTGCAACACTTTATGACTAGCCTCCTTTTCCTCCCATTTGTTTTGGGAAAGGTCTTTAGTTTCTTCTTCTTCACAAGCATCCATCTCCAGGTTTGAGAATTCTCCAACTATCTCCATGAATCTCTTTACTTTATCTTCATCCTCAAACACCTGCCAGTGTTTGATATTGTCATGAATTGAAAGTCGATAATCAACCTCAATTTTGTATCTTAAGAGAGGGTTTTGAGGTGGCCGAAAGGTACTGGTAGCCATAGCAAGGGAATTTTCCATTCTGTTATGTTCTCTGGGCATAAACTGAATGTTAAATGCTAAAAAAAAAAAAATCCACCAGGTCCCATACCTCATTCCTATAGGCCCTCAGTTGCGGGTGTTTGGTCTGGCACTTATTTTTCACTTGCCTTACCACCATTTCTGAATCTTCCAGAACTTTCAGACTCTAACTTTTCATGTTTCTCGCTATTTGCAACCCCAAGATCAGTGCTTCATATTCAGCTACGTTGTTCGTAGCTTCATACTATAATTTGAAAGATAATGGAACCCATTTGCCTGTAGGAGAAATCAGTAGCACCGCACCTCCATTCCCCTCTATAGAATTGGCTCCATCAAAATGTAGAGTCCATACCCCAGCCTCTTGATTTTATGAGGATTGTTCTGTCTTAATCAGACAAAATGATAGCTCTAGTGCATAGTCTTGATCTTCCTCCAACATTAGACATGAGAACTCCCCTTCTTTACTATACACTGGTGAATTAACAGAGTTATCAGCCTTAGTAACCATATTTACAAACCTTGTCTCCCTATACAGCCTCCTCTCTTTCCCTCCAAATATAGGGATAGTATCATAAGTCATATCCAATTTTATTGACCCTCAAATTTTGGTTCCCCAAGACCTTGACAACAACATCCCAAAATGATTTGGGATATCACCAACCACTATATCCATCACCACACTCTTGGCTGGAATTTGAGCCAAATTGAATACCAAGTCCTTGATCATACCCAGACACTTAACCCTTTTGGAATCAAAAGAATAAAGATCCTTGTATGGACGAGTGATTTGTAATCCCAGTTGTTCCATGACTGACAGAGGCAAGAGATTATGGGATGCTCCTGATCCAACATATAGTTATGCAATAACAAATCATGGATCACTAATGACACATAAAAAGGAGGGGTGCAAGCATCTAATTCTTCAACGTGGAGGCCAAAAACTACCATGGTCCTTTCTTCCTGGAGGTTAAGACTGTCTGGGATGGGGGCTATTTCTGAGGGAAGCATAAAAGAGGATACCTGGGACTGATAGGCTGGCTGCTTCAATAGTTCCGTCAGTGGGACTGGGATCTTGACTTTCTCGAGTTATTTTTGTAGATTAAAGCCTGAGGAGGACTTCTATGTTATATTTTGTTTTGACTCCTTGCTTTCAACTAAAGGCTTGACCTATTTCAACACAGAATTAGTATTAGGAGGGGTGGCTAACTTTGAAGAGGAAGGAACTTGATCATTAGACTGTAAAGGCTCGTTTAGAGGCCTCTTACCTTTATCTGTGACTTTTTGCACCGTTGTCTCCTTTTGCACAACTGTTTCTTTTTTAGGCACCTCTTCCTCCTGATCTTGAGTATGAGTTTTTTTCTAGAAGATCTGAGATCATATTTTCTATTGAACTGCACTTGCATAAAGTCAAAGAACTGCTTACAATAGTCATCGGTCTTTGGATCTTCAGTGACTCTAGTCTTTTCTTCTTCTTCTTGTAATCGGACCCCATTCCCTCACCATATTGCAAATGACATTCTACTTCATCACTATTCGAATAAGACAGATATGGGTCATCTTGCTCATAGGCAGTATCTTCACTAGGACCATCCATTTGACCTTATATGTATAGTGGGTGTGGTGCTTGGTCTTGTCGCTCTTTCCGCTCTCTTTGCAATAGTTGCAGGGGTGAATTTCTATATTGCAGATTGTACCCCCTGTTTGGAGCATTCTAGAATGTTTTAGAGTGTGAATTATTGGCTTAGAGCTTGAGCTTTACCAGCTTTCTTGAAATATTTTTAATCATTTTATTCATCTCTTCAATTTTACTTTCAGCTGTTTCTCTATGTTGGCTAGATGTAGATACCTCTTATTCTTGCATCTTGATCTGATCTCCCCTTTGATTTTCCTGTGGAGGAAAAATTAGCCTCCAACTCTAGTGCATCAGTTTGGGCATCATCTAGGGTGGAAAAATTCCTTTCTCTTAAAGAGAACCCAAATTTTGAATCGAAAGCAGCTACAAACACTACTTTGGCAGCTGTTTGATGAGGTTTCATTTCAGCTGGAAGGCTTGAGTATAATTTTTTGAACCTCTTAATGAACTTTTGAAATCCCTCATTATGCTTTTTCCTCAGTGCATTGAACTCCGTGAGATAGTACCCATGGTCCTTTTTCTATCCCCATTTTTGGATGAAAGAATTTTCCATATCTTCCCAATTAGTGATGGAACGGTTTCCCAAACTCTTAAACCATTTTCTGGCTTCTCCATCTAGGGATTGAACAAATAGTCTCAAGACCACATCCAGATACTTAACGTTAAATTTTTTTACAAAGGCACATAAAACTTCAAGATATTTCTGAGCTTCGATCACATTTTCCCCATTAAAACGAGGCAATACTTTCAGATAATCTTGAGGCATATCATTTAAGACCTGAGGTAATGCTAGGGGGGCATATTTGTTTAGTAAGAAGCCTGAGATAGCCATCGAGGGTTGTGGAGGTGGTGGGAGAATCTGATGAGTGAGAGGAGGTGGTGGAAGCGAAGTATGTATAGGAATTGGTATGTATTGAATAGAGGCTTGGGGTGCTGATGGGAAATTTGGACTGTTAACAACGAACACTTCTATGACTTCTTTTACTTCTTTAGCTTGAGGAGTGGGATGAAGAAAGAAGTTGGTGGTATCTACTGATTCAGCTTCATCTTTAACTTGAATGTTTCCCAAGGAAGGATTATCTGCAAAGTAATCAAGGTTTCCCACAGTGGAATCAGGGCCTTGATATTGGGATATCTGGGAAGAGGAGGATGGAGAATCTTCCAAAGAAAATCTAGGGATATTTGTATGACCTAACTGTCTTTCCCTCCAACCCCTATTATGTAAAATATTCTCTGGGTCAGACACCAAAGGTGTCTTCGACGGAGATGTATCTGACCGCAGATGTGGCTTTCGGGAAGCCAAAACTACAAATGGGTTTATATTATAATTGACAGTGGAGTCGCCAAGGTGAGGAATCTACAACTCCCAAATATTCTTGCTCACTTGTTCTGAAGAATGAATAAATATTTTGTCGAGGCCCAGAGATTTCTATTTTCTCAAATTCGTATCCCCGGCAACAGCACCAGAAAGATGTCGTAACTCCTGGAGACAGCCTTGAGTTGTGAAAGACCAATGCCTAGGACATCTTAATTAGCAAGGAGCATATAGTCCAACTTGTAAAGGTTGTCAAGAAAGGGGCTCTCATGCTATTATATATCAAACTAGAAGGTTTGGTTAGAATGGAATCAAGACTCTCAAACTTGAGCACAACAAAAGTAATATTGTAATGACAAAGTGTGGACTTTGATATAAAATGTATCCGACAATTTTGAGATAGATTTCGGTAAAGGGGGCTAGATTCTAAAATGGTTCAGAGAGGTAAGTAATCAGATGGGGATAACAATGTTAGAAAATGGGAAGGATACTAACTATAACAGAAACAAGATCTAGAAATGAATATAAACATGTACTGGGCTTATGTAGTAATAAGAATCAATACATGAAAATAACTTTAAAGATAATATTTCATTGCTGCTAATATCAGAAGAATTATGGTAGAAGTGTAAGATGAAACAACATATCATGCCTGAGCCATATCTAAGGCGCTAGACATGATTTAGTATGAGTATCAACAATGATAAATTCACACCAAGACATGTGAGCACTCACATTCCAGAACAAGATATAGGAAATGTGGATGTAAACGAGATGAACATTTAAACTATAAAAAACAAGAGAGAGAGTTACAGACTGTAAAGTATTCAGACCAGAATCCCCAATAGAGATGAAACTCCATATCACCGAAACCCAATGGGCTCTTCAACTTTTATATCAAAATCTCAACAAAATGGATACAAAGTTCTCTCTTAGTCTCTTCTTCTGAAAATTTAGAACCCCTTTTTTGTCTCAGTTTACCGCTTATATAGAATTACAAGAACATACACGGGAAGAAATTTTGGGAAAATATCTTCTCCGCATGCTAGCGAGCAACTTCAGGTCTTAATAAAAAATAACAAAATTCATGATGAGGGAGAATGCTTCTCATCATTTGAAATTATTCCCATGGCCGTTTCAAAACAAAATATTTAACACAAAGTAAATGCAAGAGTGAAATACAAATTCCACTCTGAACTTGAAAGTAAAAATAAAAGTAAAAACTAAAGGCCACAAGGGCTGAATCATGAGTTAACAATATTCACTGATGAGAAGGGGTAGAAGCAGTGACTGAAATAGGTGGCTGGACATTTTCGGAAGAGCTGGCTAACAGGCTGGCATAATTTGTGCACCTCTGCCAGGTGTCAACTACAGGTTCGGGCATCGCTATGAAACCTTCTGTTCTGATGTAAGACTTTGTAAGTTCATCATAGTTTGCATCGATAGGAATTTTATGTTTCACTTGCTACAGGAGTGAAAACTCTTTACCGAGGATGGTAACTATAGTTTCAGGTTTGAGCCGAGTGGATTTCTCATATGGTATATTGGTTTGATTCATTACCTATTTTAGACTAGCCTCGTACACTGGTAACAACTGTAGTAAGGTGTGGGTGGGTTATTTGATGATACAGACCAGACAAAATGACACATAACTTATCTTTATTTTCCACATGCTTCCTAAAAATTTTAGGCTTGATGCTGCTAATGGGAAATGGATATTGTGGGTCACGAATGTCGGCTTGCAAGTCTATGAATGGTTCAGGCCTGGGACAACCCTGGACTCACGGGATTGGGGAGTTTCGTGCTCTGATTTCTTGGTGGTGACCTTACCCATGACCATCATACAAACCCAAAACACAATCAAAAGGAGATGATATGGAATGAAAGGGATGGAATACCTGCGAGGTAGAACAATTTCTCGGGAAAGCAATGCAGTGGTACTGACGATGACCGCTTAGACCTAGTATAGGGTGCCAACTTTTTCTTATATAGTAGTCGAAAAACCAAGAGTATTTACCACAGTAAAAGACAGAAGATAGTTATACAGGCCTAAGGCAACTTGGGAAAAGAAGGCGGGGTAAAAAGAGTAGGGTTAATGTCCTAAGGACGTTGACTGTGAGGCACGTGGCATAAGGGGACTAGGTGTTAGACTTTGTTAGGTGAATACCGCGTGTCGGGTTAAATACCGATACTGGCCTTGGTCCCGGCTGTCCTAAAAACATACCTTACCTATATATCATGGTGACAGCTATGCCTTAGAACCTGTCCCTCGAAAGACGTAAGGCGATTTCCGTAACCACTCTAAAGCCCCTACCCTTTTCTCCATAAAACGCTCGCCTCTTGTCATGCTCATTTACACGTCATCAAGATTTATGGGGGGGCGGGGGGGGGAGCGGGGGGGAAGCTCCGCCTTATCCCTCTCATTTGTGACTGCCTCAGAATGGTGCTTGCAAACTTCGTTTATGTGTATTTCGAATATGCACGAGCCTCGCCTTGTATCTACTTCCTTTGCGCCCTTTAAACCTTTGCGTTATTTAGATTCAAGATTTTAACATATTCCCACTTCATTATAAAGTGCGCTTACCATATTTTCGCATATGACTCATCTTAATTTTATTTCTCCTTAATAGACTTTGGAACTCCTATCCATTTAAATTTTGTCCGGTAATCTGATCCTTATGACCTTTATCAAAATATTGAAGGGTGAACCATATAATCAACAATATCTATCTATCTATCACTCCCTCCTCCTCCTCTCTCTCTCTCTCTCTTTTCCCCTTCCCTCCCTCTCTCTCGCTTCTATCCCTCTTCCTTCCTGCTACCCTTTCTCCCTCTCTCTCCATCTTCTTTATCACTCCCTCTCTCTCTCTCTCCATCTTTCACCCTCTATGTCTTTATTCTTACCTCCCCCTCTCTCCCTCTCCATCTTCATATCTCTTTCCCTACCTCTCTTCACTCTCTCTCTTCCTTTCTCTCGCCCTCCTCTCTCTCTATCTTCACATCCCAACTTTGTTACCATATGCCTCTCTCTCTCCTTCTCTCCCTCCTTCTCTCCATATATCCTTATTTTTCGCTTTATCTGACCCTAAAACATACACACTCCCTCTTCATATCTCCCTTGTTACTCCCCCTCTCTCTCCACTACTCACTCTATATGTATTTATTCTACCCTCCCTCTCTCAATCCCTCCCTCTCTTCTCTTCCAAATACATATTTATATTCCTCCCTCTCTCCTCCCCTCTCTCCTCCTCTCTTTCAAGTCCCCTCTCTTTTCCTTCCTCTCTCTCCCTTTCTCTCCTACCTCCCTTTCTCTTTGCCCATCTCTCTCTCTCTCTCCATATCTCAATCCATCCTTCTCTCCCCCTCCAAATCCATATTTCTATCCCTCCCTCTCTCCTCCCCTCTCTCCTCCTCTCTTTCAAGTCCCCTATCTTTTCCTTCCTCTCTCTCCCTTTATCTCCTACCTTCCTTTCTCTTCCCTCATCTCTCTCTCTCTCTCTCTCTCTCTCTCTCTCTCTCCTACAATCCTCTCTTCCCCCATCACTCTCTTCCTCTCTCTCATCATTCCTCTCTCGCCTCATTCTATTTGACCCCCCATCTCTCTTTCTTTCTCTCTCTCTCTGTTCTCCAATCCTCTCTCTTCCCCCATCACGCTATCTCACTCTCCAACTATATTACTGTTTCTCTCCCTTTATCCTTCTCTTCCCCCTTATATCCATCACTCCTATGTATCTTTATCTCACCCATAAGCATACACACTCTCTCTCCATCTCTCCTTTGTCACTCCATCTCTATGTATTTCTTCTTCCTTTCCTCTCTCCGCCTCCAAATCCATCTCTCTATCCCTCCTTCTCCCCTCCTCCACTCATCTTTTCGCTCCTACCTCCCTCTCCCTTCCCCCCTTATTTCTCTCTCTCTCACTCTCTGCCCTCCAATCCTCTCTCCTTCTCTCTCCCTCTATCCTTATCTCTCTCCCACCTCCATATTTATCTCTCCCTCTCCCTCTCTTACCCTTCTCTAACTCTCTCACTCTTCTCCTTCTCTGTCTCTTCATTCCTCTTCTCCCATCTCCTTCAATTTATCTCCATATCTCCCTTGTCACTCCCCCTATTTCTCCACCTTTATCATATATCATGATATATTACTATATATTACAATATAGTAAATTTAATATTGTATTAATCTAAACATATTAAATTTAATAATATTAGTATTTTAATATTAATTTTAGGGTTCATAATGTTTTTTTTGACATGGTATTAATAATAATTTGGTCCATGGTATTTGACCCTTATACTCCATATATAATTAGATGTTGATTTCTAATCGTATTTGATATATTTTTATTTATTTACCTTACCTCTTTATACCTCTTTTATATTTATTTATTTACCATACGTCTTTTATAAATATGTTATTTGGCCCATGGTATTTTCCCATGGTATTATTAATAGTTTGTCCCATGCTATTTGTCCCATGGTATTATTAATAATTTGTCCCATAGGCTTCACCTAAATAAAACCTTTTTTTGAGTTTTTGTAAATATAAAGTGGTTTATTGAGTAAATATAAAGATCAGTTTTATTTATTTACCATACCTCTAGTTTATTTATATTTTTATTTATTTACCATACCCCCTTAGTAATATAAAAAGAGGTTTATTTATTTACCATACTTATGGTTTATTTATATTTTTACTTATTTACCATATTTTATTTATTTACCATCTCTCTTTTTTGAGTGTTAGTATCATATTTTAAGTTTATATAGTTTAAATTTATTTTTAATGAATTTTTAATTGTTCATGTAAGTTATTGTTCAAGTAGACATTTTTTTTTGGCTTCCAACATACTTACACATCGGGATAATATTGGGCTGTGGGCTATAGAATACACCTCTCAGCACAAAAATGCAACACAGAGATTAAACCTCTAAACATATAAACGTGGATGAAAAAAACAAAAAACTGGATTCTGAACCAGAGGTCTGAGCTATGTGTATTCTTTGTAGAAGACTAGAAGTGGGGTGGAAATGCACTAAAGTTAAAAATGGAACATACATTAGTACCGTCAATGGACTGAAGATCCGATGTTGGGGTTCGATAACAGGTCTGCTGCTGGTAACACAATAATTCACAACTCCCTTCAATCTCGTTTCCGATCCCGCCCTGTGAAAAGAGAATAGACACTACTTTCTTTGGGTTGGGATGGGTTTTGTTAAAAAATTAATTGTTAACTTTTTCAAAAATGATAAAATTTTTCTTCCAAAAAACAATAAATACACTATTTTATTTTCACATACATACTAAGTTTTTAGTTGTGTTAACTTTTTAGTTCTATTTGATAAACTAATTCCCTCTTGTATTCTAAAATCATTTCTTTTATATTTGGATATTTATCATAATAATAACAATCATCTAATTTTTTTATTTTTATTTTTTATTATGTAATTATTTTGTTGTTAAATATTATGGAAGTATACATGTTGTACTTTTGGAATTTGAAAGTGAGAATTGTCAAAGGAAATATGTGCTCTTAATTTGGTTTTATTGAAAAATTTAAGTGTTCTTGCAATATAGGTGAGTGCAAACAAAAGAGAATATATATTAAGTGGATCTAATAGTTAAAAACAAGTGTTAGTTTCTCAAAAGTCATATGTAAAATTTTGAAGAAGCAGGGTATGTACTCTTATTTAGGTTAAATATGTTTGAACGCTTGTGTGAATGGGGTTGTAAGACCCTATGTTTTGATCTTGAGAAAATTGAGTCCTCTATAAGTCACTAGCATAGTTTAGGTTTTCATAATAAAGTAGGTGCTTTGCTTTAATATGTGAACATTCATTTTAAGCAGTGTGATAATGTGGTTTCAGTGGGGCATTAAAATATGGAATGATCATGCACATTGGGATGCTAGTTTTTTGTTGTAATTGAGGCATGAGTTCACATTTAATAAGAATCTAACAAGGGTTAAAGATATGGAATCATTAGAGAGATTGGGGGGGGAGGGGAGGGTGTAGTTTCACTTAGAGGTGTAGAGAAGAAAGTTAAACTCCACAATAAGTTGTGAAGAAAAATTAAGACATTTGATGAGTAGCACAAAGGCACCTTGCAAGTTTTAGTAAGCGAACATTCCTTGATTGAATTTGATACCCTCTCGTTGGAACTACCACTTTGCAATACAAAGAAGCAATTTGAAGTATATGTCCAACCCACTAAGGAATTTGGCAAGGTTGTTGTGACATATAAAGGTGGTTTTGTCATGTTGAAAAAGGAGATGTTGGAACTTGGAAGGTGACCCTTCGAGTAGATTTGTCATAGAGTGTCAAGGAGGTGCAAGGATATTATAAGGAGTGAATTTCACAAATCTAAAAGTAGGCCATATTGGGTTAGGATATTATTGTTTTGGGACATTCAAATTTGAAGGTGCATTTTATGGAGGTGTAGTCAAAGCGCTTGGGTGTATGCCACACCTTACAATTATCTTGGAATTTTGGTGTGTGTTAGTGGTGTTAGTGCATGGTGTTTGACGATCACTAAACATAATTTGTTCCATGAAGGAAAAAATCCCATAAGTTTGAGATGTCTTAATCCCTTTGCATTGTAAGGTGTATTGTGCCCTAGTTTTGAGGAGATAATTAGAACCATCTTAGAGTGTGACAGGTTGTCCCATCGACTTAGGTCCACTTGCATGGGTTGAGGTGTAAAGGCACCCCATGAGTTGAGGAAAATTATTGCAATTATTACCTATATAAAGTGCTTATGATATAAGGTTTATGATTTTTTTCTTGAGAATGGAAGAGGAAGATAAGAAAGGAGAGGCACTAAGGTTTGTTGTAAATTAATCAAAAGGAAGAAAAAATGTCTCTTATTTGAATTATGTTTTAAGTTTCCTCTTCAATAGGACTTTCTTTTTGTTAGATCTAGGGAATTGGTCTTGAACGCATCGATTGGGTACTCGAGAAATC
Source organism: Pinus albicaulis (assembly GCA_034641835.2). Classification (NCBI taxonomy): domain Eukaryota; kingdom Viridiplantae; phylum Streptophyta; class Pinopsida; order Pinales; family Pinaceae; genus Pinus; species Pinus albicaulis. The sequence continues at coordinate 389,998,753 of CM076583.1, forward strand.
CAAGACCCAATCTATTGAAGCTAGTCCATTAGATAGAATCATCTTGGAAAAAATTTGCAAAGGATAAGGTGAAAATATTCCCTTTTTAATGTGGATTTTAAACCTTCCATTTGAGAATGCTAAAAAAATTTCATGATCTTGAAAGTAGGTCCGTGAAACTCAATTCCAATACTTGATCCATCTTTTTATTGTTTCTATTTGGGTTTGGCCTTGAACGTTGAGATCTATCTTTAGGTCTAGTTATCAATCTATCATTTCATTTATGTGTTGAGAATTTTTTAAGGGCTATGGGAGACAATATGGCTATTTTAGAATACCCCTCCCTTGAAACCCCATAAAGATATGGTGTGCCTAATTTAGTTGTCATAATATTTCAACCAAAAACTATTCCTATGAGAATTCACTAGAAGGGAGGGTATGTAAAGGAAGTGGGAAAAAAAATCATTTTGAGTCAAAGGAGGGGTATAAATTACATGTATCTTGAGAGGTATTGATAAAAGTGAAGGGAATGGAGTTTACCTCCTATCTAAACCCATTTTTTTCCACCATTCTAGGTCCTAAAGGAGATTGAATTTAAGGGTCATAGGTGAAATATTCTTTTCAATTAACTTGGGAAGTGACTTTTCTTTGCAATCGCAAAATTTCCACACTGTAGACAATTTCCTTTTTTATGAATTTTAAACACAACTTTTAGTCTTTGCAAGTAATTCAAAGTCATAGTTTGATAATTTTGTTTTAAATTGTATCGAGTATTATAGTTTCATATTGAGTATCCACACAAAAATGATGCGATCATATTTCACACTAAATATTCATATCATGTAACCTCCTCTCTAAATTCTAGAGTACTTTGAAATGACTTTACATAATTTTTTTCTCTACATAGACTCCATCAAAGTGAATTGTGAGTTAGAAAATGTATCAGGGCGCTAATAAAATCCTTGAGCCATAGTGGACAAATTTTCCAATTATAACACATGAAGGGAGTCGAAATAGAATTAGGTTCTATGGAACCAGTGAGGAAAGAAACATTTGGAAATAACATAGTATTACATCTTACCCATCATTAGATTAGGTAATAATTTGTGTGATATTTTTAGAATCTAAATGGATACCATAGAAATTAAACTCCACCATATAAAACCTAGAATGCCCAAGCTTCCAAATACAAATTGAAATGTGCCAAATCATAACCTCGTGTCAACAATTCTTAGAGAAAGAACATAGGAAATACTACATGTAGTCGAAATTTTATTTAAAGTGTTGGTAAGGTAGTTGTTAGGCTATTTAGGACTTCAGGCCATGATTAAATCATACTTATATAGGAAAATGAGTTGTAACATGGCATGATATCGGCCTTACTTTAACAATTTATAACTATGCAGAACCATTGAATAAAATATGTCCTGACTAGAAGAGGGAGAAAACTAACTTGATACCATTCAAAAATGGTTTTAGGAAGTAAGGTCATCAATCCAGGATAGGTAAAGAGTCATTATCATGAAAACCAATCCACGCTAAGGTGGTAAAATGTACACCAATTTTTATTGGGGAAACAATGAATAATCTCATTCGGTGATCATTAAAAACTCAAAGGGTGTGGTAAAACTCATGAGAGACCAACAATGTATATAATTAATAGCCATAAAATATGTGGAGCACAAGTACAAGGAAAAACAACATGGATTGCATCCATCGAGGTTTGGATTTTCTTCACCTAGTATCCATTCATAAGAAATTATGAATAATTAACAGAATGACTACATGCGTAAAGTTGAATTTCCAGTTATATACATCTATGACAAAGCATGAGGTTTTTATGATTATTATGCATCATATTTGTGATCGTGGCATAACACAATGTCTTTGGTTATCATTATGCATCTTAATTGTGATCGTGGCATACCACAATGTATTTGGTCATAAAATATTTTAATAGATGGAAAAGAAGTCAAATATTGTACAATGTTGTTTATTATTCATGTTTAAGGTATAGGGTAGTGGCTACACATATAAAAATTTTCATGCCATTTTGCCATTTTGGACCGTAATTCTTGCACATCATGATTATTAAAACATCTCAAGAGGAACACAGGGAAAAGTTTCATAATCACCTCCCAACGACTCACAACTGCTTGTTGTGTAGGTGTCACCCCCTCATTTGAAACACATCCAATATTTAGGCAAGAGATTCTGGAGGTTATCCCAACTCCACCCTACTTAAAATACAATTTTTCGAGAGGTAAGTTCTTGTTTTCCTTCTTCCACCATCCAATCTATGTGGGAATCAAGAGATATGTATCTCCATCCATAGTCGATAAGGGATTACATGGATGTATATAACAACCTAATGATAAGAAACCGAATACATAGATCAATGTCTCCACCCTTTGACTAGAAAGGGACTCCAGAGATCAATGTCTCCACCCTTAAGACATTAGGGATTTTAGGGAAATTTTTCTCCACCATTACCTTTCTCAGGGTTTCGAGAGTTCAGTCCATAGCCTAAGAATAACAATTTCGATTTATAGAAAAATATATTGTTGAGTTTTGAGCCCTGCGATATTAGGAAAATATTCGATTAAGAAATATTTTAAGGACCTCTGTTGTCAAAGATAGTTTCTATAGGCAATTTCCAACACATAAACCCTAGAGGCCTATCAAGGAGGGTTTCCATAGATTGATGTTCTCCACCTTAAAGCTTGGTCACAACTCCTAGAATAATGAGTTCGTGTATCCAGATGGTTAACCCTTGTTCTAGGTGCTTGTGAGAAGAAATGCATATGCACTTGTCCTTTTTAATGACATTAACTGTAAAATCAGTGAGTCAAGTGTACACTCAGGCTAAAACTAGTTGTATTTTGAATAGCCTTTTGGATTGAAACTATTGGTATGACCCTAGCCCTTAACATGATATTATTTACTCCCCACATTAACATAAATGAAAGAAACGAGGGATTGTAATTTAGTGAATCATTGGTGAAAATTATTCTAGGAACAAAAAAATTATCACAACAAAAAAATCTTGACACAAAATCCTCACATTTAGTATTCATCAAGGAGGATGAAGACTATGAAGTCTTATTAATAGAAAACTATCCATAAGTTTTGGAACTAACCTATTATACTACATGCTCTATTGTATCCTTTTTAATGTCATTTAAACAAGGCCAAACACGTTCTTGTGCAAACCATAATTCTAACTTCTTCCTCGCGCTAACCAAACACTCTATATCCTTGGTCATTCTCTCTTCTTGATGCTCCCTTCTCTTCCCCACACTCTCCTTTCTTTTATTCCCCTTCGAAATTCCCACCCCTACTCTCCCCTTGTTCAACACAATTTTTGGTTAGTTAGGTTTCACCATTGGTTTGGGTTAGCCCTAACTGATTCATAAATCTCATCATTTTTTTGTAGCAGAGGAAATTAAATATTTTTTTAGCCTTGGGAACATAGTGAATTCATTTATTCATTTTTTGATTACCCACTATGCATACAAACCTTTCATTCATAAGTGAAATAGCAGGTTTACTAAACTTTATAGCATAAAATGATCACATGACCACACTAACCAATAAGAAAATGTACGTGCAAGGGAACTAAGGTTATTACATTAGAGACATATTCTATTCGAAGGCTACTAATTTTTGGATAGAATTTCTAGACATAGAATATTTTGCAGAGTGTATGGAGTGCGAAGAAAAGATATTTTTTGCAAGACAAAATGAATGTGGACATTATATAGTGAATCTAAATGAAACAAAATGTATCCATTAAGACAAAAATTTATGGTGAGAAATTTTAAGAGGCATACAAAAGTATATGCCAAATACATCCATAACTATTGTGTAGTCCTAGTACGTAATTTGGACCCAAATATTTATTTTATATATTAATTTCAAAAATATTTGAATGGAATTTCAAATTATCTCTCATGATAATTATGGGATTTGAGGAGTTTAATTTCAACATCATCCTACCATACACCTCTATAAATCAAGGGTATGTGATAATATAAAAATAAAATAAAACATACAGAAAAAGGAGAGACAAAAAGGAGGTAAAACTTTTGGATAAATTAACCATATGTATCAATTTCTTTTTTATCGTATTAATGATGAACACAAAAAAATTATAATTTAATTTAATTGACTTGTGTATCCTATGTCTAATAGAACCATTTTTAAATTCAAATATCTTTTATTATGTTGTTGATGTGGTTGTAAGTGTATAAATATTTATAATGCATACAAATAACTACATTAACCTCTCTATTCTAGTTACATATGTATTTATGTTGATTATCTAGATCTCGTCATGGGTGCATTTTTACTCCAACACTCTATGCATCCACCCTTTGAGAATATCAAATATTATAGTAGATGCACGTGGCCTTTATCCAAGATGTTGTGTCATGTGATAAGAGTAGATCCAAATGGAAATGATATGTAGGAGGCACATAAATAAATGAAGACTAAAAAAATACTATGACTAAAATTGTTACGAAATATCATACGTAATTTTTTGTCGTAGGAGTTCTATTAGTGTAGTAGTTATAAAGAAATCCAAGTTTAGAGACACCTATCTATATAAAAAATCTCACATTATTCTTTAGCTACAATTGCATCCATCATCATCAGTTTTTCCATCTTATTCATCAAGCCACACATAGGAAGGTCCATTTTCAGTCTACCTTCCATATGCGAAAACACGTACTACTTTCTTTTAAACCATGTTTCTGCGCACAATTCATTAAAAAGCAAGAACATAAACAATGAATTTCTAGTTTTGAAAGGCCAAGAAAAGGAATCAAAACTATATACACATACATATATATATATATATATATATATATATATATATGAAGATAAGAATATTTTCTTCTAGGGATTTATTTATGTTGTGAGTCATTCCTATAGTTCAGAAAAGGAAAACTAGCCTATCTTAGGGAGAAATCAAAGGGCAAGAAAGGGGATACTAGCGACTAAGAAAGTCAACATCTAGAAAATATTCGCTCCACAATAGATGCAGAATTATGCTATGTTGATTTCTCAAGGAACAAATAATGAAGGGAATTGCAAATAAAAATAAATTCACGGATTTCGATCAAAATACCCTATAAAAAAAATACCAAATTAATTTTAATCGGTAAGCTTTCCGAACCTAAAAATGGAAAACTTGGATTTCATTGACTGTGGGAAGGGAACACAATTTTCAATAGAAAACCCTCAAGAACTTTCTTCGCTCTATTGTTATCATTTCTCTTGCATTCAATCTCATAACATTCAATACAATAACAAGTCCAAAAATATTATGTGTCTCATCTAGCTCAATTTTCAACCCCTACCAATCATTAGATGAAATCTCAGCCTAAAAGTGTCGATGAAATTTTCACGTACGTGATATGTAAACCAATGAAAATTATTTAAATTTAAAAAGAGGTACATTTAAATATATTGGAGGGAAAAAAAAGAAAAAACTACTTTTTTTAATTGTATTTTTGGCTTATCTCCTTGTAGGTTTACTGAAATATCAAGTGTAGATACTCATTGGATGCAAAATTAAATTCTTCATCGAACAAGTAACCATTATGCATATTTTTTAGAAGACCCACATAATAAAAATTAAGATACATTAAAAAAACATGTTTAATACTTTCGAGAAGACACACATTGATAAAAATTAAAGAAAAATTAAAAAAAATGTGTTAACACATTTTTTTAATGTACCGTAAATTTTTATAAATGTGGGTCTTCTAAAAAGTATGTATAATGGGTACGCATGTGATGCAGAATTTGATTCCACATCCAACAAGTGTCTACACTTGAATTTTGAGTAAATCTATAAGGAGATAAGCCAAAAATAATTAATAAATAGTACTTTTCTTCTTTTCCCTTGAAAATTCATGACTCTTATTTTATTATTTTCCTATTATTATATTATTTTTCCTTAGAAGGCCACTTTTACGTGAGAAATTAATCTAATGCAAAAACACCCTTAATGTTACTAAACCCTCTAATTAAAACTAACCCCTTACACTCATATTACACCAAAACCCTTTTGACGATCCCAAAGTCAACCACTTCCAACTGCCATGGCTCTGCTATGCAGTACCTCCCAAGGGAGGAGTCAATGCCCTCCTTCTCATACATGCAGTTGATTCTATCAGTGAGAACAACCTTCTTGTTCAAATAAACCACACAGTCAGAAACCCCATCGTATAACTACAGGAAGAGAACCACCCATGCGCCACTCAGCTCCCCATTGTTTCCATCAAGAATTTAGTTTTACTACAAGTGGATTGTGAGGTGGAAGTGGAGAAATAATCATGAAATATCTTGGTGAGAGGTGACATCTGATAAATTCAATTTGAACTCTATTTCCGTATCAACAAAATCAGAAACATAAAGGGGCTAGAATGAAAGCTTGTTTACTGATTGTCACTAATGTTGAAGTCAATCTTGCTATCTACTGAGGGCTTGGAGGCTAACTAGGAAAGGGCTTGGAGTCAAAGTAGGCAAGAAAAATGGTAGGATCTTTGGGATTGGAAGTAGTGGAGGAAGGGGGTAGAGACTAGAAATTGGGTGACGACTTGCCACTGGTAGGTGTCTTCAAATTATTTTCCCTCTCCATATATTAAGTTTGAAAAGGGGTTTTGGTAGATGACTATAATTTCTTAAGGTTCCTTGTTAAAAAGTGAGCGCAGATACAAAGTGAGGTAGTATGCATCTCCAAGATAATTATTCCCCTTTACTATGAAGGGGCAATTTTCAATGAGAAAAATGGAATATGATCAATTGAAACAACTTGTAATGTCCCATGGGAACACTAGGGATAAAAGAACATGTAGAGAAATCATGAAAATACATGGCAGATCCTTGACTAAGATGCTAGTAATAACATATTGAACAAGCAATAACAACAAAAGAGGTTTCCAAAGCCAAATTTTATGTCGATTTTGTAGTCTATAGTACTGGATTGGTACAATTTTTTTTGAAAATTAGAGTTTATATATATAATACACTCTTTTAATGGAAAATAAATAAGTACATTGCATCCTAGAATATAACTTGCAAACGGCATATGCTCCATATTCCAGTAGGAGTTTGACATAATCTTCAAAACAATATGTTGTTAGAATGTGATGGTGGAAAAACAAAATGTAATAGTAATTTTTTATCATACCCCAGTCAAACGAGTGTACCCTTCACAATACAGGCCACGAAACTAAAATGATCAAAATAGGATTCTTGTTGTCAACTTACACAAATTAGCTTTTCAAAACATGTACAAAAACAGTTGAATCGGACACCCTTCTCTATTCTTTCGAACAAAGCATTGTCTCCCCTTAGATATCATAGGAACAACATACTAAGAGAATTATAAGAGAAACCTTACTCTCACCAGTCATCTAGGTAACTCAAAGGGACTATTTAGTAGATATCAAATAGGAACCATCTACAAATATTATCGATATTATCTAAGGAATATGATGAGATAATTTTTTCTAATGAGTGTAGTTCTATTAATTGCATGTTTCAAACTTTATCTATTAAAAGAGGCACTTGTAATATCATTTATGGAATTCAAAACTGCAAAATCAACTATCCTTTTAGAAATTCTCTAGCATCTATCTAGTAGCAATTATGTTCTTCTATCAAGGTAAGGTATGAACAAGGTCATAATAATGTCAAATGAAAAGAAAACGTTTACAAGTAGGTCTACAACAAATAAGCCTCCATTCTACTCCTCAGTAAAACCAAACTCAAATGGTGAAACCATCCTTTATTATCCTCGATAAAACCAAAATAAAATGGAAAACCCACACTTATTAAATCACTAGCAAGATCAAGAACATTTCCCAGGCCCTGTGAGTATAAAAATTTTCATATAAATCAATTTCAGCAACAATTATGCCCTTTAGAAATTATAAGAATATGTTCCAATAAAAATAAATGATTGTTAATAACCACAAGATACAAATATTTGTTAACTTATTTACATAAGGGATCAAGGAAAATACAAATTGATCAAATTCATCCCTTGTTCTGTTTTGAGAAAGAATATGGTCGAGCAGGGGAAAGTAAGATCAATATTGACGTAGGAAACCTAGTCAGAGTATCATCCTCATTTATTTGGTGGTTTATTTTATTGCATTACAAGAATATGGATTTAATTGAATCATTTGGCTCCACTCCTCATGTAATTTTAAATTATCATTCTTCCTTTTCTATACATGCAGAGCTCATAATTGATGCGCCATCAAGAAATAATCTCCATGTGAAGGATCAGCTGAGTCCCACCTTTTCGTAATTTTAAAACCATTCCAAGACCTTATCTCTCTGATTTTGATCTCTCCTTAACCACTAATATTCTTATTTCAGTTATATCAACAAGGTTTTGGCCAAAAGGTGTACTATAGACTACAGGTATGCAAATTAACATAGAAAAGTATCATTTTTACCTCTAATATTATGTATTCCTTAACTAGTTATTTCCTTATTGAAATTATCATGACAACTGATTTAAGAATCCTATGCAAATTAGCTTTAATCCTAAACAACCCCAACATTTATGAAGACAGCTCATGCAGCCGGATTTCTTGTAGACGCTCTAGGAATCCTGTAGTAGATTTCCCGCAACCGCTCTGATTTCCTGCAATAGAATTAGCAATTATCTATGTTACACTCACTACCAAATAAATAAAAAAACATGGGTTTTATGGGGAATTTGTTATACATGGACACTCTCCTATTGGCCTACCAAATCTACCTTCAAAAATACCCAGATTTGTAGACCTCTTCTCGTTGGCTGCATGAGGAGCAACTTTAACCTTGTAACAAAAACTCTCTAATCCATGATTTCAGTAATGCATTAGACCTAAGTTAGCTAATTTTGATGATATTTTACCTGTATTGATAGTGCCTAGTGTAGATTAGCATTTTACTCATTTGAGCCAAGTATGGGCTTTCAAAGAAGTATAAATTTGACAGTGTTTTATAATGTAAGGAGTTGATTGGGTTGGGATTTTTTGATAGCATATATTATATTGTACTCGACTGTAATATTTCTAGATTAATACATTATTTCATGTTCTATATACTCTAATGATCAAACCTCTTTAATATTGTAGGGGTTGTGAGTGAGGGAGGGCCCCCTTCATTCACAACTCCCTTAGTTGTGTGTGTGTGCATTTTAATTTCTGTTATGTAGTAATAATTCTTTCATTTAGCCAATGTACTATTTATGAAGTTTTTAGTAGAAATTATCAATTGATTAAATCATTCTATTTTTGTGTTAAATGTGTGAATTCCAATTTAGCCAGTTTGATTTGTATTGTTAAGTTGATTTCCTTCTTGTTGTAATTTTAATCTCCCATTTATTCTAATCACGTAAATAAGACTAACAGTTGTAGAGGGATGTTTAGATTTATTCCATAGACGTTGCTGTAAAATGTGGATTCAGAAAAGTGGCATTATTTTTATGAGTGATTGAGTGGTTTGATTAGTAAACATTTTAATTATTAAGCCTACATATATTTTTCACAACATCTCATACGCTTACCTGCCCTGGGTTGAAAATTTATAATTGACAAATTATAAGCCTATATTTTGACTCAACATTTTGGCGTCGTTGTCGAGGAGGTGGTAACGGATGATATTGAAAGTGTTTTTACGATTTTTTTTGTTATTTCAGATTTTTTCAAGACTATGGGAGTTGAACTGGTAAGATGCGGGGTAAGGCCTAAGCACCTACATAAGTCAAAATTTTTCCAAAGCCATGTCCTACTTGTTTGGTAAGTAGAATTTTTGAATTTGTTTGTATAGTATATTAATAGGGTCCAATATTTTCAATTATTTGTCATGGTGGGGTGAGCACCACTTCATTTACCAATACACTTTCCAGAACAAGGACATCTGCAACAAAAAAAAGGAAGGAAAAGAAGGATTACCTGAACAAGAGGTATGTAGTCTTGAGAGAGTTTGGTTGTTGATTCCAAACAAGTCAATACTTCTACAACAGAATATTTTTCTAGAAAATCCTCTGTTTCTTCCCATTTAGAACCTCCCCTCCCAAGGAAGTCAACATTGTTTCTCAGTGGTCATCTTGAAGAGGATTTCTTCATTAATCCTATTCAAGAACCAAAATTTGAAAACATTAATTCTGATGAATTTATATTTTACAGAGGTCCTTCTCTCTCTTTGTCGGATATGGCTCACGAAGAGGGTACTGGTAACACAAATGGGATGTACATTGAGAAAGAAGAGGAACTGGTTACCTTTGAATTCCCTATCAGGGAGATTGGTGGAGCAACTGATATGAAAAACATTCCTCCCTTTGCCTTGCCTAATTTCTGTGGTGCCTCTAGTGAAGATCTTACTGCCTTCTTATTTGGGCTCTATGTGTTATGAAAAAGTAATGTCTATTCTTCTAATGCTAAAAAGATGAAATTGTTTCCACCTACACTAAAGGATGCAACTCTTAGGTGGTTTATGGGTTTGGTTCCAAACTCCATTTCAACTTGGGATTAAATGAAGAAGGTAATCCTGAAGAAATACCAATTTTATTGTAAATATAAAGATCTAAGAGAAGAGAGTTTTGGCATGACTCAGAAGGACGGGGAGAGTCTATAGGACTTAGTGGAAATATTTCAATATAATCTACAGAGATCCAAGATAAATTCTCTAAGAAAAGAAACCAAAAGGAAAATTTTTCTTAGGGCAACTAGACCGGAATTTATAGATATTTTAAACTTAATGAGAGCATATGATGTATCAAAGTTGAGCGGTGATGATGTGTAGGAGATATTCAAGAGGAAATTCCAGGGTTGGATTTGGGCCAAGAAAAACTTCTTCGAGGATTGTCAAATATGTTTCTGGAAATGGATTAACCAGAACTGAAATGTGTAATTTATTTGAAAATTTTAAAACTAATATTATTAGCACTTTATGTTCAGAACTAGATGCTTTGCAGGCTAAGAAGAAGAAAGAGTAATTCGACAAAGCCATGGTTGTATTCTACTCCAACTAAAGGAATAAAAATTCTCTAAGGGAATACCCTAATAAAAACATAGAGGCATGTCAAATTTGTGAAGCTGAGAATTCCACCGATCAATGCCCTTCTCTTCCTGAAATTAAAGAAGCATATATAGTAGATCAGGGAGTTGTCAATGCACTCTATGAAATGGCACCTGAAAGACCATGGTAGCCACTTACCACATGTATGTTAGAGTCACATTTTCAATTTCGCTATGCTCAAAATCGGATGTGGAATATTCCAATTCCCTAGCAGCCTTGGCCTCCTCAACAACCTTGGTAGGGAAATTTTTCTCACCCCGCTGCTTAGAATTTTCCAGCTCAAAACTTTTATCCTCCACAACCCACACCGCAAAAAATTATATGGCCACAAAAAAAAATTTAGTTTCCTACCCCACCAAATCAACCTCGTCCCAGACAACTACATGCTCAGCCAGTGTCTAACCCCAACAATAAAACATGCAATTTTCTCACAATATTGGATTGGTCACTTATCCGACTTTTCCTATTGCACCACAACCACTATAGGAAATTTATGTTCCCATGTTACAGGAATTTCTTGTGTCACTGCAGTAAGTTTCTATTCCTGTGTTATTGAAATTTTCTATGTCGTTGCATGAAATTAAACTTAGATCGAGAAAGCTGGTAACTCAGCCTGAAAGAATTGAAAAGATTGTAGAGGAAGATACTCTGGAAATGCCTGAAGTTGAAACTACACCTGAAATAGTAGGAAAACCTACTTTATAGCTGCAAGAACCTTCCTCATCCCATACAGTTCAACCTCCTTTTTCTGAAGAGACTGGAAATGATATTAAAACAACCTGAGTTTGATCTTGTGTGTCAAATGAGAAATGTGTGCATTAAGATCCCACTACTACTAAAAATTAAGGATATCTCAATTTATGCAAAAATAGTGAGGGAGCTATGTACTAAGAAACTAGGAAGATAGAAGCGAGAACCCTCCATAATTCAAGTAGGCAGAAAGCTTATAAGTTTAATGTCCATCAAATTTCTTACTGAAAAATATGCAGACCTGGGAATCACTGTGGTCACCAACTTTATCAATCGGTATCCCATAAAGAACACTTTAATTGATTTAGGTGAAACCATTAATGTAATGAAGATGGAGAATTTATCTCATGTAGGATCCTTTGACTTATTACCTACTCCTACCATGTTATAATTAACATATAGGTCTAAGGTAAAGTTAAAGGGGGTATTAGAATACATTTTCATCTCATTAGATTCTTGAGAGTACCTTGTAGAATTTTATATTCTTCAGCCTAAAAACAACTTGGGAGGGCATCCTATGATATTTGGGAGGTCGTGGTTAGCCACGATATATGCCTACATAGGGTATAGGTCTGGAAACATGACCATCAATCATGGAGCTGAAACAAAGCACATAAATTTGTATCCCCCTGCTAAACCCCTCTTGAGATCAACAAATACAAATTGGGTTGAATAAGAGGAGCATGATTCTAAATGTACCAACCTAGTTTTAACAATTTCCCAAGCCATGTTCCTTAATGAAAATTCAAAATAAAATTTGATAGATTGTTGTATTTCTAATCCTTATTTTCCGTCGCATTTAGAAGGGAAGAATAGTTATAATTTAGATATCATTACTAATATGCAAGATTTTTATGAGCATAATACAGCAACTGAACTACATTCAACCCTCTTATCTGCATTTCTTTCATATTCCATGACTAAATAGGGGATTAAGGTAGCTAAAATTTTTCGTGGAAAATATTTAAACATTAATTCTACCTTAACTCATGAACAAGAAAAACAATTAATTCAAACATTGAAATTTTTTTCGGATACATTTGCATGGGAATATAGACATTAGGGGAATTCAATGAGATACATGCATTCATCATATTTATATACAATAAAATGCTAGGCCTATGAGACAGCCACAAAGAAGGATGAACCCTGCCTTAAGGGAAATTGTAAAAGATGAATTGCAGAAATTGTTAAATGTAGGGTTCATCTATCCTATCTCAGATAGCCAATGGGTATCTCCACTGGTTATTGCCCAAAAAAGAATGGTAAATGGAGAGTGTGTGTAGATTATAGGGAATCAAGAAAAGCTACATTAGAAGGCCATTTCCCTTTTCCTTTTACAAACTAAGTGTTGGACACTTTAGCAGGGAAAAGGTATTTTTCCTTCATAGATGGGTTTAGCAGATAAAATCAAATTAGGATAGATCCAGAGGACCAATAGAATACAAAATTCACATGTCCCTGGGGTACCTATGCATATAACGTATTACCATTTGGTCTATGGAACACACCAACCACATTCAAGCGGGTGGTCCTTGCTATTCTCTCTGACCTTCTGCATGATTGTGTGGAATTTTATATGGATGATTTTACAGTAATGGGTGATAGTTTTGAAGAGGCTTTACATAATCTTCAAATTTCTTTGCAGAGGTGTATAGAAACTAATATTTCATTAAGTAATGAAATTTTTTTTATGATTATGAATGAAGGTATTATTTTGTGTCATCATGTTTCTGTTGTCGGAATTAAAGTTGATCCAACAAAGATGGAAGTTATTGTAAGGATGTCTCCACCAACCAGTCAGAAGGGAGTTTGAATTTTTCTTGGATATGCGTGCTACTACAGAATGTTTGTTGAAAATTTTACAAAGGTAGCCTCTCCATTGCTTAAATTATTGACTAAGGAATATGAATTTCATTGGAATGATGAGTGTCAATTTGCATTTGATAAACTCAAGGGAAAGACTTCTTTAACACCTGGCTTAAGAGGGACGGATTGGAAATTACCCCTTCACATTTCCACTGATGCCTCTGATTCAGCGATAGGAGTAGTATTGGGTGAGAACGAGGATTTGGTAACCCATGCTATTTATTTTTTTAGTAAAAATTTAAATCCTGCAGAACTGAATTACACGGTAACTGAAAAAGAACTCCTTGCTATAATTTATGCTATTAACAAGTTTAGGCACTACATCACAACTTATGTGCTAGGTCCCTATCATACTAGTGTATCCCATTATTCTTGATAGTGTAGCCCCCTTATTGTTATTTTTTTACCCATGTAGTCCCCATATTGTTATTATTGTTCCCTTACATTATTATTGGTAGGTTGGCTAGGACTATATTGTGACCTCATGGAATCCTATATATGGAAGGAGGTTTTTTCATTTTTATCATCAAAGACTTGTTCATTTATGTAATGTAAAGGAGGTTTCCCCATCAAAGTGGCTTATTTCTATGGTGTTGATCTCTCTTTTCTTCTATTTGTGGAGCTAGTTTCATAACATTTGGTATAAGAGCTTTGGATTATAGGGTTTCGCTCCTCGAAACATATCATCATAGTATTTTCGCTATAAAAAATTTTATATGAAGTTTTTGAAGACGAAATTTTTATCACATGAATATGATATCCTTAGGAATTTCATGCAAAAACTTCAAATCTTGGATCACAATATTTTTGGAGATATGATCTGTGGAAGTTAGGGTTTTTGCCGGATCCTGAATTCTAAATGAGGTGACCTTGGGAAAATTTTCATAACTCTCTCTTTGAGAATTGGACTAGAAATCCATTATAGAAGGTCAAAATTGAACTGACTGTAGTTTCCTCTGTATAAATTTTAGAGCCGAAGGAGGAAATAGTGACACGTGGTACTCTGCACAAGTTTTCTCTATTTAACTAGTCCATAATTAGGTCATTGTGGGAGATTCAGCATAAATTTGTCTTAAAGAATCCCAATTAGGTCAGACCTATGGAATTCAAATAATATTCATAGGGATACTAGAGGAGAAAATTTCAGATATTCAAGATCCAAAATCACAGAGATAATTTAGTTTCATTATCGAGCTCCTTAAAAGAAAGAAAAAGGTGTGTATTTTTTTTTTTAAATTGCAAAACGTTTGTTTGAAAAAGTAGTTTGATGTGATTCTAGGGGCATATTGAAGACTTTTTATCAGTATTGGGTCGTATAATTCCTCCCAAAAATAATTCCACACCCATTAAGCCCTCAGAAAGCTCTACTACGATGCATGAAGAGGAAGAATTGCAATATGAGATATCAAGATTACAGTACCAAGTGCAACAAATTTCAATGTTACAAAGATAAATCAAAGATGACATAGATTATTTAAAATAAAAAAGGGAGGCTATGTTGGATGGTTTGAAGGATCAAATGAAAGCTAGTATGGATGATAAAATAATGGAAGATCACATCGAGCATCAACAACAAGTTCTCTAACTCTCAAAGGATAACCTAACTCTGGTGCAGAATCGAATGAAACGACAGGAAGATCATCATCACAGTGAAAGAATTTTTGAAGCAGTCACAGAAACAAGAACCTGAAAACTACCAAATTGATCAATTTTAGAGTATCTCAGCAAGTGAAATAACTTACTCATTGAAGATTCCACATGTGAGGATGATAATTTTATATAGAAGCATCCAGAAATAATGAAGCATTGAGGGAAACACTTGTTTGAAGGAGAGGGGCATGTTAGGTCCCTATAATACTACTGTATCCCCTTATTGTTATTAGTGTAGCCCCCTTATTATTATTGTTTTACCCCTATAGCTCCCATAGTTTTATTATTGTGCCCTTAAATTATTATTTTTAGGTTAGCTAGGATTATGTTATGACCCCATGGACTCCTATATATAGATGGATGTGTTTTCATTTGTATCATCGAAGAATTGTTCATCTATGTAATGTAAAGGAGGTTTCACCCTTGAAGTGGTTTATTTCTAAGGCATTGATCTCTCTTTTCTTATATTTTTGGAGCTAGTTTCATAACATTATGAAGTTTTTGTACACATTGATCATTCTGTAATTCGATATCTCAGGAATAAACCAGTCACTAGTGGCAGGATCACTAGGTGGATTTTTCTGTTGCTGGAATTTGACATCACAGTATTGGACAGACTGGGAAAATAAAATCAGGTAGTTGATTTCTTATCTAGGCTCAACCATGTAGGTGAGGATGTTACTCTTAATGATAGCTTTCCCAATGAAAATTTGTTTTCTATTTCTTTCAAAACACTTTGGTTTGCAGATATGGCCAACTACCTTGCTACAAGAAAGTTGTCACCCTACTTTTCATCTGATCAGAGAAAGAGGATTATTAAAAAAAGTGTTGATTACTATTGTATTAGGGGAGATATATTTTTCACTAGACTTTATTTTATTATTTGTAGGTGTTTCAGGGAGGATGAGATCTATGACATCTTGAGGGCCTGTCATGATGAACCTCATGCAGGAAACTTTGTAGACAAGCGGATAGCCTATAGGATCCTCTGCTCAGGTTACTACTGGCCAAGTCATTTCAATTATGCAAAGGAGTATGCTTGGAAGTGTGATAATTGCAAGAGAATGGGGAAAACTATACAATAAGACAAGATGCCTTTGCAACCATAGGTTCTCATAAAACCCTTCGAGAGGTCGGATCTTGTTATTTTAGGCCCCATAAATCCTATATCCAAAAGGTAAGAAGTATATTTTTTTTTGTATTGATTATGCTACAAAGTGGGTGGATGCAAGAGCACTACCTAGAGCAATGGAGAAAGCAGTGGTAGATTTTCTTTTCTCTGATATTTTTGTAATATTTGGAGTACCTAGGAGATAGTTATTGATAAAGGTGCTTAGTTTGTGTCAAATATTATGCAGGGAATTGTGCAAAAAAACTAGATTACTCATGGGAAGTCAACCCCTTACCATCCATAGGCCAATGGGGAGGTGGAAACAACAAATAAAGTGTTGGAGACAATCATTACCAAGGCAGTGCAATTACATAACAAGGATTGGTCTGATCGACTTCCAAAGGCATTGTGGGCTTACATGATCACATGGAGAAATACCACTGAATTCTCTCTATATGAATTGGTGTATGGAAAGAAATTTTTATTTCTCATTAAATTTTATATCAGAACTTTCAAGATGGTCGCATATTTGGCTATCGACCTTGATGAAGCTCAATAGCAGAGAATCTTGTAGCTCAATGAGTTGGATGAGATTAGGTAGGATGCTTTTCATCATAAAGAATTGATCCAAAAAAAATGGGCTAAATGGCACGACATATACATTAAAAATAAGCAATTCAAAGAGGGAGACTAGGAATTGTTGTATGATTTAAAATTTAAGAACTTTAAAGGGAAATTAAACACACATTGGCTAGGCCCCTATGACATTGAGAAAGCTTTTGATAATTGATTTTTTTAGGTTAAAACTATTGATGATGGGAATGTTACCTTCTTGGAGAATGGGCACAGAATCTAGCTATACCAAAAATCTGAATCTAAGGAGGAATTTGTGGAAGAAATTGTGAAGAAGAAAGAGCAGGAGATGGAGAGAGGGGCATTCATCCCTTCCACTACCTCTTCCTAATTTTCCTGTTGACACAATGAGATCAATTTTTTCCTCCTCATGCTTTGTAAACTAGGAGAGGAATGTCTATTGGGTACATTTTTATTCCCTTTTCCAGGCCCAATGGACTAGTTAAGGAAAATAATCCCCCTTGGAGTCATATTTTTCAATAGTTTAGACTTTCTAAAATTGAAATTTGGCGAGCATGGACTGCCACTAGGCTCATTAAAAATAGAGGTCAATAGATTTTTTTGGATCCTCTCAATAAATTATGTTTTTCATTTAATCTGTGGATTGCGTGTGTTGGACTCATGTGGGATTCCTTAAGGCCCTCCTTCCAATAATCTAGGCCCATCGACATCAGAAAATTATCTGGGTGCAAAATCTGAGCCTTATGATGCCTTGAAGCCTGTATGCCCTAATTATATGCTATCTCACCAGTAACAATGGGGAATCATTATCACTCCTTGAGTGTTGGATCCTATAGGGGGTTCCACACCAGCTCATAAACTCACACCTGATATGGTGCATCAGGGTACCTTGGTCCTCACACTCATTAATGGTGATGTGCCTCGCATTGGTTAACATTTGACCTCAATGGATGGTAATCCAATGAAATCATTGCACATTCAACATCAACACCTTAATTCATGTGAAATGAGTTGTACATAACCAGGGAGAAATGATTTTTCTGCAGAAGAATCTCCTGGAGAATGTTAAGCAGTCATGACTTCAATTCCTACAACAACACCTTGCTTTCCTAAAGAAAAAAAACCATAGAAAGAAGATTACCTTAAATTATTTGATAAATTATTGGCAGTTTTATTATTGGTCGAAGTCATGAATTGTGTGATCATACATATGAAGTAATTTTGAGTGGATTATCATTCCAAGAAACAAGCAAATTTCATCGGAGGAATAGATTGTTGTGAGGTATATTCAGTAAGGTAAAATAATTGACAAGAAACTTGAGGTAAGAGGTAATGATGCTAAAATTTTAAAAATATGTATAGTTGAAGCTATGGTAACCCTTGCAGCAAAACATGGTCGTAAACCATTGCATCATAAATGAAGCTCCACGCCCTATCATCATGATTCTAACATGACCTGTAAATGTACTTCCTGTATCCATTCCGTAGGTCAGATCATTATGATAATCAAGATCACAACTTGCTTTGAAATATCCATCATCTCCTATGTTTCCAATTTAAACATCTCGTTGTCGAATGATCCATTACATCTTCTAAAAAATCACACTTTTGTGAGCGTCATCCATTTTGTCTCTCCCATTTTTTCTTGACCATGTCAAGACTGCGTGCCCCTGTTCAGTTTGAGCCACAAGGCCCTACACTATTGGAAGATAATCCTCACAACAAGGTGAGATTGGAGAAATCTGAGTGTTTTCCATTGTTTCAAAAGTCCAGTGGCTACAATTCTTAAGTCATGAAATTGATTTCCCTGAATCTAAACGATGATAAGCCATGGATCGAGAACATTTAGTTCTGATTAAAAGTATCTAGTGACCTATGCACATGAGATATCATAGGACGGGGAACATTGGTTTAAGAATAAATGCTTTAATAAGGGAATTTTTGCGTCCTTTCTCAAGAAAGAGCATCAAAATCCTAATTAGAGAAAGGGGATTCCACAAGAATTTTTGAGAAGTAAGTATGACCACATATTATTTTTCATGTAGAAGTATATAAGATGTGACAGTCACTTTTGGCTCAAGTTTTTATTTCACATTCAAATTCTCTGACATTTTCGGGACAAGCCTTTGAATTTTCCATATCATTTGAAGAAGTCCCTAATGAAAATGTCTATGGCTACTAAAGAAAATAAATTCCACTTTTATGAAAACCTCTATCACCATCGACTTGTAATATCATATTAATGGAGGTTTTGCAAAAGAATAAAAAGATGTGGGAGGATTTTCTGGCAGAGAATTATTTCCTGGGGGAAAAAAACTATGATCCTTCGGAGCCCTGGGAAGTAACCCCCTAGAAGAAGCATTATTTAGAAGATTTAGAGGATGTTATCATTGTGATCATATTTTCATAATAGGCCTTGAGAAAGGAGAAATAAGATCTGAAAGAGAAAAACCTTCGTATGTAGAAAGAGCATGGGGAATGTCACGAGAAGACAGTCCAAATTATGAAAAGGAAGCAATCTTAGATTGACCATCTGAAGAAGAAAAATGAGATTTACATGGGTGAGTTTGAACTAGAGTCAAGAATATCCCACGTGGATCATTTCGTTGTAGTAGCTACAACCAAGGGCAAAGACTAATTTCATTTTTTTCAGGGTGCAACATTTTTTGCTTGCATAAAGGACATGCAAGACAAGAAGTGCTGGCAAGATGTTGAGTCCCAATTTAGCCTAATTTTGACACCTTTCCTACAACTTATATCTCCTATTTTTACATCTCCTTAACCAATAATATGCTTTATTTGGTTATATCAGCTAGGTTTTGGTGAAAAAGGGTACTATAGGCTTGAGGTATGCAAATTAACATAAAAAAAGTATGATTTTTACCTTTAATCTTAATTATTCCTTAACTAGTTGTTTCCTGATTGAAATTATCATGAAAACTGATCTAATAATCCTATGTAGATTTTATTTGATCTGAAACAACCCCTAAATTCTTGAAGACAGCTCGTGTAGCTGCATTTCCTACAAATGCCCTATGAATCCTGTAGCGGATTTCTTGCCGCGGCTCTTCCTACAACAGAATTAGTGGTAAGCTATGTTAGACTCACTACCAAATAAAATGAGTACATGGGTTTCGTGGGGAATTCATCATACATAGATTATTTCCTATTGGTCGTGTCAAATGTTCCTTCAAAACTACCTAGATTCACAAACCTCTTCTTGTTGGCCGCATGACGAGTAGCTTCAACCTTGTAACGAAAATCATCTAATTCATGTTTTCAGTCATGGATTACAACCAAATTAGATAATTTTGATGATATTTTACATGTATTGATAGATCCCAGCTCAGATTATCATTTTCCTCGTTCAAGCCAAATATGGTCTTTAAAATTTGTATAAATATGATTGTGTTTTATGATATAAGGAGTTGGTTGGGTCAAGATTTGATGATAGCATATACCAGATTGTACTCGACTATAATATCTCAATATTAATACAATATTTCATGTTATTTCTACTCTACTGAGCAAGCCTCTTTAATATTCCAGTGGTTGTGAGTGAGGGACGACCCCATTCATTCACAACTCCCTTAGTTGTGTGTGTGTGTGCATTTTAATTTCTGTTATGCAGTAATCATTCTTTCATTAAGTTAATGTAATATTTCTAAAGTTTTCAACAACAATTATCAATTGATTAAATGGTTTAGTTTTTTTGTTAAATGTGTGTATTCCATTTGATCGAGTTTGATTTTCATTGTTAAGTTGATTTCCTTCTTGCTGTAAGTTTGATCTCCTATCTTTTCTCATCACATTAGCAAGAATAAGATAAACTGTAGTGGGATGTTCAGATCCACTCCATGGGCTTTGCTGCAAAATGTGGATTTAGAAAAGAGGCATTATGTTGATGAGTGATTGATTGGTTTGAGTACTAAATGCTTGAAGTATTAAGCTTGCATATATTTTGCACAACATCTCATAAGCTTACCTGCCATGGGTTGACAATTTATGATTGAAAAATTATAAGCCTATAATTTGACTCAATAGGATCAAGAAATATAAAAAGATTTTTTTTATCAATAGCAAAAATTTCATCAATATGCTTCCTTGTTTTCATCTGAATCTAGTTATTAACATACATTTTAAGAGCCCTAGACTTAATCCATCATCTAACCAAATTTTCCAACAAGTATATTTCTCATCCAGATCACCTCACATACTACTTGACTTGCACTGATGCATTTTTCTTCTGCCGAGTTGAGCGATACAAATCTTTGCTTCCTGTTGTACGAGGAAGTAACTACGGACCCAATACTAAAAATTTCACTTGATGTACTCTTTCGGTTTGATTGAATTCACGCCTAATATTCATTTGTGAAGCCACACACCTTCACTCCCTTTACATGTTTGTACAATAGTCCAAACTAGGTAGTGGCTATGAGGTACCATAAAACATGCTTAGCCTCCTTGCAAAATATTTTGGTTAACCATAACATGGCTCAGCTAGTTGACTACATAACACATATATGTTCATGTGTCCACAAGATACATGAGTCAACCCATTAGCTACTAATAAATGGTAGCATCCACTTCTTCACCTGAAGCGACATCCTCATTCCTATATTTAGTCACTAGATGTGTCTCCACGGGTTTAGAACTCTTCATGAAAAATCATTGTAGTATCTCATTTTCATACTTTCCTTGAGAAACAAATAGTTTCCCATCACCTTAACATACTTCCAACCAAAGGAAGTAGTGCATGAGACCTATTTCCTTCATTTAAAATTCCCTTGCAAGTTGCAAGTTCCCATTCGAGACCGTAAAATTCTCACTTGAGTGTGCACACATGAGAATCTTGATCAAATGTCTCAAAACATTATGGTTTCTCGATGTAAAATCCATCCTAAATAACCCCATTTAAAAATGTTTTTTTTACATCCATCTAGTTGATCTTTTGGAACCCCATCCAGAAAGCTACAGAAAAAATTGATCTAATTGATGAGTACCTTTCTAGAGGATAAAATTTCTCCTTATACTCAATTCCATCATGTTGAGAGTACCCCTTGGCCACAAATCTAGTCTTATACTTCTCTATGCTTTCGTATGCTCCCTACCTCACCTTGAATATCCATCTCAAATGTAACAACCCTGGTAAACATTTCGTATAATAAAAGATAATAAAGGAAAAATAATAACCATTGTTAGGGGACACTTATTCCAAGACGAATTTTAGGAAACAAAATATTAGTGTGGGTGTTCATTTCAGTTATTATGGCTAAGGAAACTGGAAAAGGAAATGGAAAAGTATTTGGAAAAGAAAAGTGGCATTAATTGGAAATTTATTTTTGAAAATAATGGAAATTAGGAGAAAAGGAAGGTGAAAGGTCACAGGTTTCATGTGAGGAGTAAAATGAAGGAAAGTAATGGAAAATGAGGAAAATATAGGTTTGATTAATAAAAGGTCTTATGAGGATCATTTGGTACCTTTTTTTAGTTCAATTTTAGAGCTCTTTCTCTATTATGTCTCTAAAACACTCTGGACACTTAGAGTTTTCTTGGAGCATTTTAGCATTGGATAAATAAATGAAAAGAAGGATAATAGGAAGTAGAGATAAATCAAGGAAAGTAGGATCAAGCAGCTATAATGGGATTATTTGTAGGTATCAATTTATATTTGTGGTTTCCCTACTATATTTTGGAATACATGGTGTTGCAAGTGTGTTCTTGTTTCTATTTATGTCATGGGTATGATTTTTTCGAGTTGTGATGGTGTTTCCATCCTAGCCTTTCCATTTATGGATAGCCATGGTGTGATGGGTTTCTCATGTTTTGGTCGAGCAAAATTTTCAGATGGATTCGAAGTGGACTGAGGTGGATCTTTGAATGAAAGAAAACATGGCCTACTAACACATAAAATAGACTATGGGTTGCAATAAACCATATTTTTTGTTTCCTTAGTGAGACTAGGAAGCCTAAACTAGTGTAAGGCGAGATGTATGGTAAATTCGATAGGTGGGTGCTCTCCATTAGGCTTAGGAATCTCGTGATGGGATATACAGTAAATATTGGAGGGTGGAGTCTCAGTTAGGGCCTAGCAGTCCAGTGTAGATTGCGATAAAGCATAGAGACTAGGAAACAATTAAATTCCTCATGGTGTAGGTGGAGAAATTCAGTGGAATCCATGATTTTTTGGCCTAGTGATCTGGTGAAGATCATTGTAAAGCTTGTTATCACATGTTTATTATTTTGGCCTAGGGTCGAGTGAGGATTGTGATAATATGACTTATATTGATGGGGGTGAGGTTGTTTAGCCTCGAGAATGCCTAGATGGTTCTTTTCCTTTGAGTCCCACATTCATGCTTGGAATATGGCATGAGTTTGATTGGCTGAAGAGATATTTTGCTAAGCAAATATATGGTCAGGTGGAACGTGGTAGTCCCATAATAGGATTGATTTTCCATTCATGAATAAGAGTTCCTTTCCTTGTTAATTTAATTCTAAACATATTGGATTATATGTAGCACTCATGCATGTCATATCGTTAGTATTTTATTTTTTATATGTTGGTTATGGATGTATTTTATGACAATGAAATTTGTGGCTCTCATAATGTTTTCATTTGTAAATGAATGAGCAATGAATACATGACCTAATAAATGATAATGAAATTAATAATATAAGGTAAAAATGCTTCTCATCGATTCTCAGATAAGTATGACACCCCTACGCTGAAATTTGTGGTTTAAACCTGTAGATTACATATTTTTGACATGTTTAACGAAATGACTCTCTTGGCTAGTAAGGGTCCAGTCAAGTCCTTTTTCAAGTAATTTCATTTATTCATTATTTAATTGTTATATTTCATTCTTGAAAGTGTCATGGAGTTTTGGGCAGTGACTTGAGCCTCGTGCCTAGAAATGCGGCACAAAAATCAAGGTTGCAGTCTCATAACTACCTAGGAAATTTCTCAGTCATATGCATATCCATGAGATGCGAGAGATTGGAGTTTTCTGGTTACACTCTTTCCCATGTCAAGGGAGTGACTTGAGAATTGATGCACTAAAAGGTAAATTTTTTTCCAGAGCCAACATCTAGGAATGTTTGGATGGATCCTAGGTGTCTTGTATGGGTACAGAAGGTTTGTGAAGTTGTGTGGTGTCATTTACAATTCCTTAAGGTGAACTAGGATTTGAATCAGATCATATTAACCTCTCCTCACATGTTTACCCCAATTGGTCTCTTTCTTTGGAAGATGTGGTAGGATGGTTTTACATCGAACCCACTACTGATTTATCTCTTGGTATTGAGACCACTTCCTAAACATTTTTCTTTAAAATTGATTCATATTCCTCAACCACTACATAAATAAATATAGGTTTTTATAGTACTTCCTCTAAATAGGATGGCTTATTCATTAGAGACATGTATCCAATGTACCACTCAGGTGACCTCCTTTTCCTATGAAAATTTGAAGGAGGTCGCACATTCTCCCTCGCATCCTTCACAAGTCTATCATATTCCCTGGTTCCTTTTCTTCTTTCTTTGGATGGTTCTAATTGAGTGGAGGTCCCCATGCCCCGATCCTTAATTTGAATCTACTCCAATTCCCAAGGTTACTTGTTTGGAGCTAAGAGCTCCTCTTATCATGGGATCTGAATCTCCATGTCAATAGATCACTGCATCAGTTTTTCCTCATCAAAATTTACATCCCTTCACACAACTATCATTATGAGGGATCGCATGTACACAAGGTAGTTCTGGGGAGTTTTTATGTAACCCACAAATACCCCAAATTCTATGGTCGACTCAAGATTCTTCCATGATTCTTTGGATACATGGCACTAAATAGAGGCTCGAAAATCGTTGAAGTGTAACACATTTGGATTTATTCCTGAGAAATCCTCCTCTGCTGTAATAATGGCAATAATCTGATGAGGACACTGGCTCTGCAAATAGACTTTTTTTTCCATGCCGCAACACACTAATGAAAATGTATGCCTTGGCCATGCAACATGACCCTCTCCACTTCCACAATGCTACAATTATTTCTCTCAGCCATCTCATTCTCTTGTGGGTTGTGGCGTGTTGTCAAATCGCATTGAATTCCTTCTTTCACACATTTTTTTATAAATTCATTAGAAACGTACTCACATCCATTGTCGGTCTAGAGAGCCTTCACCTTATTTCTGGTATATTTATCAACCAATTCCTTTAATTCTATGAAGTTCGAGAATGTCTCATATTTCTTTTGCATGAAGAAGATCTAACAATTATGCGAGAATTCATCAATACAAATGACAAAATATTTGTGTTTCAGAGTGGAGGCTATCACGAAAGGTCCAAAGACATCATACTGGTTCCTCTCTAATATTTTATGTGTTTTTTTGTCCCGATCATGAAATGTGGATTTTGTGTACTTCCTAAGGGTACATCCTTTCCATACATCCTGCTGCTCAAGTTCTCTTTTAGGGAGGGCAGTGCCTATTTGATGAATAATATTCAAGGAAAAATGATGTGAATTTCCAACTCTTATGTGCCAAATTTCAACAACAAAACAACCCTTCACTTTCTCCACCTTATTTCTTAATGCAGGAGAGTCTTCCAAATCTAGCTTATACAGGTTCTTCATGCAAACCTCGATTTGATTCACCCATCTATTGGCTTCATCTCTGAGAAATTAATCTCCTTTGCTAAATATCATATCATAACCATGATATTCCAAAAATATAAAAAATATGAGCTTTCTCTTTAGTAAGAGTGTAATATTCCTTTTCAGGAATTTCTGCAATATCTCCAATGAGGACGTTGTATAAGAAAAACCATGCAATAAAAATGCATAAAATGAATTGGATCCTCTTATATATGTTTTATCTAGCTTAAATATAGAATGGAGTCAGAAAAAAATCATCCTAGCTACATTAAAAAAATCTGCCTAGCTCATATATGCCTAAAAACACCCCAATCCCGCAACTTCATAAAATAGAACTGCTGAAGACTGCAAAAACGTAATTTTTATTATGAAATCTGAAGAAAAATATGGTTTGATACAGATTTTGATCTTTCATTAATAAAGGAATCAGAAATAAGAGGTTTGACCTCTTTTACAAGCACATCAGAACACCCTGGCAAGGGTTTCTAGCAAAATAGCAACACAAAATGCAGCACTGCAGAAAATAACATTGTACCCAAAAAATTTGTATTATAAAATACTAAATATAATCTTAAATAGAAAAATAATACATAAATTTTCCCAAGGCCACCCTCAATAGACCTCCCGAAGTGAAATAGACAACCTCCTCCTCTGAAACAAGCATAAAACAAGAGGGTTTCACCAAGCCGCTGCTGCTGCAAAAAGAATGTAGTTACTCGAAGTGACTGCACTGTATCTGATGCAGAATCTATATCCTCAAGAAAAATGATGAAAATTAAGCTCTGGACCTCCTCCTTAGATCTTCCAATCAGCTAGACCAAAGGTAAAGATGTAATTCCCGCATGAGAATTATTTCCACTAAACAGTGTTGCAGCTCTGGCTAAACAGCTGAAGCTTGAAATTAGTCATTAGACAAAAAAAAATATGAATAATGAATGCCTTCTTTTCTTCTATCTCCTCCTTCTTATCCTTGGTGAGCTTTCCAACCCCAAACCCCACTCATTGGTGATGTGACTTCCTTAAGAAGATTCCCCTTTCAAAGCTGCACTGTCGTAGTAGCTTTCCCTCCTCTTGTGACAATGCTATTTACTTGGTAAACTGGATCTAGCTCATTTCTTTTCCCTTCTTTTGCACCAAATTGGCTTTATTTTTTCCTCCTAATCCAATCCCTTTTCACACTGGGATATGTTTTATTGTCTTCCCTACTTCTTATTTCAAAAATGGAGCAGTTATAATATTCCAAGTAGAAGTGGCTAATTGGGAATATTAAAATCCTCCCCGCTCAAAATTTGCTTGCCCACAAGCAATAGTAAAGAAGGATGCTGCAAGATCTTCTCTCCCTCCCAAGTGGCATCCCCATCTGGTAGATTCCTCCATCGAATCAAATATTCCTTGATGAGTCTGTTTCTTAGCTGCCTCTCCCTTGTGTCTAAGATTGCTTCTATCTGGGAGATTAAGTGGCCCTCATCATCAATAGGGGGGATATCCATGTTGGCAACTACATTCCTCCCAATGGCCTTCTTGAGGCAAGATACATGGAAGATATTTTGGATCTTGCTCCCCTTAGGAAGCTCCAACTCATATGCTACCTTACTGATACATTTGACCACCCTATATGGCCCATAAAAATGTTGTTTTAACTTCTCAGCTCCCTTCTTCTTGAGTGTGTAATGTTTGTAAGGCTGAAGATGCAGATAGACAAGATCTACCACCCCAAACTATCTCTCTATCTGACCATGGTCTGCATACATCTTCTGCTAGTTCTGGGCAGTGGAAATGTTGTCTTTGGGTGCCTTAAGTATATTTTGGTTCTCCTGAATCCATTCCTTTTCCCTTGGAGCTTTAATTTCCCCAAACATAACATTAACAAATGAGAGTGCCTCATACCCATATAAGGCTCAGAATGGAGTCATGCAAATAGAAATATGGTGAGTAGTGTTGTAAAAATAATCTCCCAAGTGGAGCCAACGCAGCCAAGATCTTTGCTACCCTACCACAGAGTTCCTCAAGTAGCCTTCTAGCCACTTTTTCACTATCTCGGTCTGTCCATTTGTTTTGGGATGATAGCTAGTGCTTGGAGTAAAATCAGTCCCCACTAACTGGAAAAGTTCCTTCCAAAAGCCACCCATGAAGCGGTTGTCCCGATCACTCACTATGGTCCTTGGGAGACCATGGAGTCTAAATACATCTCTGAAGAAGAGCTGAGCTACCTGTGAAGCAATATAATGTACAGAAATGGCAAAGAAATGAGAGTGCTATGTTAGTTTATCAACAACAACAAAGATACAATCCTTACCCTCCACTGTCGGTAAGCTAGTGGTGAAGTCCATAGAGATACTTTCCCACTTCCCATATAGAATAGGTAGTGGCTGCAATAACCCAACAAGGTGAGTGTGTTATCCCTTATTCTATTAACAAATGGTGCACTCTCTGACATGTCGGAGCACATCCTCCTTCAGACCCTTCCATGAGAATATCTCTCTGATATCTTTGTAAATATTTGTGAAACCTTGATGCCCGACAAGTGGGGAATCATGTGATGCTAATAAGATCCTCTTCTTGAGCTTGTAATTATTAGCCAAGAAGATCCGGTCCCGGTAATAGATGACCTCATCCATCACTCTAAACCTCTCATTTGATACCACCCCATCAAGTATATCACATGAAAATTCATCTTTGGAATACTCAACTAAAAATTTGAGCTTTCCAATCTGCATCCATGCCCCTCAAAGACAGCGTTGTAGGCCTTCTGGATAGTGCATCAGCTACTACATTGTTCTTTCCATTGACATATTCTATGTCAAAATCATAAGCTTGTATTTTTCTAACCCACTTTTGTTGTCTCTCCTAGAGTTGTCTCTGTTCAAGGAAGAATCTAAGACTGTTATGATCAATCTTCACCTTCAACTTATTCCCCACCAAGTATTGTCAGAATTTGGCTAATGCATGCATGATAGCTAACACTTCTTTATCATAGATGGGGTATAACCTCTCATGAGGGAGAAACTTCCTACTCTCAAAGGACATAGGATGGTCACCTTACATCAATACTGCCCCAATACCTTCACCTGATGCATCACATTCTAGCACAAAAGGTTGAGAAAAGTCAGGAAAAACCAAAATAGGAGAACTACTCATTACCTCTTTAGGCTTATCAAAAGCCCTCTGCATTGTAGGTTTCCAGTGGAAAGCTCCCTTATTTGTCAAGTCTATGATTGGTGATCCTAGTTGTGAAAATCCTTTCACAAACTTTCGATAATAAGTGCATATGCCCACAAACCCTCTGAGGTCTGTAACATTCCTGGGTTCAGGCCAATCTCTGATAGCCTGGATCTTCTCCTCATGTACTATCACTCCATCCACTCCTGTGATATGCCCCAAATACAACATCTTTGTGAGGCCAAATTCAGATTTTGGGAGCTTGGCATAGAATTGCTACTCCTTGAGGATATGTAAAACTGTCTCAATATACTACAAGTGATCCTCCCAAGTGCGGTTGTAGATAAGAATATCATCAAAGAAGGCTAATACAAACTTTCTCAAATGACTACGAAAGATGTGGTTCATGCAGGATTGAAAAGTTGTTGGAGCATTAGACAATCGAAAGGGCATTACCAAAAACTAAAAATTCCCATAGTGACATCTGAATGCTATCTTGGGGATATCTTGCTCCCTCACCTTGATTTGATGATATCTGGATCTCAAATCAATATTGGAGAAGTATTTCGATCCCCTCAACTCATCCATGAGTTCATCAATCCTGGGTATAGGGTACCTGTTCTTCAAAGTCTTCTAGTTCAAGGCCTTATAATCAATGCACATTCTCAATGTGCCATCTTTCTTCTTTACCAAAACCACAGAGGAAGAAAAAGGACTAGTACTAGGTCGGATGTGTCCTAGAGCTAGCAGCTCTTGGATATCTCTCTCAATCTCATCCCTATAAGCCTTGGGGTGCCTATAAGGAGTGGTGATTACTGCTTGGATCCCTTGTTCCAACTCAATGGTGTGTTCAAACCCTTGGTTAGGAGGTCTCCCTGGTGGGATATCTCCAAATACTATAGAATACCAGTCTAAGAGAGACTGAACATCTAGATGCACTAGTGAATCCTTGCCCTTCACCTCTAATATATGCAGTCCACTTCCCATTCAAAATCCCCTCTACATAGATCTGCCTCCATCTTGTGTGCTGAAACAACCTGGGGGGGTATGTGTTTATACCCGTGATCTTTTGTTGCTGGCCATCCTTCCCTCCTATCCCTTCCATCTCCAAGGTTCTCCAGTTAGTGGTAACTCTACCAAGAGTGATTAACCACTAGAATTCCAATATGACATTGGTGTCTGTAATTTCTACCACAAAGAAGTGTTCTATCAATGTGTAAGTCCCTGTGGTAATGGTTAGTGCCGAAACATACTTGGCACATTGCAGGGTCATAGCTCTTGGGACCAAAACTAAAAATCCCTCAAACTCCTCCATGTGGATTCCTCTCCCTTGTACCATCTATGCATCAATAAAATTATGAGTGGCTCCACTATCTATCAACACAGAAACTCTTTTCCCCATGATAGTACCTCTCACCTGCAAGGTTAGATACTTTTGGATTCCTCTTAACACTACAATAGCTCCCCCTCTTGGAGCAAAGTCTTCCATGGATTGTACAACACTGGCATCCTTCTTGGAGAAGGTATTGACATGATGTGTCCTTCCTGCAACACATTCTCCCTCCAAATCCTGAACATGGATTGTCTTCCTTGGTATTGAGTAAGTCTCCTCCCGCAAACAATTTCTTTCCCTGGGCAAGGTGTGTTGTAGATCTCTAGCTTTCTCCACAGCTTCAAGGAGTGTGGTTGGTTTAGTGGATTTTACCAATCCTTGCAATAGTTCAGCCATCCCATTAATAAACATGCATACCTTCCTGCTATAGTGAGGTTGGATACCATCAGTGAAAACTGCAAATAGTCAACAATATAATCCTCAAGATCTCCCTCCCCCGTGAGCTTGGTTAACTTGGCAAAGTGGGCTTCCGGATCTCTTGGATCAAACCTCTACACTGGCTTCTTGGTGAAAGTTAGGTATGAAGTGATATGATGATGCCCAAGTGTGTTCATTCTATAAAACCACCATTCTTGAGCTTCCCCTTCTAGGTGTAGTGCAACTATCTTGATGGATTCTATTTCAGAAACCTTGCTAAGATGGAAGTATGTGTCCAGCTTCTCCACCCAAGCCTTGGTTGTGCACTTAGGTGTCCCATAAAATGTGGGCAAGAAGAACCCTACCATACTATGCCATAGGGATGATCCTTGCATCAATTTCTCCTCCTTTTGATGAGGATTACTCCTCCTCCCATCCTTGATCTGGCAAAACTCCTGAAAGCTCAAGTGCTACTTGAACCCTTGAGATTGGAGTTTATATTCTTCAAAATATTCTCCCAGGGTCCCCTCCTTATCTCATATAGTTATAAATGAAGGCATGGTAGAGAATTGTGATGCATCTAAATGCCCCATGCCATTTGCAATGTTGGTGCTTGTCTCATGGAAAAACTATATAGAATCCTCTTCATGTCTCATCTGCTTGAGGTCCCATGGAATGTTTTGTAGGGTTTGAAGTATGATATTTAAAATTTATTCCTTCTCCATGCTGAAGATAAATCTTCCAAACAAGTTGAGCCAAGAGCAGAGCT
Organism: Pinus albicaulis; assembly: GCA_034641835.2. Taxonomy (NCBI): domain Eukaryota; kingdom Viridiplantae; phylum Streptophyta; class Pinopsida; order Pinales; family Pinaceae; genus Pinus; species Pinus albicaulis. The sequence goes on from CM076583.1 coordinate 390,030,128, forward strand.
CTGATACCACTGTAATATTCCTTTTCAGGAATTTCTGCAATATCTGCAATGACGATGTTGTATAAGAAAAAAATGCAATAAAAACATAGAACAGGACTTGGATCCTCTTATATATGTTGTATTTAGCATAAATGTAGAATGGCATCAGAAAAAATCATCCTAGCTACATTAAACAGACCTCCCCAACTCATATATGCTTAAAAACACCCCAATCCCGCAACTTCATAGAATAGAACTACTAAGGACTGAAACAACATAATTTTTATTATGAAATATATCAAAAAATATGGTTTCATACATATCTATAGCTTCCATTAATCAAGGAATAAAAAATAAGAGGTTTGAACTCTTTTACAAGCACATCGAAACACCCTGGCAAGGGTTTCCGGCAAAATAGCAACACAAAATGTAGAACTACAGAAAATAACATTGTACCCAGCAACTATGTATTATAAAATACTAAATTTAATCTTAATTAGACAAATAATAAAGAAATTTTCCCAAGGCCTTCCTCAATATACCTCCTGGAGTGAAATAGACACCTCCTCCTCCGAAACGAGCATAAAACAAGAGGGTTTCACCCAGCTGCTACTGCTGCTGCAGAAATGACACAGTTACTAGAAGTGACTATGCTGTATGTGATTCAAAATGGATATCCTCAAGAAAATTTATTAAAATTAAGCTCAAGACCTCCTCCTTAGATCTCCCAATCAGCTAGACCAAATGTAAAGATGGAATTCCCGCATGAGAATTCTTTGCACTAAACAGTGCAGCAACTCTGGCTAAACAGTTGAAGCTTGCAATCAGTCATAAGATAAAAACAAATATCAATAATGAATGCCTTCTTTGCTGCTATCTCATCCTTCTTATCCTTGGTGAGCTTTCCCACCCCAGACCCCACTCATTGGTGATGTGACTTCCTTGAGAAGATTCCCTTTTCAAAACTGTACTGCCCTAGTAGCTTTCCTTCCTCTTGTGACAGCGTTGTTGACTTGGTCAACTAGATATAGCTCATTGATTTCCCTTCTTTCACATGAAAGTGGCTTTATTTTGTCCTCCTAATCCAATACCTTTTCACACTGGGATATGTTTTATTGTCTTCCCTACTTCTTATTTCAAAAATGGAGTAGTTATAATATTACAAGTAGCAGTGGCTAATTGGGAATATTAAAAATAGAAAAAAGAAGACATCCTTGAGTGTGATATGGGAGCCCGAAATTCCTCCTCGAGGCCACTAGAAAAAATATCTACACCCTATCATGTGTATCAATGCACCTGAGTCCAAGTACCACATGCAACCCATCAATGTTTTGATCATGAATGTGATAAGGGTAAATTGAAGCTCAAACTATTGTTGGATATTGGGTTCAATGCTCCCCGTATGTTTTGTGACATGGATTAACCGCCTCTTGTGGATCCTAACTCTGGTGATTATAGTAGAGACTAATGCCTACGGGCTTTGGTCTAACAGCAATCTTGATTCCAACAAGTGGTATCAGAGCGACATGTCTCGAGTTTGAAACTCACCTGACTCACATTGGGGGGGAGATTGTTCAACATTGGGTTCAATGCTCCCCATTTGTTTTGCAACATGGACTAACCACCTCCCATGGATCCTAACTCTGGCGATTGTAGTAGAGAACAATGCCTGCAGTTTTTGGTCTAACGACAATCGTGATTCCAACAACTATGAAGCCAAGGTTTCACCTATTCCTCCTCATGAGATTTTATTGCTTGCCTTTTCTTGTGGATGGTTCATGGCAAGTTTCTGTATTCATGACAATGGAAGTATTTAATTTTTGAAAAATATTTCTTCTTTCCCCCTTGGTTAGATTCTAGTTTGGTTTGAGATTTATTCCATTTTCCCTTCGTTATATTTATAACCAATGCAGATTTTTCTTCATCCTTACCCTCAGATAAGGTCCCATCTCTTGTATTATGCCTTATTTCCTCCTGTTGTACCAAATCAAACCATAAGTATTCCCAATTTGGTGGTTTCCCAATCCCTTTCACTAAATTTTGATAGTTATTCCATCTCTTGGCAAGTCCCAAAAGGGATAGGCCTACCAAGTCATCCTCTCAAACAATAGCACCAAATCCTGGAAGCTCATCAAAAACTTGTGTGAACCTGGTCAGACAGTGCGAGATAATGTCATTCCTCTACATCTTCATATTTCAGAGTTTATCCTTTGGCGCCAGCTTCCTGTGGTCACTATATTCTAGAAGAGATATGTTAGTTCCTTCCAGGTTACATAAAGATTTTCTCTACAATGAATATTGGTGGCAATGTGGTCACATAGTCCCTCCAACATTATTCTCCATGCCTTGGCTACATCTTTCTTTCACTGAGAAAAATTGTGGGCATAATATTCCATTGGTTTTACAACATGTCTCTTGATGTATTCTAGTAATCCATTTTCATCAAATACTACCTCGAGACAATCCTTATATGCGATAAGATTAGAGATGCCTTCCAAGGCATACTCTAGCCTCAACCTGTGGAAGGTCATATTTGCAACTATAAAGAGATCATGCTACACTAAATTGTAAATTAGAACCTCCTCAGAAAAAAAAAATTGAAATTCATGCTCTAATGTGAATCCTACTCTGATACCATGTAGAAATTATGGTCTATATTTTCAACTGCTCATGAAGTTTTAATAAAAATCACAATCCATACCTACTCTATTACTTTGCAAAACTTAATTCACAATTTAGAAAAAAAAATTAGACATGGATTAATAAATAACAAACATGCACATAGTATTTTTCTTGTGGAAATAAATTTTCTAAAACCCCAATTCCTACTTGCATTAATCTGATGAATAGAGATGTATTACAATTGTTTTGCTCAACTGAGCACAACCTAAAAGTGAATAACCTATCTCTTTGCTCACTTAGAGGCTCTAACCCATACTTCGTTAATTTATTCCTCTCCTTGAGCCTTTATTTCCTTGCGCAATTCCTTGGGAAATTAGTCCCCTATTATTTATGAATTTCTCCAAAATGGATTTGCGCAATTCCCATGGTTGATCATCTGACCATGTGCAACACCTATACGCTCAATACTAGTTTACAACTGATCTTACACTACCTTGGAATCTCCACCACAAAAAGGGAAATATAATTATCTGAATGCACTAGATATTTTAGGCTAATTGATCATTTAACTCAATTCTCACTGCGTTTGAAAGAATTCCCATTGCACAAATGACCTTCCACTAGTTCCTCAAACAGTTCGAGCTAGTTTAACTAAAAATAGCTTGAGATAACTCACTTTGATTGCTAAAAATTAGCAACACATTCTTAACTGAAATTTGACTCCTCCCACTTGAATTTACTGAGTAAACTGGGTGACACAAGCCATGTCAGCCAAGTTAACTGAATCCTAGTTTTCTGTTGGTGTGGAAATTCAAATTTTCTCAATTTAATCAAGGTAAAATCATATTGAGAATTTCTTGTTGCATTTTCAACAATACTTCAGGTGAATCTAATGCATGTTGTCAATAAAGGTCAAGAGTTCCCACACAAAAATTTGATGATAAAAAATCTAATGGATAGAAGTACGGCTCAAAATAAACGAAACAATAAAAAAAGACAGATTAGAACACAATCAATCCACTTTCAGTGAAAGTGCCTACATCACCCCTCTCACTAAGCACACCTATGTTGCAGCCTTGATTTCCCTAAATCCAATCAGTTGTTGTCACCCTCCACCACTCTACTTCCTGAAGAACCCATCAATAGTGTAAATATGAACCCTTAATCCTTTACCTTTACCTTTTCTTACTAGTGCCTTTTATTGAAATTTTTAAGAAGAAATTAAATTTCAAGACAAAATATTTATTTTTTCTTAAGAAATTGTCTTAAAATCATCCTTCATGTAGTAGTCTTGAATGAAACAACATACAAGTTGTATTTAATCATATCAGCAAAGATGGAAGGGACAAACGAGGAATTGATGTTCAAGAAATCTTGCCAAGAAAATTTTCCGCGTTCTTCAAAGTCAATTACCCCCACAAAATGAAGATGCCAACAAATCGTTGTCTTTATATAAGACAATGTTAATGGTAAGTAAAATAAATTTTGGAACACCTAATCTTCATGGGTAGGTGTGGAATGCGAAAAGTCACAATGGAGACCAAGTGACCTTGGAATATGAAACCAAGAGTCACACCATTGTACTATAAATGTACATCTTTGTATAATGGAAAATAAGAAAGCCTCACGCTTATCCTTCATTGTGTGTTGAGTCTCTTGTGTGTGTGTTTATCTTCCTCATACACCATGTTCATGCTTCAACATGGTGTTTAACATGGTATCAGAGCGGGTGATTGTTGGCCCTGCTCCAATTTGAGTGAGCCATTTGTGTTTATGGCCTATGCATATCTGCAAAAATTCTTGACATTTTTGCAGCACTCAGAGTTTTTGCAGCAGTGTTTTTGCCACCATTCAGAAGTGTTTTGAAGAGGAGCAGCATTCAAAATCCCAGCATTCAGAAATTGGTTTGGAGACACAGATTTTTGCATCTGAAGGTTTTCTCACTGCTCATTTTTTCTGCAATATCTGCATTTTAAATTCTGTACCATTTTGGAGCTGCTGGAAAAGTGTTTAAAATGAGTTTCTAGAAAATTCTGGGTTTTTCCTAAAAATATTTCTGAGTTTCTGCAATTATGCATTTTCCTGTTGCTGGGCTACTGAAATATTTCTAAGTTTTCTGCTGAAATTTCGTGAAAATTCCGCAATTCTCTGCTGCTGAAAGTACATTTTCTGCTACTGAAAGAAAATTTCTCTCCATTTTTCCTTTGCTGTATATTACTCCTCTACTCCTCTGCTGTTGTTATATTAAAAATAAAAAAATAAAAAAATAAAAATTCTGAACAAACCCCATGCCCTTTGGACCTCCCCAACCTGCAAACGAACTCCCATCTCTCTTTCCATACAGCACCTACCTCTTTGCATTAAAAATAAAAAATCGAATTCTAAACTACACCCTGCACCCTACGCTAAAGCCCTCACGCTATGCTCCCTTTCCTGCCACGCTCCCTTTCCTTCCCATGACATTAAAACACTCATCCTCCATCCCATACTCTCAAACCCATTCACTCTACTAGCGTTCACAACCTATCTCAACACTACGCTCTATGCCCCCCTCCTCTCTACACTCTGCATTGACCTCACCCCTTCCCTCACTATATATCCAATGCACCGGCCTCGACCCGTTAACCCGCTCCACCTCACCACATACCTTACCCACGGCACGTGCGCATACCCCCTTATTTCCCACCCAACCTTCTCACCAAACCCTCGCTATACATAGCCTACACTACGCACATCTTACCCCTGCAACAACAGTCTGCCCTCTCACCTACGCAGGCCAACCTTACAGCCCCCTTACTCTCCCACGCCTGCGCTGTTTCCTCTCTTACACCACTCCACATCTACTCTCACTCCACCACGGCTTATCTCACGACCCTTCGCCGCCCCTTATCACTCCATTCTCTCCCCCTTTTACTCTAACACCGCCCCCTAATCCCTACACTCTACCCTTACCCCTCTCACAACGCTCTACACATACGCTTGGCCTCCCTTGTTCCAGATTTTTATTCCATTTCTTTTTAACTTTAAAACTTTTATAATACTCCCTCTCCTCATATAATACTCCTCTCCATTTAATACTATCTTCCCTCTCCCTCCCTTACGTATATACATTCCCACTTAAAAAAAAAAATTATTATTAAAACTCCTCCATTATTAAATTCCCTCCCCTCTCATTTCAATAAATTAATACCCCCTTCTCTTTTAATAACCCCCATTTCCTTTTTTAATAACCCATTTTTAATAAATAACCCCCATCCCCTTTTTTTTAGTAAACTCCCTTCCATTCCTAATTTTAATCCCTTTTTCCTTTTGTTAATAAACTTCCTTCCCATTTTAAATCCCCCTCCCAATTTTTTAATTAATTTTTAATTAATTAAAAAAAAAAAAAAAACAGAGAGAGAGAGGAAGGACATTGAAGACTAGAAATGAACAGTAGAATTGAAGAAATGGCATGGACTATACTTAGAGAAAAGAGATTTACATTTTATGATTTGTGGCATTGATTTGAAGGGTGATTTTTTGAATAAATTGACATTTGAAGACAAGTTTGCAATCATTGAAAACATCTATTTGAAAGAAAATTCAACTGCCTTAAAGGCTTCTTGCATAGTGTTTTCAGCTGCACATTTACAAAATATTTTTACAGAGATATTGACATTGTATTGTGAGTGGAATTTTCATCTTCATCCATAATTGCAATCAGTAAATTTGAGTTGTTGGATTGTTGATTTCCCTCCATCATTTGAGGAGCAGATTTTTTACTTTGAGATTTCCATAGCTGGAAATTCTTTGGAGTCATTTGTATTTGTTGTAAACGGGTGCATTTTCGATTGAAGACGACACCCTTTCAATTTTTGAGCCTAAGTTGTTGAAATGGCCAAAATCAATGAGGCATTAGAGTTGTTGAATAACCTAATTCATTCCAATGTTGATGATTTGATAAAAATGAGCAAGGATGCTCTTTATAACATTCAAAGTTGTTTGCAAGATGCACAAGAAAAGATTGAGTTTTTGCAGTTGGAAACTCAGCTTTAGCAAGATGAACTTCAGCAGAAGAGTCACCATTCTGAACCTATTTCTGTTCAAAATATTGTGAAGGACTCTCATCAGAAGAAATAAGATAAAGTTACAGTTGATTCCCATTCAGTTCCTTGTTCAAGAGCAGATGTACATGTAGATGCAACAGCTCAGCCTGCACTTCGCAAGCCCATCATCAGACCTTGGGAAGAGCTTGTCCACAACAAGCACCGAATTGGTCTTGGATATGACAAGGATGTGTCCTTTCATATTCCAGACTACACCAAGCCCATCATATTTCAGAGTGCCGGATTCCTGTATGACAGTTCACCTACAGCTATTCTGGATTCTATTCCACAACAACAACAGATTGAGAAATGCCAACACTATGATCGAGTTGGCCACATGAAAGATCACTGTTTTGATCTTCATCCATGAAAGCAATGTGGTCAGCACACTCATTCTTCAGACAGATGCTTCAGACACAAGCCTCCTGCAGGAACCAAGATTCATCTTGGATGGATCGCTTCTTGGCAATGGGCATGAGCAGCCAAGAAGATGTTTACAACACATGTTAGAACTTGTTCACGGATATTGAGCAAACTTGCAGTTGAGTTTTCGCCATCATCTCACCTTGTCCCTGACAGGGGGGGAAATGGTGGTCATGTACAAGCTTCGACGTCATATCAAGCGAGCCTGAGCCACAATCTCTCATTCCATGTTCAAAGTTGTAGCCAGTAGTTCAAGCGAGCCTGAGCCACAATTCGTCATTCTGGATTCAGAGATGTAGCCAGAGACACGGATTCCCATGAACATGCCTTCAGTTGGTGGAAAACCTTAAACCATCATCTTTGGTTGTTGGATAACCTAAAACCATCACAAGGTAGTAGACCTCCCTTCTTTTAGGTCGAAGGTCTCCCTTTCATATATTCGGAACACTTCCTCTAGCAGAAGCCTTCAGCTTAGCAGCCTTCAGCTTCTTGCCAGCTTTCATATATGAGGAAATGCTTCAAAGCATTCCATAGTTGTTGGTAATCCTAAAACCATCATAGGTAGTAGACCTCCCTTCTTTTAGGTCGAAGGTATCCCTTTTTTATGAGGGACAATTCATCTAGCAGAAGCTTTTAGATTCTTGCCAGTTTTGGAAGAGTTTCGAGAACTGCAACAAGTATTGCGTTCCAGTGTTTGTGGTCATCCTAAAACCACCTCTTTTTTCCAACATTTCAGAGAGTTGATTCAGCCCAAGTGCTGTCATGCATACTTTGCATATTTGTATTACAACTCTTTTCTTAGACTGACACATACCCCTTCGGATTAAGGGGGGATGTTGGAACACCTAATCTTCATGGGTAGGTGTTGAATGCGAAAAGTCACAATGGAGTCCAAGTGACCTTGGAATATGAAACCAAGAGTCACACCATTGTACTATAAATGTACATCTTTGTATAATGGAAAATAAGAAAGCCTCACGCTTATCCTTCATTGTGTGTTGAGTCTCTTGTGTGTGTGTTTATCTTCCTCATACACCATGTGTATGCTTCAACATGGTGTTTAACAATAACAACCTCAGTATAGGCGCGAGACTATAGTAGCCTACAATATAGCGGACTTAGGGCGCATTATCACAATCAATTTTGTAGTTAGATAATATTGTATTAAATTGATATGCTTTTGACTTAATTGGTAATTTTCTTTAATGGGTTTCGTCTTAATTGCCATTATCTTAAGTGGTCGTTGTCTTAAATAGATTTTTTTTCTTAAAATATTTTTGTCCCAATTTTTTTTTGTCTTAAATATAAAGTTTTGTATTAATTTTTTTTTGTCTTAAATTGTTTTAGTCTCAAATATAAAGTTGTCTTCAAATATTTTTGTCTCAAACTTTTTTTTTTCTTAAATATAAAGTTTTGTCTTAAAATATTTTTTCCTTGAACCTGTTTTTGTCTTAAATACAAAGTTTTGTCTTAAATTTTATATTTAAGATAATTCAATTGATATTTAATTTTATGTAAAATAACTAAAATAAAAAGTGACATTTTAAGGCAAAAGATTTCTTTTTCTTAATAAATGGTCTTAAAAGTGCCCATTGTATAGTATTAATATTCCCTAGAGACACAAGGATGTGTTGAAATATTTTTGATATCTCTTTTAAATTTTTATGGCTAATGCTTAAATTGTTATCTTGTTAGAATCATTATAATTGGTTTATTTCATTTTATGCTTCAACATGATATTACATGCCTGATGAAAGTAGATTCATCATTTTGGAATGTAATCATTTACTGGAAAAATATGCATCTTTGGTGTTTTTACAATGAAGGTGACATCTAGATAATAGAAGATGTATGCATCATTATTCTTTAGTAGCAAAGGAAAATATTAAAAAATCCTTAAGTAATATATTCTTAAAAGTGATAAAATTTACTTTGTTGATGTTTTTTAGTGAAGTTGCATCAAATTTATAATACAAAAATTAACCATTCTTGTTAAAAATAAAAAAGCTAATTTATTGACTCAATTCATTTCCATGACATGATACCCATTTATGAGAAGAATATTTCTTCCGAGGATGAGGAAAAAAAATGATATAATGCACATAATGTGGGCTTAGACATCAACTATAACTTTCCAACGTGATCTTGATCATCTTTCTATGGACCATGAGAAATGTCGCCTAATGCTTCAATGCTTTCAAGAAGTGGTAAGCCATTTATGTTAAAACTATCCTGAAATTTTTTTGATATACCAAGAAAGAAAAAATAATCTTTCATTTCAAAGCTAGATTATTTGGTTTAAAATAGAAAAAATTTGTGGTTTGGTTAATATATGAATTTATTAAAATAAAATAAATATCAATTATCCCAAAAGCTACTAAGAGAGACCTCTAGGATTGTTAAATTGAAAATTTTGTAATTTACTTTCCATAATCAAGCAAATAAAAACTGAATTTTGGCTTGGAAGATTGAATTTTGGATGATGCAATTATCCTTGAGCTTCACATTGACTGTTGTGTATCACTTTTTTTTAAATAAAATTATGGTCATAAATATGAGGGGATTGTAGTTAAAGAAAATGGTGAAGGTAGAAAAGCATAGCTACATATTCTCATAGTACATCATATATCAATTTACTGAAAAGGATAATGCATTAGAGGAAATTTCGGCCTAAAAGGTCTCATGAAATTTTCATGTACATAATTTTTAAACCAATAAAAATCCTTTAAATTTAAAAAGAAGTACATGTAAATATTTTGGAGGGAAAATTTTAAAAACTAATTTTTCTAATTGTATTTTTGGCTTATCTCCTTACAGGTTTGCTCAAATTTCAAGTGTAGACACTTGTTGGATGTGGAATTTAATTTTTCATCCAAGGAGTACCCATTATGCATATTTTTTAGAACACCCACATTGATAAAAATTAAAGACACCTTAAAAAAACATGTTCAACACACTTTTTTAAGTTATCTTCATTTTTTATCAATGCGGGTACTCTCAAATGTATGAACAATGGGTACTCGTTGGATGATAAATTTAATTCTGCATCCAATGAGTGTCTACACTTGAAATTTAAGTAAACTTGTAAGGAGATAAGCTAAAAATACAATTAAAAAAAATAGTTTTCTGCTTTTCCCTCTAAAATTTATAACTTATTTTATTATTTTCCCTTAGGAGCCCAGTTTTAGGCTAAAATTTCCTCTAATGAAAAAATAGCACAAAAAATTATATTCGTGTGTTTGACAAATTTTTCGACATCTAAACAAGTTTTTTCAACCTAAATTTACTTGTCTTGTTTTTCTCTTTTAGCCATTCTCTATGTTAAGCGTAATTAAGTTTCCAGGAAGTCATTTGGTTTCAACGTTTTGGGTACTTATCTTATTTTTCTCTTTTGGTCATTCTCTATGTTAAATGTAATAAATTTTCCAGGAAGGCATGGTTTCTATTTTTTGGGAAGATGCTCCTTCCTACCCCATTTTTCTAACAAGTGGAAACTAATACATCAAACAAAGAAATAAATAAATAGAAAAGGAGATAAAATAAATAAATAAAATCAAAGGAACTGAATGCACATAACATATTTCCAAGAAATATTCCAATCTTTAATTCAATGATATTGAGCATGTATTTATATTTTCTCAAAATATATGTTTCGAATATGGTTTATTCTGTGTATTTTTTTCTTAAAAATTAACATTTGCATGTAGGTAAAATAGTCATGTAAATTAGTGCAACAAGTTTAGTTGCTCAAAAGCCTAAATTTTAGTGCATTTTCATCCACTAGAACACAATTATTACAGAGTATTTCAAGGAAATTTTCATTCTCAAACATTTGAATCCATGACCTTAAGTGCACATTTAAATTCTCTCTAATGAAGTGATTTAAATGCACCTTTTGCTTCATATTTTATTGAACAAGGAATTTTCATGTTGTTAAAACCGTCAAAGTAAAAAATTTGAGAGTCGCATCTACTTGAAAGCCTTCACATTTGCTCCAACAGGTGCAGCTGCCAGGAAGAATTCCATTTTGTAAGGACTTTCAACCATTGAAGAGAATTTGTTTTCCCATAAATAAATAAAATAACATTTTTAAAGTAGTTAAAACTTTAATAATGGATGTTTATAGAAAATTATATTTTGACAAAAAAATAGAGGTGGCTAACCTTAGGAACTACTTAAGGTTAATATTCGTTTTAGTGCTCAAATCACAAAAGAAATTTGAGTTTAGTATAGCCTTAGACATTCGCCCATGGCAGCGATGGAAACCAAGTCTGTGTTTCTGGATGAGAAATCAAATCAATCATGATTAGTCACAGGGGCAGGAGAAATATTCTCTTTGTTTATAAGGATAAAGCCTATTCTTCTACATCAAGAATGTCAGAGCTTCAGGATTGACACATGTTTACATTATAATACAAAATTGTTGATTCTTATTGTATGGATAATATGAACACATATCATCTATACCATGCATGTTATGTGGGATTTAGTCATTTGATTCTTACATCACATGGTGAAAAATCATCCAAGCAAGCATGAAGCTGTACATGTGTACACATTTCATACCCCATTGCTTCTCTCCTTCGTTTATGGGCTATTATGGTTTGAAATTTGAATTACATTGAGTAGATATGATGGATTTGAAGACTTGATTTACAATTCTATTTGTTTTCTTTTAACTATAATTGAGAGTTTTGTTTTCACTTTTATTAAGAACACTAGCAATAATAGCTTCTTTGTGGTTATACATGGTGAACTCACCACCATGTAACTCGCTCGCACAGTGTATGATGTTTTGAAAATGAAGATAGTGGAAATCATGGGTGTAATGAAAGATGTCATGTGAGTATAGCTAGTGTTATTGGACAAATTCCATGAGCTCGTAGAACTGCTAGCCACAATTTTCAGGTGAACGAATTCAAAAGAAAGACCTATCGGCCTAATGAGTATGTGGTTATGAGTGTAATAGTAATGGAATCATAAAATTGTTAGGAAAAATAAATATAATTATCCTCTAGTGACAATTTTGAAAAATAAAAAACAAATATTTTCTAAACCAAGGAAATGAAGTTATTTTTCTTTCTTCATGTTCAAATGTATTATTTCCCAAAAAGTAACTAAACATATTGATTCATAGATAATTTGTTGGATCGATAATTTTTTGTTTGTCATGACATGGTTACAGTATGGAAATCTAATTTGACATTTTTTTTTCCTAAGAAACATAGTATGTAATTCATGATATCTACATTATCATAATGAATACCTATGGGGTCAAATCATAGAATCAAACCTTGAATTTAAATATCTCACTAACACTTATCTTGTATATGGTTGATCAAGCTCATTGTAAGCTTCATGCCAAATTACGTTAATGATTTTGGTGGGATAAGCTATCTTATTGATCTAAGTGAATTTTTAAAACTTTTTTCTTGATTAATTTTAGATGTAAACCTACAAAAAATGGAAATCCTCACTCCTTTGATGAGTCTTGTTTTCCCATTTTTATGCATTATCTTTATTAATCACATTATATTTCATCAAATTTCATGTTTTTATATTTATAAAAAATGACATCAATGTCGTGGTACATTAACTCAATTATTTTGAGAATGGCTCAAATCTCTCTTTACCTTTGCCTCATATGAAGCCCAAGATCTGTGACAATAGGAAAATTTTATATGCGGACATGGGATTCTTAAGAAAATTGTAAAGAAGTAACATAATTCTTGTTATCATTATCTCAATCCATTAGGGATTATGCTAAAACATATATTCTTTCATGCATTTCTTGATGGTTTGAGCGATAAATTGAGCTATCATTATCCTAAAAAATAATAACATACTTGATGGCATTCATTATTAACTCATTTTAACTTTTCCTTTTTATGTACTTTAGGATGTTTCAACTCATAGATTTCTTACAATATATAATAAATAGTGGAAGAAATTATTCTAGATATGCATGTACCTAGAGCCTTATAAAGTAAGTAGGATATCTTCATGGCTAGGGGTTTAAGACAATATTTAAGACATTTTTTGGGTAAATTGTCTTAACCTGAGACAAAAATAAAACTTGTGTATTGTCTTAAATATTATCTTTAACCTTGTGTCTCAAATTAAATTGTACTAAAATATTGTCTCTATAAAGACAATATATAGCACAAGCATTTTTGGCTCTCCAGAGACATTTTCATTTTTGTCTCTCTAGAGACAATAAAAAATTACATTCAAAGATAATACAACATCATGTTTGTCTCTTAAGAGACAATATAAATAATGAATCTAGAAAAATATCTCACCATTGAAATAAACCAATATAAAAAGTATTTAATTAAAAATAAACTACAATATCATTGATTAATTCATATTTTGACACACAGGACTAGAACCACCAACCTCCTGCTTATAAAGAAGGTGCTCTTCTATTGAGCTAGCACCCTTTAAATAATTATGTGACTAGAATTAACTAGAATTATCACAAACCCTTAATATCTTTCCACAATTGTTGAATGGTTTTAGTTTAGCATATTTCCACTCTTCACATATTCCAGCAATTTTCACATAAAATAAAGATAAAGTACATAGAAATTAGCATATCCATATTCATATATGTCCCTAAAATTATTGTAGCAGCTAATATAATCTAGCACAATTATCATTACATGTTAGTAATGATAAAAAATGAGAGTTAAATATCCTCATATTTAACTTGCACCCTAGAAGAGAAGGTGTGTGCACAACCAAAATCTACTTGGTCATTCAATGCAACCAATTCAATGCTAATCCACCTATATCAACCACATTTAGTAATGTGGTTGTACTAGCTACCTATTTTAAGTATATCTTTAACATTTTTAGAATTTGAAACATTGAATAGGAAAATAGCAAACAACAAGAGCGGAATGAGAAATAAATGAACATCTTCTTCTACTTAAGCTTTAAATCTAATAGTGTCTTCTGAAAGTATACCCAAGAATTAAAGATATCAATTTCGAAAAGTTTGAACACTATCTTGCATTTGCATAATACAATGCCTTCAGGTCTCCCCTAGCACAAAATGCTCGCCCAACCCCCTTAAGGATATAAGTAGATGTCAATGAAGGTTTTAAAGTGGTAAAGTATTAAAAAGTTGACAATGAAACATTTCAATCCAAAAGAGTGGGAAATTTTACCTTGATAATCATCATCTCTGCATCATTTTATTTTTCCCATTTTTCATAGATCTCAGCTAATCAGATTACCTTCATATCATATTAGAGGATTTGTCAAACCAGTTTAAGAAAACAAGTGCCTTCACAATGCCTCAACCACGGATCTAAGATGAAAAGAAATGGTCCAGTATCTTACCATTTTCCTGCTAATAATATTCAACTTATGTGGGTTATTAGGAGTGATAACTTGCAAATGACCTTTCACTTCATCAAGAACAACCTGCTTGAATACAATCTAGTTATGAAATGAAGTAACAAGAATTATCACAAGCCTTTAATATCTTGGCACAATTGTTGAATGGTTTATGTTTATCATGTTTCCACTCTTCAATTATTCCAGCAATATGAATTTTTCAAGGAAATTTTCACATCAACTAAAGATAAATTATATATAAATTAGCATAGCCATGTTCCTATCTATCCATAAAGTTTTTGCAGCAAGTGAGATAATCCAACACAGTTATCATTACCTTTTAGTAACGATCAAAAAATGGGATTTAAATATCCTAATATTTAACTTTCACCCTAGAAGAGAAGGTTAGTGCACAACCAACTTCTTCTTGGCCATTCAATGTAGCCAATTCTAATAGCCTTCTATGGAATTAAACTTCCAAATAAGTCATGTGTAGCTTTGAAATCTTGAATTAATCCTACTACATGGAAATCAAAAAAGTTTGGTATTTTTTTACCACATATGCAAATTACGCCCCAAAACCACAAAGGTTGAAGTCATAATTAAAAATAAAAGTGATCAAGTTTCCTTGAGTTCATCTTTAGGAGTTGCAACAGGGTCAAACTCAACAATTTTGGGGTAAATTTGGGGCTTCTTTGCCTAAAAGTCTCTTTGCTGGAACCTGATGAGAAAATTTAAGAATCTCCTTCCTGGAAACCAAGTTAACCATCTGCTTCCTCTGATACATGGACTTGAAACCATCAATCCTGACAAGTGGAAACACACTCACTCCACCCTCTTCCACAAGTCATTTACAATTTCTACCATTTCATGGCTACATTTAACTTCTGGAGGAGTGTTTTCATTCTAGGCATAATTACACTCTATGTACAAGGCCCAAACATCACCCTTTTGGGGAAATATCCTAATAGTTCCTTTAGGATTTTTCTCCCATGCAAAAATATGAGAAAATATATTTTATACGTTGTTGTTGGCAGATTTTCGATGCTTAAAATTCCCACAACCCTGGTAAAATCCATCATCCAACCAATTAGTGATATTTTTCTCTTCGTTGGTGATGGCCTCACACCAAAAAATCTTCATCTTGAACTTTCTTCCTAAAATAAATTTCTTAATATGAGAATAAAACATAGAATTCCATCATCAGCGTCATATATATCCCAGACCCGATCTTCTTCAAAATTATTCTCAGTCCAATCCTTATTAACGTCATGAAAATGAGCATCAGGTGCATTAATATCCTGAGTTGATTCTTCTTCCTTGGTATTTTCGATATCAGATTTCTGTGGTTTCTTGTTTGTGGAACTTTCCATGACATCATTTTTTTAAATCTTTGGCGTCTTCTTCCTCAGCCACTTATTTTCTGCCTCAACATCCTACGCCTTGTTGTCTGATGCACCCTTACCCATAACTTTTACAACTTCAAAGTCATATTCATTGTAGTCTACTCCATTTTCACTGTGGGGCAATATGATCAAGCATTAGGGTTTCCAAGACATCATATCCATTTATGCTTCCAATCAAAATGATGTATAGACATATAGTAAAAGGATTCAAGGACCAACATTGTCATCAATTACAACACCATTCAACAAAAACAATGAGAAAATTAAAATTGCACCTTTGGCCCATGTGTGAGTCCTCTGCCAGCATTAATTCACCTTTAAATTGAGCTAAATCCTTTCTCATCTACCTCCATTTAAAAATAATCATGTCTCACTGTGTATTCTCATCACTCTGCACCCATAGTATCACACCTTTGATTTATAACACTTACAAGATTTCTAGAATGATTCCAATTTGTACTCATTAACTATAAAGACAATTACATGATATGTTTGAAATTTCATTGATGCTATAATGGTTCAATTCCACTATTTATGTTGTTCCCTAATATTTGACCAACAACCAATATTCTTTGAATATTGTTTCACAAATTTTTGTTCCCTAAAAAGACCCTACTTAGGCGTTGGTTTATTGGTGTTGTAAAAGCACAGTTCACTGCCAAGGACATCTTAGGTAGTTTTAGCACTGATGCACATAATAGAAGCAGTATTTGCACCAATAATATTTCAAATAAACGTAATGGAGATCATTTTCAGAATATTTTTGAATTATAATTTTAGTTATTCTAAACTCCTCAACCTAATGACTAGATCTAATTAAAATAAATATGAATAATATTTCTTCAAGCATTCAACATAATAATTCAATTCAATTCAGTTGGAGAAAATAATGAATGGTTTATAAAGTACCTTCAAATCTGATACATTTGAGGAGACAACAACAACAGAATGTGGATTAAATATTTTTTTATGGACTTCCAAATGCAACTGAGGAGCCTACATATAAAAATAAATTCAAAATATTGAATTTTATATTCTACATGGATTTATAAACCATACATGGCGCTATCAAAAGGAGGGAAATATCAACTAATGTCAAGAAAGAACACACTGAATGAAATAATCATTTGAAATGAATCAATATATTAGAAATTTCACCAAATATTGTAAAGGAAACACTATAAGGAATAAATTTGAGATGAATATTGTCACATATAAGATCACTAAATATAAAAATTTGTAAAAAAAATGTCATTCAAAGTTAGAAGATAAAGCGAAATCACTTACATTTTGGAAAATTTGTAGATTATATAACCTATCTAACATAAATTTCCTCTGAATCTTCAAATATTCTCTTTCAAGTTCCAATAGAAAATTTTTAATCAAAAATATGTTCTTTTTCAAAATTGAATTGTCTCACTTGATCAAAATCTTACAATATTTTACCACTTTCCTTTAAGGTGATTTTATTTTCCTTTACATGTCCTTACATAACTTATTTTTTTCATTTGGATTGCTCTGTAACACAGGAGGTTTATTTAAGGCTTTTTCCAAGACGACATTCAAAATTTACCATTAGATGAACTAGTTTAAACCAGAGCTACGAAATACATCAATAAATCTACTCACTGACATAACAACTTTACACTATTTGATAGTATTAAACTCGTTACTTTTCCAAATCTATCTCGAAGATTATTTATACTATTTCAAGATTTTCTATAGAGGAGAGATTACAAAACCCATTGGGTAGTTCTTTTAAAGCTGTAATAATAAAGGACATCTAGGAGACCAAAAAGTTTAATTGTGAAATTCTTTCCGTATCCATAAGGGAGATCTTTTAAGTTTTCACTTTTAGATAAGTCCAATAACTTCAAAGGTGAAAGTTTATCCATCTTGTTAGGAGTCATTTACAAACTTGTATACCTACCCATATGGAGTTCTTGCAATGATGTAATATTTTCCAGACTTCTAGGAAGCACAATTAGACTTTCACAAGAGCCCAAATGTATAAAAAAATGTCCAAACAAATTAAATATAATCTTATATGGATTCATTTTTTGAATGAACATGTTGAAATTAGACTTACAATAGACTATAATAGGATGTTATTACCTCAGTTTTATGTGCCTTTGTCTCATATTCGTTCTTGTAAATTTATTTGAGAATTTGATTTAGTTCGCCAATTCATATAAACACTATTGATTCATTTAAAAATGAATTTATTCTTAGACAACAAGAATAACTCAAATAATGCTTCTATTAAACAGATTAAGGACCATTGTATTTCTTAAGAACATAATATTTTCTTGCAACTCAAATTCTTGATCTACAAAGATTCATGTTTTTGTTTCTTACTTATGGTAAGAATAAAAGAAGAAAAAACACCCATAAGGGTGACCAAGTGTAAAGGGGGTGGATTTGAATTTGTTTTTCATAAAAGAAATTTTTAAATTTATAAACAAAAAAATTAATTGAACATACTTTATTACACTTTTGATAGACTAATTTAAAAGGGAAAAACTATTTACGTACTTCTTTGATACTGAACATGAAGACTACTTAGTTATCATGTTTTCTAACTCAATTTTAGTAAACAAAATGATTGTTTGAAAGGAACCTGATTTCTTCTTAGAAAATAGTGAAATGATAAGTAAAAAAATAATCAAGAATCAATGTTAACTCTTTATTTGACTGGGTCAATTACCTTTAAGATATTGACCAAATATACCATTGTGGGGTGCCTCCGTGGATCTTCCGATGTGCACAATTCTGCTAGATGTAGCACATGCAACATGTGAGACTTCCTCGACTTGTGAGATATGAAGGGATCGATGGTCTCTTCTACTTGGTCCATCTTGATCATATGCCTCATGCAACCCACAATATTTCCACCTTCCCCTTCTTTGAATTATATACCTATATGCTCCTTACCTGTTAGAAACTCTAGCAAAACCACTCCATAGTTGTAAACATCACCTCTAGTTGTTGCCTTCTAACTTTTCCAATATTCACGAGGAATATAAATAAATTTTCCTGCAATATTTTTTCTTACATGAATGTCATATGCACTTATGAGATGGGAAAGGCTAAAATCAACAAAATTGGGTTCAAATGACCCATATTAAAGGATATTTCTCAATTTCATATCCTTGTGAATATTATGGGAAATGAAACCATCATGAAAAAATGTTAGACCTTGTGCAAAACTCATGGAAACCTTGAAGCACTTTGGCCGGTCAAGCACCTCAACAACATATCCACGATTAAAAAGCCATGGATCAAGGATGCCATTCTCCACATACTTGTAAATCATAATCTTTTCCTCCCCCAAAATGTGGTAACTTATTAAAGGTACTTGATTCCTATGATTCACCTTTACAATTGTTTCCATCTCCACTAAGAACTCACCGTTACCCTGTCCAAGCCCATGGCTTAGCCTTTTGACAAATACAATCATACCTTTTGGAAGAAAAATTTTATAGACAATGTCAAACCCTCAAACTCCAATCATATTGGTTTTTTTGAAGTTATGAATTGTTGTTAGAATATCAGTTGGGCTAAGGCACAATAGAGGCCTTTCAAACATTGTCACATTGATACTAAGAGGCTCCTTCATATTTTTCAAAAAATTATGGTAACTGGGTTCAAGAGGAGTTGTGAGCATTGTTTACTCTGGATTTTTCACCAAAGCCTCCCATGTCAACATACTCCACCTAATAACAAACAATATCAAGAAAAGTAATGAAAATGTACTCCTTATTGATAAGCTCCATACAACACCTTTTCTCAAGAAGGATCCTGAGGGACACACAATTCTATTAGGTTGCCCACATAGTCTTGGGTTTGCAAGGAATGAAATTAAATTTCTTGTAAATCTCATAAATCTCTCCCACTAATGAATTTTCTGAGAATCTTAGGAATTTAATGTCAAATATTTTACACATGTTGGGAGGAATAATACCTTCAAGAATATTGGAGGACACGTCCAACTACATTAGCTAGGCTAGGTTAGTCATCTCTGTTGGAATCCTTTTAGTAATAATATTATTATGAACAAAAAAAAACACTAGTGAAGATACATTTCCTATAGCATCTGGAATGGTCCCTTTAAAACTAGTATTGCTCAAATCCGAAAACAATAAAGTATTGCCCAGATTTGGAAAAAATGACGGTAAGAGACTGTTGTTGAGATTGTTGTTGCTGAAATCTAAATGAGCGAGCCATTTTTTATTTTCAAGAGTTGCAGGAAGGGTTCCAGTCAGTTTAATATTTGTTAAATTAAGCTTCATAAGGCCTGAAATACTTCCTAAACCCATAGGAATACTACCAGAAAACTGGTTATGCGATAAATCTTACCTTGAAGGTTTCAGAGTCTCTTGAAATCAGGTAAAATGTGCCCACTAAGAAAATTGAAGGACAAATCCAGCAAATTCATATTTAAAATCCAATAAAGTTGCCAAGGTACATGAACAATAACTAGGTTTCCCTCTAAATTCTACTCAACTATCATTCTGAAAAACCCAATCTTCTCAGGAATGTTACTAGTCAAATTGTTCCATGAAAGGTCCAACAAATCATGATGTTGTGTAAATTTGGAATCAGGTAATGAGAATATTTCCTTGTGTCCCACACAAATTTCACCTGGAATGGAACCAAAACTATTTTAGGAGAAAGGACAACGTTATCCAACATTTATAGCTTCCCAATATTTCTTGGAATTGTTCTGGGAAACCATTATTTCCCAAATCAATAACCACAAGATTGTCTCAGTAAAAAAATTTCAGAGGAATTTTTCCTATCAGCCTATTTACATGAAGTGAAAAATTTGTTGAATTCTTAATTTTTTCAACCACTTTAGGAATATATCCTTTGTTGGGAAAAATATTGAGAGGGGGGGGTGAATCATTATTTAGGGAAAACTAAAACTTTTTACTTTTTCATGCTCTAAAACCCATACGCTACTTTGCTGAAGGAAACTAGAGTATGTACGCGGATATCCTTCATAAAACTCGCGTATACACAGAGATCTAATTATGCCATTAATTCTTCACTTATATCATTCCATCATTCATTCATTAAATGTTCTACAAACATTAAAAATGTGCAGTAAGAACAGAATAAACCATCACACATAAGCATCGCACATAAACACCAGGATTTTTAGGTGGAAACCCAAGTCGGGAGAAAACCACCGCTGCAGTTGCTCAGCCTTCAATATTTTATTATAGAGAAAACATCTTATAACATATGTGCTGGTGCAGACTCCTACCAGCACGTAGGCACCCACCTGCGCTCGTTTACCAGCCTCTCTTGGAAGGGAGCTCCAACCCCCTGACTCGTTTACCAGCCTCTCCTGGAAGGGAGCTACGACCCCCTGCTCTCGTTTACCAGCCTCACCTGGAAGGGAGCTACAACCCCCTGACTGAAGGCTACAACCCTCAGTACCTCCATGGACCACGTTTCATCAATTTTTCACACTGGATTCAACAACTTCAAAAGAGCACAACTTGTAGGCCTCGTTTCATCATATTTTCAGACTGGACCCACTCCATACTTTTGCCATTACCAACCATGAAATGGATACATATAACTCACTTACGTATACCGCAACCAAAGAAATGACGTACATTTCTTCAACATTTACTTCAAAGAACCTAGTTTGCATACGTGCTTTCCTTTCTCTGATGTCGCATATTTACGCGCTTCCGTTCACATAAACCAGCGTATAATTCTGTACATATTACAGAGCTATTTTTATTGTGCATACGTGCTTTCTCTTCAGCTAAGCCACGTATATACGTGCTTCCTCTTCGGCGAACTAGCGTATGGTTCTTTAGACTTTTAGGTCATTGCAATTCTTCAGAACAAATACATTACTCAGATTTTACCCTTTACTTCAGATAGATGTTCGCCTCTTCTCAGATCTAATCATCCCCTAAACAGATCTAGCAAATACAAGTACATTTCAGATCTAGATACCCTTCTGCATCATTGGTGCATCATGCAATCAGATCTATCATTCAATTGTAACCCTTTCCATTCAGATATACTTCAGAGAGAAGTATTCATTCAAGCTCAGACATCTTGCACCCACACTCATGATTTGCACAATGAATTTATTCTCCTTATATAGGTTTACCCTTTTTCAATACCATGAGCCAAAACCACATTAACTCCGATGGTATTCCTGGATGGGGTCATTTAGACGAATCATTACCCAATACAATGGGTCAATACCATGGTGGTTACCCCTGGTTTTGCACTTTTTGAGCGCTTTTGCCCATACGCGACTTGGCACGTACTTTACCGCGTGCATACACGACTTCTACTAGACAAATCCACGTATGCCTTGAGACATACTCTTTTCATCATAGATCTAGCACATGTTGAATTCCTTTCTTCATTACCTTCTGTACTCACTGTAGATACATCAGATTTACATTTTTAAACAGGTTCATCAAGACATATTCTATCAAGCTCAACTTCATCAAGTAAGTTGCCATTCAAGGACAACACTCAGCATCATATTGCTAAAAAAAATCATTTCATATCAGATTTACATCATTTACCAAGCCCATCAGGTCAAGAATAACTTCATCAGGTGGATTTCCATCAAGGACAACACATGTCAACAGTCTCATGTCTTTATCTTCATTCAGTGGGTTGCCATCAAGGACAACACTCTTCATCATATTGCCAACAATCTCCCCCTTTGGACTTGATGGCAACCACAATGGTGTTTGGTTACCACAACAGATAGGTAAATTAAGAATACAAGGACACCATGTCAAATTCCCCACTTTTGACACCATTCTTTCGCTTCATTCAAATACCATGTCACTAATACAAGGACACCATGTCACATTCCCCATTTTTTACACCATTCTTTCTCTTCATTCAAACACCATGTCACTCTCCCCCTTTGACATCAAGGGAAAAGGGTGGATCAAAACCAACATACTCTCCCCCTTTTCTCCACATGTGGAAGAAGCGTTCTGCAGATCTGATATATACTGAAGTGACCAAGCTCCCCCTGAATTCATGTTGAATCTTCAAACATATTTTCCAATGAAGTACATGACTCTATGAAATTCCTATCACCAATGACTCATACTTACATCAAAGATCCATCCAAGTGGATTTACATATAAGACTCAAGTACCCAACCAAGTGGGTTTACACATTTCAACAAGTCCTTACATGACTGAAATTTACAATTTTACATCATGGGTCTCAACATGACCTTTTCATCAAAATACAAATATGAATTTTCATAACCAACACCAGAAAGTCCTCAAGAAAGAGAACATATTTCAGAACCATCATAGTGCCAAAAATGCATTATACTCAGCAACGCTAATGCTCCCCCTGAATCTGTGCATCCAAGCAACCTTTCCATATGACTAAGGCTCCCCCTTAGTTTGTGCATCCTGAACACTTTTACCGACAAATCATCAAGGAATATTTATCAAAACATTAGAAATATAATTTTGAGAACTGGAACACCACCAGAGATACCAAACAGTATCATAGATACCAAACAGCACTGCAGATGTGCTGAAGAGAGCTGACTCCAAACATAAAATTGTCAGAAATCAGACATACGCGGTTTTCTGTGCATGAACTCGCGTATATATGCGACTGTGTTTCATGAAATCCGCGTATCCAATGCCATCTTCTAAATTTATGCAGATTTGTTCTTTTGACTGGTAGAGAACACTCCCAGCTTCTATCTTAGATACTCGAACGCTTTCCTGGGTAGAGGTTTGGTAAATATACCAGCAACTTGTTCTTTGGAGGGAACATACTCCAACTTCACCTTTTGCTCAAGCACTTGTTCACGTAAGAAGTGATACTTGATGGGAATGTGCTTGGTCTTCGAATGCATAATAGGATTCTTTGAAATATTGATGGCACTTGTATTGTCACACTTAATCGGGACAGGAGGTGTACATTTGATTTGAAAATCTTGTAAGGTTTGCATCATCCAAAGGAATTGAGTGCAACAAGATGCGGCAGCCACATATTCTGCTTCTGCTGTAGATAAGGCAATAGAATTTTGCTTCTTGCTGAACCAAGGTACTAACCGGGGTCCCATGTAGAATGTACCACCACTAGTTCTTTTCCGATCATCAACACTTCCAGCCCAATCTGCATCAGTGTAAGCATGAAGAGTAAGATCAGCATTCTTTGGATACCATAGACCAAAGTCTTGAGTTCCTTGTAGATATTTGAAAATTCTTTTAACAGCCTGAAGGTGAGACTCTTTTGGATTAGCTTGGAATCTTCCAACAATCTCAACTGCATGCATAATGTCTGGTCTAGTCCGAGTGAGATAAAGTAGACTTCCTGTCATTGATCTGTATTCTGGTTTATTCACCGTGGGAGAATCATCATGAGAACTGAGATTGCATCCGGTGATCATTGGTGTACTTACATGTTTGCATTCTTCCATGCCATATTTCTTCAGAATTTGCTTAAGATATTTTGCTTGTGATAGGAATATACCATCTGCAGTTTGATGCACTTGTAAGCCAAGAAAGAATGTTAGTTCCCCAAGTAAGGACATTTCAAATTCTTGCTGCATGACAGAAGCAAATTTTTAACTCATAGATTCTTCATTACTCCCAAAAATGATATCATCAACATATACTACCACAATCAATAGTTTATCATTTTCAATTTTTGTGTATAAGTTGCTATCAGCAGACCCTTTTGAAAATCCTTGTTGATGAAGATATTTGTCAAGACGATAATACCATGCCCTTGGAGCTTTTTTGAGACCATATAGAGCATTTTTAAGTCTACAAACAAGATTTTCATCATTTCCCAAAATGAATCCTTCCGGTTGTTCTATATATACTTCTTCTTCTAGATCACCATTAAGAAAAGCAGATTTAACATCCATTTGATAAACTTTGATTTGATGATAACTTGAAAAAGCAAGAAACATTCTTATGGCTTCAAGTCTAGCTACAGGAGAAAAAGTTTCTTCAAAGTCTATAACTTCTTGTTGAGTATACCCTTTGCAAACCAGTCTAGCTTTGTTTCTTACAACATCCCCATTCTCATTTAACTTGTTCTTGAAAATCCATTTAGTTCCAATGATATTTTTATCATGTGGTCTTGGTACCAATTCCCAAGTGTCATTATTTTCAATTTGATCGAGCTCTTCATCCATGGCTTGCTTCCAAAATTCATCTTTGCTAGCTTGATTGACATTGTGTGGTTCAATTGTGGATAGAAGTGCCAGATGACTAGAAGATCCTACCAGAGTTCTCCTCGTTCGTACACCCGATTCCTTGTCTCCCAAAATTTGAGATTCAGGATGATTCTTTTGAACATATCTGGATGGAGCTTTTTCAGATAGATCATTTTCAAATTCTTCATTGGATCCACTGTTTACATCATTTCTATTTGATGTAGAAGGCCATAAGTCACCATCATATTCTTTTGTTGTTTGTTTTTCTTCTTTAGGAGTCGTAGGAGACTCATCAATAACAACATCAATACATTCAACAATCTTTCGAAGCCTTTTATTGTAACATGTGTATGCTTTTCTTGAAGATGAGTAACCAAGAAATATCCCTTCATCTGATCTAGGTTCAAACTTGCCAAGCTTTTCATCATTATTTTTGATAAAGCATTTACTTCCAAAAACTCTAAAATGCTTCACGGTGGGAGAATTACCATACCAGAGTTCGTATGGAGTTTTGTCACTATTTACCCGAACATGAGCCTTGTTGAGAATGTTAGCTGCTGTATGTGCTGCTTCACTCCAGAACATGTCAGGAGTTCCAGAATCATCAAGCATAGCTCTAGCCATTTGAACAATTGTTCTATTCATTCTTTCTGCTACGCCATTTTTTTGTGGAGTGCTTGCTACAGAGAACTGTCTTTTTATGCCATGTTGTTCACAAAATTCAAATAATTCATTTGATGAATATTCTCCTCCTCGATCAGATCTAAGACACTTGATTGTTAGATCTAATTCATTTTCTACCAATGCTTTGAAGATCTGAAATTTTTCAAATGCTTCATCTTTCTGTTTAATGAACCCGATCCAACACATTCTAGAGTAGTCATCAATAAATAAGATATAGTATTCTTCCCCACGTAGTGACTTTTTCCTCATAGGTCCACAGATGTCAGTATGAATGAGTTCAAGAGGATTATTTGAAGATCCTTCTTTGGCATTGAATCGTACTCTGGTCTGCTTACCGAATTGACAAGATTTGCATATGATACTTTTTGGTAGATTAATATTCGAAAGATCACGAACAGCTTGAAGTCTTCTTGCTTTGTTGATTTGAGAGAAGCTCAGACGCCCTAGCCTTCTATGCCATAGCCAATTTTCTGAAGACTTGCTCAAGTAACATTGATCTTTGCAGTTTAGTACATACAGGTTGCTTGGATTTCTTTTCCCTTTTATAATAATTTTACCTGTATCAAGATCATGAACCACATATTATTTTGAACTAAAGACAACTTCAGTTCCTTGATCACACATTTGACTTACACTCAACAGATTATTCCTTAATCCATCCACATACATGACATCCTTAGCCTTCACCTTTTCTTTTAGAAACATGGACCCTTTTCCTTTAATTACAGCAGGAGAATCATTTCCAAAAGTTACTTTCTTTTCCTTTTCTAGAGCATTATATGTAAGGAGTTTGCTTTTGTCACCTGTCATATGTCTTGAGCATCCACTATCAATGTACCATTGATTTTCTTCACCTTCTGCAAATAATGCTATCCCACAATTTTCAACCTGTAATTCCTTCTTTTTCCATACTTTGGAACTTGAGGGAAAGTGTTGTTTTGGATGGACTTTGCTCCTGCATTCAGATTCTTCATGGCCAAAGTTATTGCAATAAGCACATTCAACTTCATTTTGAAGAGGAGAAAAGTTGTTATAGGTATTCTTCTTTGGTTCAGTATCCAACCTTTTCTTTCTTGCTTCTCTTGTCATGATGGTTTTGTAAGCAACACATTGAGCAGCTTTGTGGCCAAAATTGTGACATGTAAAACATTGTCCATTGAAATAGACATTTTTTTAATCACGAAATCTTCTATTTGGATTTACCTGCTGGTTGGAGCTCCTTTGAAAGTTATTCCTATCAGTGTTCCTTGAAGTGCGGTGATCCTGCTTTACCTGTAAAGAATCCTTGCTTCCTTGTTGTGAGGAACAATATTGTAAACCAGTAGTTGCTGCCTTTAGATAGTTTGGTGCTGAAACCTGAGAGGATTCTCCAATATATCCAAGACCTGTTTTTATGAGAGGAGAACGTTGAGAATTGATAATGTCATCTAAGGTTTTTGAACTTTTAGCAAATCTAAGATTGAGAGTTTTTCCTTTCTCATTATCTTTCCTTAGACTTACTACTTCACACTCCAATTCCTCAATGCGTTTTTTCTTTGCTTCAAGCTGATTTTCAAGAGTCTCTATGATTATGTTCTTTTCTTCTAGGCTTACTTTGAGTTGAATGTTTTCTTCAAAAATATCATTGTCTTCCAGAGCATCCACAAAAGTATCATTTTCTTCTCTAGATTCTTTTGCCATGAGCAGTTTAATATCATGGTCATAATCTTCTTCATCTTCACTAGACACTTCATCATCATCTTCATTTGCATAATAACTCTTCCTCTTTTCAAATTGTTTCCCTTTACCACGTTTTTCTCTATAAGGACATTTAGCAGCATAGTGACCAACTTTTCCACACTCAAAACATTTGAAGGGAAGCTTACCTTTGAATCTTCCAGTACCTAGTTAGAGCTTTCTCACAAAATTCGCTTCTTCTTCTTCAGATATATAGTTGGATTCTTTGACAACTTCCTTTTCTTTTCCTCTTGAAGATACCTTGAAAGCAGCTTCTTTGATTTGAGATGGACCTCCTTGTCTCATTTCAAAAGCAGTCAGAATACCATGTAATTGAACAATAGTAAGAGTTTGCAGATCTTGCCTTTCTTCAATAGCTGAAACTTTAGAGTCAAATTTTGAAGTCAAGGATCTTAAGACTTTTTCCACCAAAGTAGTATCAGTTATGGTTTCACCCAAATTTCTCATTTTATTTACAATATCATCCAGACGTAAGAAGAAATGGGCAATGCTCTCATCACTATGCATCTTCAAATTTTCATATTCAATTCTAAGAGTTTGAAGTTTTGCACTTTTTACCTTTGTGTCTCCTTCATAGCTTAGAATGATTTTGTCCCATATTTCTTTTGCTGAATGTCGCTGCATCAGAAAATTTTGGTTCAGACATGCTTCCTAATAAGACATTTACTGCTTTGGCATTGATTTCATACTTCTTCCTTTCTGCTGCATCAGTAGGAATACTTGCCGGGTATTGATAACCTTCTTTCACGATTCCCCATACATCTGCACCAAGACTTTGCAGATATGCTTTTGTTAGTACCTTCCAGAATATCAGATTGCTTCCATTGAATAGCGGTGGCTTTATAGAAATTACTCCTTCATGAATTCCCATTGCGACGGATCTCCTTCAAGCGATCAAGCTTCTGCAGAAGGACCTCCCTCTGATACCAATTGCTGGGAAAAATACTGAGAGGGGGGGTGAATCAGTATTTAGGGAAAACTAAAACTTTTTAATTTTTCATGCTCTAAAACCATACGCTACTTTGCTGAAGGAAACTAGCATATGTACGCAGATATCCTTCATAAAACTCGCGTATACATAGAGATCTAATTATGCCATTAATTCTTCACTTATATCATTCCATCATTCATTCATTAAATGTTCTACAAACATTAAACATGTGAGTAAGAACAGAATAAACCATCATACAGAAGCATCACACATGAACACCAGGATTTTTAGGTGGAAACCCAAGTTGGGAGAAAATCACCGCTGCAGTTGCTCAGCCTTCAATATTTTATTATAGAGAAAACATCTTACAACATATGTGCTGGTGCAGACTCCTACCAGCACGCAGGCACCCACCTGCGCTCGTTTACCAGCCTCTCCTGGAAGGGAGCTCCAACCCCCTGACTCGTTTACCAGCCTCTCCTGGAAGAGAGCTACGACCCCCTGATCTCGTTTACCAGCCTCACCTGGAAGGGAGCTACAACCCCCTGACTGAAGGCTACAACCCTCAGCACCTCTATGGACCACGTTTCATCAATTTTCACACTGGATCCAAAGCCTCCTTTAGGACACAACTTGCAGGCCACGTTTCATCATATTTTCAGACTGGACCCACTCCATACTTTTAAGCACAGTCAACCATGAAACAGATACATATAACTCACTGACAGATATCAGTAAACCAGCAGAACAGATCAGACATTTCTTACCACAGACTTCAACAACCCTAGTTTGCATACGCGCTTTCCTTTCTCTGATGTTGCGTATATACTCGCTTTCGTTCACATAAACCAACGTATACTTCTATACATATTACAGAGCTAATTTTATTGCGCATACGTGCTTTCTCTTCAGCGAAGCTGCGTATATACGCGCTTCCTCTTCGGCGAACTAGCGTATGGTTCTTCAGACTTTTATGTCATTGCAATTCTTCACAACAGATACATCACTCGTATTTACCCTTTACTTCAGACAGATGTTCACCTCTTCTCAGATCTAATCATCCCCTAAACATATCTAGTAAATACAAGTACATTTCAGATCTAGATACCCTTCTTCATCATTGGTGCATCATGCAATCAGATCTATCATTCAACTGTAACCCTTTCCATTCAGATATACTTCAGAGAGAAGCATTCATTCAAGCTCAGACATCTTGCACCCACACTCATGATTTGCACAATGAATTTCTTCTCTTTATATAGGTTTACCCTTTTTCAATACCATGAGCCAAAACCACATTACATCCGATGGTATTCCTGGACAGGGTCATTTAGACGAATCATTACCCAATACAATGGGTCAATACCATGGTGGTTACCCCTGGTTTTGCACTTTTTGAGCGCTTTTGCCCATACGCGACTTGGCACGTACTTTACCGCGTGCATACACGACTTCTACTAGACAAATCCACGTATGCCTTGAGACATACTCTTTTCATCATAGATCTAGCACATGTTGAATTCCTTTCTTCATTACCTTCTGTACTCACTGTAGATACATCAGATTTACATTTTTAAACAGGTTCATCAAGACATATTCTATCAAGCTCAACTTCATCAAGTAAGTTGCCATTCAAGGACAACACTCAGCATCATATTTCTAACAAACATCATTTCATATCAGATTTACATCATTTACAAAGCCCATCAGGTCAAGAATAACTTCATCAGGTGGATTTCCATCAAGGACAACACATGTCAATAGTCTCATGTCTTCATCTTCATTCAGTGTGTTGCCATCAAGGACAACACTCTTCATCATATTGCCAACATCCTTGTAAAAAATTGTTATCAAGGTGCAACATCTGGAGATTGTTGGAAGTAGACATGGACAAAGATAAGCCACCCACAAGGAAGTTATTGCTTAATGATATTCCAAGCAAATTCTATGAACTCCAAAGATTATCTGGTAATTTCCAGAGAAATTATTATGTACCACATCTAAGGTGGAAAAAAGGCATACTAAAAATATAACCAAGTATTCCACCAGACAAATTTTTCTTGTCCAAAAACAATTTTTACAAATTCATGTACTCTTAGAAAGTGTCCTCTATGCTACTTGTAAACTGATTTAGTGAGAAAATGAGAGAGCCTAAGCTCTTGGCATGATAAATATATGATGTTATTGATTCATAGAGCCTGTTAGCATCAATTCCCAATGATGTAAGAGATGAAAAATTAACTAGTTCCCATGGTAAATGACATTCAAACTAGTTTTTGAATAACCTTATATAAGTTTCTCTTCTCCGTCCACCAAGCCAGGATGGAAGGGGTCCTTTCAGAATATTTTCCTCAACCCTAAAACTTTGAATTGACTCCAGGTTTGCGAAATCATCGATGAGTCACCGAGTCAGCACGTTGAATGAAAAATATAGTACATGCAATCCCTACAATTGGTAGTTGTGTTTTCAATCCACCCTCTTAGTCCATTAATCATAGTCATTAGATATAGAAGGTTGTGCAAACTGCTAATGTTGTCTAGAAATTATCTTTTAATTTTATTCTTTGAGAGGTCAAGTTTCATCATAGATTTATTGTTTCCAATTTCCGAGGGAATGTGGTTGTTGAACTTACCAACCTGAATTATAAATCCTTGAGAGAGCTCCTTCCATCATGAATAAGTTTCCTGTAGCATTTACAAGATTTTCCTAAAGTGCTACAGGAATCCTATAGAAATTACAATCAGGAGAAAAAAATGAAATTTTGTGTCTATTTGAGGGGTGAAATGAACAAGTGCGTGCATGCTGGAGTGTTCCATGGAGTGTGTAAGTGGAGGAGAGGGATAATTAAAGAAAAAATTCTCCTATAAATCCAAAAAATCAGCTTTGATCAATAACCTACAAAATAGAAAAAAAAATGAGTGCATAGGTATCTTCTTTCTCTTTTTTTTTCTTTTGTTTCTTAAATTTTTCCTTTTCTTTTTGGAAGGAAAGTGGGCTACCTCCATAAAGGTTTCCAACCCACATCCCTGCCTTAGGTACATTAGAGAGGTTTTCACCCAAGGATCTTTTTTTTTTCTTTTTTTGCTGCTCCAAGATTTCCTCATGGAGGTTTCCACCTCTGGGGTTGGTCTTGGGCACCTCAGAGAGTTTTTCACCCATGCGTCCTTTTTTTCCCTTTTTTTATTTTTATTTCTAGGAGGGGGAGGCGTTGGAAACTATGGAGTCTCCCATGAAATACACCTCCCTTTTTATGGAATTTATAAACTCATCCTGAGACATGGGCTTTTTGTAACCTTTAAGCTTGTAACCATTGAGAAGTAGGGGAATCCCTTCCTAATCTATGGTTCTGATCTAAACTGCGCCATTATCATACCATTTGTCCACTTTGTAGGGTCTCAGCCATTTTGTCATCAGTTTTCCATTGAAGTCCTTAAACCTTGAGTCATACAACAACACCCAATATCATTCTTGAAAGTTCTTTTCCTTAATGTGCTTGTCATGTCAGATCTTCCTTTGCAACTAAATCACTTATGTGTGAAGGAATGTTTGCATCCTGAACTCATCAAATCCATTTAATTGCAACAAAATCTCTTGTTGGGCCTTTGACATATCCAAGTATAACTCAGCTTCCATCCTTAAGGTGCTGAACTCAAGTTCAATTGAAA
This sequence comes from Pinus albicaulis, assembly GCA_034641835.2. Taxonomy (NCBI): domain Eukaryota; kingdom Viridiplantae; phylum Streptophyta; class Pinopsida; order Pinales; family Pinaceae; genus Pinus; species Pinus albicaulis. The sequence continues at coordinate 390,062,213 of CM076583.1, forward strand.
GTAGAGCTTTCTTCCCATAGACCAGGCATAAGGAGTGAACGCTATTGTTGTTTTCCAAGTATTGTTGTAGGTGAAACTAGCTTCTACCAGTATATTCACTCTATTTGTTCTGTTGCAGCTCATAGACTTGGTGAGGATATTCTCCAAGGCTATATTGGTCACTTCCACTTGGCCATTTTGTTTAGGGTGGTAGGTAGTGGAAGTCTTAGGACTTATCTTGTGCCTCCTCAGAAAATTCTTAATGAGATGAGATGTGAATTGTGCTCCCTAATTAGTGACAACCTCTCAGGGGCATTTGAATTTGTAGAACACATTCTCTTTGAGAAATTATGTTACCTTCTCCTTTGTTGCTACCTTCATATGTTTTGTTTGAGCCCACTTGGTCAGGTAGTCAGTGCAGACTATGCTATACTTTTTCTGGCCAGATGGTGGATCAATGGGTCTAATGAGGTCGATTCCCCACTTGTCAAATGGCTCTAGAGCCACTTGATGGTCCAAACGCATATCATCCCTCTATGTATTTTTTACCATCCTTTAGCATTGGCCACACCTACTAGTGTATCTTCTGGCATCCTTGTGAAGGGTAGGCCAATAGTTACTTGCCTACAAATATTTTAAGGTTGTCCTTTTTGCAGAAAAGCGGCCTTCACAAGGGCTATCATGACATGCATAGAGGATATCAAAAAATTCTTCCTCCCTCACACATATTCTGAATATTTGGTCAAGTCATAGCTTGAAGAGATTTCCCCTAATCTAGATGAAAGGGACACCTTTTCTGATGATCTTGCTCTCATCCTTGGATGAGAGGTTAGGAGGGAAATTTTCAGCAACCAAGTAGTTATATATGTTAGCAAACCATGGAGAGAGTGTTGCTATAGAGAAAAGGTTTTCATACAGGAGTTTTGTCATCCACCATTCCTTCTTCATCTGTAGATAGAGCTAACTCAGATAAATAATCCACAACAAAATTCTCCTTTGTAGGTTTATCAACAATGCTTAGGCCAAACTGATGTAATAGTAACAACCATGTAATTATTCTAGTATTAACATCTGGTTTTTTCATTAAATATTTGATCATTGCATGGTAAGTGTGTACAAAGGTCTGATAACCAGTGATATAATGTCTAAATTTATTTAAAGCATGGAAAATGGCTATCATTTCCTTCTTTGTGACAATAAAATTGAGTCGAACTTAGACAATTTCTTACTAATGAAATAGATTGCATAAGGTAATTTGTCTTCTAATTTCTCCAGGGCATCCCCCACTGCTTTTTTCGGATGCATCTATGTGGATGTGGAAAGGTAAAGTCCAATTTCGACCTCGGAGAATGTGGACACTAGTTAACTTTTCCTTAATGAGCTCAAAATCTTATTGACAAAGACTACACCAAGTAAACTTAGAGTCTTTGGCCAAAAAACCAAAAAGTGGCGAAGTCATCCTGTTGAAAACTTTAATAAAGCTTCTATATTAGACAACTAAACCTACCAAACACGTGAAATCGCTCTTATTTTGAGGAGCAGGTACCCTTTTGATGATGGTGATTTTGTTTGGGTCCACCTATATTGCTTCTTCAGAGATTGAGTGTTTGAATACTACTCATGCTCTTTTGAAGAATTCACATTTTTTTGGGCTCAAAGAGAGATGCATCTCAATGCATCTTCTCATCACATTTCCCAATTTGGAGAGAGATTCCTGGGAGCCGTCCCCATATGGTGTGAAATCATCCATGTATATTTTAATGGAGTCATGAAATAGCTCAGAGAAAATGCTCAAGATAACTCTTCGGAAGGTTGCTAGGGCATTGCACAACACAAAGGGTAGGATGATGTATGTTGGAAATATGATGCAGAGTTGTCCTTGATGGCAACCCACTAAATGAAGATGAAGACATGCGACTGTTGACATATGTTGTCCTTGATGGCAATCCACCTGATGAAGTTATGCTTGACTTGATGGACTCAGTAAATGATGTAAATACGATGTGATATGATGTTTGTTGACAATATGATGCGAGTGTTGTCCTTGAAAGGCAACCCACTTGATGAAGATGATGACAACTTACTTGATGAAGTTGTGCTTGATAGAATATGTCCTTGATGAAGAAAATCTGATGTATCTACAGTATGAACAGAAGGCAATGAAGAAAGGAATTCAGAATGTGCTCAAAGTATGATGAAAAGAGTATGTCTCTTTGCATACACGGATTGGCCTAGGGGAAGTCGCGTATGCACGCGGAAAATAACGTTACAAGTCGTGTATGGGAAAAAGCGCTCAAAAAGTGCAAAACCAAGGGCAACCACCATGGTATTGACCCATTGTTTTGGGTAATGATCTGCCTAATTGAGCCCGTCCAGGTAGTTTTGGGCTCATGGTATTGTTTTGGCCCATGGTATTGAAAAAGGGGCTCATGGTATTGAAAAAGGAAATCCTATATAAGGAGAAGAAATTCATTGTGCATAACATGAGTGTAGGTGCAAGATGTCTGAGCTTGAATGAATACTTCTCTCTGAAGTATATCTGAATGGAAAGGGTTACACTTGAATGATAAATCTGAATGTATGATGCACAAATGATGAAGAAAGGGATCTAGATCTGAATTGCGCTTGTATTTGCTAGATCTGATTATGGAAGGCTTAGATCTGTGAAGAGGCGAGCATCCAGGCGAACATCTGTCTGAAGCAAAAGGGTAGATCTGAACTGAATATCTGATCTGATGAAGTATGCTGCTCTGTAATGATTGAAGAACTATACGCTACTTCGCCGCGGAGGAAGCGCGTATATATGCGGCTTCAGCGAAGAGAAAGCGCGTATGCACAATAAAATATACACTGAGGTATACGCTGGTTTGTGTGGACGGAAGCGCGTATATACGCGACATCAGTGAAGTGAAAGCGCGTATGCAAACTAGGGTCTGCTGAAGCAAAGGGTATGAAATATCTGATCTGTTCTGCTGTGTTTCTGCTATCTGATCTGTGTTGTTAAGTATCTGTTGGTGATGTATGTTTGTGCTTAAAAGTTTGGAAAGGGTTCAGTCTGGAAATATGATGAAATGTGGCCTGCAAGTGGTGTTCTATTGAAGTTGTTGGATCCAGTGTGAAAATTGATGAAACGTGGTCCAAGGTGGTGCTGAGGGTTGTAGCCTTCAGTCAGGGGGTCGTAGCTCCCTTCCAGGTGAGGCTGGTAAACGAGATCGGGGGGTCGTAGCTCCTTTCCAGGAGAGGCTAGTAAACGAGTCAGGGGGTTGGAGCTCCCTTCCAGGAGAGGCTGGTAAACGAGCGCAGGTGGGTGCCTGCGTGCTGGTAGAGTCTGCACCAGCACATATGTTGTAAGATGTTTTCTCTATAATAAAATATTTAAGGCTGAGCAACTGCAGCGGTGGTTTTCTCCCGACTTGGGTTTCCACCTAAAATCCTGGTGTTCATGTGTGATGCTTATGTGTGATGGTTTATTCTGTTCTTACTGCACATGTTTACTGTTTATAGAATATCTAATGAATGAATGATGGAATGATATAAGTGAAGAATTAATGGCATAATTAGAACTCTGTGTATATGCGAGTTTTATGAAGGTTATCCGCGTGTATACGCTAGTTGGCTTCAACAAAGTAGCGTATGGGTTTAAGAGCATGAAAAAGTAAAAAGTTTTAGTTTGCCCTAAATACTGATTCACCCCCCCTCTCAGTATTTTTCCCAACAATTGGTATCAGAGCAGGTTCTTCTGCAGAAGCTTGATCGCTTGAAGGAGATCCGTCGCAATGGGAAGTCTTGAAGGAGTAATGTCTCTAAAGCCACCTCTATTCAATGGAAGCAATCTGATATTTTGGAAGGTACGAACAAAAGCATATCTGCAAAGTCTTGGTGCAGATGTATGGGCAATCGTGGAAGAAGGTTATCAATACCCGGCAAGTATTCCTACCGATGCAGCAGAAAGGAAGAAGTATGAAACCAATGCCAAAGTAGTGAATGTCTTATTGGGAAGCATGTCTGAATCAGAATTTGCTAAAGTGATGCAGCTACATTCAGCAAAAGAAATATGGGACAAAATCATTCTAAGCGATGAAGGAGACACAAAGGTAAAAAGTGCAAAACTCCAAACTCTTAGAATTGAATATGAAAATTTGAAGATGCATAGTGATGAAAGTGTTGCCAGTTTCTTTCTTCGTCTAGATGACATTGTAAATCGGATGAGAAATTTGGGTGAAACCATAACTGATACTACTCTGGTGGAAAAGGTCTTGAGGTCTTTGACTTCAAAATTTGACTCTAAAGTTTCTGCTATTGAAGAAAGGCAAGATCTCCAAACGCTTACCATTGTTCAATTACATGGTACTCTGACTGCTTTTGAAATGAGACAAGGAGGTCCTTCTCAAATGAGAGAAGCTTCTTTTAAGGCATCTACAAGAGGAAAACAAAAGGAAGTTGTCAAAGAATCCAGCTATATATCCGATGAAGAAGAAGCAAATTTCGTGAGAAAGCTCCAACTAGGTACTGGAAGATTCAAAGGAAAGCTTCCCTTCAAATGTTTTGAGTGTGGAAAGGTTGGTCACTATGCTGCTAAATGCCCTTATAGAGAAAAACATGGTAAAGGGAAACAATTTGAAAAGAGAAATAGTTATTATGCAAAAGAAGATGATGATGAAGTGTCCAGTGAAGATGAAGAAGATTCTGACCAAGATCTGAAAGTGCTCATGGCTAAGAAGCAAAAGAAGAAGGTTACTCGAGGAAAGGAGATACCTCAAAAATCATGTATAGCAAAAATTGAAGAAGATGAAACAGATTCTGACGAAGATCTACAAGCACTCATGGCAAAGAAGAAAAAGGAGAAGGCCACTTGTAATACTCTTCTTTGTGCAAACAATAGTAAAAATAGTGAAAGTAAAGTTGTGGATCTAGAAGAAGCTCTCAAGATTAAAGAAGAAGAACTACAAATTTCATACAATAAGCAAGAAACTATCTATAAAGAGATGATCTCACAAATGAAAGATCAAATAGAAATGCTGAATGAACAGGTGGACAAGTATCAAAGGTTTCATACTTATGCATCCAATCGAATTAAAGATCTAGAAGAAGATCTTGAAAAATCAAGCAAGAAGAATGAAGGACTTGAAGCTGCAATCATTTGTCTTCAGGAAGATTTAGAAGCATCAAGTAAGGAAAATAAGGAACCTCTACAATCATTTGAAAAGGAAGGCCTTGAAGCAGAAATCATCTCTCTCAAAGAAGATCTGGAAAAATCAAATAAGAAGAATGAAGAGATGCAACAAACATGTGAAGGAAATGAAGATTGGTTGAAAGAAGAGATTCTAAATCTGAAGGATCAAGTAGAAGATGGAAGAAGGAAAGAAGAAAGCATGACAAAGCAATGTCAAGCCTTGGAGGTTGAGGTAAACATTCTCAAAGAAGAAAAGGTTAAACTTTTGAGGTTTCAAGATAGTACTAACATTTTGGACAACATTCTGAGTAACCAAAGGTCTCCTGCTATCAAACTTGGTCTTGGTTTCCATGAAACTGTTAAAGGAGAATCTAGTTCACAAGGAAGTACCAAAAACTCAGAGGATGTCAATGCAAAACCTGAAGTGTTGAAAGAAACAAAAGATCGACCAAAAATCATGAATTCTCAAAGGAATTCATTCAAGAACATTGAATGTTTTAAATGTCATAATTATGGGCATGTTGCAGCAAATTGCAGAAGCAGAACAATTCCGCCACAAATAAACAGGTACTCTGGAAGCTTCAAGGGATATTGTTTCTCATGTAACAAGTATGGACATAAAGCAGCTAATTGTAAAAGAAGGAAGATCAGAAATACTCATTATAACTCTTATTACTCTGGACACATAAGATGTTATTCTTGTAACAAGTATGGACATGTAGAGAAGGAATGCAGGCTGAATAGATATGAGAAATTGGATAACTTCCAGCACACAAATAGAAAGTTTAAACAAGTCTGGAAAAAGATGGAGGGATGGAATAAGAATCAATCTAGAGAAGAAAAGGATACTTTTGTGGATGATCTAGAAGACAATGATTTTCTTGAAGAAAACACTCAATTGAAGGACCGACCAGAAACGTAGGGAATTCTGACCCTACTGCAGTCATCTGCTTCTGAAGCTGACTTTTCTTATTGACTGCAGGAATGATGTGAGATACATTATGAGATCTAGTAATGTATCGTCACAAGGGGAGCAATGCATGATGACTCTCATGGTTGATTTGATTATACTATGTTTACTTCTGACAGCGTATCTGATGTGGAAAGGACAGGTACAGGAGGTACAAGCTCAGGAAGAAATGAAGGAAGATGGAAATTTTCTATGCTTCACTTTCCATACGCAGGTTCCATTAACTAAAGTCGCGTATACACGCGAGTTCCAGAAGACGCAGTCGCGTATGCATTGATGATAAGAAAATTTATCTGATAGCTGAAGATCTGAAGTAGAGGTCCAGGGGGAGCATCAGTCTGACTGCTGATGATTGCACTGTTAGCATCATTCTAGTTATACTCATGATAATGAAATGATGCATGGGTTCTTGTGTTGAAAATTATGGATGAAGCCTGGTTGCTTTATGATGAAGAGCATTCATTGTCGAAGATGAAAGTCTTATAGTTCATAGATGAGGACAGATCATGCAGAGATTGTTGTTGATGACTTGCTGTTGAGGGTGTCTCAGATTGCACAAGTTAAGGAAGAAGCACTGGTTTAGGGGGAGTAGCAGGTTGAATTCTATTGGTTGCTATGGTTGAGATCTTTTGCCTACATATGTAACTTCATGTTACATCTTGAAGATCATGGTGATTTTGGACCACATGGATGATTGCTTGACACCTATGTGAAGATGTTGTTCTGATATGAGAATCTCTCTTGGAAAGATTGTATTGATGCTGCAAAGACTTGGTTACTATTGTACTGATGCCACAACCATTGGATGACGCTTGAAGACACAACTACATCGTTCTATCTATCTGTAGTACAGGGAAGCATTCAAATGTCTTAGAAAGAAGCTGAACTCTGTCTTTGCCTCACAGAAAATCAGATCTGGTTGAAATTTAGAAGATGTCTTTGGATACGCGGGTTTCCTGAAACACAGTCACGTATATACGCGAGTTCCTGCAAATAAAACCGCATGACCCAGCCAATTAGAGTTAGTTGTTCACTTTCAATTCCAGACAAGCAATGCTGCTTTGGTGCATGAGACATCATGGTATCTCCTGGGTGTCTGTACTCACAATTGCCGTAATGTTTTGATGAAGACGCCTTGATGATTTGTTGGTGGAAGTTTTCAGGATGCACAAACTAAGGGGGAGCCTTAGTCATTTGGAAAGATTGCTTGGTTGCACAGATTCAGGGGGAGCATTAGCTTTGCTGAGTATAATGCAGTATTGGCATTATGATGGTTCTGAAATATGTTCTCTTTCTTGAGGACTTTCTGGTGTTGGTCTTAAAAGTTATATTTGTAGTTTGATGAAAAGGTCTTGTTGAGACTCATGTTGTAAAATTGTAATATTCAGTCATGTAAGGACTTGTCAATTTTGTAAACTCACTTGGTTGGGTAGCTGAGTCAAATTTTGTAAACCCACTTGGTTGGGTAGCTGAGTCAAATTTGTAAACCCACTTGGTTGGGTAGTTGAGTCTCATATGTAAATCCACTTGGATGGATAATTGATGTAAGTATGAGTCTTTGGTGATAGGAAGTTCATAGAGTCATGTACTTCATTGAAAAATATGTTTGAAGATTCAGCATGAACTTAGGGGGAGCTTGGTCACTTCACTATACATCAGTTCATAGCATTGCTTCTTCTTACATGAGAAGAAAAAGGGGTGAGTATGTTGGTTAGATCCTATTTGGATCCGCCTGTCTCTTCGATGTCATGGGAGAATGACATGGTGTTTGAAGAGGAAAGATAATGACAATAAGCTAAATATTTGGGAGAGGGGTTTGACATGGCATTCATCCTATTGGTAACTAAACACCATTGCTGCTTACCTAAACCAAAGGGGGAGATTGTTGGAAGTCATGGCGAGTTGTCCTTGATGGCAACCCACTAAATGAAGATGAAGACATGCGACTGTTGACATATGTTGTCCTTGATGGCAATCCACCTGATGAAGTTATGCTTGACTTGATGGACTCAGTAAATGATGTAAATCTGATGTGATATAATGTGTGTTGACAATATGATGCTAAGTGTTGTCCTTGAAAGGCAACCCACTTGATGACGATGATGACAACTTACTTGATGAAGTTGTTCTTGATAGAATATGTCCTTGATGAAGAAAATCTGATGTATCTACAGTATGAACAGAAGGCAATGAAGAAAGGAATTCAGAATGTGCTCAAAGTATGATGAAAAGAGTATGTCTCTTTGTATACGCGGATTGGCCTAGGGGAAGTCGCATATGCATGCGGAAAATAACGTTACAAGTCGCGTATGGGAAAAAGCGCTCAAAAAGTGCAAAACCAAGGGCAACCACCATGGTATTGACCCATTTTTTTGGGTAATGATCCACCTAATTGAGCCCGTCCAGGTAGTTTTGGGCTCGTGGTATTGTTTTGGCCCATGGTATTGAAAAAGGGGCTCATGGTATTGAAAAAGGAAATCCTATATAAGGAGAAGAAATTCATTGTGCATAACATGAGTGTAGGTGCAAGATGTCTGAGCTTGAATGAATACTTCTCTCTGAAGTATATCTGAATGGAAAGGGTTACACTTGAATGATAAATCTGAATGTATGATGCACCAATGATGAAGAAGGGGATCTAGATCTGAATTGCTCTTGTATTTGCTAGATCTGATTATGGAAGGCTTAGATCTGTGATGAGGCGAGCATCTAGGCGAACATCTGTCCGAAGCAAAAGGGTAGATCTGAACTGAATATCTGATCTGATGAAGTATGCTGCTCTGTAATGATTGAAGATCTATACGCTACTTCGCCGCGGAGGAAGCGCGTATATACGTGGCTTCAGCGAAGAGAAAGCGCGTATGCGCAATAAAATATACACCGAGGTATACGCTAGTTTGTGTGGACAGAAGCACGTATATACGCCACATCAGTGAAGTGAAAGCGCGTATGAAAACTAGGGTTTGCTGAAGCAAAGGGTATGAAATATCTGATCTGTTCTGCTGTGTTTCTGCTATCTGATCTGTGTTGTTAAGTATCTGTTGGTGATGTATGTTTGTGCTTAAAAGTTTGGAAAGGGTCCAGTCTGGAAATATGATGAAATGTGGCCTGCAAGTAGTGTTCTATTGAAGTTGTTGGATCCAGTGTGAAAATTGATGAAACGTGGTCCAAGGTGGTGCTGAGGGTTGTAGCCTTTCTACTGTGGACATTAGCTCCCTCTGTGTGAGGTCATTCTAGATCGGGGGGTCGTAGCCTTCCGCGGAGAGGTCGGGTGTAAACGTGATCGGGGGTCGTAGCTCCTTCCGCGGAGAGTCAAACGAGCGCAAAAGTGTCCGTATGTCGTTCAAGTTGTGCCAGCACATATGTTGTAATATGTTTTCTCTATAATAAAATATTGAAGGCTGAGCAACTGCAGCGGTGGTTTTCTCCCGACTTGGGTTTCCACCTAAAAAATCCTGGTGTTCATGTGTGATTCTTTGTGTGATGGTTTATTCTGTTCTTACTGCACATGTGTACTATTTATAGAACATCTAATGAATGTGATGGAATGATATAAGTGAAGAACTAATGGCATAATTAGATCTCTGTGTATACACGAGTTTTATGAAGGATATCCGCGTGTATACGCTACTTGGCTTCAGCAAAGTAGTGTATGGGTTTTAAGGAATGAAAAAGTAAAAAGTTTGAATATGCAGTTAATACCGATTCACCCCCCCCCCCTCTCAGTATTTTTCCCAACAATGTATGTGAGCGTACCCAAAGGAAATTTGAAAGTAGTCTTGTGCTCGTCTTCGAGGATAATTTGGATCTGGTTATACCCACTGAAACCCTCTAAGCAGGAAACTAACTTCTTTCTTGCAAGGCCATCTAAGACTTGATCTATAAAGGGCAAAGGGAAATGGTATTTCTTGGTGGCTTTGTTGAGTTCCCGATAATCAACACAGATTCACCATTTTCCATTCTTCTTCAGGACTAGGAAAGCATGAGATACCCACTCACCGTCTGATATAGGATAAATGCAACCTCCATCCAAAAATTTCTGTAGTTCTTCCTTGACTATGTCTTTTAGAGTTGGGTCATCCATCGTTGGGGTTGGCGCAAAATATTGAATCCTTATTTAGTGTAAATATGATTTCTGCACACCAATTGATGCACCCCTTTCATGTCCTTGTATTTCCAAGAAAATTAATCTAGGTTTTCTCTTAAAAACTAGAATAGTTTCTCTTCTTCTCTATTTGAGAGGTTTGAGTTAATTTTCAAAGATTTGTATGGGTGAAATTCCATAGCCTTGGTCATTTCAGAGGCTGAATCAACTAAGTTTAGTTCCATCCAAGGGTGGCTTTCAGATTCTTTGACTAGATTTTCATGTGGCCTATCATTGGGGGACTAGTTTTGAATGACTTGGTCAATGATTTCATCTTCATCAAGTTTCCCCCCTCTAAGAACAACATCTATGGTACAAATTTCAGAGGGTGTATTTTTGTATACTTCATATTCTTATTAATCCTCCAACCATATAGGTAGGTCATGGTCAATGGAAGGCTAGGTTGAAGGATATAATACCAACCGTTTAGACAAGGGCCCATTCTAAATGGTCATGTTTCTGACCTAGCAGCTGATACAAGCATCAACAATGACTAACCAAGGTCTCCCTAGAATGAGAGGATGTCCATTAAGCTTGGTTTTTGGCTAGAGAACCAAGAAATATGTAGGATATTCCCAAGAGTTATTTGAAACCATAAAATCCTCAAAAATTCCTTCAGGAGTTACTGTGGACTGATCTACAAGTTGCAGAACCGTTTTTGTTTTCCTCAGTGTCCCTTGGAGGTTAAGTTTAAGCATAGTTTCCTTGGTCATTACATTGATGGCAGCCCTGAGAGAAACAAAAGTGTTGGGGACTATAAAACCATATATGTGCACATCTACAGCTTGACTACCAGGGCCTAAGTATTTTGGGAAGATCACCCTTCCAACACTAAGATAGATAGTTGTCCTACAACATTGATGGTGAGGGTATATTTCTTCTTTCTCCCAGGTTTCTTGAAGCACTTTTCCTTGATGAGGCTATTGTAAATAGGGAAATTCTTAATGGCATAGAGAAGGGGCATCTTTACCCACAAATTTTTTAGTTCTCCTAGAATTTTGGCCTCCTCTAAGGTGTGCTAACTAGAGTGGATCAAGCACACATGAAAAGGAGGTTGTTAGATTTGAGTGTTATTTTCTTCCTTTTCCTCCTCAACCTCGACAAGTGGAGATGGAATATTGTTGTCTGGGAGTAATATAACTAACATTAGATTAATATCTTATATCTACTAAGAATAATCTAGATATTACTTGTCTCCAAAATAAACCTGTTGTTCCCATCTATTCTTCAAGTTCAGATTGAGTTGTGTAGGCATCTTGGGAAACTTGGGTGGAGCAGCATGAGTAAGCTAAGGTTGAGGTTGGGGTGGAGGCATTAGGGTAGGTGGCTGATTATGTTGAGGCCTCCACCATTGGGATGGCTTCTTCCACTGAGATTTTTGAGGAACATAGTGCTAAAATTGTTGGTTCACAGGCTAAGGATGATATGGAGGGTTGTAAGTCTAAGTAGGAGGTGTTGGCAACGATGGAGGAGTGGAGGTGTACCAATATTACATAGGTGCATCTTGATGGTTGTGATAGTGGGAATAAGGTGCACCTTGCATACCCTATTGATATGACCAAGGGCCTTGAGATATTCTCTAGTTGATGAAATAGAATTTCTCTGGTCCTACTTCTGCACCTTGATATACAACTTTGTGTCCAAGTGAGGAGGGAAACTTATATGTGGAATGATTATTCTCACAGACAAAGAAAACCTCTATGAGATTTAATGGACATTCATTTCTAGGGTGTTTTAGAGTAAATCTATGGAAAAATATAGCCAAATCTCTTGAAGCTTCCTCTTACTTCCTCTTGATATACATGGTGTCGATTTGCAAGGAAAAGGTGTGCAACATGCCACTCTTGAAGTCCTCCAACATATTTCCAATCTCATGCTTGATTGAGGTGGAATAGGAAAGGGTATTGGTTGTACTTTTTCTAGCTCTGCCTTTCTTCCTAGCTGCCCTAGAATGGTTCCTAAAGGTATATTTGATTTTCTCATAAGGGAGATGGTGGATATCTCCTCCTCATAAAATATTGAAGGTTTCTATCACCTTCTCCCTGGTCCCTCAGAGAAGTACTAGTTTAAGTGATTAAGGATCAATGTACAATTGACTCCATTATAGTTGAACTGGAACCTATATTCATAGTCCTCTAGGGATTCATCAAGCCCTAGAGTCATCCTGAATATTTCCTCTTTATTTTCCTTGGACCTACAATAGTACCTATACTTGTTGTTGAAGGTATCTTGCATCTATGCCCAGGTAGTGATGTTGTTCCCAGGTAGACCCATGAACCAACGTAATGTTGCATCCTCAAGGGTAGATGGGAATAATTACAAATTTTGATCATCTTAGGCATAGTCATAGGTCCTACAGACAACAAAAAATTCAAATATGAATGTGTCAGAGTCCTCAAAGGTAATTCCATGGAAATGTGGAAGGGATTACGGGCTGATGTTCTTCATTTTAGTTTCCCCCTCTTCCTCTCGAATGGGAAAGACTCCTTGGGCTTTAATTTTAGCCATGGTTTGAATAGGTGATGTAGGCTCCTTTGGTGAAATAAGATCTTCTTCTTCCCCAATAGGATCTTCAAAGTTTTCAAAAGGCTCACCTATGATGTGTTCAACCTCACAGTCATTGAAGAAGAGTTAAGGGTGACTACGTGGTGATGTGGGGATTTTAGGTAAACATTTTCTTTGAGTATCCCTACTCCTACGAGGCATGAAAATACTATTTTTTGTATTCTCAATATTTTTGAAACAACATGTAAAAGTAAAGCAAAAAAGGATTCTAAAACAAAATTAAAAAATCTACTAGACACCTCACCCACAATGACGCCAAAAAGTGTTGAAGCTTCGTACTGCACTAAGAATGCTGCAACTCCTGGAGGCTACTCTATTTTAATTTATCAACTCAAGTTTCGTACAAAATTGGTTGTGAAAGTGCTATATATACAACCGATGCATTCTACTCATGTCATCCTCTTCTGAGCTCTAAGAAAAGGTGTTATTTCTAGGGTTTCTGAAAGAAGTATGTCATACTTATGAATTTAGACCTAGGGCTACAAATGATTCAAAGACATTACTGTATTAGAATTCAAAGAACTATTATACAGCAATAATCTACATCTATCTAGTTTTCAATGAAGCAAATCTACAAATTAAGCTATGGCATGAAATGTAAGGAAAATAGGCCTCTTTCATGAGGTAAATTAATGAATTGAAATTGCATAAAGAAGACTTACCTAATAGAAAATTGTTGGGCCAAATGGCTAAACAAAATCTATGTACTTAATGTTCTAATTATCATTGTTTCACTCATGGATCTAAACATGTCCTAACTGTGCATGTAAATGCATTATTTTGCAACTAGGAGGAGAAAGCGCTATGGTAGTTTAGGAAGGGATTGAATTCATGGGTACAAGGTTGAAGGTGTTTGGGTGTTTTTGGAAGGTATGGATAAGGTCGATGATGATTTTTGGGGTTATGGAGAGGCCCAATGGTGCTATTTCAAGTGCTTCTATAGGTTTCCTATAGTGCTACAGGAATGTCTTGAATTGCTACAGTAAATAGTCTAAGGGAAATATGAGGCCAAAAATGGTGGATAAAAGCATACAAAAGGTGGAGTGAATTTTTTTTTGGATGAGTGGAAGGTAGTCGAACCCTTGGCCAAGCTCAGAACGTCTTGAGAATCTTGTCTTGCACCTCTATGGTTTTCTCATAGTGTGAAGGCAAAAAAATGGAAAACATTGTTGATGGCGATTTCATGAAAATAATTCTAACGAAGGATGAGAAATGAAGTTGAGGGTCCTAGTGCATTTCTCCTTTTCTATGCTACCTAAACCTACAAGACAAATACGTGTTCATGCAAAAAATATCTACAAATTCATGATGAAGGAAATGGAAAATATGAGTTGAATTTGTAAAGAAAACCTACTTTAACATTCAAACATAAATCTAACTCAACATTCTAAACATGTTCGTGACACTACAACAACCTAACTATTATTTCCAAGAAATCATAAAATAAAGGGCAAGTTTGGCCTGTGGAGAAGGTCTACGCTGCTTAAGCTCCAATGGAAGAGATGAAAGATAGAGGCTTGACCCACAAATTTTTGAGTTTATCAACTATTCTACCAACATGTATGCAAGCTTAATCCATAAGAAATACATATGGAAGAAAACTAAAAGAATTTAATTGAAATGTAAGAAAACTAGCTACAATGACATAAAAATAAGCATGAATACATAAGAGGGACTAAGTCCAATAGATTGGGCACTAACCCACCAGCCTAGCCCTCTGAAACTAAATCACTGAAGGACAATCTGAATACTCATCTTATTGCAAAAAATAGTCTCATTACATAATCCCAAAAGTCTCAAAACCTATAACAAGAGGTACGAGTATTTTAGTTTCCTTCGAATTTTGAATCCTAATCAGCTCTTTCTCAACCCTAGTTAACCTAGAGTGTAGCTACCAATAGATCCCTAAAAAGTAGGTGATCTGTCCACTTTGACTACAAGAGAGATGGAGCTTTGGTGCACATGATATTGAGTTTTCTTGGCTGCCTTTGATTTCGATTTATTGGAGGGAATATCAAGGATGCCGTGGCTGCCTTTCAGAGTTAAGGAGGTGGATAACACCCCTATAATGTGTCCTTGTTTTCTACTCCAGGCTTTAATTGAAAAATATTCATAAAAAAATGCAATGTCTTTGTGATTTTCCTACATTTAACTCATGTGAGGCATTCAAAGCGTGACAAGCCTTAACCACCATCTACACTAGCAATATAAGACCATAATGTAATGAAATGTGAGAAAATGAGACTTAATAAGGCTAAAAAGTGACAATTAACCCCTCAAAATATACCTAATGATGGATCTCATCACTTGCCATATCCCTTTGGAGGTTGGAATATGAGGTCACTATGTCTAAAGAAATAGCTTGAAAAATCACATCTATTGCCTCTCCAGATATTCTATTGAAAATATTTTCCAATAGTTACATTTTTTAAGTGTAGGTATTGTATGGCTTTTGCTAATTCTGAGAAATGTGAAAGGCATCACATTGTGACATAATAAATTCATTGTACAAGGGAATGTATTGTTTAAGACACAGTTGTCAAATAATGATTGCAGGGTATTATAATATACAAAATAGGTTGAGAGTTGATGTTCGTGGTGTTTCTTAGGGTTTGAATGAGTAAGATTTATCAAACCTCTGTATAGATGATTTGTAATGCTGGTAAACTATATTGCAAGATGCATGTGGTAGAAAATGAAAGATGGATGACTTATTGATCATAATTTTGAGGGATTTTTTGATAACTTAAGCAGAGCTACCAAGGTTTTCAAAGTATTTTCTTTATGGCTACAACTGAATATAATATTAAAACAATTTATGTGACAGAGATATTTGTATAACTTGGGAATTCAAAACCTTATATTACCAGTAAAATTATGTATTATAGTTAGGCTTCAACTTGATTATCTGTGAGCTTCATATTGTCTATATTATAGTACCTTCTATGTTAGTGTGTTTGGTGCATGCATATATGAAATCACACCAACTTGAGGGTTGTGTTTTACCCTCTTAATTTATTGGTCACAGGAAAAAAATATATGGAGTAAAGCAAGTTAATGGAACATGCTAGAAAATAAACATACTAGATAGACAAATAGGATGCATATTCAAAAAAAAAAATTAAACTAAAACTAAAACAAATAAGACAAAAGCTCTAAATAGAGTCAAACAACTGCAATAATCTAGACGATGGCCCTTACATCGAGGGAAAATTTTAAGAACCCCTCTAAATTTATATGTATAATAATTGGGCGAATCTCCATGATACATAGGAATAATGGAAGGCGATTTTATTAATAATATAATATGTATATATAATATTTTTGGCGAATCTCTTATGATATTATATTACCTTGTAAGATCATGGCGAATCACCAGTACAAATGTCAAATCACTAGTACAAAATGGTGAATCATTGTCTAGTGGAGTTTGGGGTGTTGGTACCTTGTGTAAAGAAAGGGCTCAACATGGAGTACAGTGCATTGAAATACCATGGGACATTGATCAACACCTGAAAAATAGAGAGAATACTAATTAAGAGGTGATTTTTCTATTTGATAAACTAAGCATAATATCATCACCCTTATAGGGCCCAAAAAAACCCCACGCTTGCAAACTGAATATAGAAAAAAGACTTAATTACATATGGAATACTTGACAATTAGCAAGATTGGAGAAATTATTCAACATTGTACTTGAAATCAGATCATTTTCAATTATGGCAGAGGCAACGATAGTCAAAATTCACAACCCAAAGGTAGTATGTTTGAGGATCTGTATTCTACAATTGATGAGATTGGAATTCAAGTCCTAGAAATATAAAGTAGTACATTAATATACTTCATCCATAGAGTGATTTAATTTTCTTCAAAGTTTTGGGATAAGATAGAAAGAAAGGGTTTCCTTTGTAAGTTTCTTGTGAAAAGCATAATTTTCTCACTGTATTATGTGACAATGGGGGCTACCCTAACACAAGGGGTTATATCTCAACTGGTTGTCACCATATTTTTGAGAATTTGTTTAGTTCCATACTAGAAGGTGCCTTGTTAAACCTCGCTGGGTAAGGTGCACTAATCTATGCTAATGGGCTTATTTGGGAATCTGGGTACCATATTCAAATCTGATGAAGCATCCTTTGGTTTCCCACGATATTTCCCTTTGAAAAAAAAACAGTGACCATTATGTTGACCATGAAAAACAAAACCCTTGAGGGCAGATTGTGACCATACAAAGAAATGACTATATACGCTCCTCCATCTCTAAACCATGTAATTATGGGTGTAAAAGAAAATGAGGTTGAACTTAAAAGGTCACAAAGGTCCACTGAGATTAAAAAAATTATGGTTCAAGAAACAAAACTTGAAATGCGCTGATACAAGGAAAACTTGAGAGAACTGTTTTTCACTTACTGAAACACTACACGAATACGTGTTAACTCCTCATACCTATCAGCATTTCATAGAATCTATTAATCAATGAGGAAAAACAAAATAACAATTGGAGGACATAGGCACTAGAAACAGTAGCTTATAGTGATTTCATTGGTAATATTGACATAGTGTTAAATGATTGACCAGGTTTCCATTCTAGCTCTGGTCTGCTCTGACACACAAATGGTAGGAACCTCAGAAAGACAGAGGTCCAGTGGAAGCCTCAAGTGATTTTGATGAAGTAGATATTCTTCATGTACCTGAGCCAAATGAAGACCATTCCTTGCAGTGTAACCCATATGGACATGTTTTCTGAAGCCTTTGGAAAGGGATAAAGGCAAAGGAAAGAAATTTTCCATGTACTCATTATACATAAGGTTTTGTAGGAATAATATTGCATTTTCACAATACGAGTAACTAATAATTGAATGTCCATACTCAAATATTTTGTGCGAAACTATTGTATAGTTATGAAAATCATGATAATTTTCACAGTTAAGAATAAAGTCTACAAAAATATTCCCAAAATTCGCTAAATCTTCCATAACTTTACATTCCTTCCAATCTAGGCTAGGATGCACTAGTACAGAACCAAAGCTAAGATGCACTAATGTAATCTGAAAGGTAAGATTCATTAAGTAAATTCACACTACATTTTACTTTGTTGTGATGGATTACCTTGTTTTTTTTTTCCGTTCAAATGAAATATGTATAGATCACGTGAAATTGACAAAAATAAAAATTCAATTATGATCAACAAAACCAAGGACATAATATAGTAGTTGTATACAAATTTTATGCATTCAATTCCAAAACCTTCTATGAGAGCAGAGCGGACCATGAAAGAATAAGAAAAACAAATGAAATCCACAAACAAACAACTACTAGGCATTTAAAAAGCTAGCGGTTGTCGATAGAATTATGTAAGCTTCTGCTCTAGATTTCATGAGTTAATTCTTCATCATCATAGTATTCATCATCCTTTGCATGAGCATCCCAATCTTTCATGTATTTAGACACCAAATCATTCATGTTTCTCTCTGGTTCAGTGAATTCCATCTCATCCATGCCCTCACCAGTGTACCAATGCAAGAGGGATTTTCTCCTAAACATGGTAGTGAAATGCTCGCACACTCTCCTGAACATTTCCTGAATGGATGTTGAGTTCCCGGTGAATGTGGACGACATGGAGATGCCTTTAGGAAGGATATCACATGCACTCAATTTCACATTGTTGGGGATATATTCCACAAACTGTGATGAATTATTGTTCTGAGAATTCATCATCTATTCATCCACATATTTGGTTCTGATCTTGCCTCTAAACATGGCATATGCAGTGAGATACCTGCCATGATAGGGGAAGGGGATCAAATTCAGTACCAGCTTCCTTATATCTAAGTTATGCTGACTAGGGAACCTCAAGCAGCAAGTGACTCCACTCATTGTTGCAGATATTAGATGGTTCAAATCACCGATTACAATAAAAAATATCAAATACATAAGATATACTGAAAAATATAGACTGTGGAGATTACTTTACTCACTGAGATAAACTAGGTATTAAAGCAATAATGTTGGAGCATTTTCCATACCTTTTTTTAATGGCATACCCATACATCAAACCTATGAATACCTAAAGCACATGGCATGGTGAGATTTTTAAAAATATAGCTACAAATATGGTTACTAAACCATATAAAAAGGGAGCCTCATTATCAACCACATGATTGCCTGTAGTGGTAGATTGTGATAAAAAATTTCCAAAATTAAAAGACACACACACACACACACACACACACACACACACATATATATATATTTGCATAAGTAAACTCAAATACTCATGTCGGCCCTCCAAACCCAAATGATATGTCTCTTCAAAATATTCAAACGAGTATAAATACAAAGTTGGAATCCTCATTCTAGGCCATCAACTTAGCTTTGAGATACATAACAAGTGAAAAAGGAGAAATAAGAGGGTTCATAACTCATGAACCAAGCAATTAAGGACAACGAAGATTATCTAAATTTTGGAATTCTTTGGCGAATCCACTATGGTTTCATTGTGTTTGTTGTGGTTCATTGGGAGCAGGATTTTAGACTGAAATAGCTCATACTCTCGAACCTATGGTAAAGTTGAAGATCAAATTTGAGCTTGACGTGTGAACAAACTTTTAGGAGCTCAGATATTTGGAACTATGTATAGATTCTTATACCTATGGAAACATCCTCAAACCACTATGAACAAATTTCGGATCTATAGTCTCATCAGTTTGGACTTGTGACACTATAATAATTTAGATCCGTGGCACTATGAAAATTCAGACCTATGTCACTATAAAAATTCGGCCATGTGGCACTGTGAAAATTCCAACTTTTGGCACTTAATGATTCAGACCTATGGTATTGTGAAAATTTGAACCTGTGGCACTTAATGTTTTAGACCTGTGCCATTTGGTTGGAAATTTAGCATCCCTTGAGAGTTGACTATTGGTCATCTTTTGAAGCAGCGTAGTGACCTTTTGGGAGAAAACTTGAAGAACAACATTAGAAACTTCTTGAATGATCTACGTAGCATATCATCTCACCTTGGTTAAAGCACTCTTATAAACTATTTCTTGAGGACTTGTCGGAACAAATTGTAGAGGAGTTTTTGAAGCTATATTTGGAGAAACCCCCACTTGTACTATTTGGAACAAGATTGAAGATCTTGAAGACCGATTTGAAGCAAACCTATTGAATTAACCATCAAAACCCTTCTAAAGGAGGAATCTAGGCTCATGACAAAATTGTTGTGAAGACCCTAAACCTTGGAAATTGCAAACATATCCTTTGTCTTGGATAAACAACATTAGTGTATTTTGAACCTGCCTCCTATGTATATCTTGAGAAGATGCTTGTTGGAGCATCCTTGAATATAATTTAAAGATCTTGAAGCCATCATTGAATAATTTTTTTGTGCAATGTTGGAGAAGATTTATTAACCCTTGTTGATCCGATTATATATGAAGAGGAAACATTGTTGAAACTTTGATGAAGTATATTTGAAGAAGATTGTTTGTGCAAACCTGAATAGTCTGGGAGACACATATTAGCCTTTTTGGAGTTGACCTTGTTGTACTAGCCCCTGAAGTATTTCATAGACCATTTGAGGCATTCTCTAAAGAAAATGTTAGATTCGTTTTCAAGGATTTACCCTGCAAATCTAAAGGTGCTCTACAACCCTAGAAGGAGGCTGGATTTTAGTTATAGTTAGCTTCACAGAAAGAGCCAGGATGTACTAGACCATAGAGAGTGAGAAAGAAAACAATCAACACCATATTTCCATGTGGGCAACAGTAACATTTCTAATGGATTAAGGAGTTATGGCCAGATTTACTCTGCAAATATTGGGCTCATATTTGATAGGGATAAAGCCAGATTTAGATAGGTTGTGCTCATTTTAGCTATAGTAGGCTTCACATAAAGAAATAGAATGCTCTGCAATAACAGAGACAACAAACCAATTAAAGCACTGGGAATTTTTTAGGGAATGCTTGAATTTGATTTATGGTTCACTCCATCAGATGTTTTGGGTCCTCTTTTTAGAGTGTTCTCATAACCTTCACTTCATGTCTTTCTAGATTTAGAAAATTTCAGTTCTGTTCAATTCTATTTTGGAGTTTCTTCTCTATTTATAATTTACTTACAGTTTTAAGAAAAGAGCACGAGATAGGTTTTAGACGAGCATATAGCCTACTCCAGTCTAGGTGCAGTTCTATAGAAGGCCATTACATTCATATATGCATGCATATTGGGTGATCTAACCAAAGCATTAGAGTTATAGTTATTGACAATTGTTAGTTTACAACGTTGGCTACCTCCTTTATAAAGAGAGACAATGTCTATGTTTTTATTCATTCAATTGAATAGAGAGCAGTGAGTAAATATTGTGCACTTCCTACTTCACTATGACCCATACAACCATTATAACGAAGGATTCTTTGTGCACTTCGTACTTAAATGTGAGCCATCAAACATTATCAGGAAGGTTGAATATCGAGAGAATTAGTTAGGAAACATATTTCCAAGATAAGAAACTATAATGCAACACAAAATCATTAAAGATAATGCACCTTGGGGACAATCTAATGCATACAAGCATGAATGAAGAAGTTGACCCACCCCAAGGACCCAACTCAGTAGTTCAAGAATCCATTTGTGAAAATACTTATGTAGGTGCCCATTATCTCCTCCTCTATTATTCTCTTCCTATGCATTCATGCTTTTAGTATTCCATATTTCATAATGTTGCAATAGTTTGTGAAATTGCAATAGTTTGTTTCGCAATGATGTAAATTCACCTCTCATACCATTTGGCATAATGGTTCCAAAAGGTTATTTTTTGTTGGTCTTTAGCCTCTTTAGAAAGATCAGTATTTAGTATTCCAAGTTGGTCCCTAGATTTTTGATAGAGATGGGCCTTTAATGAAGTAATAATATGAAGGTTTTTATCTGCTAGAGTGTGTGAATCAGGAAATTGAAAGGAGGCCCAAAGTGAACCCACTAACTAGACAAACAACTTTAGATGTAAACCGAATAAGGAAACCAAAATGCTAAGATAAATCACAGTAACAGGCATAGAGAAAATACCATAAATATGAAGGGAAAATAAAACAAAAGGACCTTGCAACTTGAAGGATAAGGATGAGAAGGACAACCTTTATGAAAAAATTAAAGACCCTGAAAATATGGCATAGCCTACATGATTTTATAAATCCCCTCATATGAGGAAACCAAAGGAACCATATTCTAGAAAATCCATGGAATCCAAAGAAAACATTGCATGCATTTTGAAATCATATTTCCATGTGGGGAACACTAACATTTCTATGGGATTAAGGAGTTAAGTTCAGTTTTACCCTGCAAATATTGGGCTCAAATTTCATAGGGATAAAGCAAGATTTAGATAGGTTGTGCCCATTTTAGCTATACTAGGCTTCACATAAAGAAGCAGGATTCTCTGCAACGACAGAGACAACAAACCCAATTAAAGACATTTACTAAGTACACAAAAAAGCCCATTAAAACTCATATTTAGATGGTTTTTCTCTGGTTTATTTAGTTATTACACCCTAATTTAAAGAGGTCATATATAGAGCATGTAGAGATGTGAACTAATCAAATATAGTGTTGTCTAAGTGAAAAAACGTAGAAACTAATCCCATCGGAAGAGCATAACATTTATCCTGTAAACCGAGCTTTGATATGCATTACTAGATGCATTTGTGAAACTATTTCTATGCAACCTCAAACTTCTCAGTATCAAGGCATGAATAAAAAGGCTTGAGAAAATATACTTATAGCTAGGAGTTGTGAGCTTAAAAATCCTGAAGCAGATGTCGTAAAGGGCCTCATTGTCTAGTACCATACACCTCTACATTCTACACCAGCTGATGCACAGAGAGCGTTGCATTGGAAGGCTCCACCACTGTATCAAACACATTTGGAGAAGGGAAAAAAAAGAAGGTAAGAATAATTCTATTAGGGTACTCCTCCCTAATCTTGGAGATCAAAAGGGTTCCCATCCCAGATCCAATAGCTCCTCCCAAAGAATGACACACTTGAAACCCTACACAGAAAAAGCCCACAACAATTTTCACAACTAAAAAACTACATTCAAATAATAAGGTCAAGGGTTCAAATCTGAAATACACATACCTTGAAGGAAATCATATTTTTCTACCTCCTTCCTGGCTACCTCTAGCACACTTCGAAACTTGAAAATTTATGCAAAATTTTTGAGGTGGAGAGGCCAAGGGACTATATACTCAGGCAATCATCTCCAACTGCCAAGCCCCAAGCCCCAACCCGTAAAAAATGGAGGTGAATTCCTCCAAATTCTAGAACCAAATAGTGAAAAATGGGGGTGAATGTCACTCCAATCCACTAGCCTAGTAAATTTCAGGGGAGAATGCCATTAAAATCCGCTCCAAACTAGAAAATCGGGAGGTGAATTCATGGTTTAAGGTTTATGCGCATTTATTTTTTTAGGCTAACATACAATAATTAATTATTTTTAAAATAATTATAGGGCTAAATATATAAAACTATACAAAAGGGGTTTTATATAAAAAATTCACCCCTCCAAAATCTAAAACCCTTTAAAATTTTCCCTTGTGCTGAAATTCGCCACTAAAATTTTCGCTGCTTACGTCCCCTCTTATTGAGTGCTGGTAGGAAATGAGGGTGAAACTTTAACCCAATTGCCAAGGGGCCCTTAGGACTTGGGGTTCTAAGTCCCGATGCAAGGATATACTTACTTCCAAGCTTGCCTGGGTGCAAAGTTTCCATCTCTCTACTATGGTGGACTACAGTTGTTGGATGGCCAAGAATTAAGTCCCCTCTATCTCTACTCCGGATCACACACTGTTGGTATTGCTTGGGGCAATTCTGGCCAGCATAACAATGTGCTCTCATGTTTTTAATCTCTTGGTGGCCTTTTATAGGATAATTCAAATCCTCCTTCCCCCTCTTGGTACATTGTGGATAGTGAGCCAAGAGAGGGGGATGATTCCATTGTTTGCCACATTTATTCCATTTTGTGCTCCCTTGATGTCCTGAGGAGGCTTGGGTGCCTGTCCTTAGGTGGCTTCAAGTGTGTAATCAATGTCCTGTATTTTGCTTTTTGTGGTCTTGGAAAGTGACTTCCTCCACTCCCAGGATTTCTTGCCTTTTGGGTCATAAGGTGCACAATGATGCTCTTATCGAAGGATTTTTCACGAAAAATCATTTATTACTTGTTCAAATTTGAGTTTTCATCAAAGATTAGATATTTTTAAATACTTTCTAGATTCTCTAATGTCTCTCATCCCTGCAAATCCTTCTGCCTGACATTAATTAATGTCATATTTGCTTGTACGATTTTCTAGTGTTAATAGTTTCCCCCTAAGGTGTGCAGTCTAGGAAGAAATGTATAGCCAAAATAAATTATAGTTTATTTTCTGTATAATGTGCATAGAGAGAGAGGGACTTGTGTGTAGCTCGAAATTGGAGACACCCTACACCGGTTCGAAGAATTACCATGTCCTGTGGGACCCCTGTAAGGAAATGTAATTTAATATATACAAATTTTCTATGAGGCGAGCATGTCCCATGCTCGTAATGCTACGAGTAGTTAAATAAATCTATTTTACAAATACATGTTCTGTCTGTCACTAATATGGTAGTGATCTGTTGGTTGATGACAATGACTGCTGACACCCTCAGGGAATTTTTTTCTTTGAAAATAGTGGAATGTAGCACCCATATGCGTAAAATTGGTAAGGCATATAATTGTGCATTGTATGCATAGGTGTTGGTTGGGACCTTCCCATGTAAGCATTGTTGAATGAGACGCTTATGAAGGCGTCCGTCTTCGATGAATTTAATGAAAGTGAAATGGTTGTAAGGTATGATAACATCATGATATGAAATATTGTGTTGTAGTCGAATGTCGAGAGGGTCGACGACATCTATGGGCAATGATGTCTCCCACAGTGCCACTTGAGGATGCCCCTTTTATGGAGAGGGAAGATCAAAAGTACCGCCTTCTTTCTGGAAATTAGTTGTTGCAGTCGACAAAAAGGAAGTCTCAACCGAATGAGGGGGTCGCTGATATGAAGGATCAGGATCCTGGATGTGACGGGTTTAACATAGGCATGGTGGCGAGGGGTGACTGAAAACTAACGATGGGGATTCAATGGCCCAAGGTCAGAGTGTAATAGGAAGCTTGGCAGCACTCATAACTATTTCTGATGGGGAAATCCCTGGAGTCGGTAGGACTTCTAAGGTGGGTATAAACTTGTTATGAATGTAATGGTGGCTTTTGCATGAGGGTCAAACTGATGATGGGGATTCAATGGCCCAAGGTCAGAGTGTAATAGGAAGCTTGGCATTGGTCATAACTATTTCTGATGGGGAAATCCCTGGAGTCGGTAGGAATTCTAGGGTGGGTATAAACTTGTTAAGAATGTAATGGTGGATTTTGCATGAGTGTGGTATATTTCGACCAGGGGTGCTGAGGGACTGTTGTCATGGGATAAAAAATTAATGAGTGGGTGGAGGATGTAGTGCACCATTTGCGGTCTTTGTAGACTTACCAAAAGAATAAAATAATAGGGTTTGGTTTGTACAAAACATAGAGACGGGTGCCCCAAAACATGAAAGTGTTTGCTCACTGATGACGTGAGGCAGGTGTTTTTATGAGGGTGAGGGAACCATTGGTTTGTCTCATGTGTGATGTTGATGAAGCGGATGAAAAGGTATCGCAGATGGGATTATGTTGATGGAGGTATGGTGGGCCAAATGCGGTAGTGCACTTTTTATCTACTTGTACAGCCTGGCCGTCTGGGAAAGGGGTTTTATTTTGTATGGTAAAAATTGACCTTATGCATGGTGGATAGATGGGCATGAGGTGCTTCCCAGACTAAATTAGTATGGCCACGGCATCACTTTTGAAGTGATATATCGTCTACTATGGGTGACAAGTGCCATTGAGGGAAGGATCTACCGACAAACGAGGAATTTTATCATGTGCAAGGTGAGGTGAAAATAAACATGGTTAGATATGTGGAGCCTATGGTTGATTTCTGATGGATAAATGATGTCAGGATATCCATATTTTTCTAGGACTCTATCATGCTAGGGGTAGAATGATACATGCTCTAGAACTTTCACTAGATGGAGTTTTGGATGATTTGTGATATTTCCTAGAAAAAAAAATACCTCATGTGGAAGCATATTCTTTAGCAAATATTATTGAAAGTCATGAGATTTTAAAAAAAAGGATGAGAGAGGGCATACCTGCAGGCACTAAAAAATTAATTTTTCAGGAGTGCGAATGTGTGGCATCACCTCTATTCTTTATGGAGTGTTGATAACAATGTTTATTTTGGTTCAAAGAATGAACTTGATGATCTCTTGTTATGGTCCTCAAATTCTTTTGAAAAGCACGATATATAGGTGAATATGGCCCTAATTCAATTCATTTGTACTTGTTGATTTTTTGAGAGGTCAGAGGCTTATATGGAGCATTCTTGCTATTGTGGTCAGTTTGAGCACTAGGGATTAGTGATATCATGCCCAGGTAACCTCAATGATGTCCCGCACTTTATTTTTTTTCAGTTTGAGAGTGTCGAGATTCGTACAAAATTGGTTTGTACAGATTCCGAGTGATTTTTTTCCCTAGATTGCGTGGGCGATCAGGGTATGAGCGCGACCTCTATGCAATTTTTTTGGGGTTTTGTGTGATTTAAGAGATCTGTTACCCTATTTTGGAACTCCTTATATGTGCATTTGAAAAATACAAGCCTGAATTTAGCACACGTGACTGAGGGATAGACGCGCAAAAGGCCGAGGTAAAGTTTTGGATTTTTTGCTTGCTTTTTTATGTTTTTTTCTTGCTGATGGGTTCCTGTTTGGATGATAGGTTGTTGTTAAGAGAGCGAGATTGGCCCAAGGTCCATATGGCAATAGCTGCCAATGGTCAGGTGCACCAACAGTTGGTGTAATGGGGGCTCCTGAAGCTCATGAAGAATGAGCTTCTTTGGTCACAAGACCGACTACTACGTTACTTGATCCAGCATTGGCACAAGAGGCGCAACATGTTTGTGTTGCGTGGGACTAACCTTGCTATCCATCCTGAGATGGATGTATACTTTGTGACTGGGCTACTGCCTCATAGTGAGGTATTGTGGTATCCCCTTCATTCTGGGAGGGTGGATTTGGAGAGGTTCTGGGCACATCATTGTGGTGGGTACAAAGGGGTGCAGCAGCATTGCCTCGGTGACAGACTTGGCAAAGTGGTGTGCTCTGGTAGCTATTTTGTGACTCGCAGGGTCGTCAGTTCCACATAGGGAATTAGGCCCATAGGTTGAAGTCTTGCCCCGGCTGAGGTCCCAACATTTTTTCGATTTTTCCCACTTTTACTATGATGGTATGGTGATGCAGCTTAACGAGGCCTGCAATGGATCAAATCTATTTCTATATGCCAGTATTCTATGCAGCATCATGTACAAGAGGGTGGTGCTGCTGAGATCAATGGTGACAGTTCCTCCTAGGGGGCCATGGGAGCCTCTCATGAGGAGGTGGGCTCTTGTGATGCCGCAAGTGGGTGGGGGTATGCTGGGGTGTTACTGGAACGCCTAGATGGAGTCTTAGTTTGATTCCACCCCCAGATGTTTCTGCCATTCCCATTTGCTGGGATGGACTTTCAGGGGGATACAAAGATGGGTCTCACTCCTAGCTATGCTTGGGGGCCAACAGGTATGTTTATATGCTTTATTCATTTATTTGAGTATATATGTTTTTATGTGTTTTGATGGTGACACTAAGATAGTTTTGGTTACTCTTGGAGATGTTGGGGAGCTAGGTTGCCCCGTGGCTCGATTGGTTGGCCACGGTCCTTTTCGGATACCTCGGGGAGGTTGTGGGTGTTGGGGAGAAGATGCTACATATATTCAAGGTGGTGGACCTGGTGGTGGTGCTGGCCCTTCGGTAGAGGGCAGTAGCTTGGCTGTTGCTGAGGCTATGACCAATCGAGCTCATGTCGATGTGAAGGCGGCACGTGCTGATGTGGTGGAGGCTCGCATTGTTGGGATGACTATTCGGGTGTTAGTTCTGAAGGATGCCCAGGGTCGAGTAGACCACTTGACCCAGGGGATGCCTTCTTGAGGTTTGTTGGATGATATCGAGGATGTCTGGCTGCTACATGATATGAATCTGTATTATCATGTTGACCAACCCAATATTGTTATTTTATTTAGAGGGAAGGAAGAAGTGTCTACAATAGAGATCGGGTAATTTGATATTAGAGCCCACTTGATTATGAACTGTTCCAGCTACCTCTTTCTATGCCACTGCTTTCTCCTATGCCTTAGCACCTGAGTTAAGAAAGTGACTGTGTAATATTAGTGCTATGGGAGAGAAGATAACTTGGTGAAATATGTTATAGATAGACATGCACTGAAGAGGGTTTCAACCATCCTCATCTATCTGACTAGCATTTGTGACTAAATCACCTTATCTATGTGATGTGATGGTGAGGTTTCACCGTGCGTTCTCTAGGTACCGCTATTCGGTGAATGATGGGGCTGCTGGGAATACTTCATTAGTTTCAAAACCTACAATAAGATGGAATTACTACTCATCATTTATTTTTAAGTATTGAAGTAGTGATACGTTAGTTTGATGGCCCAAGAGAGAGACCATCAGCATATTTTACGTCGAGTGGTAGTCTCAGTTTTGACAGCGGCTCCAGTAGTGGTACCGAGAGCAGCTGTGGTTCAAAAGTGCCCTGCCTTGGGGAGCACCACCCTAGAGTTTACTTGTACATGGGGAAAGCACCCACTATGAGGATGCAACTCATATTTTTGACGACTTTTTGTGTATCTTTGGGTTGTCTGATGGGTCAGCGACACTATTTTTTTACTCAGACATATACACCATGATATATGTTTATATGAGAGATGTCTTTTGCAGCTCTACATGTTGTGCCCACTATTTGTGTTTACACATGATGTTATACTAATGGATATTTATATTTTTAGTTTCTTATCTATGATGGTTTATTCGAGATGCATTCCAGTTTAGAATATTGTTAGATATGCGATTAGCTATTTGGTTTTGACGCCTTGGTGCATGTGTAAATGTAATGTACTCAAATTTTCTGCTTAATCCTTTCGCATGCAAATATTTTCTAAATAGATGTGAATCACTTGTCTCAAATGTTTGGTTTAACTGTGACACTACTAACTGCGAATCGAGGTAGAAATGCATATGGCGTATGCCCTAATGGAGGGCGTCACACATAAGTCTAATGACGGCATCATATTCCGCCTAATTTTTTGTTGTTGAACTGATACACACATAGTTGGTGCAGATTGGTGATCGGTCAGGGTGATAAATAACCCAGGTTACTACTGTTAAACTTTGAGACCATCTTGATGCTCCGTCAGCAAATCTGAAGTAAGGTTCGGGTTCTTAATCCATTGTGGCACTCGAGCACATTTTTTAATCATTATTTTGGTCAAAAAATTAAAGTGGTTGCGTTTGTGTACGTTAACTATAGGGCAGGGCCTGCTTGGCCCTCATTTGTAGAACCTCTTGAGATAAAGGCCATTAACAGGTTTGCTGAGGAATTCATTGTCCAGTTCCATCAAGATGTATGCCCCCTGCTGGAGGGAATTTTTTTTTATGTAGGGTCCTTTCCACAAGGTTTTGAACTTTCCTAGTCCTAGGGCTTCTTTTTGGACATCATAGTAGAGGACTAGTTCTCCCTTCGTGAATGAGCGAGGGTTGATGTGGTAGATGAATGATGCTTTTACTCATTTTTTATAGGCCTCATTATGTTGCAGTGACTTCCGTTTACTTTTTTCAACGAGCTCTAGCTGTACTAGGCGTTGTTCTAGAGGTTAGGTATCATTGAGGAGTTCGATAGCAACATGAAAATTCGAGATTTCACGTTCTATGGGAATCACGACCTCGACCCCATATCCCAAGTGGAAGGGAGTGAAACCAGTGGACGTCTTCATAACCGTGCGGTATGAGCACAGGGTGGAAAAGAGCATGTGGTGCCAGTTGGTTCTATGGTTATTCACCACTGTTTGTAACATAGTTTTGAGTACGTTGTTTACAACCTCTACTTTTCTGTTGGACTGGGGTTAGCATGGTGAAGAAAATTCATTAGTGAATCTAAGGTGTTGAGATATCTCTTCGAGAACTTCATTGTCAAATTTTTTCCCATGGTCTAATGCTAACTCTTTGGGAATGTTGAATGAGGCAATCACTTAGTTAAACATAAATCGAGCAGCGGTTTCTAAGGTTTTTTCGTATGTGGGCATGACCTCTGCCCACTTGGTGAAATAATCGATAGACACTATGATATATTTATGGTTTCCCGATGATGCAGGGTTGCAAGTCATGACGTCAATTTCCCATTTACAAAAGGGCCTCTGAGAATGACAGGATGCAGGGGAGCGGAGGGTTCTTGATTTATGGGTGAAGCATTGGAATCACTCACATCTCTTGACTATTGTAATGAAATCGCGAAACAGGGAGGGACAAAAACATCCTACCCATAGGACTTTTTGGGCCATGTACATTCTATATAGGTGGCCACTGCAAGCACCTCTGTGGCAGTCATTAAGGGTTTGTTCCGCTCGGTCATGAGTGAGGCATCAATGTAAAATGCTGTCGATTCCTCATTGGTACAAGACATCTCCCATTAGGAGATATCAAGGGGCCTTCTAGCGTATGCACTAATAGTCGTCTCGAGTGGGATGATGTCTAAAATTTTGAGTTTGTAGGAAGAGGAGAATGTCTATGTACCAAGGGTCGTCAATGGCTATGAAGAAGAGATGATCATCTGGTAGTGAATCATTCACTGGTGATCCCTTGGTATCTCTTGGGAGATCTGTAATGAACTATGCTAAGGTAAGGACCTTCTTTCTTTTAGGGGAGTGAAACTATAAGTTGTATTATTTGAGAATTACTATCCAATCGACATACTTATGGTTCATTAGGTAGTGAGTGAGTAGCTATTTGATGGGATTAATATATGCGATGATCGTAGTGCTTTTGAAGATGATGTAGTGGCGAAGCTTCTGGACTACATGGATTAATGCTAGGGTAGGCTTTTCTTCAAGCTCATATCTTAATGCCAAGCTCGATAAGATTTTGTTGATGTAATAGATTACATGGTCCTTCCCATATGGGCCTTCTTGGATAAAAAATATGGCTAATGTGGACTCGAAAGCTGATAGATACAGGATATAATATGTTTCGTAGTCTGGGGAACTGATGAGTGGTCCTGAAGATAATGTTTCTTTCAGTGCATCAAACACTTACTGTGCATAATAGTCCCATTTGAATGGGATGTCCTATAAAAGGAGGCGTAAGAACCCTTGACCGCAGCTGGCATAAAATGGGATGAAGCATCTCAGAAAATTGGCCTTCCCCTACAGGCTTTGCGGTTGCCTGAGTGTACGAGGTGGAGGTACCTCTTTGATGTCTTGGACCTTGAGGGGGTCGAGAAGAATCCCTTGACGGGACACAATAAAATGTAAGAGTCTTCCTGCTCTAATTCAAAAGACACAGTTGAGGGGGTTCAAGCATAGGTTGTATTGAAGACATTGTTGGAATACCAATCGCAGATCCCCAAGATGGTTTGAATGATTCTTGGAGTGGATGGTTAGGTAATCCAAGTAGGTGAGGATAAGGTGTTCCAAGTCATGAAATATATAATTCATGTCCCTTTGGAAGGTGGCTCCAACATTTTTTAGGCCAAGTGGCATTACCTTTTATGTGAGTGTGCCCCAGGGGGTGGTGAACGCAATTTTTTACTGGTCGGTGTGGTGGATTTGAATTTTGTTGTACCCAGAGAATCCATACATGAAAGATAGAGCCTCATGACCTACGCAAGCATTGATGACCTGGTTGATGAATGGGGTGGGATAATTTTCTTTGGGACAAGCTTTGTTCAAATGCATAAAATCAGTGCAAATGCGTATAGTGCCCTATTTTTTCATGATGGGAACAGGGTTGGAAACCTAAGATGTATAGGAAATGGGGTAGATAAACCCGGCATTGTGAAGCTTATATTTTTATTGTTTTATTGCTTCTTCCTTTCATTGTTTTATGGGTGCAGTAACATTGTTTCTGGCGCACTGGAGGTATGTCATGGAAACTGTCAATGTGGTGCTCTACGATAGTGGGACTAAGCCTGGGCATTTCTGAGTAGTCCCATGTGAAGATATCTCGATACTGTTGTAGAATTTGGGTATAAGAGGCTACTTTTTCTGGAGAGTGTGCTGCCCACAGTTATATTTCTTCCACCTTTTCAGGATTTTGGGATATGTTCACATTGATGGTAGGTGATATTTTTGACATATTTCCTCTTTCAAACACATGGGGCACTGAGATGGGGTTTTTGAACCAATCAAATTTCCCTGATGGGAGAAAATATTTTGATTTGATGACGTAGATATATTTTTATTCTGTCTTTTTGTGACTGGACATATGTTTGGGGAGAAAAATTGAATGGTGATGCATTGCATCCCATGGATAATCTCACTCCGTCATTACATCTAGGATGTATTCATCTGAATGAAATAGGGACCCTAGTGAGGATTGATCCTGCACAAGGTTATGTTGAATAGGTTCAATCCACACGAGGCTAGTTGAGAGACATGAGAAGGATTCCATCGTCTATGTGGTGGAACCAGACTCGGTCAACAGAGTGAAGAAATATTGGGTTTGTACTATCATAGGTACAAATACTCTCGTAGTTATAGCTGACTCGAAACATATGGTATAAGAGCAGATAGCTCGAGTCATAGTTTTGATACATGATGATATGAATCGTATATGGTGTATTGTGCCATCGACGTTTGGTGGGGGAAGAATCTCCGTGATGGGATTTTTCATAAGTGCAAGGTTGGGTTTCCTGCTAGGATTTCCTATCAGTGGAAATTGGGATTGTTGCAGAGGTGGTTGAATGTTTCCATTAGTGGGCATGCCTCTCATTTGTGGTTCTGGGAAGTGCAGATGGTGCATGGTACCACTATGCTAATGGAGTATATTGTGTGGGAACCAACACTACTCATCGTCCCATCTGTGGACTCTTGGAAAGGATCTGTTGTAGAAGAGGAGGCCTTCTGCTTCCATTTGTGTGTCATTGTATTAAGTGCATCTAGCTCTATGGGGGAGCATAAACTTAACACAACTCTTGCCTCTCTTAGATTGGGGAGATGTCCACATTTAATCATATGGTGAAAGTGTGAACAAATCCGGCAATCGATATGCATGATCTGATCTTGGTTAGAGAGAATTCTCTGAGGGAGCAGAGAAACTATGTGAAAACTATTTGCTAGGGGCTTCAGT
The DNA here is from genome assembly GCA_034641835.2 of Pinus albicaulis. NCBI lineage: Eukaryota > Viridiplantae > Streptophyta > Pinopsida > Pinales > Pinaceae > Pinus > Pinus albicaulis. Next base: position 390,095,378 of record CM076583.1, read on the forward strand.
TACTTTAACTAATTGATCCAGTGGTCATTCAAGTTGCACATTATGCATGTTATCCTAGGTTGGGCCTGGGTCACGCTTGGTTGGTGCACTTTCCCAACTTTCCCATCATGTCAATGTGGGTGTGGGGTTTCTGGTCTAGGGGTCATGTATTTTCTATATCGTTTGAGTTCATCGTCCCATTTCTTCTCTATTATATGAATCATATCAATTAGGGGACATACTCGTGGGATATAACTAGAACGTTGTCTCACAATGATTGCCCTGACATACAAGGAAAAATAGCCTAGATATGGGGGTCCCGTCATGCACAGTTTGCAGTCTGGCAGGGTACCAGCATTGTAACGCTGCTAAATAAAGACATATGGTGACCACATGAATGGACATTTTTCATAACGCACATGTTGTATTCTCTGTAGAGAGAGGTTGGGGGTAACTAGGGGTTCCTTGATTTGTTTTTTTTCAGCTGATAAGAATAGGATGGATTTGCTCATCATATTTTCTTGGGTTGTCAAGTTGTTCATGGATTCCAAGTCCGTGCCATCTTCTTGGGAGAGGTAGACTATGGTTGAGTGCAAACTAGAAAGGGCTAACTAGAATTAGGGGATATAGTGACAATTTTCCAGAAGGTGATTGTCGTTAGATAAAGGACATGTGACTTGTGTTGCCCTCAATCCAACGTAGTAAACCCGTTCTATAGGATACCATCTGTGGATGAGGTATAGGGCTACACATTCATCGAGGTAGTGACCACGTTCGTCACACAACGTGCAACGTATGATGGTAGGGGAATGACTGGGAGTCTTTCTTGTGCCCGTCATTCCTCTTGAAGGTACATGATGATACGAGGCTTATCTCCATCAGACTGGATGGGGGGATCCTCTTGATAGGGTTTCTCAATGGCGTGCAAGGCATCCTTATAGCACGGGATATCTGGGAGATGATGGATGTAGTGCCCATAATTGTTGCAGATAGTGCATGCATAATTGGTATGCAATGCTTTTCCTTTACCTTTGGTGGCAAGTTCATTTTCACGAGAACGTGGCATTGTGATGTCTACCTCAGAAATGAGGAGTGGTTCTATATCCTCCATCTCTGAGAATATATGGGTAGGGTGTCCTATTATGTCGCATATGGCGCAAACTAGTGATTCCCATTGTATGGCAGGATTTTCCAGATTCTTTCCTCTATTCTCGGTTTTCTTAGCCGTAATAATCAATTTTCAATGGGAATTTACTTTGCAAGGATTTTTTTGGCCATTTCCTGAACTGGTGGGGCCTCCTAAGGAGTGAGGGGTTTTAACCTTGTGGTAGTTATGTGTGTGGCTCCTGTCCCAGTAGGGGGAATGAGATACGAAAATGGTGTTGCAAATGATATGTTTGGTAACACCATTGTTGCCAAAACCTGCTGGGAGATGAAACAAGCTCAGGGGTAGAGGAAAGGGGTTTGGGAATCAGAGTAGGCTAGATAGGTTGCCATGGCTAAGGAATCAGTGTCATTACTGCTTGTGTCTGTGTCCTGACTAGATTCGGTGTTTTATGTGGAAATAATGCACACCAGAGCTCCTGTGACATCGGGTGATGACTGAGGTATAATGGGGGGATCTCTTAGAAATGATCCTAGGATAGATGACGTCTTGAGCTGGCCAGGGCCATATTATTGGTACCATGAAAGCGTGTCTGAGGATGTATCTACATAGGGTAGAATTACATTAGTTTCTTTTCGGGGTCACTTCTCGCTATGCATCAATTATTCTACAGTAATGATCTGGTCCTTATGGGAGGGGACATCATAATGCAGAAGATGGAGGAGGCTATGGCTGACATGGCATACATATAAATCCGACCAAGGAGTATATTATAGTCCAAGTGAGCATCCAAGACTTCAATGTCTATAAGGACCATCTTTCTAGATAAGCATATTGGCACATTTTGGTAGAGACCGACAGGGGTCAAAGGATGACCATCATATGCTCTAAGCGTGATGACTGATGGTTTTAGTTCAGGAGACCCTAGCTTCTGCCAAATTTTTTTTGACTTGATGCACGTGGATGCACCCTCCTCAATGACACATCAGTAAATGGTGATATTTTGGACCGATACTAGTATCTGAAAGGCGACCATCGAAGGAAGCCTAAGGGTGGCTTTGTCTAAATCAAAAGGCATTAGGCGCGTATCGGTAGGGTCGATAGCACCTAACGTAGAAAGAAAGGCTTTCCATTGTTTTGGGAATGACTACAATAATTCCAAAGCTGACATAGCAGTAGTACATCGGGTGTGATCATCCATGATGCTATAATTATGGGCCGCTTTGGAATAGTTTCTTGCTTGCCTATTTGGTCCCTTAGCCATTTTTTGCAATGGTTCAATAGGAATCTTTGAAATGGTCAAAGGGGCAGTTGGTGCACTGGTACTAACCCCTGATGAGTTGGTGTATGGTGGGGTATCATAATTTCAATTTCCTGTTTGAAAAAATATCCCTTCGCCAATCACGTAGATTTCTTGCCTATTTTTTTCTGGAGTCGTCGGGATTTTGTTGCTAAGTGCTAACTGTCCCTTGATGGGGGAAAATTTCCTGCATCATAGCTTTCTACTAGGAAGATCCTCCTTATCCTCAGTTATTATGTAGCTTCTTCAGCTTACGGAGATCGAGAGAGTGGTGAGTTTAATGGTCGTACTCACCACAGATAGAACAAGAGTGTTTTGTTCGAAGAGGTGGCATTTTTCTCTACAATTAGGTCGTGCTTGGCTCCTAATTTTGAATTCGATTGGAGTTCCCTCCAGCCTGAGATCATGGAGGGAATTGCTAGTTGTTGCCCCCCTATCCAGGATTCCCTTTGGGCTTGTTTTTTGAATTTTTCTTAAAAACATTAGGAGTTTAGTTCTCCTGGTTATATGGTTGGCGTGGTTGGTTTGGGAAGCCTACACAAAGTTCACCTATGCATTTTTCTGCATAGGCGGGTCTTTCGTTGTGGACTGAGGATAAAATGTTCCATAGTTTTCAATTAGCTATTGGGGGGGAGCTCTTCTGTTAGTATGTCTATATACCTACTGGATCCCCTGAGCTGGAGGATAGGGTCCTCCATGGTGATACGACGATGCCCTACTGGTCAAATTTTGCAGAGGCATATAAATACTTTGATAACCAAGTTGTGGTATGTTCTAGGTAGAATCATACGTGTAACCGGGGCTTTGAATACTACTTCCTAGGTAACTTTGGGTCAATGCCCTAATTAAATTTTCTACCAAGTTCGATGCGCCTAGCAACTCATTGTAAGTTTGTAGGTGTGGGGTGTTTCACAAGATATTGTAAATATACCCTGACTACGTATATATCAGCTCGAGTTGTTGAGCCTTGTCGATACATCCTCTTCGGATACGGGCCTTTGTTGTGCCACATCCTTTGAAATAACTTAAGTGAAATTTTTTAGGAATAGATCTAATAGTACGTGATTTTCGAGTTTGGCTGTACATAAACTACGATGCCACTGCCATTTTTGGATATGGTCCGAGATATGGATGGCGGGGGTTTGCATAAAGTGTGTTAGTAATTCCATTCCAGAATCATGGTGGGTGGGTAACTGGAAATATGTTAGGAATGTAGTGGCAAGGGTGTTAAAGGTTCCATGTGTATCAGAATATTGCTCCAGATACCATTTTGTTGCTACTCTTGTAAGAGTGCGCTAAAATAGTCTCAGTTGAATTGTATCATCAATGATGCTTTTTGACGAGCACCACAAGTGGAAAGTCATTAGATGATTTCCTGGATCTTCTGCTTGCTTTCCTTAAAACGTTGGAATGTTGAAAGGGAGCTTCGTGGGCATGGGAGGCCATATAGGGTTTTGTGCAATGGGGTCATTCATCAACTTGGTTAAATCTAGTAGATTCAACGAAGCTAAAAAATGTGACTGCGAGGTTGTAGCCATTGCAAGTTTTGAAAACAGAATTTTATGGTTAGGAAGAGGGTTTATCTATGACGTACCATGTTGTGTATTTGACTGGCTTCCCATATGGGTAGCACTCCTCTGCCCTCTAGGGGTTGTGGGAGGAGTGGTATGTGGTGTGGCATTGGGAGACCAACCAGGGTTCCCAAATAAGGATTCCCAAATAAAGGGTGAACCAATAATGGTGGTAGTGTTTCATCTTTGATGCCTAAAGGTCCAAAATATATCTAGATCGATGAGGCCCCATTGGGTCCATTCTAGTGTTGACTAGGTCTATATTTGGAAATATTTGAGAGGATACAGATTATTATCAAAGCAAAATTTCAATCACATACGTAAAACAAAGAAAAAATAAAATCAATTTTCCCTTTAAATTAATTCTATGTGATTAGTCAATCAAAAAATGTGGTTTTTTTTTGTTTCCATATGATACACATATCCTAGAATACCTAATCATTCTCACACACTCAAATGTAACTGGGCCTTGAGAAGATATCTTTCAAGTGCTGGCACAATGTCCCGTAAGAATTGGCGATGCCCCTAGTCAGCCGAAGAAAATCCATCAAGGTAACAGTAGAGGATCTAGTGCTTGTCTGCACCATCACCTATAGGGAAAGGATGCCCTAATTTGGGCCACTAAGTACCACCATCCCACGTAAGCGTTCCAGTCTTGGGCTTCTTGGTAATTCAACTAACAGTACCAAGTATCAATTGGGTCAGGTAGCCCCAAATAATACCTGCCCCGCACTGCGCCTAAGCCGAACCCCTTCTGAAACAGGTCTCTGTCATGCTTGGGTTTTCTTTTCCATGGGCTGATAGGTGGATTTAAAAGATTCCTAAATATTTAACTTATATGTTTCAAGATGAAGAATGATCAAGGCGACTTATTGGATTCCTACCCCCTTGATCCTAACTTAGACTATAAATTATTTTGTGGCCCTTGTGGGGAGAATTTAGTGAGTTTTGTTAAGTTATTTTTAGGTGTCTTTGCTTTTCTTAGTGTGAGGATATATGTGAAAAAAAGGTGAAAAAGAACATAGTTTGAATGTGTGGATATGTGATGATCAAAATCCCTTATTAACTATTTTCTATTGTTCCTTGCTCAAGGGAAAAACATGTGCAGATATGGGCCACTTTCTATTTGTCCTAGTTAATCTATGTGATCAACTACAGGGAGATGGTGAGTTGTGAGTAGAGAGTGTTCACATGCCTGCCTAAGATCACCGAAGGGTGTAAAGGTAGCATAGATTACCTACTCTTCTATTGATAATTCAATCCTATTACCGAGATCCTAGTGCAAAAAATAAACTAAACTAATTACTTTTACACTAGAAAAAAGGAACTAGCTAAGCATGCGCGGATTTGAGCCACTTACTTTGGCTAATTATCTAGGTGTTTTGGTACCTAAATTTGCAAAACATAATTTTTTTTCAGAATGCAAGTTAATTTTCTGCCTACTTAAAGTATGTGTGAACTTTTCAAAAATAAACTTGAAATAAAACTAACACCAAGCCTACTAAAAGTAGCTAAGAGTGAGCCTTAGCAAGCTGCAGGGTACCTCAACTAGTGCTAGAAGATATATTATGGGCTGCCATACACTTTACAAGAACAAAAAAAAAGAAATATGGGAGAAATTTCTCATTCTGCATTTTGGATGTGAAAGGCTACAACATGCACAATGTTTGCACATAGGTCAGCTTTGAACGCATGCCTTGGGTGCACCTGTCTCAGGGAAAAGTGCACAAATTCCTGCACCTTTTTTTTTTTTTTTTTGGAACTTTTTTTCTTCAGTCTGTCACTTGGGATGAACTAGGGATTTAAGGAGAAAAAGGGGGAAATTTCAGCCCAGCTCCACAACATAGACATAGGTCTCTGCAAAAAGGCATAACCACATAAACTTGGAAATAAACGTTAATAGAGTCACCAATCTTGTGTTAGTGTGTTTGGTGCACGCATGTACGAAATCACACCAACTTAATGGGTGTGGTTTACCCTCTTAAATTATTGGTCAAAGAAATAAAGTATATGGACTCAATAAAGTTAATGGAACATGCTAGAACATAAACATACTAGATAGAGAAATAGCATGCATATTCAAACATAAAAATTAAACTAAAACTAAAACAAATAAGACAAAAGATCTAAATAGAGTCAAAAAACTGAAATATCCAAATGGTGGCACTTATGTACCCTATTATACAGTGCTAATAGGAAATTAGGATGAAAATATAACCCACATGTGAAGGGGCCTTTAGGACTTATTGTTATAAGTCTCAATGAAAGGATGTCTTTACTTCCAAGCTTGCCTCGACACAAAGTCTCCCTCTCTCTACTATGGTTGAAAGAAGTTGTTGGATGGCCAACAATGGAGTCCCCTCTATCTCTTCTCTGGATCACACACTGCTAGTATTTCTTGGGGAAATTGTAGTCAGCATAACAATGTGCTCTCAAGTTATTCATATCTTAGTGGCCTTTTATAGGAGAATTCAAATCCTCCTTCCCTTTCTTGGTACATTGTGTATGGTGAACCAAGAGAGGGGGATGATTACATTGTGTGCCACATTTATTCCATTGTGTGCTCCCTTGATCTCCTAAAGAGGCTTGGATGGTTGTCCTTCGGTGACTTCAAGTGTGGAATCAATGTCCTAGAGTGCGCTTTTTGTGGTCCTAGAAAGTGACTTCCACCACTCCCAGGATTGCACTCTTTTCGGGTCAGAAAGCACGGAGAGGCCCTCTTATCGAAGGATTTTATGCGCAAAAGCATTTATGACTTGTTCAGATTTGATTTTTCCTTAGACCTTAGAGATTTTCAAATATTTTCCAGATTCTCTAATGTCTCTCAACCTTGTAAATCCTTATGCCTGACATTACATAATGTCGCCTTTGTTTGTATGGTTTTCTAGTGTTAACACCTTCATCTCGCATATTGAACCTAGATTTTTGTTGTGTTTCTAAGATATGTTTTTTAGAATGAAATATATTGTTCAGAATTCATAATCTATTGAGTAGTAAGTAGGAAATATATGCCAAGGTCTATATTTGATGACAAATGATATGTGCCAAGATTTGTTGTAAACCAGTGTTATATAACTAAGTTGTTGGAATGAGAATATAGGAAATTATAAAAACGAATCTAAGCATTTTATCTCTTGATCTCCACCTTTATTTCTTGAATAAAAACTTTTGGAGACTCTAGAAATCAGTTAAAATTGTCCCACTAAGAAAATTTAAGAACAAATCCAGCAAAGTGATATTTGGATTCTAGGAAAGTTTCCAAGGAACATGACGAGGAAGTAGGTTTCCTTATAAATTTAACTCAAATATCATGTTGCAACTCCCAATATTCTCAATAATGTTACTAATCAAATTGTTCCATGAAACGTCAAACAGATGATGGTGTTGTGTAAATTCGGAATGAGGTAATGGGAATATTTACTTGTATCCAACACAAATTTCACTTGGAATGATACCAAAAATATTTTTATGAGAAAGGACTAGGTTTTCAAAAATTTATAGCTACCTAATATTTCTTGGAATTGTGTCAGAAAAATCATTACTTCCCAAATCAACAACCACAAAATTGAGAGAGTAAAAAATTTCAAGTTGAATTTTGAATGTTAGCCTATTGCCATGAACTGAGAAATTGTTAGATTCTTCATTTTTCCAACCTCATTATGAATAAATCCTTGTAAAAAATTGTTATCGAGATGCAACCTATGCAGATTGTTTCCATTCTACATGGAAAAATACAACCCACCCACAAAAAAAGTATTGTTGAGTGATATTCCAAGCAAAGTACGTGAACTCTAGAGCTCATCTTGTAGTTTTCTAGAGAAATTATTGTGTACCATCTCTAAGGTGGGCCAAAGGTATACTTGAAATATATCCAAGGATTCCACCAGACAAATTTGTCCCATCCAATAACAAAATTTTCCAATTCAAGAACTGTCAGAAAGTGTCCTCTATGCTACCTCTAAATTGATTTAGTGACAAATAGGGAGAGGATAGGCTATTGGCATGATAAAGCTATGATGTTACTAATTCATAAAGCATATAATAATCAATTCCCAATGAGCTAAGAGATGAAAAATTAACCAGTTCTTGAGGTAACTGACCTTCAAACTAGTTTTTGGATAACCTTATAGAATTTTCTCTTCTTTTTCCCCCAAGCCAGGATGGAAGGGGTCATATGAGAATATTTTCCTCAAAAATAAATTTCTGAATTGAATCCAGATTTGCGAAATCATCAGGGAACCACCTAGTAAGCATGTTGAATGACAAATCTAGTACTTGTAATGCCTATAATTGGAAATTTTATTTGAAATCCACCCACTTAGTCCATTAATTGTATTCATTAGATACATAAGGTTGTGCAAACTGCCAATGTTTTCTAGTAATGATCCTTTAAGGTTATTCTCTGAGAGGTCAAGTTTCGTCAGAGATTTATTGTTTCCAATTTATGAGGGAATGTGGCCGCTGAAGTTATAGACCCAAAAATATAATATATTAAGCTTAACAGGTTCTGTAATTTGATCCGACATTTCATCACTTATGAGTTTGATCATATCCAATCCTATACATAAATAGACCAAACTTTCCATGCCACAAATTTCCTTTGACAACAATCTGGATAGTGCCTTAAAAATCTAGCTAAAACTACAGAGAAGTAATTTTCACTAGCATCCAGATATAATATTTTTGGCAAGTTTACCATCTTGGGTAATGCTACAGAAAATATATTGGAATTGATATCATGACACTTCAAATTTTCAATATTGTCAAGATTGGTAGGAAGGCTACCGAAGAATGAAATATAAGTTAAAATAAACTGACAAGATTAGAAATCTCATGGGGCAACACACAATATAGATCATTATTGGTTAAGTCTAGATATTCTATTTTTGGAAGACCCTAGAGTTGTGAAGGTGGTTTCCGTTTCACTATGGTATTGCTCAAATTCAGACTCTGAAAAAATTTGAGGTTTCCTATTACAAGGGATACGGTTCCCAACATAGCTGTGAAGGATAAATCCGGGGAGAGAAACCCTCCCCGTATACACTGTATACCCATATATACATAAGGAGAGGAGTTTGTTTCCATCCAGTCAGCGAGGAGAATTTTGTTTGTGAAGAATTTTTGTAGCCTTTTCAAAGCTTGAATTTCTTGAGAATAACCTGTGCTAATGAACGATCTACAAAACAATATAGTAAAAAAAATCCATACCAATTATATAGGTTTGTTTGTGAGGATAATATTCGGCATTGTGCATGCAGCACCGACTCATTCCATTTGAACGGAATTTTAGTCTAACCTGTGTAAATATACACCGAATTTAAATGTCATTGTCATATAATTGAACTTTTTTAACCACATGTATAATTCAATAAAATATTTTCTATTGGTAATAAATGAAAACATAAAATGTAAGAGGAATGGCAAGGGATTTAACAATTGATTGTATATGATGAGCAAAATGGTAATGAGACCTAGTGAGGCTAGCAAAAGCCACTTTGAGTATTTCCTTCATTGAACATTATAATTACTATCGTCTACGGTTTTTATTTTCAATTTCATTAGTCTATGGAGTTGTAGTGATTACCAATGAAAACAAAGTTAAAATGAAGATGCATTGAACAAACAGTAAACGTCAATGGAGGAATGGTCAAAGTGGAGAAGATCAAACACATATGCAAAAGGAAGAATATGAGACTTGATAACACTTTGGAAAAAAAAAATCAATGTTTAAGCAAAGGAAGGATTGCAAGAGGTGTGAGTGTCCTCAAGCTTAAGTCCATAGATTGGTGAAGAACATATATCTTGCCAAGATGTGATGAGCATACAATGGGTAGGAGATCAATGTATAAAGTGGCTATGAAATTAAGTTTGTAAGTTAAGGACTTGATGACAATGATGGAACTAAAATTTTTATTACCAAATTGAAAATGATAGACTAAAGAAGGTCAAAAATCCTTTGACTAGACAAAGGAGCTATAAGAAAAGGTAGATGTGTTGAAATAAGAGGTCGTAATGCTGGAAATCCAACTAATAGATTTTTTCATTATCATAAATATGATGCTAAGAGAGATGGGATTCAAGATTAAATGGAAAAAAAAGAGTGGAAATGAGGTTGCTAGTGACTAGGTTAACCTAAAGGAAACATGAATCCTCATCATTCCTAATATGCAAAACCAATCCCTGGTTTTCTTTAAATTTTTAGCATTTGTGTCATTCAATTTTAAGTATGATAAAGGAATCTCGAAGCTCTAAAATAATATTTCTCTATATTTATGTTAAATCAAATCCCAGGGAATGATTCTAAAAATATGTCGATTATGACGAAATATTTGTAGCTTAAGATGATACAAAGGCCTTAAAGAAATCTTTGTAAATGGGAAGGGAAAGCCAAAATTCCATCCATTTTTGAACATATGTATTCTACTCTCCTCGTAATATAATACCCACTTTATTTACAAAAAAAGTAACTGAAATGGAAAAGAAACTTTAAGGAAAAATATAACATAGTGATCATTTTTAGGCCACTAATTAATTCAAGCAATCTATCAATTCACTCCACATTTAAAAAACTAGTAAAGCTAATTAGCTAAACAATAGATTATTAAGAATTTATTATTTTCAACAGAGTTTTTCTCTAATTTTAATTTTCATGTCCAGCATCTAGAGTTCATCATACCATTAAAAATAAATGGTTATGAGACCCAAAATATCGTTTATGAGATTTGGTGGACCAATCAAAAAAATCCACAATTGCAATTTTATAAAGCACAACTTTATAACATCAAAAGGTGAAAATTTCCATCAAGGATGAGTGATGCCATGAAATTCATTAAATAGCGTATGAATTCCATGTAAGTCCTGACTAGATACATGAATTCGGTAATATTTGAATGAATATTCACTAATTTTAAAAATAGTGACAAGTATGTACCAAACAATTATTGTTAAAATTCTACAAGATCTACCGAATTTAGACTAATAAGTCACAAATTTTTAGGTTTAGTAGCACACTAAACTATACTAACATATTTACATCAAACAAATACCTGATTTTATGGGTAGGTTTGGGAACACCAACCCAATTAACCATCTCTACATCCAATTCTTTTTCCAAGGTAGAAAAAAAAAACACAATTACATTAAAGATCTTAGGCCATAAATTAGAATTATACAAAAAATTGTATGTCGACTATGTGGGATACTTACAAAAATATCTCACATTTTCTCAAAAAATATTTACTTGATTGGATCTTTTCCAATCATGGGCATAGCTCTATTGTTAGCACTTTGGGAGATGTCCACATATTCTGATCTTGGTGATCAAAAAGTTCAAAAATCAGCTTCAAAATTTTCTTTGGGGAAAAAAATTCTGTCACATATTGACTAGAAAGACAATCAAGTCAACATCATCACCAAAAATCTCCAAACACTAGATTCCCAACCCATGAAGACAATTCTCAAGAAAATCTATTTCTATGATGATCTTAAGCTTCAAAAATATTAAAACAAGTCAGGTTTAAAAACCAAGTCATGTTACTATGGATTTCAAATTCGATATTGTAAATATTGAAGGGAAATATCTGGTAGCCTTAAACCTGACATCAATAGCAAGTACCACTGCCTTTGCAACCTTATTTTTTATAGCCTTTTCCACTGTTTCCTAAAAAAGATACAAGTTTCTACAATATTAGATCCAAAATAAATGACTATATATGTTTACTTCAATCAAAATTTTAGACACCATATGCAATCTATAAGATAATTGAATAGGCACATTAACAATCATTTCAAAAATTCCTTAAAATTTACTATTTTCAGTGGTGCTTCAATGATGATGTCTTGTAGTTGAAAGATAAAGGACCATAAAGTCAAGACCGTGCTAACATACATCATTGCTTGAGAGAAGATGGTATTCCAAGGAAATTTCCATATGCTGAACCACCCTCAGTAATACCTCTAGAATTTGTCATGAGTTTTTCTAAAGCTATTTAAACAACAACCCTAATTCAAAAAACCACTAGCTTCTTATTAATTAATTTAAGCACCGAATTGCATGCTTGGAATCCAAACATCATTTGAGATAAAAATTTCTAGGTAAAATGCTGCACTCTTCTGAAATTGAAACCTTTGATTATTACACCAAAGAAAATTTAGATTTTATACCAGATATATCCACATATATAAGTTTCAAAACCCAACACTTCAAAAAATAATTAGCAACATTACCATTCAAAATTTAGATTGAGAACTTCAAATTGATAGTTAACCACATTCCAATGTAAAATAAAATTTATTAGTGGGCCTTTTTAGCATTATTTTTTTGTACTTCTGTTATATGTACATAAATGAGAAGTTTCTACTAGAAGCATGTGTGATGCATATGGATTATCTATAAAGAAAATAAGAGATCTATTAAAATTATAAAAGTAAAGACTACCTAAGATCTTGTCAAATGAAAGACTTCTCAGTCCTTCAATTTTTGGTTATGCCCTAAAATTAAGGATCCACAAAGTTGGTAAAATGTTCCTATAGGCTATATGCATGTAATATTATTCTTGAACTAAAAACATTAACTCAAAATGGCTACAAGGACAACATGGACAAAAATAGCATATTAAAGTTTAAACAAATTAATAGATTGGTTGTGAAAGAATATTACACAAAATGGAGTCTACAATCACCATATCTATGCATCGTACTCTTACAATAATTTTTTTTGTATTCCTAACAAATGAACAGGTTGAATGAATAGAAAAATGTTTCCCAACATAGCTAGAACATATAGATGAGGAATGGTGTAATCCAGATTCATAAGTTTGTTTCCTTTTCTTGTGGTTTTTTCCATCAAGGCTTGAAATGATCCCAATGTTTTTTAACGACATACCTTCAGTCTAGTGAACCGAAAACCCTATGGGTAAGAAATTCTTTCTCTTCAGTGTAGGCATAGGTGGAATAATCATATTTTTCCATTCAAAAAACAACCACCTCTTCTAAACCACCTTTTTTGATCTTTTGGTAAGGGTGATTTGAAGAGTTCCCATAGTAACGACACACACAAATGGATATAGCAGGATGATCTAAACTTTTTTAGACCTCCCAATGTAAAACTATGGTAAGAACGTTATGATTTTAGGAATAAGCTAAAATAAAAATCATATACACCCATTAACATAAGAAAAATTTGAGTAAATAACAAGGTGAATGGATAGAAATCCTTTGATACATCGCAAAAGGAAATATTCCTAGTACTGGAAACCCCTTATTTTGCATCCTTCTTTCGTGATGTACAACGAAATTCATTAAATTAATTCATGGTTCTTACATGTTGTCACATTAATAGATAGAACGGGGTTGCACACTTTATATTGCAATGGAAAACCTGGCAGTAGATTGATCTAAAAAACCCCTTCACCCCATAAAGAAAGAAAAGAAAAGAAAAAATATCACACCAATCATAATTTAACCATTAACACACGGCTAGATCGCATACCTGAAGACAATGATATCCAGTATCCATAACTGATTTGAACACCATTGTAATCCGCTTAAGCTAGGCCTTCGTGAATCACAATACCCATTTGACATGAAAAACATTTAAAACCTACTTCCATTTATGTACATAAAATATGTTCTGGAAGAAGCAGATGCATCTTTCATACCCCATAGCACAAGAACCAGAACTAGAACAAAAACCATCCAAGGAGGCTTCATTGGACCACCCAACACACCATGGGTGAGAATCAATGGTATTTCCTCCCTAATTCACCAAGAAATTATGAAATATATTTGGAAAAAGGAAAAATAAGGGACCCTCTATATCGATCTGGGCACCTTATATTTTTAATCTTGAATCTTCTAGCCGTCTATCCACCCACCCCCATATATAATCTACCCCCCCCCCCACTAGTAATATGTGTAAAGAGAGAAAATAGGCTGGCTCATAGTCACATGGCCATGGTGGTGACTCTGAAATATTGCATTTGGGGATCTCTAGGTCTAAACGTCGTCTTTTTGAATGCCGCATTCTTGCTCGAAATAAGCATCGAAGTATGATGAATATACAACCCGCATGAGATCCCAAATAGAACACAATTTGATATGCACTTGAAATGAGCTGCTAGGTTCAAATAGAACTAGGTGAAGTTCAAAAGGCATGTGAGTGAGTTGAATAATTTTTTCCACCCGTGGCCTTCTAAGGCTTAGAGAAAATTTCTTATCCATTTACTTCTCCCAAACCAGCAAAATATCGACAACGAGGATATTCATTTAGAGCTCTCCAACAATATATATTATCGGTGGAAATATCATCGAGAGAGTGTGATCTCTATAGTGTTTAGGACTCAAATATGGGTATAGTAAGTTTTATTATAAATATAACCATGGAATTGAATTGAGTTATTTTTAATGAAATTCATGAGCTCTTATAGTCTAAGGGGCTACTTACTATCACATAATATCTATTCAAAATTAATGATAATTTTGTTGTTATGTATCGTGAGTAGGAAATTTGTTGTTTTGTGAAGTCTTGTCTCCTAAAAAATCTCACTCTGATTGCTCACCTTTAGGTTTTTATCAACTTGTTGACAAATGATTTCATACATTTCACATTCTTTGATAAAATTCCATTCTCTTTCTACCACTCCTTTGCTGCAAACAATGTAAGTTCATTCTTCCCAACCTTCTTTAGGGACCGCCCATCTACCAATTTCACATCCTAAATGATGGGAGCTACTCCTCAGTTGTGAAATTAAATTTTATATTTTCCTTTGGTTGAGGAACTCAAATACTATTTTTCATCATTTTTCCATGTTGGATTATATTCTTTGGCATAATAAGGTTTTTTTGGCCTTCCTTCTTTGTCCACATGGCAGTTCTGTTTTTTTCTAACACCCAAAATTTTATCTCCTCCTTAGTGTGAGGACAATAATGTAAATTTATGTCCTACTTGGAAAACGAACTCAATATATTCTTCGAGCCTAGATCCAAAATTAAATTTTTCATTACCAATGGAGTCCACACTCTACCATGCTTCCTCTCTCCACCCTCGAGCAAGCACACCCAAGATCAAGGTATAATATTGGCTCTCCTATGAGGCCAACTATGACTCTTATGCAAGTAATTGCCCCTACAGACGAGTACCTCATCTCACAATGCTATAAAATGAAAATAAGTGCCATTACCACCTTTTTTATAATCCAAGCACCTTGAGAAGGTTCACTTTTAGAGCACCAAGCTCTACTTGTTCAACATGATTATATCTCATGGATGTCACGTGGAGGGGATTTCAATGGCTCTGTCCTGAGCCTCATTGCCATTTTTTTCGACCACCAATAGGGAATATTTATCATTACTTACCATCATTTTTAATGTATCCAAGTCCTATGGGTCTATAGCCGGATGCTAATGAGAGGTGAATTATTGGTTGGACTCTTGTATCCCCTAGATGGCTTAAAAATAGGCTACCTTGTTTCCCATTCTCTGGGTGTGAGAGCTAATCACATAGAAAAAGGTGACCATTGAATCCATTATTCTCTTCTCTTGATTTTCCAATCTATAACTCTTTATTAATTTGGATGTGGGGGTTCCATTAATCATCCCATAGAAACTTGGATAAATACCTAGGGGACTGCCCTCCACGTCTCTAAGGATTCCCTTGAAACTTGTTGGTTTGGGGTTACCTTTTGATGCCCTATCGAGGTTTAGTTTTAAAACTCAGTCGGGGGGGGGGGGGGAACCAAGTTGGATTAGAACTTGATCATATATTTGGTGAAAAATGACGACTAAGGATCCATCATTGCAGGATAAAGGCACAATTTTAATTAGAAATTATCCTCCGTTGTTGAAGCATATTATATTCAATGACTTGATTTATCAAAATACGTAATAGATTTAAAATCATAAATTCAAAATCATTCACTTACATTTCCTTCATGCCATTTTCTTTTGAGACTGGACATAATACAATTATGAAAAGTCGTAACATAAGTAGGTTTAATGTTTGCTACCTATCTCCCATAAAATGAAATATATGAGATTCATTCATTGACATATTTTTTCCTCTAATAAATATGCCATTATAAAATTATCCTACAATCTTAAATGCGTTCGAAAAAGTAAAATATCAAGCTATCTACCAAATTACCAAATTGGAATAGTATATATTAAGATTTTGTGCTTCCATAATAACATGAATGACTGCATCAAGGATTTGTACATGCTTTGATGACTCTCAAATTTGATATTCAAGTCAGTGTGAGTAGAAAAAAAAATTCACAGGTGATATGGTCCAACATCTTCTACTATAAAATGCATATCAATCCAAGAAGAAATAACATTTTACCATTTAATTATGTTTATGGTAAAAAAAATATATATATCCTTGTCACCATAGTTTAGCATTGCTTGCAAAATATAGGGTTCATATTTGGTACTGTGTGACCTCATAGGAATAAGAACCCGTGGATTAAGGTGCCCACATCTATTTGCCTTGGAATTCCTCTTCCCCTTAAAGAAGATCTTGCAGACGAGGTTGCATCTACATCACTAAAATACAACATGACATATTTGTGTTGAAAATTGTATAGATATTAAGTATCGATAACAACTCATTAATTCTCAAATGCAATATATTAATGTAAATTGAGATAAAATTTTCAAAACCAACACTTTTTTGAAAAATGGAAATTTTATGTACAAAACCAATGGTTGAGAATACTTTTATTAAAGGGGAAATATCTGTTTTTCTAATTGTAGAATGCTTCCAAGTTACAACTCATACTTTTGTACTTGTTTAAACTAAATTTAAAAAAAATGAAAGCATTGAAATTTGTATAGAAAAATAATATAATTTTATGTTTCATTCCTCATGCCAACAATAAAGATAATATGTTGCATTCTTCTCGCCATCATTAAAGAAGACGTATTACATTAAGCACACTATGACAATGAAAAATGATAATATTTTTAACAAGGAACAACCAATTCTAATTATAGAGAACAACATGCAAAAAAAATTCTCTTTTGTGTTACTACAACCTATTTACAAATAAAATTTAGAAAAATGCTGAGAATAATGGCCTTGCCTCAGTGCTGTAAGAAAACACTAAACCTTTGTCCTCATTAGGGTATTTTTGAGGTCTAAAATGGGCCTCCTAAGAAAAAAGTACAACAAAAATAAAATTTATAAGAACTAATAGGATTCAAGATGATGATGTCAACCATGGGGGATGACTCACCATTTTTGGAGTAAAAATGTAAAAATATTAAAAAATAATAAAATAATAAAACTACTTTTTCAACTCGTATTTTCAACTTATATCCATATGGTTTTACGGAAATTTCAAGTGGGAGTACTCGTTGGATGAAAAATTTAATTCCCCATCCAAGGAGTACCCATGTTGCATAATTTCGATGGACTTTTCTATACGAAAAATGAGAAATACATGAAAAACGTGTTTATAATCACATTTTTCATGTATTTCTTATTTTTCAGATGGAAAGGTCCATCAAAAGTATGAAACATTGGTACTCCTTGGATGGAAAATCGAATTATGCATTCAATGAGTGTTTTCAATCGAAATTTGAGTAAACCCATAGGGAGGTAAGTTTAAAATACGAGTTTAAAAGGTAGTTTTTCCTTTTTTCCCTCTAAAATTTGATGATGTGATCAAATATTATTTTATTATTTCCACTATTAGTTTATAATTTCCTCAGGAGGCCCATTTCAGACCTCAAAATTCCCCTAATGTCAACTACATGTTGAAAGGAGACTAAAATGGTTTTAAGGTTGACGAGGATAGAAATAAGTGAGATCAACAAATAACCATAAGTGTATGGTTGAAGGGTTAGGAGAAATAGTAGGGTCAAGAGGCAGTGTTAAGCAAAGGGGAAGAAACAAACACACATGTGATTTCTCCCAATGTAGTAGGTTTCCATTGAAGATGTGTTCGTGACATGGCCCTACTGAACCATGTAGAATTATGTCAAACATATGAAAATACACAATAATTAACCCATTCCTTATAACTAAAATTCATAAAAATGTCACATAACAAATATTTCAATCTACTAGTTTTGCAAGGATAAGATCATATTATTAACAAAGATGAGGAAAAATAACATTAGATTCTTTATAGTACCTCTCTTGCAATGGATCAACTAGAATGTATTATTTTCTAAAAATTACCAATTGTATACCATCTATGTTGACATCACTAACTTCTACGCCCTCAATTTTCACCAACATTACATTGTTCGTGTCATCCCTCAAGTTCTTTCTATTGACGGTTTCATGCCTATTGGAGAATTGTAGGTATGCAATTTTTCTGTGCACCTTACCATGTTCTTGCAATTAAGCATAGTGTGAAACCATTTCAATAGATTGATTCAAACCCGCCAAATAAAACCAACATATCACAAGATAAAATTAGCACTATGTCATATGTTAATTAATGTAATTTCCTCCCAATTAAGCATATTAAACATTGGATGCAAATTTTTATTTAATGCCAAAAATCATAAAAATACTCCTACAATATGGATGGAATAAAATTTAAAACCTACAAAATGCAAATTATGTTTCCAACTTACACATCACACTCCATGAAGTTTCATTTTTGTCCTATGGCACTTAGATAAAGGAGATATCATATTTTCAAGAGTATATTTCAATCCAAATTACTTATGAAACATTTCATCTTTAAAAAAAGATGCTCTAAATTTTATTTCAAATAGCAATATATGATATTTTTTCCCAATTTTGGGAAAATATGTCATTTGAGTTAACATAATCAAACTATTGGTCAAATGTGTATATATACACAAACTTAAAACTAGACCTCAATACAAAGAAATGAGAGAAAGAGTCATACAACTAGTGCTCATCATAGAAATAAAACAACTAACTCTAAAAAACACCCTATGTTGTCTACAATCTCAACTTTGGAAGAACAATTGACTTTTGTCTAAATATAGAAATCGTTCCTGGTTGATATTAAAATGCATCCCATTTTTCTATCTTTGGGACCTAAAATATCCTATTTTAATGATCTTGAATTCAACCATATATAATTTAAATTAAGAAATGCAAAGGAGTTGAAATAAGCAGTCATAGTATACAAGACTAGCCCTGGTAACTTCTAATATTTTTGAAATATGCTATTTCCCTTTTGAATTTTGGTACAGAGGAAGGCTTATAGATGAAACTATTACCAATTCCCATGTTTTTTTAATGAAACATATTTTTTTTTAGGATATGGGGTCATATGATAGCAAACTTTGGAAGTATAACTTTGGACCTATCCAATGGGACTGAAACTTCGATGTTGTCATGTTGGTCTCAGGAAACTTCAAGTTTTTTTAAATATGTTATTGGCATTTTGAGGTTTGTTATGGACAATGTCTTATATCCCAAATATTTATCAGTTCTCATTATTTACTATTGAACCATTTTAGTTTTGGATTATTTTGTTATATGATAGCAGATGCTAGAAGTATAACTTTGGACCTAGGAAAAGGGTCTGATGTTGTACCATCTATGTTTGAATTTTTTGATAGAAATAATGTTATAGATCGAGAGGACCAGAATGAGGTTAACCTTGAAAAATACCATGGCCCTTTAGCCTTTAATAATGTGGAATTTACTTATCTAGCTCATTCAAATACCATGATTTTGAGAAATTTAAACCTTATAATTAATGCTGGGAGTAGCACCACACTAATTGGAAAGAATTGGTGCAGTAAGACCATCATCATCAAATTAACAGAAAGATTTTGTGATCTACTGAAAGGGATAGTACTTAGATGACAAATATTCAAGGAGCTTCACTTTCTAATATTTGAGACAAAACATAACTCTTGTAGGGAAGGAGCCAATTTTTTTTTCTAGGACCATATAAGAGAACATTGTGTATGGTAGATATAATGCAATTGACATGGAGATAATAGAGGCTACCAACGCCCATGAATTTCTATTGTAAATTCACTGAAACAAGTATTTAACTACAATTAGTGAGTAAGCTTGTGAATTGAATGTTATTAATGAATGGTGTGCATTTTGATTACATACTACAAATTTTCGGACGATGGATATGAATTGAGCACATGAAAAATGAACTTGGTTAACTTATGTTCCGCGTGGATGGGACAAGTAATAGAGGAAATAATGTGCAATGAAGTGGAGACTCAATCTCGTGAATAAAATACTCCTACAAAATTTTCATTTATAAAAGAGAAGGTAGAAAAGAAATAGTTTCCCAAAGGTCAATGCCATGAAAGAATTAAGGAACTTTGTGATGCCTCAATTAGATTAGAATGCACAAAAAAGATAAAATGTACCAGGTGGAATCTGAGAGCAAATTTGTTAAGGTAAGATATAAAAGTAATATAATATTTTTTAGTTTCACAAGGAGGAAGGGCTTCTCAATATGGATTGTAGTGTGGTCTGAATGAGATGGAAGATATCAATGACAAGCTTCAAGAAGCAGGGAAACATGGAACTCAAAATATTGGTATAGAATAAAAAGGGAAATTGTAGCTAGTAGTTTTTAATGAGGATGGATAGAGAACTAGGAGGAGGCAGGTGAAACATCTCCACTAATCGTGCTTCAGATGCATAGATATTAAAAAATCAATCAAAATGAAATCCCTAGCTCTGGACACACACTATAACATCATTGAATGGATGCTTTGACCAAGCTATTCAATAATAAATGCCTACAAAAAGTTTATAATCACTAGAGGCTGATTTCTCCTCTAGAGAATATTAAATTCAACCATCATTCATCTATGGTCACTTCATGAATCCATTGAGAACATTCATTGGAATTACAACAACAACCACTATATATATAAGCGAAGATATTTACTAGCAATAACAACAAAATACATTGTCATAGGGGGGTGCTAAACCTATTTTAATAGTTTAATAGTTGCAACATGTGTAAAAAATAAACGAAAATGACATCAAAAAAGCATAAGAAATGAGTTATTGAAAGTTAAATTTGAGGCATTTCAAAGTTGCACTAGTGCTGGAAAGAACACTTGAAAAAATTAAGTAGAGCCACAAATATTGGGCCAATTTCATCTTCATAAGTCACAATTAATAGTGCTCCATGAGAATTAATACACAACATGAATAACTAAAAATAATAGTCCCTTCACAAGAGAAGCAATATTTAAGTGTCTTTACGAGAATGAATTAGAAAAGGGAGACAATTCCCCCACCATAAGTGATAAAATACTAAAGAGAAAAATGAGTGAGCATATGCTTATGAACCTGTGTGGAATTTTTAATGGACATATGGAGGCATTAAATATAATGGAACATAGTGTTACATACCTAAAATTCACATATAATGTTTTAATACACAGGGGGATACTCACAGACTAGAGGTTAAACATAACATAGTATGCATTGAAATAATCAAGGAATCCAACATGCGTTTCATAGTCAGGTAATCTAGTCTGTGTTGGTGTGACACATAGCAGTTACATAGTTAGGGAGTCCACTATTATTTACATAATCTCAAAAACATTAGTGGAAGGGAGAGAAACTAATGTTAGAGATGCCAAATTTACCAGAGGTGAAGTTGCAAGAGCAGACTTGAGGAATAGGTTATATAGTTAGAGTAGTTACAACAGGGAAATAACAATAGAGATTTTATGTATGCCTGTGCCAAAGAAAAGAATTTTTCTCTACCTCTTGCCTCAAGTGTTTGACCTGTAAGGCATATTAGATGTCCGGGAACCTACCCTACGGGCTAGAGCAGTTACAAGTTACAAGTGTAGATGCCCCAGAGTCTTAAGTAATGAGCTTGAATACTTCTCAACCCAGTTCCAAATATGTCAAACGGTGAGGTAATAAATATTCCATGATAAATAAGGAGAAATACCAAAGGGGGAAGACCAAGTCAACAAGACTGACTAATGTTTATGCTGCCATCAATGTCAAGGGGAGAGGGGGGGGGGGGGTTTGTTAGTGATGTTGATATTGATTTAAAAATAATTTTGATTTTGTGATGTACTGGGATTGATGAGGAAGTCTAATATTTTTTGTGTGTATGGTATATGTAAATTATATTTATATTTATTGATATTTTCAACGTAGCAGAGATTTTCTAAGCATTAATATTTTTCACAACTTGGGATATTCGAACTGCATTGGAAAGAAAATATCTTGGAAAATATTCCTTGTTGGGGTTTCTTCTCATCCAATGATTCCTCGTCCAAATATCAATGGGTTTCAAGTATATATTTGTGATTGTGATAAAAAACTCCTAGAGGATAAAGTGATTCGAACAGATCCAACCAAAATTTTTATCAACTCACTCACTCTTAACAAGGAAAATGTATAACCTAAACCAAGGGACAAAAAAAGGAATAGTGTAGATGAAAAATAAAAAGAAAATGTCTTGTAGAAATACTAATAGATTGTAATTTTCCAACAAATATATCCAATAATGCCACATTTAGTTCGAAAAAAGATAGAAGTTCAAATTGTTTTCTAAAAAGAGAACTTAAATCCATATCAAACTCCTGTAGTAGTTCATATTGAGTGCGAGTAGCTTTGTTTTATTACCTGGAAGCACATCACAATTAATCTCACTAGATGAAACTTCTTCTTCTAGAACTTCTTAAAGGCTATCCTATTGAAATTTTGTCAAATAGGCTATGATTTTCTCATTACATAACACAACAAAAAAATCAATCAAATTTAATCATATAATTTCCCTCCTAATATTAAAATATTAAGAAAAATCATTCCTCATAGTATTATAGCCTAGAAAACTAATTTCTAGAGGAAATATTTATAAAATATCAATTACATTAAAAATTTCGTAAAAAGTTCTTCCTTCATAGACAATAAAAGATGAAATTGTACGCTTAAACAATTGCATTGTTACCTTGGATTTGGTGATCCACAACTATTTATAGAATTTAATATGCATTCATAAATGAAGCCATATTATTTCAAAACAAAAGATAGTGATTAGGACAACAATTTCAAAGTACCAAGTAATTAGTGTATTGTTAGTGTAGCAGTGTAAGACTGTATATATTCAAGTGCATTTTTCACATGCATGTGTATCCAATTCAGTTGTTATATAAGTATTACAAGATTATTTCTTTCATAATTTTAACTTTTCCTAATATATTAAAGGGTTATTTTACAAGCTTTACATTCCCATGACTAATATATCAATGTTATGCTAGTTTGAACAGCACATGCATATCATACATGGAATATAATATGGGATCTTATGCTCAAACTTTATTTCAAGAAAGACACAAGAAAAACTGAATTGAAGAATGAAATACATCAATGCTCACCTGAATTCTAATCCAAAGGCATCTAGTTGTGTTATGATCCTCCTGTCTTAATAAATTGATCATGCATCTGAAAAGGGAAGATTTGAAAGCTCATGGAACCTCACAATGTTTTATTAGGAATTGGGAAAGATATTATCATAACCAAAATGCTCTAAGATGTGTTCTTGCAAATTAGCATCTGAAGTTTGAAGGGCATAAAAGAGGACGGGAAACAAAGAAAAATGATTCTCTATCTTAAGTGCACCAAACCTGGAGCAAAAAATATAATTCTAAAATGTTTTAGAAGGGCTTAGTTTCATGAGAGCCATTACAACTATGAGGGGGTTTTTGGGACTCATGTTTAATGAAATTTTGTAATTCAGTATGGCCAAACAATGCTTGACGACAATGCCAACAAACATATTAATTCCATATTTGTTTAGAGAGAGGGCATCTTCCATTGTTTCCTTAGTGAAACTTACCACTGCGATAAATAGTAACCTCTATATAATTCTAACAAGGCTTATCTTAGAAGGATCAACTTAGAAGCTAGTGGAATTAATGAAATACCTTCCACTCTCCATAGATTTCCAATAGGAAAACAATTTTTCTAAGTGCTTACACAAAGATATAGAAGGGGCCAACAAGATTCAAGAGAATACATTACATCCTAAAATAGCATGGAAAAACTAATTCGCCCACCTCCTACAATGAACTCGTTGTGCTATAATTCTGTCACCAATGAAAGTGAAGCAAAATGTGATGCATAAAATAGATTTAGGCTTTCACATATGCATATGCCTATAAAACATGCATAACATCACTAAAGAAGTAATACTCTCTCAAATGAAATGACCCATAAACACCACATTTTTCCATGTTTCATATTCTAGGCAGGCCTACAATAATAATGAAAATATGGAATGAGGAGTATGATAGCGCTTGCATAACGATCTATGTGTACTTGTGTGTAATGAGGTTTATGTGTGCAACTACATAGTGTACACTAATTAGATGGTGTAGTGAGTGCATATACAATTAGCACAACTTAATGAAAAAAAGGATTTGATATGCACCTATAAGTCCAAAGATCAAACATACTCTCAAATTCAAACTTCATGCCCTTCATAAAATGGAGAAGCTAGAAATGTAGCCTTGCATATCAAATCATTGTAAGGGTTTTGAATAAACTACAGTCTGTCTTCTATTTTTATCTTCATTGCATATTTTGGAATATTTCATAAATTCGATGGATAGTTCCTATCCACCAGAATTCTGGAATATGGATTATGGTTTTGTTCAGATTGCATGGGAAGTTTTGCAGATCAAAAATTTGCAAAGGTTTTGAGAAAAAATAAAATTTTTGTTTGTGTGCATCAGAATGGTTTTGTGAAAAACTAAAACCAAAGTTTTTGTGCCACTTTTTATTGTGTTTGTGTGTATTTTTTATTGGTCTCTACAAGGTTGAGCTCATTATATATATATCTTCACAAGACTTCTCTGGTACAAGGACATGTTGTCTAACCTTTTCACTCGTGTTATTTAGTCTCCACTTGCTAGTACCACAAAGTATAGTTTGACTCTCTACCTTTAGCATTCACAGATCCATAACACCAAATCCAGTCAACATCACATTGGAATCATCACTAGTCGATTCCTTCTCTTGGAAGGCATAAAGTATTACATTAACGAGCCACTCATCTAGATGAGCAACATAAATATCTGAATCTCCTAAGTTGAAAACTACCATTTCAATTGTTCGGTTCAATCTTTTAGATCTTTGATGGTGCTTCCTGCAAAATAAAAAACTCCCACTTTGTTAGCTAGAGACTCAAGCCAACCGTAAAATTAAGAAATGCAACACAATCCAAACCTAAAAGGTAGATAGGAGTTTGACTTTCTTAGTGTTCAAGTCTCAGAAAAGGAGCACACCACTTGTGCTAATGCTGTCAAGAAAGGACATTGAGGCCTATTGTAAATCAATTCAATCAATAGAAATAAATGTTTACATGGGAGAAAATAAAATTTACATAACCAGTTAGTTTAGTATTATTACTCATAAGAGATAAAAGGTAGCATTGATTTCCCCATACTTGAATCCTACCATCTATGGAGACCAAGGAATGTTAGGATATCACCCCATGTCCATGTCCATTTGTATCTATGGGAAAGCTAGAATGAATGATGATTCCATATTCATGTAGACCCAAAATATGACATATCCCTCTATGACTAACTATTAAATCTTATATCTATGTTTCCATATTTAACCAGTGTAAAGACCACCTGATTATTTTAGAACGTGTGAAAAATAACCTACTAATGATTTGATGGTGAGGGAGAAATGATTTTCAATTAAGTGTCCGAAGAATTTTCTTAGTTAGAGGCTATATCGAAAACTTTAACAAGGGAATACAATGAAAATTGAGAAGAGTGAAAACCATTTGTTGTAATTTAAGGAATATAAATTTAAAGTTGGAGCTTAGGTTCACATTTTGTAGACCAACAAAACTTGTATCAAATTCCCTATCTCCTATTTAGAGGAAGAAAATATTCTGTAGCTTTTGTACATGATGATATAATACAACATGTAGAGTGTGATAGGTGTAGGGGCAAATGAGCATCTTCAAAAAACCTATAGGCATATTTTGTTTGTGACAACAAACCAGATTTTGAGATAGACTTAGCTTAGCTTCAAGTTTTGCAAACTAACAAAACCCATATCAACTACCCAATTTCCTATTAGATGAAGCAAATATACTATAGCTTTTGTACATGATGATATCATACATCATGTAGAGTCATAGTTGTTGGGGCAAATGAATGTCTTGAATAATCCCATAGACATATTTTGTCACAACAAATAAGATGCTTAGATAGACATTAAAAACTAGGTTTATGAGATTTTTAGCTAACACTTCAGATTTTCAAAGGAAATGGCTATGGGTCAACGATGGACGAGATGTATCTAATCGTATAAACATAGATTGAAGGGACATAAGAGGAATTGATGTTCGATAAATTTTAGCCGGAAAAGTTGTCATGTTCTTCAGACTTGGCTACCCCACCAAAATGAAGAGCCCAACAAATCCTTGTCTTTATATAAGATAACATGAATGGTAAGTGAAATAACAACCTTGATATAGGTGCGAGACAATAGAAGCCTGCAAGTTGACAGACTTAGGGCGCATTATCATAGTCAATTTTGCAGGTGTTAGATAATATTGTCTTAAATTGATATGGTTTTGTTTTAATCATTAATTGTCTTAAATGAATTTCATCTTAATTTTCATTGTCTTAAGTGGCCATTGTCTTAAATATAAAGTGTTGTCTTAAATATTTTTATCTCAAATTGTTTCTCTTAAATATAATGTTTTGTCTTAAAATATTTTTGTCTTAAATATAAAGTTTTGTCTTAAAACATTTTTTCTCAATTTTTTTTTCTTAAAATATTGTTCTCTAGAACTCTTTTTGTTTTAAATTTTACATTTAAAGAAATTCAATTGATATTCAATTTTAATGTAAAATAACTAAATGTCTTAAAAGTACCCTTAATGTAGTAGTGAAATGTCCCTAGTTTTATTATAAATTCTTATTTTCTAATGAGATCTACACTAAACATGACTTCCACTCTTAAACGCAATGGTGTAAGCTCAACATGTGGATCCAATGTTTAGTGCTCATGGATCATATGGATATAAAAAGTAATTAAACTCTTATATAGATGCCTACAATTCTTTTTCTTTTTATTATTGTGTTTAAATATTTATAATTGTCATTTTTTATTATTTTAAACACTTTATCATGGTTAAATCTTTGCATTTATGAGCTAGTATATTTTTCCTAGTATTCATGAATTATTATCATTGTTATTATTTAAAAAATTTATTAGCCATAGACCATCTTATTTCAAAGCAGTTGATTTTTTTTTTTTCTTTTGAATTTTAAATAGTTATGCTCTTTTTATATTTTTAATTAAATATATGAATGAAAAATTTGTGATATGAATATATGAATAAATGTTATATGAAATAAATTATGATTTTTAAAACATTCTACATTGATAAATCATGATATTGTAATATGGTTATATGATTAATTGCTATACATAAAAAAAAAATTCGATAATTAATCTATTGAAATTAATTATAATATTATTTTTTTTAAATTTAAAATTAAAATAATTAAATTATCTAAAATTTTAGATATTTTATTTAAAAAATATTTATTTCTTTAGTTTTTATTTCATATTTTCGTTAGGTTTAGTTTAACTTACGAAATGGAATTTTTCGACATCTTTATTTAAAAGTTATATTATGGCGTTTATATCGAGAAGTTTAGACGTATTTCCAAACATTCAGATTTTTTAAACAAAATCAACACAAAACTGAATCAACTACGGAATGTAGCTTCTCTGCAACTGAGAATCCAGAGAAAAGCGAGCTATCGTATTCTGCATATCATTCGGGTGTTACCCGTGGTTTCTCTCTGAGACTCCCCGCCCAAAGATCAAACGGATCGACTAAGATAACAAGCATATGGATCCGGGCATCGCTGGACTGAAAATTTGAATATTTCTTCGTTTAGTGTGGCAACAGTGACACCGGTGCCCACTGCCCGGCCCTCTGGGATATGCGGTGGTTGTGGATAATGAGATGTTCATGGACTTGGCCATGATCTGCTTCACAAGTTTGAGTTTAGGGCATGCTGTCTCGGTGGGGTGACCTTAGGAAAAGAAAATATTCAGTAGGAGCGATGCAAACCTACCTAATATGCAGAGGTATTAGGTATGTCCCCGTCCTTAAGCATGTCAGCCTTGAAACATTCTTGCTTTCATATTGTAGCCATGCGGTGAATGTAGCACAACATAGGGCATATTAGAAGAAACCACGTCTCATATCATCAGCATTGTTGGAATATTGAAAATTCCATAACAGTAAATGGAGAGAGTAAACTCCCCTCTTCAACACAGAGAAATATAATTTTTTTGATATGAGACAGAGTTTCCAGATTGAAAAAAAAACATCTATTTCTTTTAAAAAAAAATTGTTACAAAATCTTCCTCAACACAGAGGGATAACAAAAGTAGTGAATGCTACAGACGCAATTCACAAAACAACTCACTGTTCTTTCAAACAACACACTTCGTCTCATAAAACCGACACTGCTGTGTTCTTCTTTTTTTCGCGCTGCTGTGCAGAAGCAAACAAAAATAATAAAATACAGTAATACAGGCTCTCGAGCTTTTTCCTTTTATATGTCGTGAATATTCTAAAAACATTAAAACAAAACTATATAAAAACTTAAACAAAGTTTGTTTTAAAAAACAATATGAACGGGACCCACAATACAAACAACAAACCAAAACTCCGATTCTGATTGACAACCGGATGCGATGGACCAAAGTTCAAATCCACTACATAAACCCCATCGGGTCCGTAACATAACAAAACAAAGCGGCCAACTCAAAATTGCGATTGTGATTGAAGAGCGGATGCGATGGCACATAAAACTCCGATGTAATAGAACCATCGGGTCCGCCATTTGATGGTGCAATCGGGTCCAAATCATAAGAGCTTTCGATTGCGATTAAGAACCCGGATGCG
Organism: Pinus albicaulis; assembly: GCA_034641835.2. Lineage (NCBI taxonomy): Eukaryota > Viridiplantae > Streptophyta > Pinopsida > Pinales > Pinaceae > Pinus > Pinus albicaulis. The sequence goes on from CM076583.1 coordinate 390,124,247, forward strand.
ATGGAACAAATGAACTATGGCATATAAACTGGATCGGATCCAGCCTATGGTTAAGTGATCGGGGCATACAACAAAAACCTGCCGATTGAACCTTTGCGATTGAATCCTGCGATCATATTATATAATGCCGCGTGGTCTCGTGGATCCACGGGCCTCGGCTGTGGTGGAGGGTGATTGTAAATATATGCGATGTTGCGATTGTGATTGGATCGCATCGCAATCTTCCATATCAACAAGACACTTATTAATATTGCTGCTGCGATTTGCGATTGCGATTGTGATCGCATCGCATCGCAAATCTTCACATCAACAAGACACTACAAAAGAAACTTGCGATTCTGATTGCCACTTAAGTGGTGGGGACCACTTGTCCCGCATTTTCAAAAATTAAAGGAATTCGGCTGTTTTAAGCTATTTTTCTCCATTTTGGTTGTTGATGGCTTTAAACGCCCGAAATGACTATTTTAATTAACTCTGTTCCTCCGTAGTTCAGAACTACGAGGGTCTTCATTCCTCCTGTAGAAAATAGCTACGCCCATCACCAATTAACTTCTCCTTTGCAATTGTGGTTGCGGCCCATAACACTTAAATTCGTCCTTACAAATTTCCCATTCTTTTTTGACTGTGTGTTGCTATACACGCAAACTCTGTTGCACTGCCTCTGTACTCTTTTCTTCCTTCTCAAAGGCTAGCAGGTGACTTTAATATTTCAACACTCCCCCTTAAAGTCATCTGCTCGGTTATCTGTCATACCCAAGTTTTTTCTTAAAAATTCAAAGGTCTTCTGCCCCAATGTCTTTGTTAAAATATTTGCATATTTCTCCACTGTTTTACAATGCTGTAAAACAATTTCTCCATTGTTTACCAATTCTCTGATATAATGAAATTTTGTATCTATGTGTTTTTTTCTTTTATGAAACACTGAATTCTTTGAAAATGCAGTAGTTGAGCTATTGTCACAATAAATCACGATCTCTTTTACCTGTTCTTGGCATAAACTTCTCAACATCCTTCTCATCCAAATTGCTTGACACGCTACTACTGTAGCTGCCACATATTCTACCTCTGTTGTAGATAATGCTACAATCAGTTGTTTCTTAGAAGCCCATGAAATTTCTCCTGAAACCATATGAAAAACATAACTGGAAGTGCTCTTCTGATCATCTACACTTCCAGCCCAATCACTGTCAGTGTATCCAACTAACTCTGAATTTTCTGAAGCATTATATAAAATACCAAATATTTTAGTTCCTTTAACATACCTCATAATTCTCTTTGCTGCTTGCCAATGTGCTTCTTTTGGCTTCTCCATAAATCTGGAAATTAAGCTAACAACATGCATAACAGCTAGCCTAGCTGTAGTCAAATACATGAGGCTTCCAACTATGCTTTTATACAAGCTAGGATCAAAATCCTTGTTGTTGTCATATTTATTCAACTTCAATCCCATTACTGTGGGGGTAATTGCAGCTTTGCACTCCTGCATATTAAATCTTTCTAAAACCTGATTCACATACTTTGCTTGAGAAATAAAAATCCCTCTTTCACTTTTATCTACTTCTACTCCTAAGAAGTATCTTAACAAGCCCATGTCAGTCATTTCAAATTCTTCTTTCATGACTGTTTTAAAATTTTCAATAAGGTAATCATTATTACCTGTAAAAAATAGATCATTAACATATAAAACAACAATCAACATTTTACCATCATTTTCTTTGATGTAGAGGATGGGGTCTCCCTCACACTTTTCAAATCCATTTTCCAGTAGATAGGAATCTATCCTACTGTACCATGCTCTTCGTGCTTGCTTCAGCCCATAAATAGCTTTCTTCAATATGCAAACTTTATGCTCTTGGCCTTTATTTTCATAGCCGAGAGGTTGTTCAATGTAAACCTCTTCCATTAACACACCATTTAAAAATGTGGATTTTACATCCATCTGGTATATTTTCCATTTATTTTGTGCTGCTATGGACAACACTGCTCTTACTGTCTCCATTCTTGCAACTAGTGCAAAAGTTTCTTCATAATCTATCCCATGCTTCTACTTATATCCTTTGACAACAAGTCTAGCCTTGTGTCTTTCTATTTTTACTTCAGCATTACTCTTGGTCTTGTAGATCCATTTAACTCCAATGACTTCTTTACCTTCTGGGATATCAACCAACTCCCATGTTTTGTTATTTTCTATGGCATTAATTTCATCATCCATAGCTTCTATCCATTTTCTATCTTTAATGGCATCTTCAAAATGAATAGGATCATCAACTTGACAATACAAAGAAAATAGGGAACTCATACCTTCATTTGCTGCTCCCTACGCATAAATTTCACTAATACTTCTAAACTTTGTTCCTCTTTCATCTGGTGTAGTCGTGCTTTGAAGCACTTGAATCTGCTCCGTTTGGTGTTCTTGAATATGTACTCCCAATTCTTCTTAAGGGTGTTCTCGCTGCTGCATGAGGTGTCCCTTGCTGTCCTTGTGTTGGTGGAGGTTATGTTGCCGATGAGTTTTTAATTTCAATCACATTTTCCTCATCTTCATCATGAGATAAACAACTTTTAACATTGACTCTTTTCTCAATGCTTCCATCCCATGCTTCCTCTTCAATAAACTGCACATTTCTGCTTATTACAAACTTCTTTGTGGATGAGTTACACAATCTGTATCCTTTGGAATCTTCACAATATCCAAGGAAGATGCACTTCTCCCCCTTACTGTCCAACTTCTTCCTCCACTTGTCAGGAATGTGTGCATATGCCACACATCCAAGAACTCTCATGTGGGTGACTCTCTGTTTTCTGTCACTCCACACTTCTTCTGAAACTTTGTTCATCACAGCTTTTGTAGGGCATCTATTCAAAATATACACAACACAATTTGCTGCTTCCGCCCAATGCTCATTTGGAAAATGTTTTGCCTTCAGCATACTTCTCGCCATTTCCATTATGGTTTGATTCTTCCTTTTAGCAACTCCATTATGTTGTGGTGTGTACCTTGTGGTAAACTTCTTGTGTATGTCGTTCTCTCTACAAAAACGCAGAAATTCGTTTGATATATATTCTCCTCCTTTATCAGTTTTGAGAAATTTAATGTGTAGCCCGCTCTGTTTCTCTACAAGAGCTTTAAAATGGTGAAATTTCTGAAAGACTTCACTTTTATATTTTAATAAATAAACCCACACTTTTCTTGTGAAATCATCTATGATCAGCATTTAGTTGGTGCCTGAAACTGATGCTGTTTGCATCGGCCCACATAAATATGAGTGAATGATTTCTAAGAGTGCTTTCTCCCTTATGCTTTTACCTAATGGAAAATTTTCTCTATGTTGCTTTCCAAAGATGCAGCCTTCACATAGGTTGTCAGGCTTCTCAATCAATGGAAAACGTCTTACCATTCTTTTTCTGTGCAGCAAATTTAATCCACCAAAATTTAGATGTCCAAACCTTAGTTGCCATAACCAGTTTTCATCTTTCTCTTCCTTCTGAAAGGCTTCTTATGTTACAGCTGCTATTCTCTTTCCTTTTCCCTTCAAGTTAATGTTTAGCTTGAGAGGAAACATTCTATTGCTGGTCATGTGAATTTCAACAATGATTTTCCTGCTTGGAGGTATATATTTTATTGTGCACACATCATCGTTGAAAATTACATTGTAACATTTGTTTATGAGCAGCCCAATGCTCAAAAGATTACACTTCAAACCTGGAACATAATACACATCTGGAACAAATTTTTGCTCACCATTTCTTGCTCGAAAACTAACTCTGCCTTTCCCTTTTACAGAAATTTTAGTATCAGTCCCTGTGGTTACTTCTGATTTAACCTCTTCATCTAGATTGGCAAACATTGCTCTGTTTCCAGTCATATGATTACAACATCCTGAATCTAAGAACCAAACATCATCTTCTCTATCTTGTGCTACATTACATGTTAACAACACATTACTTGGGTTCTTTTCTTCTTTTGCTACATTAGCATTCTGCTTATTTTTCATGTCAGTTTTCTTCTTTCTACATTCATTGGCATAGTGCCCATATTTTTTTAAAGAATGATATTGGACATTGGATTTGTCATACCTTTTTCCATGAGCATGTTGGTGTTGATGTCCACCTTGTTGGCTGTTGCATTGGCTATGACTCTGATTCTGACTGTTGCTCCTTCCATGTGGATGTGAAGGGTTGTTCCTTCCACCTCTGTTTTGGCTTCTGTCTCTTCCTCTTCCTTTGCCTTGACCTCTTCCTCTTCCTAAAGGCATATGGGTCTTGAAGGCTTGCTCTAGAGATGAGTTTTCATCTCTGCTCAATCTCTATTCATGAGTTATCAGTGAGGCATGAAGTTCATCTACTGTGAACTTTGAGAGATATTTGGTTTCTTCTATGGTGGTAACAATAACATCAAACTTTGATGGTAAGCTCCTCAAAAGTTTTTCCACAATCCTTCTTTCTTCAAGAGTTTCTCCATGGGACCTTATCTGGTTTAAAATCCCAATCACATATGTAAAAAATGTGTCTACATTATCTGACTCTTTCATGCAAAGAGTTTTAAAATCTCTTCTCAGCAACTGAAGTTTTCTTGTCTTCACTTTTTCCATACCTTGATAGACTACTTTCAGAGTCTCCCATGCTTCCTTGGATCTCTGGGCTACTGCTATCCTTGGAAACACACTTTCATTTACTACTTGATACAATAAGAAGAGAGATTTAGCATCTTTCTTCCTATTGCTCTTCAATAGGTCCTTCTCTGCTTGAGTTAAGGCATTAAAAGCCTGCTCATCAACTGGTTCAGCAAAACCATCTTCTAAAAATTCCCATAAGCCTTGTGACACAAACATGACTCTCATGGTAATGGCCCAATAATCATAATTTTTTCCATTGAATTTTGGAAGTTGAACATTTCCAATACTCATACCAGTGCTTGGTCTAGCCATTACTTTTAAAATGAACTTAAACAAACTTTCTTTCATTCTCTGAAAGAACAAACTCTTTTAACCAAAAAACAACAACTCTGTTTTTTTTTAGAAATACCTGAACTTTAACTTATGTTGAGTTTTCACACTGTTGGAGAAAACACTGCAACAAGTCTTCTTCTTCTTTAGCTTCTTTGAAACCTTCAAAGAGCCTAAACTAGCTCTGATACCATGTTGGAATATTTAAAATTCCAGAACAGTAAATGGGGAGAGTAAACTCCCCTCTTCAACATAGAGAAATATAAAAATTCTTGACAAGAGAAAGAGTTTCCAGACTGAAAAAAAAACTTCTATTTCTTTTAAAAAAAACTATTACAAAATCTTCCTCAACACAGAGGGATAACAGAAGTAGTGACTGCTACAGATGCAGTTGGCAAAACAACTCACTGTTCTTTCAAACAACACACTCTGTCTCATAAAACCAACACTGTTGTGTTATTCTTTTTTTCGCACTGTTGTGCAGAGGAAAACAAAAATAATAAAATATAGTAATACAGGCTCTTGGGCCTTTTCTTTTTATATGCCGTGCATATTCTAAAAACATTACAACAAAAATATATAAAAGCTTAAACAAAGTTTGTTTTAAAAAACAATATTAACGGGAACCACAATACAAAAAACAAACCAAAACTCCAATTCCGTTTGACAACCAGATGCGATGGACCAAAGTTTAAATCTGCTACATAAACCCCATCGATTCCGTAACATAAAAAAACAAAGCGTCCAACTCAAAATTACGATTGTGATTGAAGAGCGGATGTGATGGCGCATAAAACTCCGATGTAATAGAACCATCGGGTCCGCCATTTGATGGTGCAATCGGGCCCAAATCATAAGAGCTTCCGATTGTGATTAAGAACCCAGACACGATGGAACAAATAAACTGTGGCATATAAACTGGATCGGGTCTGACCTACGGTTAAGTAGTCGGGGCATACAAAAAAAACCCGCCGATTGAACCTTTGTGATTGAAACTTGCGATCATATTATATAATGCTGCGTGGTCTTGTAGACCCACGAACCTTGGCTGGGCGTAATTGGAGGGCGTTAACTGTCACATACGATGTGGAATTCTGGGTCAGATAAGCAGAAATCTCACCATCAACAAGACACTTATTATCTGCTGCAATTTTAGATTCTTGATTGTGATCGCATCACATCTAAATCTTCACATCAACAGAACCGCACGGAAAAAAGCACCATGGTCGAGTTATACTTAAGTGGTGGGGACCACTTGTCCCGCCTTCTCAAAAATTAAAGGACTCCCGCTATTTTAAGCTATTTTTCTCCATTTTGGTTGTTGAGGGCTTTAAATGCCCAAAATGACTATTTTAATTAACTATGTTCCTCCATAGTTCAGAACTACGAGGGTCTTCATTCCTCGTATAGAAAACGGCTAAGCCCATCACCAATTAACTTCTCCTATGCAATTCTGGCTGTGGCCCATAACACTTAAATTCATCCTTACAAATTTCCCATTCTTCTTTGACTGCGTGTTGTTGTACACACAAACTCTACTGCGCTACCTCTGTACTCTTTTCTTCCTTCTCAAAGGCTAGCAGGGGACTTTAATATTTCAACAAGCATTCCCTCCACATTGAATATCCCTCAGTCAAAGTACATATAGCATATATGATTTCATTTGGTGTTTTGATGCCGCAAGATTTGTAATGTAGGAAATGAGGAATAGGCATAAACTGTGATATTCAACGTTAATGTACTCATTGTATATGAATACATATATTGAATGACAATTTCTCAAAACATTGAAATACTTGCATTATTTATTTAGATAGATATAATATTTATTTTACTAAATTTATTTTTATAATGTATTAATGTATTTGTTTTGGAATAGGATTTTTAAAATTTGTATTTAATCATTAATTATTATTAGGTGAATGGTATGACTTTAATCTTCACAAAATATCTTAAAAATAGTTATGTCTTTTTTTATGATTTTAATTTAATTTAAATAATTAAATAAAAATGTGATATAAATATAGCTCACATGAACGTGAGTGGTCATGGGTTTTTGAGG